>CM034147.1:211400808-212129558 GCA_019776745.2 Taxus chinensis
CATCTACCATATTTCGTGATTTTTGGGTCATGTAAAACCTAATAATCAACCCTAGTGATTGATCCATAGGTATCAGAGTTATTGATCATTCTCCACTTGTCACTATAGAAACTAATAATTTGCACACCCCATTTCCACACAAATAATATAACACTCATCCACATATTCACATCATTTCATGAACTAAGTCATCTATTTAATCAATTTAATGAGACTCTATGTCACATGATTTGAATGAAATCCCTAATCCTAGGTCATTACCCCTACACCCCTTAAATTAATTAATTAATCATTTACCCCACATTTCCTAAGTCATACATCCCCATTTCCTATGCTTAATTTATTAAATAAATAAATAAATAAATTATTTCATTTCAACCTCACACCTCACCATGTGAACTCAATCTAATTCACTAGTACAAATAGTTTAATTAGGAAACCTGCTAAATCTATCCCTACCCTAACTACCTATGTCCATATCTAACTTATCCCTATGAAAAGTCCTTACTTCCCACTAGTTATGACTAGTTTAATTAGGAAACCTTCTAGAATAATCCCCATTTATCCTAACTACCTCTATCAACCTCTAATCCCTCACACACAAGTTCTGTAAGTTTTCACACCACAATATTTCAAATCCCTAAACACACAAGATCAAATTAGAAGTTTTATCCCTTCGTAGCTCTCCCAAAATCAAACTAACCAAAAATGGCAGTGATTTCCTCAGTCGCTGGTGATCTAAAAATAGAAATTTCTCCACTTTTCTTTGGGACAATTCATGACCATCCAAGCAAGTTCAGGAGAATTATCAAGTATTATCAAGCATTACCAAGTTTCATCAACGTCATTTTACATCTGTCCAAAGCACACACACAACCATCATGCATTTGGGAGTTTTCCAAAGGCTTGTTCATCATCGAACTATAGTCACAGTTATCTTAACAATTCTCTCTCATCATTCAAAATTTTGTATATTTTAATTTTTTTATCATCTTAAACATGATTTTATAATCATTATGTACTTTCCTCTTTTCTTTAGAAAATTATAATTTCATCTCAGTCAATTAAAATCTCTTGTGTTTATTAGTTTGTGAAAAATTCTCAGAATCACCTATGTTTCCTAGAATCGCTTGTGTCTTTTGTGTTACTTTTCTATTTAATAGACATATTTAAATTAAAATTCTTTATCAAATATTTTTATGTTACTAATCCTTTGTCAAGCATGTATTTTGTTGATGGCGATCGAAGGAACTAACCATCTGAAATACAAAAAGAAATTCTATGCCAATTGTTAAACATCCTTTGCATTAGGAACATTATTACCTGTTACATGACCTATAGTTATGAACCATTCATGCCACTCCTATTGATAGAATGGAAACCATCTTTACGTCAACCTAGAAGATTTACAAGGAAACTGAAGAGGTTTGGGAAGCTTACTATGAAGTTCAACGCATCCAAGCCGATCTAGCCTTGTCTGATTACCACCACAAAGCAGGATTTAACATCCCTCAAGACACAAACATTGAACCTAAATAAGAACCTGAGAGTGAAATTAGCCTTGTAGATTCTGATTATAACTTTTCCCACCAGTACGATACTGAGGACAAACTTTCAGACTTATTCGTAGACATTTACATCGAGGAACTTGTCTCATACCTTACTGAGGAGGAAATCCTTGCCTATTCAGTGGGCTCTAATTTCTATGAGAATCTGGATACTGAATTGGATTTTTAATTTGAGTTCTAAATGCATTTATTTTCATATCATCATTATCAACTAATATTTTTAATAAGCTAAATAAGTGATAGACACTTGATCACATTTCCATCTATCTTATATTATATCCCTTTTTCATGAATACGATTAAGTTTTTTTAAAAGCAGGTTGACATCCATGTAAGGAATTCCTTTCGATTCTGGGAACTGGACTTTTTCTAGACAACCCACCCATCCATATTATTAATTACGTCTTGTGTAGTGTCTGTGTTTTTAGATTTAGTCATAGGAAAGAAACTTGATCCCTTATCCACGGAGTACAACAATCAACACCCATCAACATCATTCACGGGTACCTTGGAAACCTCATCATATTCGAGGTTGATCCACTTTTACCTCCTTGTGTTATCCACTAAAATTTAAAGGTGAAATTTTCATTAACATTCTGGCATACCATGTGGGACACTTGTGCCTTGTTCATTTCCTTCATCTCATCAATAAAACACTAGTTATTTTCACTATTTGATAATCACCTAGGATTAGCCTAATTTTCTACATTTGGGCTAATCACCTGTGTTTATGCTTGTATTTTTTTCTTATATATACTCTCATAGATTTAATTCTATTTTTTCCTTTTTATTCTCTATTATTCCTAATATGGTAGTAGGGTACTATTTCTAAAAGGCTTGTTTGCTGGATTATCAAGAATACTCACTTTTAAAATTTTCTAAAATCTAAAAAAATTGGAGTGCTCTCACTATAAGTCCTAAAAAATTTCCATTTGCGTTACGTTTTTGCATATTTTTCTGATCTTCCTCATTGAAAAGAAACATTTCATTTTTGGTTTTATAAGAAACAACCCACATCCTTATTTTTTCACGTAGTCTAATTAGGAAAGGAATTTGTTACATCCAGTTATTCTTTCCCCACACACAACCAAATCAACTCAAAATAAAAAACACATTCAAATAAATCCCACCCAGGTGATAAGTGATTGGGATTTCATCACTGAACAGGGAAACTGACTCAGTGTTATGGCTGAGTATTATCTCCTATCTATCGGTATATTTTGGCTTAGCACCTGACTCCCTTATCGTAGTGGGACCATGAAGTTAGGGGGTAGGCCCAAATACCACACCCGTACCGGTAACAGTACAGATATGGGCCTCATAAACATATGGGTATATCAAGGACTCCACCCTTAAACATTCCTGAAACCAACCATAGATGACAATTTTTATTAGGACCCATTTGGACCATTTTACACCTTTCACTATTTCATAATTAATCAAGACAAATATAAAATGACATTTTTCTTTTTCTTGCATGATGTTTGTAAATCAATTTCATTAGTTATTTTTCATTTCTAGGTGTGTGTGTTTTTTTACAATGGTACTTACTAGAAGACAAGCTTGCAATCAAAATTTTGAAAATGTGACCACCCCACCACCTGCATTTCAATAACATTTTGCACCTTATGTTACATCACTTCTTGTAACACTTTATACACCAATGAAACAACACATACGATTTATTAAAAAAATTACATCCAACCCCCCTTTTAACATCCAACAAACTTGGAATGAATTAGGGGTTATCTACAATAAAGAAATGAGGTAGCCAATCTTGATTTCCCCACATCAATATCATGGTCAATTCCTTCATACACCAAGACTAGAAAAAACAAAATACCCCTTTTCTCCTAGTCCCCAACTAGAGGTACCTGAACCTCCTTTCTATAATATGGGAGACCCTATTTTTGAGGAAATGCTAGATTCCAATCTAATTGCTCTCAATGCTTATGTACAAGCTAGGAATGTTCAAATGTAACCATTTACACCCAAACCAATTCCATACACCTATAATATGTCATCTGCGATTGCATGTCTCATTGATCAAAATAGAGAACCAATCACTTAGCAATTGTACCCATACACTCCAAATCAATCTAAAAAATCAAATGCCACTCAACATGAAATCTCAAACATTGACTTCTCTATTCCTACTAATCAATTTGAAGCATCAAATGGTAAGTTTTCTACCAGTTAAGCCGAGACATATGATGTCTCTTCGATCCCTATTTACGACCTTCATATGATTTCATCACAAAATCCATCTTCTTAACAATTTACATCTTCACCAATTACTTCTATAGGTTTTACACCTCCCCTAATAAATATCATCAATTCCTCATCTACCCCCATGATCTCTTCATAGGTACACACACCTTCATCGAGTTCCGTGGCCTTCTCCACCATTTTATCTTCATAATTAATTACTAGTCCCATTCAAAAAATCACCATGTCTATCCTTATAACCACAAATCTAATCAATACTAGTGCCATTGCTAGCACTCACCCAATTTCACAACACATACCACAACAATCCCAACCGTGACCTCCATGCCACAATCTACACCTCTTAAAATATTCCACAACAAGAATCATCCTTTGATTCTTCTGATGTATCCTTCCATCAGTCACTTACATAATCAGAACCAGTCACTTACAGATTAGTACCATTCCAATACTAGTACATTGCAATCCTCACATCCCTTAGCCTCCTAAAAAATTATTCCATAATAAAACATTCCTTATCATCAAGGTATCCCACATCAAAACATCTCTTATCAACATAAGATAACATAGAAAAATGTCCTGCAATATAATATACCTCAACAATACATTTCTCTTAAAAAAATTTCACCCTATAACATTTCACAATAGATATTCTCTTATAAGCAGAATGTTCCTAAAAAAAAAAATATCCAACAAAATATTACCTACAAGTAAGACATTCCTCAGTAGTATCAGTTATACTCACAACCTTTTCAGTCCTCATTTCAACCTAGCTCATCCTCGCAACAATAAGCTAAATGTGATCCTCTCCAAGAAATTTTGAACCACATATCTAGTCTCAAAGTAGCTTTGTATTCATCCAAGAGTGTGCTCTCCTATTACCAAATTTGCAATGAACCCATTTACCCTTCAATTTCATATAAAACTTATTGGCCTCACTGGGAAATTCCAAAGTTTATCAAGTTTTATAGAAAGGAATATCCCCAACAACACATCGACATGTTTTGTCATGCATGTTATCTAATAGCTCACGATCAAGACCTTATGCTAAGGATCTTTCCCATGTCTCTTATTGGTCCCACCTTGGATTTGTACAACAACATCCCACAACATTCCATATTCTCCTTTACACAAATTGTTCAACTTTTCTTAAAGCACTTTTCAATAAACATAGCCCACAAATTCGCTATCAATGACCTATATACTATCCAACAATTCGAGGAGAATCTATTGTTGATTTTCTCACCCCTTGGAGAACTATAATCAATAAATTATCCTTTTCATTGCCAAAAATAGAATTAATAGAATTTTTCTACCATGCATGTGCTAAACATATCTCATTGAGATTAAAAATCCAATCATTTCAAACTTTTGATGAGGCTTTCACCATGGCCCGTAAGTCAAAATTACGAGCTCTAGAAGATGGTCGGGTTTAGCTTCGTCCTAAGAAAAAAAATGAGTTTCTATTTATGATATCATCCAGCTCTAATAAGTCCAAAACATATTCCAACACTGTTATATTTAAATCTTCTCCTAAGGAAAATCCCACTACCAAGCATTCCCATCAATAATGTAGCTATACACCTAGAGGAGAGACTTATATCATTGTTTTTATCAAACTACTTTCCACCAATATCATATCTCTCCCACCTATTTGACCCATCGACACATCAGTATCTAAACCCATTTGGTACCAAGATAATGACTATTGAAAATACCATAGGGTTAATTGACATGACATCAATTTTTTTTTAACGTTCTGTAACCTACTTCAAGAATTAATCGATAAAGAAGAACCCCACTACGACAATCGAAATGCACCCCAAATAAAAATCTTGACATATTTAAAAAAAATTTTCCAAATCATTCCTCATCTTCTGATCAACCACAAATGAATTTTATCCACATCATCAATACAATAACAAAGATTGAACCTATCCCTGAATCCACCTCGTTACCAATGAAATAAAAATTGGCAGAATCAACACCAGTATCAAACGAACCTAAAACTAAAACTATTGAATCCTTTTCTACTGAGAATATTAATAAAACAATTCCCACATCCATGTCACACACCATCAATAAATTTTTACCTACATATTCTACACCTTTACAAATTATCACCAAGGCCACAACCGATATACAACCCAAAACAATTTTTATCTGAGAGAAATACAAATTTGTTACGTCTTCATCAATCACACTTGGTTCATCCAAAACCACAAAGGGCCTCATAAACAAGGTATTGTTCAGGTAATCAAAATCCCTAAATATGTCCTTCCCGATCAAAACCCTTAACGAGGACCCTGGTCCCTTATACTTTTAGGGAAAAAACCTACCTGCCATACCTCTACATTAATTTCATATCCTGCACCTATTACAGAGTCTAACTATCCTCCACCCACCACTCTATCACATGCATCTATACTTGGTCATCACCCTTTACTCAGTGCATGATCTAACTATCCACACTAATGGCCACCCTCACATCATCCTCGTCCTCTATCCATTTTGATGCCTAGAAAGGCTCAACACCCAATAAATAAACAACCTATAGTTAAACAATCTATTTCACTTCCTCCCAAGGGAAAATAAGAAAATCTTCATTACAAATCAGATCTAGGAGGCAAGTGATGTAAAGATAGATGACATTTCCATCGATTTTGATCAACTTAAGCTATATAACACTGTCATCACTCAAACGCCAGTTTTATTACGATCCTTCAATGACACTATCACACCCACGTTAGGCACCATCATTTTTCCACTTAAAGTTAGCGTTAAAACCATACCACATCTTTTCTACATTATAGAACAATATTTTCAATGCAACATGTTATTAGGATTCCCTTGGATATGCACCATGTGTTGTGTTCCTTCCACCCTCCATTATTGTCTCAAATATGAACGTGAGGGTCGAACCTTCATCATCCCCACTGATTTAAATCCACTGCCTGAATGTTACATAATTTATCACCCAAACAACATCCTTGTACCAAAATCCACACATAAGTCATCTAATGAAGCGTCTACTATCACATCTATCCCTTCTTCCAAGATACCAAATGATTCCTCTCTCAGTGAGGATATAAGATTTCTTACGCTCAGGGAATATTTTCTTCTCATCCTTAATTCCATCCCCTAACCAAAATCATATGGACATACTGAAAAATAACCTATGTATGACCCGAATGTAGGATATGTCATATCCTATGGTCCTACTTATCTAAATACCAACCTTGTCTTTGAGGGATTTGATAACCCTTCATCCCATGTTATGAAATTTACATTAAACTTCAAATGTCTTGACAATCCAAATTTTTCTCGTATGTATCTCCATCACTGTCAATGAAGAGGTTTTCACCTCAGTTATTATGAACAAGGAATCCATGACTTGGCTATCGCACGTTCCCTTAAATCCTATGAGAAAATTTTCTTATGTTATAAAAATTCCTATTTTAAAATATATGAAGCCACTACAATTTGAACTTGTTATATCCATTTCTGAACTATAACCATCATCACCAACAAACCCTGAAGACATTATGGACATAGATGACACTATATCCTTCCCACCTAACTTTTTTAAATCAATGTTGTATCTTTATGGCCACTTACTTATCAATCCAATCATTCCACTAAACCATTACCCCTTGTTTGACCAGAAATGGTTGAAAAAGATTCACCTACTATGGATATTCTCCAGTGTTAGGATGACCAGGATATCCTTTCCCATATGGGAGACAAAGTCAAATTTTTCATAAATTCCTACTATTTGGCACTCCAAACTCCTTAACAAATCCACATGTGACAATAATTTAGGCACCCCAAAAAATCCTCTTATAGTAAAGGTCAGACAATCAATAAGTCCACAAAAACTAGATCATTTCACTTCATTCTTAACAAAGTATCACCAAGCATGATAAGAACTACACAATAATATGAGAAATAAACACCAAATAATAATATATAGAAAGTAAGAATTCATTCAGGATATCAATTACAATGATAGAGGATACATTTTATAATGTTTGATCTCCTACAAAGGTGGAGTCAAACTTCATCGTCAATCCCTCATATCACTCTCCATGAATCTCTCAAACCTATCTCCTAATATCTCTTAAAACGAAATATCTACATGAGTTTTTTATTCAACAACTTTAATCACACACAACTATTAACTATATTATTAATATGAGTTGTATTATCTCATTATTAATATTATTACAATTTACTAATAATGTTACACAATATATTTGTAACATTAACTCCCCTATTGTTAACATTATTTATTCCCATATACACTCCCCTAATGTTGACAAGGTAGAAACAATAATCACACTTCCTTTTCCAGCTTGTCTCCTATGCATGCTCATGATATGGATGGTTTTACAGGGACATCTAACAACCTCAATAAGGATGGTTTTATAGGACAACCAACAACCTAAAACAAAGGATGGTTTTACAAGACAACCAACAACCCAACATTCATGTTGTTGCTTTTCCTTTGTGCTTTCATCTGTCCACTATGTCTTTCATTTAGGGATTATGTATGAACCAATTCTTACTGAATACAAACTAAATAAATGGAAAATTGAACATTAATACCATGTTCCAATTCCCCCTCTCAATGTGAAAATTTCACTTATTCAAACAGGAACTCTGAAATCATATTGCACACAACTAAAATAAAATGCAAATCTGAAATAATACACACATACACACACACACACACTTCCACCACAAATTTTTATGGCCCCGTTGTTGGTGACTAATGAGAGGCCATTGATTAACCTCTAGCCTCCATTGCCTCCATCCTCCAATAAATGCACCCTTTACTTAATATAAGTCTTCATCACTTTGCTGAGCATTTGTTTCCTCATTATCAGAGTGGGGAGAATTCATATCCCAATCACTTTCTTCATCTTTGTTTTTAGAAATGAAGGATTTATCCTTCAAATTACCATCAATTAAATCTTTTGCTCTTTCCTTACAATACATAATACCATGTCCAGGAACATTATAATAGCGATAAAGAAATTTTTGTGGACCTTGTGAGGTTGATTTTTGTTTAAAAGAAGGCTTGATTTTTCCTTTAGCATATGATTTGTTTCTACCATACATTGCAGTTTCTTCTAGATTAATCTTCTTGTTTCTATTTTATTCTTCTATCAAAGAAGAAATTAAATCCTCTAGACTTAGATTTATTTTTATCAAAGTGAATACCATATTAGAATACCTAGGAGGCATGTTATTAAGTAATAACGCTTTTGCATCATCATCAAGAACATCAACTTTAATTCCAACTAATTGATTTGAAATAGAAAAAAAACTTACTGATATGTTCCACCATACTTTCTCCTTCCTCCATTTTGAGTCTGAACAACTTTTTCTTGAGTGCCACTGTTGCGCTCTCTACTTCTGACCCAAAAAGTTTGCTTAATGTTTTCTAGTTCAAATGTGATGTCTTTGTTAGATCTATGTGATGCAGGTAGACATCAGATAAACCTAGGCCAATAATTACTATTGCTTTTCGATCCTTACTTTCCCATTTTGTTGCTTCATCTACATCATGTGGTTTATTTATTTTTACTTCTACAATCTCCCATAGATCTTTGTTAATTAACAACAATTGAGTTCTAACTTGCCATGTATGGAAATATATTCCTTTGAATTTTTCAATTCGTATCAACTTATCCATAGTAAAACAATGGACGTCGATTTCCATTTAAAATGCATCCGTGAGTGAAAAAAAAAAAAATTAGTTTATTTTATATTTTTTGATATTATAAATGCAAAGAGCTCAAGAAAACACACATTTTTAAAAAAATATCATCACAATCTGACTTACCAGCTGAAAGTTATGGTAACTACAAATTTTAAATCCAACATGTTTCTGGACCCCTTTCCAAAAATGGAATTTTTTTATGCTTCTATTTTTTTTACTATGTCCAAAAATGGCAAAAAATAGAGCACAAGATTTCTAATTCACAGTTTCACAATTTCCGGGACTGCGTGGAAAAAAACATGAACAAAATAGTGACACTGAAGGATAATAATAACTATAACTCACAATTTTCACAATTGGGTGAAAATACAGTGATGCCGAAGGAGCAGATCATGATGGACGGTGAGTGTGCACCAAACACAACAGAAAACGTCATGTAGTAGAATGATCACTGTAGAATCTATAGACCAAAATAAATTTTCCACCATTTCCTTGCAATATATTTGCATGAAGGATTTAATGGAGGATTCTTGAAATGATTTGATTACATGGAATATGGATCAAAATCTACTTTGATACCACTGATAAAAACTACAAAATAATATGATTAAAAAACACCAAATAATAATATATAGAAATTAAGAATTCATTCAGGATATGAATTACAATGATAGATGTTACATTTTATAATGTTTGATCTCCTAAAATGATGGAGTAAAACTTCATCTTCAATCCCTCATATCACTCTCCATGAATCTCTTAAACCTATCTCATAATATCTCTTAAACCAAAATAACTACGTGATTTATTTATTCAAAAACATCACTCACACACAACTATTAATTATATTATTAATATGAGTTTTGTTAACTCATTATTAATAATACTACAATTTATTAATAATGTTACACAATATATTTGTAACAAAGCATTCACCTAGTCATACAACACGATATGCCTAGAATCGAACCTAAAATATTTGTACACAAAATAGTCACATATCTCGATGCTAAGAAAATTTAAAAAAACTTTTTAAAATGCATCCCCACATAGCATTCCTTGTTAAGGAAGAATTGAAATGCCTTTTATATACCAACTTTATCATACCCATTGATTATCCACAATGGGTCTCTAACATTTTCCCCGTAACTAAAGCTTTAAGAAAGATACATATTTGCACAGAATTCAAGGATCTCAATATCACATGTCTGAAAGATGATTTCCCTCTTCCAAATATATATTAGTTTGTTGACCTAATGACTGACCATGAAATGCTTTCTCTCATGGATGGATTTTCTAGTTATAACCAAATCCTCATTGCTCATGACGATCAACAAAAAACCTATTTCATCACCCCTCGGGGAACCTTCTATTATTGTGTCATATCATTTGGTCTTAAAAATGTAGGGGCTACTTATCAACTCACCATTACATAATTTTTTCATGATCTCATCCATAAAATTGTTGAAGATTACATTGAACATGATTCAAAAATTGATTAATTTTTTATCTACTTGATGTCGGACCCCTGTAGGCCTTTGATATTTTCCAAAAACTTGATCCTTTTAAGTAAAAAATTTAAAATTAATGCAGACATATAATGAAAATTAAAAAATGATTGATTATAGAGTTCGGAAATAGCCTACATCTCTGGGTTCTTTTGAACTAGTCTGCTAGTCAAAATTTGTAAGTATAATGTTATTTGTTAGAATATAACTTAATGGAATTTCCACTTCCCTAGTAGTGTTCCAGTGCTTCGAAGAACTTCTAATGGTCAGTTGAAATCATTCTTCACCTTCGTAGTGCACAACCTCCTTTGGAACTTGGTCAACCTTCCCAATGCTATCAATGCATCCTTTGACACTTTGATCGAAACTCTAGGCATTGCAAGTGGAAAATACTATGGCTCAAGGCCTATTGGGTAGTTTAAAAACTCCCAATCACAAATATTTCATCTACTATTGCCTAAAAATAATAGGTCAATAAATAATATTTTCCTATATTAATTTTAGGATTTTAATATAGTGCACAAAACTATATTAAAATTACGCTAATACTATATCACCCATAATTAATCTTGGGTGTGTATTTGTAATGAGGGAGAGGTCCCTTTTTATCGAGCAAATGGACCCAAAAAATTTGTTCAAGGGCCTTATCGACCAACTCCCATTCCAACCAGCTCATTGGCTGAGTTGGTTGGGCCAATTGTTTGGAAGGATGAGGTTAGGGAGTCTAATCTTTCCTCACATATAGTTAGCCTATTTTTTTTTACTTGGGACACTTTACATTTAGTGGGGAAATCCCACATTGACCAGCATAGATGGAGGAAGTAAGTTTTTATTGGGATCGCCAACCCATGTTAGATGTTGTTACGGTCACGCCTTCCCCTTTTTGCTTAGTCTGTGTGTTGTGTGTTGTTTGGTTTGTTGGAGGATTTTTTCATTGAGGGGTTGTCCTAGCCATGTGATGAGATGTGTGTGATTTTGCTGAGTGTTGCAATTGATTGGGTCTTTTGCCAAGTTGTGTTCCGAGTCTCCTTCACTGAGGTTTGTTTGAATCTTGAGTCATTTTGGATCCATCGAGATGAATGGGATAGTATAATTCCTGAACATTGTGGAAATAGGTGATTGTGATTAACTTGGTAAAAATAAAAAAAATCTTGCTATGCTAACATTAGTGCAACTCAGCCACATAGTACACTCATTGATTATCGATAAGAAAATTGAGCTAAATCGAACTCATCACAATGTAATCAACTCAGTGGGGATTTTATTACCTCACCAAGTCAAAAATAATAGCTCTTGTTGAGTTACGTTGATGTTGACATGGTGATTTATGATCCCACCATCTCAGTGGCACCACTTACTCTCACGGTAGACAAGCTCCCTTCCATAAAAAATGTTTAGCCTCTTGCTACAGTCACCAATGTCTTTTATGCTTTAATAAGACTGAAGGTCGTTAACCAAACAAAATGACTCTATTTTTGCATTTTAGTCAGTTTCCACTTTTACCATGTGTCAGATCTGGATTGGATTTTTGACTAGGGTTGACTTTCTAGTTCACCCAACTTTGACCAGCCACCCAATGTGCATATGAACTCCAGTTTCAATGTTCAAATAGTTGTTAGAAAGCTCTTGAAGTCATCTTCTACACCATAGAGATCTTTGGATATTTAGGGAACTTATGTCCTCCATAATTTCCTCTAGATCAGATGACCTTCTAGTAAAATCAAAATCACGAAAAATACCATCTCGATGTCCTTTACTCAATCTTAAATCTCCTCATCGAAATTTGTCTTTGTCTTAATCCTGCAAAGTGTTTTTTTGGTTTCCTCATCGGAAAATGTTTGGGATTCATCATATATATTTGAGGCATTGAAGTGGACCTAGAAAAGGTTAGAGAAATCATTGAAATTCCTCCACTATATAATCTTAAACAACTGCATAGCCTTCAATGTAAATTATAGTCCATTTGACATTTCATATCACAACTTTCTGACCATTTTCAACCATTGCATGTTCTACTCCACAAAGATGTATTGTTTTATTGGGATTTTGATGGCCAAAAAGCCTTCAAAGAAATAAAATGGCATCTATTATCACTTCCTCTGCTTACTCCACCTTGTGAAGGGGAGCCATTTAATATATACATATCCACTTCAAAACATGCTCTATAATCTATACTCACCAACTGGGATAATCAAGGTCGTGAATAGGCCATATCCTACATTAACTACACACTCCTTGAATATGAAACACGCTACACTGAAGATAGAAAAATATGTTTTTCTTTATATTTTTCCACCTCCAAACTTCGACATTATCTCCTCAATCACAAGACATATGTCATCACCATGTTTAATCCACTTAAAACCATGTATTCTAAACCCTATCATAATGATCACATTACTAGAGTGCTTATGCTCATGACTGAATTTGATCTTGAAATTATATCACAAAAATCTATTAAGGTTTAAGCCATTGCGAATCAGCTCGCTGAAGCACCCCTTCTATATAATAAAATTCCTCACAAATACTTCCCCGACGAATGCATCAACAACATCAATGAATATGATTTTAGCCCCATCAAAATGACTCTCCTCTTCAATGGTTTTAAATGCCAAAAGGGGGGAGGATCCAGGATCGTTATCATACCTCCCTTGAATATCCCACTTTGATTATCATTCAAACATAACCTTGAATGTATTAATAACATGGCAGAATACAAATCCTTAATCATGGGTCTAAATACCACTATTCTCTTAGGTGTCCACATCCTAGAAATCTATGGAAATTCATAACTTGTTGTCAGTCAAGTCAAAGGAGGATATCAATGTAAGAATGAAATCCTTCAAAAATATAAAGCTATTATCAAATTTCTCCTTGGCACATTCAATCATTATACCATTGAGGCCATTCTGTGATCTTCTAACAGGTTTGCAGACAATATGGAATCTCTCGAATCCCTCATTCCTTTTGAAATAGAAAAATCAAACAATAAAACTAAAATGTTCATAGTTGTTCAATGATTGGACCATCCTTCACATAAAAATGATATAACTTCTATTAATAACATTGAAAAAAATCCACCTGATTTATGGTACACACATATATATGATTATCTTTTTGAATGTAAACTACCATCAGACTTATCACATGGTGCTAAATGGTCATTTCTTCAATGTGTCACCCACTTTTTTATGATAGGAGGTATCCTTTATAAACGTAGCTTTGAAAATATAGTATTTCAATGTCTTAAATATGATGAATACACCAGATAAATGAAATAATTTCATGATGGCATCTGTGGTGGTCACTTAAGCCATAACACCATCATTAAACATGTCATATGGATAGGGTATTATTTTCCTACCATCACCGAATATTGTTGTGCATACATAAAGAAATGCGTCAAATTCCAAAACCACTCATATCTCATTCACATGCCTAGTCAAGTATTACAACCCGATCAGAACTTATGGCCTTTTTATCATTGGGGGTTAGACCTCATTGGTGCAATAAATCCTAAGTCATCCCAACATAATCATTCCATTATCACAGCAACTAAATACTTTCCTAAGTTGGTTTAAGCCATCCCTTTAACCTTGACAAAATTAGGACCCATCATCAACTTCATATATCAAAATATCATATGCTATTTTGGTATCCCACATAAACTCATCACGAATAGAGGAAAATCCTTCAAAAATAAAGAAGTTAAAAGGCTCTGTGACACATTCCATATCAATATCAGTTTCTCATCACCATATTAACCTCATGAAAATCGACAGATTGAGGCCTCTAACAACACACTTAACAAAATTCTTATGTAAATAGTAGACGATGTAGGTAGGAATTGGCATCTCCAAATCATATTTTCTCTCTGGGATTATCAAACTAGCATCCACACACCTGTAAGTGCTACACCTTATTCACTTGTATATAGTTCAAAGGGTTTCCTACCTCTCAAAGTCCAAATTCCATCACTCCGTGTATCTATCAAACATTTCATTCTAGATGAAGAATATAACCAAGACAGCTTAACACAACATAAATTTTCAGATGAAAAGTGATTGATAACCCTCAAACATCATCAAGTTTATAAAGAATGTATTAGAAGATCATATAACAAACATGTTAAAGAACTTAATTTTAAAATTGGCAATCTTGTGCTTAAATAAAATCAATATTTCACTACATTAGAATGGAGTAAGTGTGGAAATTTTTCCCCTAATTGTATTGGTCCATACATTATTACTCTCAAGTATAGGCCAAGAGTGTATCATATTAATTATCTTGATGGGGAACCTGAAATGAAACCTCTAAATGCTTCACACTTGTGGCCTTTCTACTGTTAAATAATTGATCTTAATGATAGTAGTTAAATCCAAATCCTATCACTTCATCATATCATTGTAAGGATTTTAAAGTATGTGGTTATATGTCAGCATCCTAAATACGCCTTAAATATGAGCACCATAACTCTGCTCATCACATATTTTATTTTAATTTCCTCTCTTGTAGTAACCCCTTAAAATCATTACACCCATCCCTCCCGTACCAAGAACAACACATGGGGCATATGTGTGTGTAGGTCATGTACATGTTCTATCCCCTCCTCGAAACAATTTATTAAGGTTTTTCACTTAACTCAAAAAAGTTTGCAAAAATCATTGGGATGCTCCTCCTATTAAAATATCAAAATATAATAGACTGGTCCCTCAAAGGAAAACTACTCACAAAGTCTAAATCATTATCAAAAAATATAAAAAACTAGATTACTATTATGGACAGATCCCTCAAAGGATGGAATTCTTGTCAAAAATAAAAAAGTAGACAATACCCTCGAAGGATGTTTACTCATGCAAAAAGGATCCCCACTTTGATCATCCTTGAAAAGTACATCAAAATTAAAATCATCTAGGAAAGATTCCTTCATTGATCAGTTTTCCCATTATATCAAGCTTCTCATCGCAATAAGTCTGCTTTGAAATAATATGTAAAGCTGCGGAATTATTCCTATGAACTTGTTGAAAAGGAGATCACTTTTCTCCCACATTGTCCTACATACATAGAATCCCTTTCCTCATCCTAGCAAAGCATATTTACTCAAAATCACATCTCTATCATGACTTGTGTAACTACCCATTGATAATCTTATTTAACATTTGACAAGGCTACAAGTGAAAGTGTTTTTCAAAACCCATCACGTATAGATCAAATAAATAATGGCACAATCATTCCATTTATACTTCATTTTATTTACATTTTTGATTTGGCACATTTTTAAGATCACATTTTCAAGTCTTTTGGATCAATTAAACATTCGACCACATCTAATCATATACATCTAAACATGTTTGAAAATCATGCTTTTCGATATCCATAAAAAATCCATCAAAAGCACTAACACATTTTAGGTCTAAAACATAAAATATATAACAAAAGAAAAATGAACCATAAATCCCTCATCATATATATATATATATATATATATTTCATCTTCATACAAAAAAAGGATTCTATGAGCCTATGTCATCATGAACATCTAAATCAAGTAGTAAAAGCAACATCTCCAAGTATCATATTAGCACCACCCTCTCCTCCTAGAACAAGTGTGGCTTCAGTAGAACTTGTGTCTCCACCCCCTCTACAAAAAATCATAACAACAACCTCATATTTGGCTCCTCCAGCTCCAACCTCCACTCTCTTTGGCCTTTGAGGTGGATATCACACACTTTTTGTACTTGCACGAGGCCTCATTGCTGTTGTAGATGACCCTTTCGTAGCCAAGTGATCTACATATAAAGTGGCATCTAAATAGTTCTTGATGATCATATCAACATAGTAGTCCTGCTCTACCCCTACCGCATCATAGTAAACCGGTGAAATTATCCCAAGAGGAGGAGGTACTATAGGTTCTCCTCTTTGTCTGCTAGATCAAATCATCGTCGAAAACTCCACACTAGATATAGACAACCATATGATCCCCAAGGCCTTCTTCAATGTACTCTTATTCCCCTTGTACTTGTTGTTATTAATAGAAACATGTACAAGCTATGCCTGGAGACTATCTCACTCAACAATCAATCCATCCCTCTCTAAAATGAGATAATATTGAACAAAAATCAAATCATCACGTTCTCTCCGAGTCGCGTCTCTCTCTCTCCCTCCATAGAGGCCTTATCGTTTATCATAATTGTAATATAAAAAGAGAACTCACCATCACCCTCCTCCTCATCATCATAATCTAGCTCTACCTCCCCTCTATGTGTTCTACCCTTTGTCAAAGCATGTACTTGTCTCACTTGCTGAGTGGCCCTCTATGCTACTCGGAATCTATCAAAACCCCTCAAATAAAAATCTCACTATGAAGTATGCTCTAGGGTAACCCCCAAAGCATCAATTTGTCCAATCACCCCCTCGTCATTAGGGCGTGTAGCCCCTGACAACTCAGAAATGGCAGCAGGTCTTGTCACCACTACCTGTGGTGTATCCTCATGCCTAAACTAAACGGGATCATTGGAAACTCTCTGCACCAATCCAAAGTACTGGTGAAGATGATTAAAATGAAGAATCTCATGTTGAACCACTCTACGTGTCTAGAGAAATATAGGCTATTGTAAACTAAGTAACTCTTGAAGATATTTAGTTAGGTAGGTAGATCCAAGTAAGGCTTCCACACAACATCCCCGACCTTTAGTCCAGAAAATGAATCCCTATTAAATCATGTTCGCCTCCTCTTCCCTACACGGCCCTTGTCTGACCTCCACCTCATAAAACTAGGATGACGATAACTGACTCCCCATGACAACCCTTCTACTCAATCAATAATAATGTGCTCCTAAGTAGAATCCTATAATCAAAAACCAAAATCCATACCATAAAATTTGTGAGCCCTCAAGGCCTATAACTCTCTGAATGTATGTGCGAGTAGGGTGGGTCCCTAATCAAAAATCGTACAATTATCTATCATCTCAAAAAAAACCTTGTCATCATCCATGGAAAACAACCACTCCAAGATTCTAGAAAATTATAACACATGATGGCCATCATAATCATAATCATCTGAGAATGACCTACTCTCTTAGGTAAATAAACAAAGCCATAGGAAAAATCCCCTAACTCATGTATCATATTTGTAACATTCTCCCCATACAACGTAGGCATAACACCATCCCTCTCTGCCTCAATGATTGTATATACCACTTCCCCATGAATCGGTAGTCTCAAAATATGGTGAACATGCTCTAGGGTAATATTAATCTCACCCATAGGAAACAAATAGTATTGGTGGAAAATTTCCACCTCTTTAGCAATACGAGTATCAGGCCTGGGAATCTATGGATGCATCTGTAATGCCCAATAGAACCAAAATTGAAAGCCTCTACATGAGGCCAATCATCATTTAACATATCCTCCATCACTTTCTCTAAGATCAATGAAATGTAGTCTCTAATGTTTAATTCTGCATCCACCTGAAAAAATAAACAAATTAGAAATTAGCATCATCAATAAACATATCAAAAATTAACAAAATGCACCAACAACATCTAAAAACATCAAACACTCTTACTTTATTAAGACTGTCAAAAACACAAATGAACTACCAATGATTCATCTTAATCACTGATGATTCTTATTTGAATCATTAGCGATCACATCAATAGCCAAAAATTTTGGTTAGGGCACCTGTACACTCCAAAACGGTAGAAATATCCCAAAACTATCAAAAATCAAACAAAATAGAATAAAACTATACTTACCTTAGCTGTTGGTGGTTTTCTTTGTCTGCTGGAGGATGCCATCTCTCAAATCACCTCAAAATTCCCAAATTGATTCACCAAATCCATTTATTACCCCATAGTTAAAATAAACAACAAAAATGTTTGGGTAAATATATATACCCCACTTTTACCCCGATGTAATCGCTCGTGTTTCTTCCTCCAATCACTTGTGATTCCCCTAAATGCTAGCGATTAATCCTATTTTCACAAACCATTATCATTTGCACCCTTAAGCATGACAAAAAACCACCTTTGCGCAATTTTCTCACTTTCAAAGGACCCAAACAACTAAGTTAAACAAACAAAACACCAACTCTCTGGACCCGTCATATGTCTATGGGATGCGTTCCCTTTGGCCCCCCATATCTTGGCTTTTCTCATTAAACTAGTTTTCTTTTGTGGATCACACGTCTATAGGCCATTGGTTTCCTAATCAAGTTAATCCCTTAGTAGCAAACTTTGTTTTAGTATCCTATTTGACTGGGGAAACCTTTGAAAAATGAAACATATGCAAACAACTGGTGTTCCCTGTATTACGCTATAGCCGAATCAACCATAAAACCAAACACTCTTGATCATTTTTGTATAATGCCTTATTAATATGTTAGACAAAAGGGTCAAATGTAGACACCAAAAAATTACACACCCCATTCCAACACAAATAATCAAAAATTCATCCGCATATTTAAACCATTTCACGACCCAGTTTTTCTATTTAATTAATTTAATTAGACTCATTGTCACATCATTTGAACAACATCCCTAAACCTAGGTTATTACCCCTACACCCATTTAATTAATTAATTAGTCATTTACCCCATATTTCTTAAGTCACACACCACCCCTTTCCTATGGTTAATTAATTAAATTAATTATTCCATTTCACCCTCACACCTCACCATGTGAACTCAATCAGATTCACTAGTTATGACTAGTTTAATTAGGAAACTTGCTAAATCTATCCCTACCTGAACTACCTTTATCCTTATCTTACTTATCCCTATGACATGTCCTTACTTCTCACTAGTTATGACCAGTTTAATTAGGAAACCTTCTAAAATACTCACCATTTATCCTAACTACCTCTATCCACCTATAATCCCTCATACAAAACCTCACTTTTGAAATCCTTAAACACTTAAGATCCAATTAGAATTTTAATCCTTTCGTATCTCTCCCAAACTCAAACTAATCAAAAACGACGGAAATTTCCTCTTTTACTAGTGATCTATAAATACTAGTCTTTATAATCTTCTTTGGGACCATTCACGACCATCCAAGAAATTTCAGGATCATTATCAAGTATTATCAAGCATTACCAAGTTTCATCAATTCCATTTTTCATCTATCCAAAGCACACACACAACCGTTAAGCATCTTTAAGTTGTCCTGAGCCTCGTTCATTGTCCAATTGCAGTCATAGTTATCTTCTCAATCCTTTCTTGTCATTCAAAGGTTCGTCACTTTCTTTATAAATTTTTTTTTCATCTTAAATAATATTGTCTAATCATTATTTACTTCCCTCTTTTCTTTAGAAGATTATAATTTCATCTCGGTCAAGTAAAATATCCCATTTTTATTAGTCTATGAAAACTTATCATAATCACCTACGTTTGCTAGAATTGACTGTGATTCTAGTAATCACCTACATTTTATATGTTCTATGTCTATTTAATAGATAGATTTCATTTAAAATTCTTTATCAAATATTTTTATGTTACTAATACTTTTTCAAGAATAGATTATGTAGAAGGTCATATGAGGAACTAATGATCCGATTACAAACATCAATTCTCACCCAATTGTTCAACATCCTTTGCATTGGGAATGGTATGACATATTATATAACCTAGATGTATGCACCATTCATTCCTTTCTTATTGAAATAATAGAAACCATCTTTGCATCAACATATAAGATCTGTGAGGCCACTTAAGAGTTCTCGGAAGCTTACTACAAAGTGCAGTGCATCTAAGCCAATCTAGTCTGGTTTTTCTAACCCCACGAAGTGGTATTTAACATACCTGAAGACACAAACATTAAACCTAAATCAAAACCTAGGAGTGAAATCATCCTTGCATATTATAATTCCAAATTTTCCCTATAGTACGATAATGAGGAGATTTAAAACTTCTTCATAGATGATTACATCAAAGAACTTGACTCATAATTTACTGAGGAGGATGACCTTGCCTATTCAGTGTGCTCTAATTTCTTTGAGAATATGGATACTGACCTGGATTTTGACTTTGATTTATAGACGCATTTATTTTCATATCATCATTATCATCCTATATTTGTAATAAAATAAAAAAATTATAGACACCTTATCACATTTTCATCTATCTTATATTGTATCCTATTTTCATGAATAAGCTTCAATTTTTTTTAAATCAGATTGACATTCATGTAAGCAAGTTCTTTGGATTTCTGGGAGCTAGCCTTTTTCCAAGAAACCCACCCATCCATATTATTAATTTACTCTTGTGTAGTGTCTTTGTTTACAGATTTAGTGGCAGGAAAGAAGCTTTATACATCCTTCACGAATCGTAACAATCAACAGCCATCAACATCATCTATGGGTACCTTGGAAAACCCATCATATTCAAGGTTGATCCAATTTTACCTCTTTGTGTTATCCACCCAACTGTAAAGGTGAAATTGTGATGAACAATCAGATTTAAAATCCTCATTAACCCATAACCAAAGTCTCCTAGATTGTAGCAAGGGGTGATGTTATGTCACATGTTCAAAGTCTAAAATGGAAAAAAAAATTGATACTCTTTATCATCCCACCTTTGTAATCCTTCCCTCCAATATAGTCTCACATTCACTTATAATAATTCAAATGCATGTAAATGTTACACAAGCCTCTCCATTGCATTATATGGTATCATGATACATTTCCACATCCCACTTAATATTTCCATCAATTGTAACTTTTACTCATCTCAACACCAAATCCAAGCCAATACATAATCTTAATATCACATTATCATACTAGTTTGTGTCTATGGTACTCTTTGAGACTATTTGTTAATCGATCTATTTCCTCCAAAAAAAATATGTTATCCAATCATGTGAATCTCATCCCTCCATCCTTATTATAACATTCTCCCATTATATATAATCTCTATATTTACATACCTTAATCTATGAAGGATTAATATTGCAACTACTATATAATCATTCTCCACTACCAATGTTCATTTTATCTCTAAATGTAAAATTCAACCAAACCACAAATAATAACTCATTTTATTAATGTTCTCAAGATATACATTGATGGATACCTCGCAATGATTATAATTGACAAAAAACATTGAACTTAGTATTTAGGATAAAAGTAACATTACACATCTTTTTATTCAAGTTCATCTTCATCTATTACATAGTATGGATAAAAATATATCACATTGCATATGTAAGAGATATCAATTCTTGTAGACGACTCAATCTCATTATCATAATATGAAAAAAATTTATGATTCTACATGGCCCTATATTTTTCAACTTAGTTTTATTATATGTTCCTTTTGGAAACTTTCATTTCACATATATTCCAATAATATGTCTCCAATATAATATTCACATTACTTCATTTCTAGTATCAATCACGTAAATAAATAAAAAATAGTTTCCAACAAATTTTTAGTTTGAAATAGGTCTAGGAGGTCATTTATGGTGTTTTTGTATGCATCCCAACTTTTTTAGGTTCGTTCATGGGTGTAATAAGGTCATTTTGGGTTTTCCATCCAAAATGTACCGTTTGATTATTTTGATTCCTAGCTTGAAATTGATAAATATAATGTTATGTCTGAAATCATGTAATGAGGTAAAATGCCGCCAAAGACCTTATATGATGTAAATGAGGTGTTTTCACTTATTCATGTAGTGTTTCATATGTTTAGGTTAGATTTTACCATGATTAGGTTATTTGAACTAGTTGTAACTACCTTCTTTATATCTATGGAACGATATATTCAAATGAAGGAGATATGGTTAGAGAGAGTGAAATTTTATATGGTTTGTATGTAATTGAGAGTTCTATGAAGTCTCAGTGGGTCTATATGAGATTTTGAAACCCCTTGTATTACAAATATTTGATAAAATAAAGCTTTGAATTAAATTTTAAAATGAAAAATGAATGAATGATAATTTGTGTTTTTGTGTCTTCCTAAATAGGCATGCTCTGAAAATGCTAAATCAGTGGTATTTTTGGATGGTAGTTTGATTTGAATGATATGGTTAATCTTCATTGAATGAGATTGATCACATTTCATAATTATAGGGAAAATCTATATCTTGATGATATATATTAGGATTGTACATGTTGTGGAGAGTGTGCAATGGAATGATGTATACAAAAGGCATGGTATAATGTTATAAAGGTCTGATGGTCTGAGTGAGTGGACTTACCATTTTATGTAATTAGGAGATATATAAAATATCATAAGGAATTTTCAAGGATTTAAAATCATGTACAAAAGTATATAAATTGTTGAAGGATATTGTCAAGAGATCTTAGGTTACAGTAGAAGCCAAGACAATAACCTGATGTTGAGATAGATTTACCAACTGGTGAAATCTGTAGACATGGTATTGTAAACCTAATAACTTACTATCTAAATGATTTTTTGAATGGTTAATGAGTAAAGCTTATTGGAAGGATATTATAGGAAATTAGGATAACTCTGAAAATATCATATAATCTTAACAATGGTTTAGAGTAATATGTAATACTTAAAAGATTGAGAACTAACTAGAAAATATGGTTCTAAGAATGTAGAAATAAGAAGAAAAAAATTGATAAAGGATAAATGGAGGGTTTTTGCAGGGTCCCTTCCATGTTACAAAGATGATCTAAAAACCAGATAAATTATTGAGGAATACAAGAACCCAAAATCTAAATAATCAATAATGACCATTGTAGGAGTGGTCTAGAACCAAGAAAAAACCAGTAAAGTCCTAGAGATTATTAACATGGAATTAAAGCCGATAAGGATAGAAGACAAGAAATTATTTTAAATTATAAGTGGAACCAACCACGATCAGTCCAGGAGTGCCCTAAAAACAACAAAAACCAATAATCATTTATTTTTATGAATATTCCATTCAATATCAGGAGTTACAATAAAAAATAATAAGGTGCTATGGAGTTCAATTGATGGTCTATAGTGTTAGATTATGTGAGGTATTAATTATTCTCTCTTGGGTCTATGATTCCCTATTCTAGGGTTTTTATGTAAGAAATGAACATGAACATGAATTTTAATTGTTTAAAATGTATGAAAAATGATACAATGGTGTATTCAGGAAAATGAAGAGTGTTTAAAACGTTTGAGGAAAAATAATTAAGTTTTTAGGGTAACAATTTGTAAAACATGGTCATGTACTCTTTTTCTTACCAAAATAGGAGGTAAGTTGATGAGAACTTGATCCAAGAACCTAGATCATGAAGTAAGGATTACTTATATAGTGTGGTATGAAGGAGGAAATGTTCTAAAGGTATGAGATAATGGAGAATAGGTTTTAAGGAATTGTAAATGATATTTAAAATAATGGTGTTACAAGAAAGAAGTCTAAATCAAAGAGTAATTGATTGAAGTAGGAAGTTATGGATTAATGTCATGAATTTACTGGTTTAGTAGGTGATGTATATTTGGAAAAATACATTTGAAGAATATTAGAACCTTGTAGAGGATTTTAGCAAGATAAAATTGAATTTTCTTAGTTTTAATACCTAACAGTGACCTAATTGTAAATGGTGAGTAGTGAGCTGAAGAGGTTGTATTAAATTTTAGGGTCTAAAAATTGGTGGAGAGTTGAAACCACATAAATGGTACTAGAAAATGTGATTAGTTTCTCCTAATTCTCTGTCGAACATTCAGAGTAGTAATATTTATACAAAATCAAGGCTAGTAGACCCTTGTTGAGATATAGCAGACCTAAACAAAATAAAGTCATTATTTGTATCCTAACAGGTGGTGTTATGAGGTGTTTTGCAGGAAATAAAGGATGGACGAGTGTATGAAGACATTAGAAAGGTAGAATACATTTTATAATAAATAAACATTGTTCTCAAGAATTGGCATGGCTTGTTATAAATTATCTTAAATTTTGTATTGGTCAAGTACAATGTGTTTTTCATTCATCAAATTTTCACTAACATATGCAATAGGTCTATCTCTTGACTTAATAAAAAAACAAATGGGTATGCCAATAATATCAAAATCAACATAATTTTTTTTTGTAAAATGTTGTAACACCGACACTAGTTGTTTTGTTATTATTTTCTTTTTCTCCAAAAATTTGTATACACGTGTTATCTAATAAAAAAATATTCATATCTCTTCTTATTGCCTCTATAATTGTTGTGCATAAACCAATGAAGTTATTAATGAACTTGGGGTAAAATATCTCCAATCCATGAAATTTACATGCCCCAGGATCACTCCATGGTGATGACTAATCCAGGATTTTGTAACCCTTTTCATTTCCCATCTTCAAAAATTCTATATGAACCACAAAAAATAGATACACCAATTACTTTTTTGATAAATTCAACTTTTTAATCTATTAATCAATAACTTCTCTTCCTATAATATTTATAAAACTTTCCAGATATGTATCATATTTTATACACGTGTCCTGGTGAAAATTAGAATATCATCCAGGTCCATGATCACAAAAATTCGTGTTGTAGTTGAGGTTTTGTTATCTCTCAAAATTGTACCCTATAGAGAGATGGTTGCAGGTTTCCTAAGCTAGCAAAATTTGATCTTTCTCTTTCGTAGATACAATGGAAACACCTCAAGTATGTGGGTATACCTATTTTGAGGTGAGTCTCTAGTATAAAGGCTAGTTACTTATTGATGTATCCTAAATTTGATTTCTAGTGTTTAAGGGGAAAAGATGACTGTAAAATAATTAAAACTAAGGTGATACACCAAATTTGTATGAGGGCTCTAACTAAGTATATGTACAATTGATATGTGCAAGGATTCTTGATGCATGAACCAAATTTTTTTATGTAGAATGTTAAGGGCAAAAACATTTTGAGGTATTAAGGGAGAGTATCACAACAATACTACTAAGCTAAATATGCACATTAATATAATCCGGAATTACTAAATTTTGTAACAGGGTAAGATGATTAATCAAGGAATCTACATTCATAAGACTAATAGAAACATACACAAGACTGAAAATGATTGGGAAGGTAGAAAATACTTCACACTCAAAAGGAAAAACTGGAAAAAATTACTTCAGTACTCCTATATCTAAAAGTCCTCATTTGTGCTTTACCAAAGCACACAATATTTAGAAAAATAAGTTTCACCCCCTTCACAAAAATAGTCTAAGGCTTGTACTCACCCATGCATCCTAATTTTATCCTTTATTTAATAATAGATAAAGGAATACAAATAGAGCATGCAATTAAAAATAGGCATTAATAGCCTTGATTACAATACAGTCAAACTGAAGTTGACTATCATATTTTTAAGAAAACAAAGGTGAATATTGGTAATAATAAGCTTTCTTACTAAGCAAGTCTCTTTCCTTGTACATATGAATTCATCTTCTTGTCTTTTCTGTCCTCTTGTGAAGCATGCAAGAAATCAGCTCTCTATTTGTGAGTAAAATAATTGTAATACTTACAATATTAACATCCACTTTGGGGTCCACTTGTCCATGTGCACATGCTCTGATGTTGACATCTCTTGGCTTCTAATTGTCACAAGGGTGACATACTACAAATCAACTTCAACCTCCTTGAAGTGGGGACCACCTTTCCACTTCACCATGGTTTGGCCACCTTTGTGGACTTAGCACATTATTGAATTTTAAATGTATATGGGGAACTTTTGTAAAAAGACCACCTTTTTCATACTCAGCCACCTTGGTAACACATGCTATAAAATATAGTTGCCACCTTCATTTAAACACGACCATGTAATACTTTTCAGATTTTGCATTTGGATAACAATTGATTATAGTTTATAACCCTTACCTTTTGGGTGATCATAGGTGAACATGATTTGGTCGGCACTTCACATTATTTGAAGTTGGACTATAGTTCAGACTTTTGAAAGTCAAAATGAAATGATTTTATTTAAAACATGAGGTTGGTCCCCTTTGCACGAGGACTCACCCCTTGGAAATTTATCGGTGGCATTATTAATCCTCGGGTGAGTTTGATTTGATATTGATGATGATCTCAGGCCATTGATTTTTAACTGTTTGATCACATACCATCAATTTCTAACTTGCAGTTAGGGTTTCTAACCTGGCAATTAAGGTGGATAGTGGCATTTAACCATGATGGTATGCATTGAAATTTGTAGATCGATCTCTAGCCCTCAATCTCTATACTTGTTGATCATGGCCATTGATCTCTGACTATGGTTGAGTTCAAAATTTAACTCAGTTATTGAGATCAGCGGTAAAGGTCGTTAGACCTCAATGATAATTTCATTCTGGATTTTGGGTCTACGGGAAAATCCCTGACAAAATTTTTATCACCATTGTTATCCAATGAAGCTCATCTTATTACCAGATTAATTTTCTTATCTCTATTCCTCTAGGTCTTTTATGGCTCTGCTCTGTTTATAGCTCCTGAAAAATATGGTTGAGGATATTGTCGCAAAATTTTGAAAGCTTCGAGCTCGGCACTTCGTTATTCTTTGGTCTTTGAAGTTGGCCTGCAAAGCAGTCGTCATGTTCTTGAGATTTGAATTTCCTTTGAAGTGGTCACTAATTTTGTGTGATTTATCTCAATTAAAAAACTTAAGAATGGGTTTTCTTGATACTTGCTGGAACATTCTCTTTTGATAAGGTAAGGACATTTTTGACTCGAGCTCTTCTAGGTAATCTTTAATCAGCCATTTTTAGAGATCTCTAGTTTTCTCAAAAATGACACAAGATCTTCTGTATGTACCTTAAATAGAAATGATCATCGTTCCTTCTATTCTGAATGATAAATATGGATCTTCGCTATTGAAGGATTTTCTTTGTTTGTGCATATTCTACCTTGAATTCAAGATCTCGATGTTTTTCAATTCAGGTATTCATGTTTCCTACCAAAGGGATTATGGCCTTCATTTTTTACTTGTAGTCCCTATAGCTATTTTGTATACTTACTTGTTGGGTTTATTTAAGAAATAGATCATTGTTATTTTCTACTTGTTCGGTTTTTTGAGCTATGGAAACTTTCCCTAAAAGCTATGGGTGTTATGAGATAATTTCCTTGATTTTATGTTAATTTCAACCTTTTGGAAAATATATGCTCTCTGTATTAGCTTTCTGAATCTTTTAATTAATGTGGTTGTGTACTTTGTTTCCACGTTCGAAGGATTTGTTATGTGAATCCTTTAAGTCTCTATCATTGCTCAAATTTTTTGAACAAGGTAGTCATGGGGTTTGTCGCCATTGCTGGAAGCATGAACTCGGCCATTGTGTTATTTTTTGGCATTGCATGGTAGCCAACATTTCTGTTCTTTTTTAGCTCTATGAGGCTTCTATTGTAAAATATTGGCCATCATTTGATTAGAGTTTCAATGGTACCCTCAAGCTTGAAACGTGTTGTGAGCCTACTCCATTACTCTTTGAGAACGTGATTTATTGATTCTGGGTATTTGTGGATCACGTTACACCTTTTATCGTGCATTTACTCACTTCTTTAATGGCTTAATTTATTACCTAAAATGATGTAAAAGCTATTTTCTCAATTCTACACCATTTAAAACTGGGCTCTGTTATGTTTTAGCATCATTATTTCCCCTTATACATAGATGGCAAAGAAGTTGATCTTGTTTGTTCATTTCATTCAACACAAAGATCTGAAATGGTTTCACAATTTTGTACATCAGTTAATCCTTTTGAGAACCTAGGTTGTTGGATTTACTATAGCTAGCATTGTAAAATTTCTTCGTTTTCATTCTGTACTTTCCTTCAATAAATATCATATCATTTTGATCATTTGTTTGTTGTTATACATGTTCCTTTTTTTGTTGATCATGCTTCATAATATTTGACCCCTTAAAATGTGATGATCTTGAACTCTGAATTTGATAATCTTTGTTGTAAACTTCTTGAAACTTGGGGTTTTGAGTATTGTTCACTCTGTGGCATAATTTTATTTGTTATTTTTCTTCAATAAGAAAAACTAGTTTAATATGTGCTTGAAACCCTTCAGGTTACTCTAGAGTACTTTAATGCTTAATTATATCTTTACTTACATGCCTTCCATATGATCATCAGTCATGTCCATTTTGTTTTCTGTAGCCGATATCAAACTCCTCCTTTTTGAGAGCTCTTTTCTTTACCATTGGCGGGCTTACAGAATTCTGAGAGCTTGATAAAAGCTTTCATTGATCTCTGAGTAATAAGTTTTGTAACCCCTATCTGTAGAGTTAAATTGACTTCAAAAATATGATATCATGTTTGATGAATTATGAGTTTTTTATTCTCTGTAGATATGGGTTCTGTATATTACTTAACATTTTTTCTAAAATCCTTGGCTCAAATTTTGTATTCTGGAAAATCAATTCGGTTATAATTCATTATTCAGGAACAACTTGATTCTTTGAAATTTTGTAGCACCCCTTTGAGAATACTTTCCTTAATCCTTTTCCAATCTGAGATCACTTGAAAACCAAAATTACTTCTGAGATGAGTGCTTAAATGCCATTGCTTTCTTGTTATTATTGGAAATTTTAAACTCAAAATAATAGTTGTAATCCATTGATCATTTTGGTAGCAGAAATGAATTTTTGTACTGGATTAAAGTGAACTCTTCCTTCTATAGTGCTCGATGCATGCTCTGAAAACTTTGATTTGTAATGCAATTTGGACATCTGTATTCTTATTTAACTGAAGAATATCTCCTTTTACAATAATAAGCTGAAAATATACTCTGCATTGTATCATGATCTTTGTATTTTAAAATAGTACTTTATGAGTTATAAATATTTTCTTATGTTCTTGGTGAATATATTTTGTGACTGTAGTTACACTTGTACTCTGTAGAAGTGATATACTATCTTGATTTATTTTTACACTTATCATACATGCTTCATACTGAAAACAACAAAAACACTAAACTTTGTTGGATTATCTTGAAACTTCACATTTTTCGAGTTGTTTAAGCTATAATGAATGCTCCAGTGTACTTCAATTTGATGACTGAAAGTGCAATCCATTTCTTTTCTAGTTATATACCACATTTCCCTTTATTACAGCTTTGATATGAATGCTAGAAAATTCCTAAATGTCCATTTTATGTGGCGAAGCCCTGTCGTAATTTTCCCAAAATCTTCTCTTCATTCTACTTCAGTTGTAACCCTCCTATTCTAGTAAACTTCAGCTTCTTGAAATTTGATTTTCTCCCTTAGTTGCAAGCTGAAAAGTATATTTCTATTTGCTAGTCTCTTTTCTGTACTATAACTTCTTCCATTTGTAAAAAATACTAAATTTTAGTTATAAGAATCCTTATTTCCAACATGTACTTATGACTTGTCTATTTCTTCTTAGTTGTAACCTGTACCTGTACACTTAAGAAAATAGTTAGAAAATACTTAGGCTTTTTTGCCTCTCTTGTGTCAATGTTTCTTCTTTTCTTTTCTCTATATGAAGTTTTATCTTCAAGTAAATTATATCTCATGTTTTAAAGAGATTCATATGCACAAACTAGGATAGTAAGGAATATGAATTGATCTCTGAGCTCCTAACTGACAGTTCATATTTTCTTCTTTTCAGGTACAGTGACTTCAACAACAAAGATGAAGAAGGAACAAAAGCTGGAATGGAGATACTTCAAACAACGAAGAAAACCCCCAAGGTAATGATGGGTTCAGTCATACTCCTTACTTTGTTTTTCATGCATGTGTACCTATTATTTCAGTAGTTGTACTTTACTTTCGAGTTACATCCCATGGTTTGTGTGGGAAAATTTGAAATTTCCTTATGAATAAAACATTGAATTCTATAAATGAGTTGTATATTTCTTTCTGCATTTAAGCTTCATGTATGGATTGTATGATGAACTAAACAACTCAATTATATAACTGAATTTCTTAATTTTGAAGGAAATAAAATTAATGAGAACCTATAAAATTCAGTAATGAACATTGATTTTTTCAATCTGTACTTATGTTTGATGTCCCAAAACTCAACATTTCACCTATTTTGTAATTTGGTGTCTTCATCAAGACAACACAACTGTCCTTCAGGGCCTTGTAAAATTTTCCTTTTCCGAAAGGTCCAACCCTTCCAAAACATAACTAAAATTGGGAAAGGATCTAGTAAACTAGATCACATGCATGAATGCACTTATTGAATTGAAAAATAATGCAATGTGTAGAAATTGCACTTAATGAAAGAAGGGAAATCCTACTCTTGCAATCACTATAAGATTTTCAATAACAGTGTTTGAGAAGCATACCATTCACAGGAATGGCAAGTTCCTCTCAATTCATATTCGAAAGCTGAAAATCATTGTGTTCTTTGCAATCTGAAATCATTTAAGGGCCACTCTAGATTGTATCAAATTTTGTGTGTCTTCCTAGCTTTGCATGATCAACATCCCACTTTAACACAATATCTCCTTCATTGAAGATCCTAAATTTAGATTTCTTATCAAAAGTCTTCTTCATCTGTTTCTGATTATTTTCCATATTCAAATGGGCTTGATCTCTTACCTATTTTAATTCCACTAACTCTATATAAAGAACCTGTAATGGTTCATTCTCAAGCAGCTCCATTTGATGCAGTAAATCTAATGCGGGTAACTCAAATGAGATAGGCATTCTTGTTTCTCTTCCGTAAACAAGTTTGTAGGGTGAATTTCCAATTGATATTTTAGGAATCACTCTATTAGTCCAAAGTGTTGAATTCAACATCAGATGCCAAGCTCTTTGATTATCTTTGAGTGTTCTTCTAATGATCCTTAAATGATTCTTCTTAGTACTTTCAGCTAAGCCATTACCTTGCGGGGTAATAAATAGATGAAGAACTTAAGTAAATTCCTTTGTTGAAAGCCCAATATATTATCTTTGCACCAATAAATGCTAAAGCATTATCTAATATGATATTTTCTGGATCACCAAATCTGTAAACTATTCCTTCATAAAAGGATAGTATCGAAGCTTCATTAGCATCTTTCAAGGCTATTGGTTCATTCCATCATGTAAAATAATCTGTAGTAGTTAAGATACATTATTGTCCTTGAGACAAAGGTTAGTTTATCATACCAATAAAGTCAAGACCCCACTGCATAAAGGGTTGATCAACTAAAATAGGTTGTAAGAACATTGAAGGTAAACATTCTTTTCCAAAAAATAAAGCACATTTTTTACATTTTTTGATCCATTCAAAACAGTCCTTGAATATGCTAGGCCAATAGTAACCGTATTTCATAATTTTTAAGGATGTGGTACGTGCTAAAAAATGACCTCCTATAGGTCCTTCATGAAATTCTAAAAATATTTTCTAAATTTTATCATAGTCAACACACTGCAACAAGAATCCATTTATATCTCTTTTAAACAACACACTATCAATAAAGACATAAGGTACAACTTGTAATCTAAAGTATATTCTTTTTTTTTTGTCCATACCTTCTAGATAGGTGCCATGCTATAGATAGTTAATCAAATAAGTCATCAATACTGATTCCTGAATCTCATGAGTAAGCTCAGGCTACTAATTTTTTGGTTGAACCATGATTTCTTATTGCTGATACACAATTTCAACATGCTATTTTGAATCATCTGGTTCTGTAGCTTGTTTTTCCATATCAGTAATTATATGTTCACACAATAATTTACCTCGAACTATCTTTGCAACATGAATATCAACATCATATTCCATGACCTTCGTTATCCAATTTTCTCTTTTCTCATTCAATTCTTTATTTAGCAAGAAATCTTTCACACTTGGATGAGAAAAAAGAACATGGATTTTATTGTTTGAAAGCATGTACTTGAAATTATTTAGTCCTCTGACTACTAAAAGTAATTATTTTTCAAGGAATGTGTACCTTGTTTTGTAATCATGCAAGCTCTGTCCAAAGAAAGCAATCTGCTGCTCAATATTTCCATCATTGACCTGAGTTAATATAGCTGAGATTGTTTCAGCTCCTGCAAGTCCATACATTGTAAAATATTTATCTAAATTTGGATTTGCAAGAGTAGGAGCTTGAGAGATTTCTTATTTGATTGATGCAAATTCTTCTCTCACTTCACTAGTCCAAGAGAATTTTTTCTCTTTCTTTAGCATAGTTGTCAACAGTTTAAGCAATGGTGCAAAATCTGGAACAAATCTTCTAACAAATTTGCTTTTTCCAAGGAAACTTTATAATTATTTCTTATGATGAGGTGACGATAGCTGTGATATTGCTTTGATTCTGAAAGGATCAATTGCTAATCCTTTCTTAGAAACAATATGACCAAGAAATTTACCTTGATGTACTGAAAAGATAGACTTAATTGAATTCAAAGATATCCCAAATTTTTTGCATAACTGAAAGGTCTACCTTAGATGTATTAGATGTTCTTCTAAATTTTTTGAGAATGTGGTAATGTCATCTAAATAAACTAGGATGAATTTATTTATCAAGTTGCGAAAAGCCATGTCCATTGCATGTTGAAATGTTCCACCCACATTTGAAATACCAAAAGGTGTCCTTTTGTAAGCACAAGTACCCCATTTAGTCATAATTTTTTTTTTGTACCTATCCTCTTCCCAGACTAAAATCTAACTAAATCCACTATAACCATCCAGGAGAGATAAGCTATCTCCACCAAAAACTATTCTTAAAATCTGATCCATATTTGTGAGTGGCTAATGATCTTTTAATGAAGCTTTGTTAAGATCCCTGAAATCTACACATAATCTAATTTCACCATTCTTCTTCCTAAAAGGTACAAGATTGGCTACCCAAATTGAATGCTTAATTGGAAAGATAATACCTAATTTAGTCAACTTAGATAATTCTTTAATCATTGGAAGCTCTATTTTGGGATTTACAAGCCCCTATTTCTGTCTAATAGGTTTAGAATTTGGCTGCAATTTGATATTATGTTGTGCTAAACTGGGATCAAATCCTTTTAGGTCTTGGTATTTCTAAGCGAAAACATCTTTAAATTCCTTGCAAAGATTAATAAATGACTATTTTTCTACTAAGGAACATATCTTTCCAAGAAACAACTTTTTCCCTTCGTCAACTGAGATCTCTTCATAATTATCAGCATGGGTTGACATCTTAGTCTTGACCTTCCTTAATAGATTTTCAGTACTGAAGATGTCTTCTAATGTGACCAGACCTTGAGGCAGTTTATTTATCTTCAACTGAACAATTTGGTCACCATATAAGTGCTGTAATTTATCTTGATTAATTGCATAGAACTCAGCTTCTTGCTATAAAAACCTATAGATTTGATCATTACTTTCAAAAACTTGCCAATTCGAATCATTATCAGGTATTGAGGGCCTGACAATTAGCTTTATATGAGGCTAAATTTTGCTATTTTCAATCTGTTCCAGTATTTCAAAACTAGCACCAACAGTTGCAAATATGTTTGCATGTTTGTTTTCAGCTCTAGGAATGGATAGAATATTAATAGCATCAAAATCTTCCATTAGGTCTGAAACTCTATGTTTTTAAGACTTCATTAATGGATTCTTACAAACATTGAAATTTCTTACTAGATTGATAACCAACTCACAATCACCAAAAATCTGTAGCATGTTAATACCTTTCTTTCTATCCCAAAGCAAGCCATGAATTAATGTTTCATGCTCAGATACATTACAAGCGCATGAGAATTGGAGACTCAAATTTCAGAAATACCTTTCATTTGTTGGGGAAGTAAGCATCAAACCTGCTCCCTGTCCTTTCTTGTTCTTAGCTCCATCAAAATGAAGCTTCCAAATCCCTTCTGCTGAATCTTCTGTTTTGGATGGACAAGGGAAGTGGTGTATTTTCTTCATGCATACAATACACACCATACATAGGTGTTCTTCAACTTCCTTAAAAGGATCACGGGCATGTTCCTCTACTGTCTTTTCATCCATAACTATGTTAGAAACACCATCTAATGCTGAAACCTGAGCTACATTATCAAAATAAGATTGATCTAATGCTGAATAATTAGCCACTACATTTGGAGAGTTAGGCTCAATGTGAAATCTATGGCCAATGGTTTTGAATTGATAGTAAATTTGGTGTCATAACAAGTAGTGAAAAATAAGGACTAATCTGAAGAGAGATAACCTCCTATCTTTGTTGTGAAGTCTCTAGATAAGCATAAAGCAAAGTATGGAGGTAAATCCACAATAGTAACATCTTGCAGAATAGAAACATTTTTGGCAAGCATGTAAAGTTACCTCTAAATTTCTAATTACACCAACTATATTAGTTACAGTTCCATCAAGTTGTAAGACACTCCTTTCTGTAGGCTCATACTGCAAACCCAATTTTTCTGTAATTGCTTTTGGCATAATTGTGTTACTTGTGCCACTGTCCACTATGTAATTATGAACAAGATGTTCACCAATAATCAATGATAAATAAAATGGTGGTGGCTTCTTGATGTCATGAGTAGTCAGAACTTTTTGAACCATCCAGTTAACTTCTTTAATGCGGTCTTGTTCAAATGTTCCAAGGACCATGTTTGCTTTCTGAACTTCTTTTTCTACTATTTTTCAAGAAATTTATAGCTTAGCTAGTTCATGAGAAAGTAAATCTTGTTGTCCTGGAATACTTAGAGCGTCCCACATTGAGATGTTAATGTTATGCGTTTTCATTACATTAACAATGTTAAAAGAAGTAATAGTTTTGGAGACAGATTCAACTGTCTTAGCATAGTCCTTAGCAAAAAATGATTCTACTTTAGCTGCCTTTGATGTATGAGGTATAAACAATATTCTTGGGTTAGGTTGTAGCTGTCTTTGCTGACCTTTATCAGCTAAAACACTTGCTATTTTTTGAGGAAATGTAGGACTGTTAGTGGGTTTTGGGGCTGTAGATGTTGTCTTATCAGTGACAGTAGGAGAAAAAGCCTATTTTGTTGTTTTTGACTTTCAATAGATTTTCCTTGAGACCTAGTAGTGATTGCAATGAAATCCTCCTCATTGAAACTGACTAAATTCTATTCAGGTGCTTTCTGAACGTGAGTTTCTTGCTGCCCACTCTCCATTTGAGGCATGAAAAATGCTTCAGATTGAGGTTGTGCAACAAGATTCACATTCAGAAAAGCATTTGGGAAACTTGCAGCTAAATGAGGTTGATTGCAAAGTTGACACCACTCTTCTGTAGCCACATTAACTGGGACTAAAGTGTTAGATGAACTAGGATCCTTTGGGTCAAATTGCCTTTGCTGATAAGGCTGCCTATAATTTTGATTTTGTTGGTAAGGCCTATTTTGGTTGTTTAGCTGATTTTGCTAATAAGGAGCCTAATAGGGTCTACTAGGTAATGCAATCCTATTCTCAATTGAAGTCAATGTATTTCCCATAGTTTGCAAAGCTTTAAATACATCATCTGATGGGGCTGCAATAGTAGGTTCTATGATTGTGATATATTGAGGAGTAGGTGCTAAATCTACCAAAAAGGCATTGAAGGCCTTGGTGCTGATTTTCTAGCATGAATAAGACTATTTTCAGCTCGGATGGTGATATCATAGGCTACTGGGAGTGTCTCTCCTCCCATTGACTGGATCATAGTTTAAATATCATTGTTTGATTCCCTAAGATAATAAAGGAAAGTGTGATCATCTTGAGGCTTGACACTTACTAGAATTCTTTCCCAAGTTTTGGAAAAATGGATATTGAAACTAGACATAAATTCATTGGCAGCTCTTTTAATGGTAGACAGTTGTTTTATGAGAGATAAATGATCTGAATTATCTTGAAACTATTTTATAAATTTACCACCTAATTCATCCCAAGTTCTTATGCATCCAATCTCTAGATTTTTATACCATTGCAAGGCTTGTCCTTTAAGAGATGCAACTAAAAGTCTTAAGGCTACATCTTCATAAGTAATATTATGAACTGCACATAAGGCTGTGACATCTATAATGTGCTTTGTAGGTGTCACCTGATTTTCATGAGTGAATGATGGAAAACTTTTCATGGCAGCATTAGGGATGTTGTGATAAACTGGGATTACTAATGGGCTTCCATTGGTAAAGGGCACAAAAGTCCTTGGTGGTTGAATAACAATTTGAAAAAATTGGATATTAATAGCAAAATTGATACGTGGTGAAGGAATATTAGGAGGAGGGTTGTCAAAACTAGGTCTATTATAAGGTAAAGTATTAACAACTCTTCTCCTTCTAGCAAAATTTAAAGGTAAAGAAAAAAACTCAGGAGGGATTACTCTTACCGATGATCTTGTAGTCACTTTAGGCATGGAACATGCTATAATACTGGTCTAAAAACTGCTTTCCAGAGTCGCCAAAAGATCTTAAAATATTTAGAATAAGTTGCTGTAGCTTTACTCCCAAAATTAACTTTTGTAACCACTGTAAATCTGCTATAGATCTGATGTGGAATTTGTAACTTGCATGCAGATCTGATTAGTGGTCCCACCAGGCATGCCAAAAATTGTTATCTCTTGAAAGTGCACCCTATAGAGAGCTGGATGCAGGCTTTCTAAGCTTGCAAAATTTGATCTCTCTCTTTTGTAGATACAATGGAAATGCCTCAGGTTTTTGGGTATACCTATTGTGAGGTGAGTCTCTGGTATCAAGGCCGGTTCCTTGTTGATGCATCCTAAATTGATCTTTGGGGTTTAAGGGGAAAAGATGACTATAAAATAATTAAAACTAAGGTAATACACCAAATTTGTATGAGAGATTTGACTGAGTATATGCACAATTGATATGTGAAAGGATTCTTTATGCACGAACCAACAATTTTCTGTAGAATGTTAAGGGAAAAACACTTCCAGGTATTGAGGGAGAGTATCACAACAATACCGCTAGCTAACATGCACATTAATATCATGTAGAAATTACTGAATTTTGTAACATTGTAAAATGATTAATTAGCAAATTTGCATTCACAAGACTAATAGAAATATACACAAGACTGTAAATGATTAGGAAGGTAGAAAATACTTCACACTCAGAAGACAAAACTGGCAAAAATTGCTTCAATACTCCTATATCAAAAAAATTCCTCTTCTATGCTTTGCCAAAGCACACAATATATAACAAAATAAATTTCACCCTCTTCCTAAAAATAGTCTAAAGCTTGTACTTGCCCATGCATCTTATTTTTATCCTTTATTTAATAATAGCTAAAGGAATAAAAATAGAGCATGCAGTTACAAATATGCATTTAATAGCCTTGATTTTCAATACAGTTAAACTGAAGTTGACTATCCTATTTTTAAGAAAACAAAGGTGAATAACCTGCTAATAATAAGCTTGCTTGTTGGGCAAGTCTCTTTCCTTGTGCATGTGAATTTTCCTTCTTGTGAAGCATGAAAAAAAATCAATTCTCTGTTTGTGAGTAAAATAATTGCAATAATTTTAATATTAACATCCACTGTGGGGACCACCTATCCATGCGGACATGTTCTGATGTTGACATCTCTTGGCTTCTAATTGTCACAAGGGTGACATATTGTATATCATCTCCAACTCTTTGAAGTGGGGACCACCTTTACACTTCACCATGGTTTGGCCACCTTTGTGGACTTAGCACATTATTGAATTTTAAATGTATATGGGGGTACTTTTGTAAAAAGGCCACCTTTGTCATACTCGGCCACCTTGGTAACACATGCTATAATATATAGTTTCCACCTTCGTTTAAACACGACCATGTAATACTTTTCAGCTTTTGCATTTGGATAACACTTGAATATAGTTTATAACCCTTACCTTTTGGGTGATCATAGGTGAAGATGATTTGGTTCGCACTTTACATTATTTGATTTTGGACTATAGTTGATCGTTTTGACATTCTGAATGCAAATGATTTTGTTTTAATCATGGGGCTGGCCCCCTCGTGATGATTACTCACCTTTTCGAGAGTTGGTCAGTGACATGGCTGGCTCAGATAGATTTCATTTTGATATTGGTGATCATTATTTAATTGTTGGTCTCTGTACTTTGATATCTCAGGCCGTCGATCTTGAAATTGTAGTTAGGGTTTTGGCCTGCATTAAATGTTCTTAGTTGTGTTTAATCACTATAGTTTTCTTTCAAATTTTTAGATCGATCTCCAACCCTCGATCTGTGTACTTTTTGATCATGGTCATTGATCTCTGAATTTTTTTTAGTTCAAACTTTAACTCAATTCTTGAGCTCGGAAGTAAAGGTCGTTTGACCTCACTGATATCTTCATTCTAGCTTTTAGGTCTGCGGATGAAGCCCTGGAAAAAATTATGATGCCATTGTTATCCTATGAAGCTCAGCTTCCTTACTAGATCGATTTTCTTAGCTTCGTCCCTCTACATCTTTATGGTTCTGCTCTTTTTGAGTTTTATGAGGAGGTGTTCATGGGGTTTTTCCACCATTGCCGTGATCTTCAAGCTTGGATTTTACTACAGATAGGTATTACATCTATATTTTTTATGATCATTTCATTGTCAATTTCGGTTCATAAACTCTCTAAAAGGTTAAATGGCAACCGTTTTTTGATTATTTTGAGTCCTAGGTTCTATAGAAGGCTTCATGTGATTTGAGTTTCTTTCCTCATCTGAGTATTTACCTCTACCTCCTCTTTATATGTTCATCGTTCTGAGCTTTGCAAGGTTTCTTGGTGCATATGTCTACCTTGGCACTCGAGATCTAGTGGATTTACCAATTCAGGTATTCATGTTCCTCTATCTTATGGGGGAAGGTAAGGCCTGGATATCACATTTTTTTACTTGTAGTCCCTATAGCTATTTTGTATACTTACTTGTTGGGTTTATTTAAGAAATAGATCATTGTTATTTTCTACTTGTTCGGTTTTTTGAGCTATGGAAACTTTCCCTAAAAGCTATGGGTGTTATGAGATAACCTCATTTTGCGCTTGATTTCAACTCTTTCTCTGAAATTGAGGATGCTCTCTGTATTAGATTTACTCAATCTTTCAATTAATACCAGTTAAGTACTTATGTCTTTCTCGTTCGAAGGATTTGATTATCTGAACCCATTGATGGGTCTATCGTTGCTCGACTTTTTTGAACCAGGTGGTCATGTGCTCTCTCACCAGATGTGGGTAGCTTGAACTCAGCCACTGTGTTATTTTTTGAGAAATTCTTCAACCCTGTGTAGATACCATTTCTGTCTTTTTTTGAAGCTTTATGAGGCTTCTGTCATCATGTACTATAATTTGCATCATTTGGTTTTAGTTTCATATTTTCACGCTTCAAGCCATTGAAACAGGTTCTGAGCCTGCTCCATTACTCTTTGAGCATCTGATTTCTTGATTCTAGGTATTTGTGGACTAACTTACACCTATTATCGTACATTTTCTGATCATCTTCATATCCCTAATGAGCTTAATTTGAGAGCCATTTGATGATGCAACATTTACTTTGTCCCAATTATCCTCCATTTTAGATTCAAGTCTGAGATCTGTTATGTTTTAGAATCATTATTTAGCTTATACATTGATGGCGAAGAAGTTGATCTTGTTAGTTCATTTCATTCAAGCTCAAAGATCTGAAATGGTCTCACAATTATTGTTGGTGAGTCTAATCCTATTGAGAACTCAGGTTGTCTGTGTTTTCCCATAGCTAGCATTTGTAAAATCCTCGTTGTTTTTACCATTCTTTACTTTTCCTTCGAGAGACAGATAATAATCATTCCTGATCATTATTTGGTCTTTATGCATGTTGATATGGTTGTTAACCTGTAGCTTGCATACTTTTTGACCCTCTAAAGGTTGATTATCGTGAACTCTGAATTTGATTGTCTTTGTTGTAACCTTCTTGAAAAACTGGGTTTTCGAGTATTATTCACTTTGTGGCATTGTTTTCTTTGCTATTTTGCTTCAAAAATAAAAACTCATTTAATGTCCTCGAAACCCTTTTGGTTGTTCTGAAGTAATTTAATGATTACTTTGATCTTTTCTTACATGTCTTCCATATGATGATCAGTCATGTCCCTTGTGTTTTCTATAGCCTACATCGAACTATTCCTTTTTGGAAGCTCTTTTCTTTACCATTGACGGGCTTACAGAATTATGAGACCTTGATAAAAGCTTCCATTGATCTCTGAGTAATAAGTTTTGTAACCCATGCCTGTAGAGTTAAATTGACTTCAAAAATCTGATATTGTGTTTGATGAATTATGAGTTTATCATTCTTTGTAGATATGGGATTTGTATATTACTTCAGGTTTGTTCCAAAATCCTTGGCTTGATTTTTGTATTCTAGAAAATCAATTCTGTTATAATTCATTGTTCAGGATCAACTTGATTCTTTGAAATTCTGTAGCATCCCTTTGATAATACTTTCTGTAATCCTTTTCCAATTTGAGATCACTTGAAAACCAAAATTAATTTTGAGATGAGTGCTTAAATGCCATTGGTTTCTCGTTATTGTTGGAAATTTTAATCTCAAAATAAGAGTTATAATCCATTGATCATTTTGGTAGCAGAAATGAATTTTTCTACTGGCTTAAAATGAACTCTTCCTTTTACAGTGCTTGATGCATGCTCTGAAAACTTTGATTTGTAATGTAATTTGGACATTTGTATTCTTATTTAACTTAAAAATATCTCTTTTTACAATAATGAGCTTAAAATATTCTTTGCACTGTATCATGATATTTGTACTTTAAAATTGTACTTTGTGAGTTATAAATATTTGTTTATGTTCTTGGTGAAGATAAGTGACACTTGTACTCTGTAGAAGTGATATAGTATATTGATTCATTTTTGCACTTGTCATACATGCTTCATTCTTAAAACTATAAAAAGGCTGAACTTTGTTAGATTATCTTGAAACTTGACATTTTTTGAGTTGTTTAAGCCATAATGAGTGCTCCGAAGTACTTCAATTTGATGACTGAAAGTGCAATCCCTTTCATTTTTGGTTAAATACTAAATTTCCATTTATTATAGCTTTGATGTGCATGATAGAAAATTCGTAAATGTCCATTTTATATGGCGAAGCCCTGTAAAAATTTTCCTAGAATCTTCTCTTCATTCTACTTCAGCTATAACCCTTCTTTTCCAGTAAACTTCAGCTTCTTGAAATCTGATTTTCTCCCTTAGTTGCAAACTGAAAAGTATACTTCTATTTGCTAGTCTCTTTTCTATATTGTAACTTCTTCTATTTGTAGAAAATACTAAATTTGAGTTATAATAATCCTTCTTTCCAGCATGTAATTATGACTTGTCTATTTCTTTTTAGTTGTAACCTGTACCTGCACACTTAAGAAAATAGTTAGAAAATACTTAGGATTTTTATCCTCTTTTGTGTCCATGTTTCTTCTTTTCTTTTCTCTTTATTATTTTTGAGTGAGTGAGCATGTATGCAATTTGATCTTCAAGTAAATTCTATCTCCTATTTTAAAGAGATTCATATACACGAACTAGGACAATAAGGAATATGAATTGATCTCAGAGCTCATAACTGACAGTTCATATTTTCTTCTTTTCAGGTATAGTGACTTCTATAATGAAGAAGAAGAAGAAATAAGAGCTTGAATAGAGATACTTCGAACAACAAGCCAATGATGGGTTCACTCATACTCCTTACTTTCTTTTTCATGGATGTGTACTTCTTATTTCAGTAGTTGTACTTTACTTTCCAATGACATCCCACAGCTTGTGTGGGAACATTTGAAATTTCCTTATAAATAAAAAATTGAATTTTGTAAATGAGTTGTATATTTGTTTCTGCATTTCAACTTCCTGTATGGATTGTATGATGAACTAAATAACTCATTAATATAATTGAATGTCTCAATCGTGAAGGAAAGAACATTAATGAGAACCTATAGCAATCAATAATGAACTCCTTTTTCTGTAATCTACACTTATGTTTACAGTCCCAAAACTCAACATTTCACCTATTTTGTACTTTGTTGTCTTCATCAAGACAACAGAGATGTCCTTCGAGGCCTTGTCTTCTTTTTCTGAAGATAGAATGAAATTGTAGACTATGTGATCTGTTACATTTTGTAACAGAACACAGAGCTACATATTTAATTTAATCATTAACTAATTTAGCAGTAACCAATAATATCAAAACTCCCTTATCTTAGGTATACTTCACCAACGACTTTCATCGTAACGACAAAGTTTCAAGTTGCCCATTTTTGCACAAGTGCAAAAATTGTCAATAGGTTTAACACAACATAGTTCGACATGCTAGAAATTCTCCTAGATATAAGCCTGAATGCTCAGCCTAAGGGTGTGTAAACCTACTGGGCTCCTTCTCATGTTGGCTACCAATATCTAGTTCCTACACTCATTGTTATCGCAACATACGAACATACAATATCAAGAATATATATGTCCATAGAATCATATTATAAGAAAAATAAAATTCTTCATAATCAAGAGAGAGTTGAGTACTTATTATAGATCATGATGCTCATAGAGAATAGAGTAACCAGTAACATATAATGCCTAATAATCCATAGACCTAGAGATCTTCCTAACGCTACATGGACTTAGACGTAGACTAGACACTATTTATAAATCACAACTTTCACAGCACACACATGGTCTGACTGATGACATGGATATTTACAAGTATATATAGGGCGGTAACTTGTCATTTACCATTAAATCAATCTATATTCAAAGAATATACCAAATGTATACATATATTACATGCTTTAACAAATAGTATTTTCCTATAATTAGATACAACTCCATGGTTCTCCATAAGAAGTCATATTTATACTAGAAGATCTACAAATAAATATTCTTTTTTGTTTCCACATGCTATGAAGATCTATTCTTTTTTCAATGTGTTCTTCTTACCTATAACTATTCTTTTATTTTATTTTCCTATCATAATAAAAAAAAAGTCCATGCTCGTTCTTTTTCTAGCTTATCTTGGTGATCACGTCAACTCTGATTTTTCAATATTTATCTTTCTTGGTGATCACACTATGTCTTATCCCTACACACCAAACCTTTTTCCATGTTATTTCATACTTTGGGACAAAACTATCATGCACTTCTTCAACCCTCGTGCTTATCCAATACATAGTAAATTTATTGTCCCAACATTACCGCACAGTAGGTATATTTTCCTTCCTTGGAAATAAAAAAACACTTTGAATGAATGAATGTATTAAATAATAATGAAGAATTATGAATGAAATATTCTTTAGAAATTTCCTAAAGAATGCAAAGAATGTTTTGAATAAATAATGTTTTCTCCCACATGACCAAAAAAGAGACTAAGGTATCCTGAGGAGTTATGGAAATTCAATGCTAAGTTTTCCCTTTAGTTATTTCCACTCTTTGAGCATGATGTTTGACCTTCACAAATATTCTTCAACAATTACTGTAATCTCTTTGAGGGTAACTCCAATGACCTTCTCGTGTAATTCTAGAAAAATGATATCCCTTTCAGAATCCATTCCTTACAGGAAATCTACCCCTCTCATTATAATGGCCTTTGATTCACCCTGTCTCGCTTCTACTCTATCACACTTCTCTTTCACAATCTTAGTCATCTCTGAAAAATATTGTAAAAATTTCATGTGTCTTTCCTTATCATCCATTTACATGGAGGCCTTGAGGAGACACCTTTTTCATTTCCTCTTCTGTGAGGTGTGTATCTATGATGGAAATATCTAAAAAATGTATGATTATATTCTCTACATTCTTTGAAATTTCCTTCACCTCATCACCAAGATATTCATATTATTTTATTTTCCTCTTAATATCTTCTTTCCTTTCCTTCACGAGCTCTTCTACAGTTTGTTCCCATCCTAAATTTACTTTTTCTATCATAAGGGTAACCATTTCATCTAGGTTATTAATTTTCCTTTACTTTTAGAGCTTGGCTCCAAAAATTAATTCTAGGTAAGAATGCCCAATATTTCTAATAAAATCTTCTGTTATAGTGTTAACTTAAGTGTTCCCCGTCTTTTCTTTATTTAGCTCGACCACAAACTTATTATTCTTTTTATTTATTATAGAAACCTTAATTATACATATCTATTTCTAGCCTATTTACATCCTATTAGAATTATTTAATTTGATGTTATCCTAATAGAATAAATCCCTTTAGAATTAATTAAATGAATTATTTCATTTAAATCATAATATTTTAGAATTAATTAAATTAATTCTTATTACATAAGCCTACCCTTTAGAATTAATTAATTTAATTCTATCTTGTTCTTGGAATTAAGTAAATTAAGTCCTAACATACCTTAGGTAAATTAAATAAAAATTTATATAATTAAATGGTTAATGATCCTCTCACAATTTATAAATAATTTAACTAGTTATTAAATTAATCATATTTATCTACTCAAACTCTACTCTACTCCACTTCTAGAACCCTTTAATGGTGGGGGTAGAAAAGCTATGCATATAACCATATTCCTGAAGAGATTAAAAGACAACATTGCCCCTATGAAGCTGCAACTTCACAGATAAAATCCTCTTATTATTTCAAGAAATTATAATTATGATCCTGGAGATCATTCAAATTTTTATCCACTTCTCATGGCCTCACCCTTAGCTATAAAAAGTATCTCATTACTTTGTAAACCATCCTTGGAAGCTTTGTACATTTTGCATCCAACTTCTACCAAATTTACCACCCGTATCCTTGTGTTTATGATCTCATAGGATTTTTAAATCCACATTTGAAGAACAATTCAAGGTAACCCACAATCCTTATGTAGACACAATTCTATAAGTCCACATGCTTCACAATGTTACTTGAGGTTTGGAAGGAAAAGCTCGAGATTAAGGTATACTAATTTATTTGTTATTCTTTTAAATTCTATTGATATTTTTAATGCTCACATTCTATCATGCTCTGTGGGACATATTATAAATTAACCATACAATAAAATTAAGGAATTCTTCATGGCATGCCAAGGAGTGACATACAATGATTTTTTTTTGTTGCATCTCTTTCAAGGAAGTCTAGGAGGAAAAGATTTGGATTGGTTCTTACACATTTCAAAGGGATTCATAACCACTTTCATGGAGCTCTTAGATAAGTTCATTGAATAATTTTCCTTTAACCTTGACTTTGAGATCACCATGATGGATTTATACAACATGAAAAAATGATCAAATAATTTTTTTGTATAATTATTACAATGATGGAGAGGAATCGCTAGTTGGTTCCCATGTTCCATTCTAGAGAAACAATTAGTTAATATCTTCATGTAGAACCTCAATAATGAATTATATTTCCAGATGTAGATGCACTCCTTCAACAGATTTTAAGAAGTTATCAAGAAAGGGGCCCAAATTGAAAAGACACTCATTCTGAAAGGTTTCAGCAAGCATCATTCTAAAGATAATCACACTAATATTAATAAAAATAGTAATAAACATCCAGATAAACCTAAACATGTCAATAGAAACCCTAATTTTATTGATGAATGTGTCACAGATAATTTCAATTTGCTTAACGTAAAAAACATTCAACCAAATAAAAACAAATCAAAACACCCTTTTATTATTGTAAGTAGAGAGGCTCGTCTTCATTTTGATTAAGAACAAGTAAAATTCATACCTTTAGGAGAGATCCTTTGTAGCATCTTACACCAACTAGAAAGTTTCAATATGGACACATACCCCATCATGAAACCTTTTTTTTAGGGGGATCCCAAGCCTTCGTTGTATAAACCTAACACCTATAGCTATTTTAATCATATTGAAGGCCATAAACAGATAGATGTGTGATTTCGTAATTATATCAACTACCTCACAGATAATATAGATATAGTGGTTGAAAACCCAACACCAAATAAAATAACCCAGTGATAATCTAAAGGTGTTTTCTAACCCATTCCCTAAGCATGGCGAAAATAAAAAGGTATCAAACAAGACCAATCTTAAAACAACTTTGATTTCAAATCAATAATTTCATTTGTTGAAGAAAATCCTCCTACCATTATTACCATAAAATTCCAATCTTGAAAGAATTTTCTTTTTCCCAGAGAAAACCAACCATCTACTTCATCCACTTCACGTCAAGAGGTAAAACACATGGTTTTAAGTAACCCAAATTCAACATCTAACACTAAATCTTCCACATCCTATTCATATGAGCTATTACAATAGTTAGCAATAACACCTACCCATATATCCCTCATGGAGTTATTGAAAGTGTCACATGAATTTCAATATATTATCACTCATGATCTCCATGAGGCACATGTTCCTAAGAATGTTAATGTACAATAATTCCATGCCTTAATTTCCAATATTTCACCAACTAGTTTTATATTGTCATTTGGTCCTTAAGATCTGCTAAATAAAAACCAAGAAATAATATATCTTTGTGTATTGAAGATATATTAATAACCGCAAGGTAAAAATAGTTCTAGTTGATAATTGAGTAACATTAAACATTTTTTCCAAGACTATGTATATGTGTCTTGAACACACGAAACCAGTTGAGGAGCTAACATAATAACCATTTATGGTTATGATAATAGTGAACGCAAGTCTTATGGAATGATCACCTTGCCTATACAAGTTAGCACATAAATTCTTGAAAACATCTTCCTCGTTGTTGATGTTTAAACATCGTATAATATCCTATAAGTTCAACCATGAATACATACGATGCAATCAATACCCTCTACTTATCATCAGTGCATTATATTTCCACATAAAGGTAAAGAAACTACCTTTCTTATTGATTCTAAAATTTTTGAATATTGAAAATGTTTGGAGGCTAGATATAACCATGACAATTATTCTCCTTCTGAAAACAAATCATTTGAGCTTCATGTCATCCCTATCATTGATAAACACCTTGATCCTTATATTTTATTTCGATCTCAAGAATCTACATCTAGATGGAACCCATCTACATCTTATTCACCTCTTGAGCCAAATTTCCCCCATCAATTCTTGCTGAATATACCCTTAAATATGCTTTCCACATTGAAAATTATGTGTTGTCCCTATGTAGATATTGATGACGTAATTCCCCCCACTTAAAATAAGTGTGTGTTTATCATCCTAGTAAAGTCCTTGGAGGCTGTATAAAATCTTTGAGGATGAACATGTTTTAGGTTTTGATTACTCTCAACTATATGAAGATCAGATGTATGAGTTCTATGAATCAATAAAATATTCCAAATCCCATAATATGATGAATCTCAGATTGTAAGCATAAGGTCACCTTGAACAAGTAATGTATGAAGAAAACATATACCATCATGGTTTATGTTATAAATATTTTGAAAAAGTGCCTATAATATTCGGTGTAATGACTAACAAAAAGGACATTGATTACGAAGTTGTGATCAGTTCACACAGCCTATTTGAAGACTTATATGAAATCACCCTCTTTCTAGAAAATATGTCCATTAAAACCCTTGATATTTTTTACGCATCCATCATAAACAAAGGAGCAACAATGTCACATATCCATGGACCTTTTTCAAAACAATGAGGCCATCCAAGAATTCCTTGGGACTTGGGACCCAATTACATTATATTACCACAAAAAGGGATTTGATATAAAACTTGATGATACTACTTACTTCAGAGAGGAATTTGAGTGCTCTAGTTCGCCAAAAGTTTAAAAAGAAAATACAAAATGGAAAAAAGAAGTATATAATATCGCATAGTGAAAACCTTGTTGAGGCGTTGTGTGAGAGGCAAAAATTGAAAAAGTGAAAAGTAAAAATTAAAAATAAAAGGATGTATCTCTTGGTGAAAACCTTTATTAGGTGCCAAAGAAAGAAAAATTAGTTCTAGATAAATCAAATGACCTAAACAAGCCTATAATTTCATCCCAAGACACTAATAAATATAAAATGTTGCTAGAAGAAACTATAACCATCAACATTGGAACAGATGATCATCCAAAAATATTATAGCTTAGAAAAAGCTTATAAGAATCATAAAAATGGGCCTTCACAACACTCCTCATCAAATTGTAGGATGTCCTTGCATCATCATATTAGGATATGTTGGGTATGGATATTTTTCTAGTTATACAGAATCTTTTGGTTCACCTGGATACAAGGCCTGTTAATAAAAAATTATGAAAAATACATCCTAAATTTGATCTGTTAATCAAAGAGGAACTTCAATATTTGTTAAAATATAGTTTTATACAATCAATAGACTATTTTGAGTGGATCTCAAACATGGTACCTATTGCTAAGAAGACACCATGCATCTAATTTTGCACTGATTTTTAGGATATCAACAAAGTTTGTCCTAAGGATAACTTTTCCCTTGCCACCATTGACATGATTTTCAATTTTACAATTGTTCATTATATGTTATCCTTAATGGATGCCTTTTCAGGATATAAAAAGATCCACATTTCCAAGGAATATGAGCATAAGACATCATTCACAACCCCATGGTGCACTTTTTGTTATATCATCATGCCCTTCGGCCTCAAGAATGTAGGTGCAACTTACCAAAGATAAATGAAAGTTATTTTCCATGACCTCCTTCATTAAATCATGGAGGACTTTATTGATGATATTATCGCTAAATATAAAACTATAATAGATCATCCAACCATCTTGCGATGTAAATTTGAAAGGTTAAGAGAATATAAGGTTCATCTTAATATGAAATTTTTTTCTTCAACGTCACTTCAAGGAGACTCCTAGGATTTATCATCTCACGAAGAGAAATTTAAGTTGACCCTACAAAATTAAAGGGCATAATATAAATTCCTCCATCTTTCAGCACCTTCATCAACTATGAGGATTAAAAGGGAGGATTCAATGCATCAAGAACAACATATCTTAACTAGTAGATAAGTGCCACCATTTCAATAACTACTCTTAAATGATGTCAAGTTCAAATCGACATAAGAATGCCAAGAATCCTTCACTAAGATAAAAGAGTGCCTATGACCTCCATTGTTATAGACCAAGAAATCTTATAGCCTAAGAGCTCAAATACTCCCAAGTTGAAATTTTTGGTTTGAAAATGGCATTCACTTTTCAAAAGTTGCGACACTATCTTCTCAATAATACCACAACTTATTTCCAATGTATATCTGCTAAAATATCTTCTATCAAGGCATTTCATAATAGGATAGATGTCGAGTTAGATCATGCTACTAGGTAAGTTCGACATTGAATTCATCACTAAAAGGCCATAAAAGTGAAATATTTGCTAGATCAACTAGCTGCAATACCACTTTTGAGTTCTCAACCCCTTCATTTTGAGTTCCCTGATAAATATTTATTATATATTGATTTATTTCCTTCTTGAACCTTATTCTTTGATGAATATTATAACATGTATGGATCAGGAGCTAGCATATTATTTCATACAGAAGATTGTGATATCATACCTAAATCTTATTGCATTTGTTTTATGTTCACCAATAACATTATTTAATATTAATCTCTAATAACAGGTCTAGGATTCACTATATCTTAGAAGCTCCATGAGATGACAGTTTTCAGAGACTCCCTCCTAATCATCAACCAGGTCAATAGGGAATATAAATTTATGAATGATAATCTTGTTATGTTGTCATTTCCATGCTTCCCTGCTCTTGTTCACCCTTTTCCTTGGACTTTTTCATTTGTACCATGCTTTCTATAGTTTTGTAGATGTTATTTCCTCTAGACTTGGCATGTGTTCAAAACCAAAAAATTTGAAAACATTGAAATCTGTTCAAAAATCTAAAAACATTCAAATATGTTACAAAAAATAAAAAACATTGAAATATGTTTAAAGCCAAAATAAACACTCAAATATGTAAAAAACACCAAAAACATATAAATGTGTAAAAACTAAATCAAAAACAATAAAATATGTTAAAAAAAGTCTAAAAAACAAAAACAAGATTCAAAAATATCAAAACATTGAGAAAATGTTTGACAAAATCTCAGCAACTGCATAATACATTTCAATAATCTTTTCATTTGATAGAAAGCCTGTTGATCGTTCCCGATCATCTTATGATAATAAATATTTTTTCTTTTGGTGTGTATATATGCTCATAGAAAAACATTTAATCAGTTAACCCTTCATAATATAACTTTGTTTGGGGGCACACTTGGATTAAATCTAATGCAAATCAATTTAATCCTCTCATGTTATAAGATATCACTTGGGGGAATTCATATATATTTATTCTTCATAGTGGAACACATTAGGGGTTTCTTTGAACCTCATTTGGGCACATTGTGTTGTCATGTTATTATTTATTAGCTTTGAGTAGATATCTTTCTATTAGAATGTTAGTTTGTGACTAACCTTGTATATTAAAGGTGTTTGTAATACTTTTTTTACATGTTTTTGACTCAAATCACATGTAAGAAGATAGTTAGGCTTATCAAATTCTTATGTCTATAGAATTTTTTTGTAATTTGTTATTGTAGACCAATTACAGATGAATTATAAGCACTTCAGTTCATGTATAACATCAGTGTAATTTTTTCATGTTCATAGTGGGTTTTTTTGACATGATCATTTTTTAGAATTGTGTTGCCATCTTGGTTTATTACATAATCCATTATATGCTTTACTTGTTTATTATGTGTGTTTAAGATTTGTTAACATTTATTTGTATTTATATCGATTGCATGTACTTTTTTTTCATCACATGTTTACCATCATCACATGTATATAACATCATCATATATCCTTAATATCATCATACATCATAACATGGAATTCAAGCTACATGTAGCATCATCATCTATACATGATAAATAGAAATAAAAATCATCATATATTCTTAAATCATGACATCATATCATATAATGACTACATCATATGGAAAATAAAACATCTCATCACCATATATAGTGTCAAATGTCCACATCATAAACATCCAATAATAAAAATGTCCATATACACTATATCTTTAAAAATGTCATATACATCTTAGTATGCCATCATGGGCATTGATCTACAAAAAATTTCCTTCGTCATGAGGAATATAGAAAAAACAATACATACAATATCTCATCAAAAATGAGTCATCCCTAACTCTCTCCTACACCAGGAGTCCTAGGTATATCCAAAGGTGGGGGAATTTTCTTATGACCTCAACAATATTGATGTTCTATGTGACCTCATATATCAGATACTTATTATCTAACTATAAGTTAAAACTCTTTGATGGTTCAAGATTGTAGCCTCATATAGTGCTCTATAGTAACCAACCTAGCTAGATGTAATAATGAGATCTGACAACACATCACCAATACTCCCTATTTCTGCCACACAATATATAACATCATGCTCTAATGGTACATGTCGTAATTGTATGCTCAACTAATCCCTCTCAATAGTCCTCTACTACACCTATTATTTAAGACTATCCTTTTCAGCTTCCCTATTGTGCAACTACCTCTGAAAGGTTTGGAGGGTGATAAATACAACATTACCTGTAATATAACTCTATCTCTCTCCACCTATAATGTTGCTAGTAATGGCCCTCTTTCCTGGTCCTAGAGATGGTAAATATTATAGTACGAGTCCTCCTACTATTCCATTTTCTCCCTCTATAACCATAACATCTAGACTAGGTGGTCTCTACATTGATGGTGCAATCTGTAAAGGTACCTATGTGTATACCTATTTGCCATTATATCTATGGTGTTTTCATTAATGATATGTAAACTTCTACTTTGGAAAATTACAAACAAACATAAATATTGTTCCTAACTCCAATTTAATTGAAAATGCCAGTTCTAGAAGTTAGTGAATGAATAATTCAATCAATAACACAATATTTTTATCCTAGAATCCCCACATATTGAGGGTAAAAAAATTCATGAAGGGGAATTTATCTTTCTTCCTAGCATTATATTGACCATTTAAAATGATTACAGTTTACAAGAAGCCGAAGAAAGATAACAATGTTACTTGCATCCTATCTACTTTTTTACTCTGCTCATACAAATAGCTTTTACAAATCAATTCATGCACTAATGATTTGTTTCTTGATCCCACACAATTTTCTTGATTTTATAGATTTCTTCCTATGTACTAGAGAATACGAAGGTTAAAACAAGGAAGATAAACCATCCTCACATTCTAAATCTACGACTATTTGTGGGTTTATTTTTTTGTTTTATATAGTGACAGGATCACCAGTATATGTAGACCAGAGGTTACGCAACCACCGTGAAATTTTCACAACCTCTAGTATGTGCAAAGGGGTGGTTATGTAACTACTAGGTCATTTATGTAACTTTCACTCTGCAAAAAGTGATGGTTCAGTAACCTAACTATTTTCTTCTACTTTTTCTTATTTTTTCTTTCTAAATCTGGTTACTCTGATGAAGTGGTGTTTTCCTAGATCCATATGGATCAATTAATGTCAAATATCATTGATGTAAAATGGTTTTTAGGTGATTTATGTGTCTCCATGAGGTTTCATTCATATTTTAGTTTGACTTTTGATTGACTTGTCTAATCTAGTTGTCTAGTCATGTGGTCCTACTGTGTAATTGCATAGTTCTAGGCATGGTCATGCTAGTATGAACTCTCAAAAGTTTCTTGAAAGATTTAAAAATTTCAAACATGCTCCATGATATGTGTGAGAGGTGTCTAATTGTTTATAAGTGGTCATCATGGTAAGTACATGTGATGTCGTATGTTGAAGTGGTCATTTTAGGCTTATTCCTAGACCTAGTGCATGGGGTTTGACATCGTAACATGAGAAATGGATAAGGTCAGACTTGGTGAAACATGTGGAGTGTATTTTGAGGTTTAAAATCATGTTTATGAGGTTTTTTAAGTCATTATTAATAGTTTTGATGATGTTTCCACGTCCTTTAAAGTAAGATCAGTGAAGACAAAACATGTAAGCATGGATAAGTCATTGTAGTGAGATAATTTCATATGTATTTTAACATGAATGATACTTGGGATACTTATATAAGGTTTTTATGATGTTTTAGGTCAATTTTTAGGTCCAAGAAAAGAATATTCTTTAAGATATTGCACTTTTACCAAAACCAGGATTCCAAAGGTGAAAATTTGAGGCAAAAGTTAACTTTCAAATGTTTGTTGTGGACTGTATGATTTTCATTGGGATATGAGATATTTTCATAGTAATTTATGTCATTTATGAATATTTTCCAAGTGGAATGAAATTTTTTCATCATCAGAGTTTTATGAACAGTCATTAAGAAGATATACTTTTTAACCCTCATGAAACCCTAGCTTTAGATAGACTTGAGAGATATTGAGTACAGTGACCCATATTTGATTTCTTGAGAAAAAAATTATTATTTTATTTTTATATTAATCCTTTATCTCTCTCTAAGTTTTATTTATATATTTTGACAGTATGTGGTCGCCACCCAAAAAGGAAAGTTTATGAGAAGTTTTTGTTTGTGTAAACTTTTCCCATTAGACCTGTTGACTAAATTACCATTTATTAAGGAATGGTAGTTTTAATACATTTTCATGTTGGTTTCATGTCATGGTTTTTCCTTTAGAATTAAAATTTCTCCCTATTTATGAGAACTGGTTTTTAGGAAATTTTGGGGTAGTTTTGAGCAGTCTGGGAATAGAGCAGTTTTAGAGGTTCTACAGGTGAAGTTATGTATTGGTTTGAATTTTTTCAAGATCCTCACTCCAAGATACTTGAAATTATATATGAAACTTTATTTTATAATAATATTTGATCAATTTATTACCTATTCTCTAGAGCTCAATTTTTAGGGTACTTAGTTGTGTATGCTCTTGAGTGACTTGACAAAGCTTGTTGATTGTTCTAAGATGTTTCATGTTTTCTAGAGGATTCTTAGTGCTTTGAAAATATTTATAACTGTGATCCATTCCTTGGTGATTTTTTTTTCTCTAGTTCACTCCTTGGTTAGAGAGTTGCTTATTTTGGTGGTTTTAAACTTGTTGTGTCACAAATGTGGTCTTGGAGGATCTAGGTGTTTGTGGAGACCAACATGGACCTTTGTGTAATATTTTTATGTTGTTATTATTATGAATAAATTATTTTTTCTATATGAATTCTAACCCATGTGTTTTCTAATGAAGAGACAAGTATAAAGTCATGTTAAAAAGTTTATTTTAGTGAGTTGAGAAAGAGTGAGAAAATAGTGACCTAGAGGCCATATTGTAGAGGAGTAAGAGGTATTTTTGTACTATAGAAGATGGCATTAAAGATGTGAAATTTTCATAGAGAGAGATAAGCTATTGGAGATATATGGAAAAGGTGAAATCAGGTCAAATAAGAATAACATTTTGAGAAAGGAAGAAGAAGGTGTGTTTAAGAGGCGTTTTGAGTGAGAAGAGATTCAGTTGTGATCACAATCAATTTTTTGAGAAACATACATTAGTGGTCATCATCATAAGGTAGCTGGGTGAGTTATTGATCATCTTGTGGGGTAATATCCTACTTGTATAATGGGTCATATAGTAAATAGGGGTGGGTGTTCCTTCTTAAGTGGGTGTTTCACTATAGAAATCTTGATTGATGAGTAATATTATTGCAATTATTTTGTTATGAGAAATATGAGTATAGGTTTTAGTGATTTTTTTCCCCTCGATGGTTTCCCACATTATATATTTTGTACTTGTTTTCTCTCTTTTCTCTTGTACTTGTGAATGGTTGTAACATACTTAATAAGCTCACAATTGGTTATGTATGTTGGATGGATGATTATATGATGAATGTATGATAAGTTAAATGAAGTAAAAAAAATTAAAACTTGTTCACACCCCCCTCTTATTCTTTTTTCATCTAACAATTGGTATTAGAGAAAGTTACTTCTGAAGAAGTTTAACCATTTGAAGGAGAATAATTAAAGCACATGTATGGTAGGAAGTTCAATTCAAGGATGGAGTGAACTCCTTTGGTCATAGTGACAACATGCTTTAAATCCCTTATTTGTTTACATATGGCTATTAATATTGGAGGTGTATTATTTTATCTCGATATTTCCATATATTTTTGATGAAAAATATAATGGAGATAATAAATCAATACCTAATATATATTCTTAAGTATATTTTACAAAAGGTGAAGATGATTGGGTAAATTTTGACACATTAATCATGATTACGAAAGGTGATTGTAGTTCTAAAGGAAACAATCATATTGATATGTATGGTTCACATGAGGAAGAATATGAAACTGAATTCAAGGTTGAATTTGAAAATTCCCTAAAAGAACTAGAGCTACAAAAGAAGAAGAACCATGAAAATGAGATCATTAAATAAATATTATGAAGAACAAATCAAGCCTTCTAGAGAAGATATTAAGAACAGGCTGCTGGGGATTTTAAAGAGATCAATAAAAATCTTGAAGATAAGCTTGAAATAAGATCAAGTGGTTCTATAATATAAGGAAAATGTAATGTTCTTAGTTTGAAAATCATAAAGCTCACAACCAATCTCAAAGTTAAGGAGGATGAGTGCATCAAATTTAGTATGGCTATGGAGTCCTTACAGTGATAATTAGATCAGGCATCAAGTAAATTACCGAAGATGTATTAAATGTTTGAGAAGAGCACAAGACAATTTTAGATGATTTGTTGAATAGCTAAAGACACTCAAATTATAAGACAGGTTTGGGTTTCAAGGAAGAATCTAATAAGTTTGAAGCGATGCATGTTGAGATAAATTCATGGACCTAATAAATCTAAGGATGATAAAAAGAATCAAAGGAATATCATTAGACAACCCAATGCATCAAGGTATGAAATAAAATTCATAGGTGTTTTTTATTATTGCAATATCTTTGGTCGTAGAGCTAGGGATGGTAAAAGGACTATAAAGAATGCATTTCCATGGAGAAATGGAAGGGATGATCACTCATATAATTTTATATATATTACATGCTACAACTACCATAATAAAGGTCATATAGCTAGAGTCTGTTTTCATGAATCACCAAGACAAAGATGGAGAAATGAAGGTAAGACAAGATGTTGTGTGCTTACAATTGAAATAAAGTTCAGAAACATTTCTAGATACTAACTATCAAGAGTTCACCTAGAACAATTTAGATGAGATGGAGCACCATAAAGGTAAGAATACCTATTATTTTATTTCAAATATAACTTTCTTGGTCATGTTGCTAAGATATTATAGAAAGACAAGATGAAATACTAGACGACAAAGGAAAATGTCATAGTCTGAGAAAGCATAAGGATACCTTAAATCTACCCCTCCTGAGAATCCTAAATGTCTTACAATAATTATGATAAGCCTATGTTCATGAGAATACTGACCTAATAGGATTTTTTTTCTGAAGATTATTTTCATGTTGATGAAAGATAAAAAATGGTACAAAATCTAAGAGAGTGGAAGCTGAATTTTAATTACTTGTCACATGAGGGCATGAATGTTTTGCATGACTATACATAACAAGGCGTATGAAGTGCCTCCATTAGGCTTCATGGATTCATATTATTGAATGGTTAAAGAATCATTTATAATGATCTTGTAAGGTGCAAATATTTGAATTAATAGTAATATAATGATCTCTAAGTTGTGTATGTGAGTCTCTAAGTAGTCTTCTCCAAGGTTGAAAAGAGTGATGTAGATGGTATGCTATTAATATCCAAACATGATAATACTAGTAAAATTTTGTCTCCAGAAGGGTTAAAGAAGCACTATAGGTTCAATTTGGTCATGCAACATATCAAGTGCATCCTGGATTTCCTTTATTGGGTTGAATTGTCATCATGAATAACTATATATTTTATATGTTGGTGATTGTAATGTGTTTAAAACCCTGATATGATTTATTCTCTAAATTTATTGTTACAAGAAGGTGATATTGAAGATATGTTAAGATTTCATGTTTGTAATAGGTTATGACAATGAAATTTATTATTTTATAATCCACCAAATAAAGTATGAACACATGTGTCCACAAAGTGCAAAGATATATCATTGTATAAAGTTGTAGTTTGAGTAATTATTTAGGATGACTTGACAAGTCATGATATATAGGAATGAAGCATATTTTTTCCTTTTATAGGTATGGAAAGTTTATTCAGTCATATATTTGAAGATTTAAGTATGAAAAATCATAAAAAAGTTGTTAATATCCAAGAAGGTGAGGCCTCCCAACTTGAGAAGAAGATTTTAGTAGTAACTCACACATGTGAGTTATGTATGGGGTCGTGTGCTCTATATTGTAGTTAGCAAGGTATGTTATCTTGAATTTGTAATTTATACGAGGAGATTCCATTTTTATAACTTTATGAATCAATACTACGTATGGAATCTATTCTGAAACCCTAATGAAATAGAAAGAAGATCATTGTTAGAGAAAAATTTGAAGTTTTGGTTAGTGGACATGTGGAATTAGTGAATTTAAAGCTATGAATACCAACTAAAAAGTATGCTCACCTTATTCATTCCCATAAAAGGATTGAAACTATGTAAAAAAAATCAAAATTTTGAAGACATAATGATAATTCAGAGTCTTCCAGAAAGTATGTGCCTAGGATTGTATGCTTGTAATCAAACTGTACTGTAAGACATTTATCAGAGGAAAGGTAGGTATATATTTTTTAAGGTATTGTGTGCATTAATTAGTGTGATTTTGAATATTTAGGTATTAAATGTTTTAATTTGAGACTATCATAAGGTAAGAATAAAAGTGAATGGTAAATGATCCATTTCATTAATAATGTTTCAGAGATCCTCGAATGCATCAATATGTGTAAAATTTGTCATTAATGTGTAAGAAGGTGCCAACAAAGAATGTCACATGAATAATTAGATCTATGTTCAATGGTCTAAACCATCCCAAGGGGAGTTTTATTTTTCTAAAAGGTGTATAAAGATCTCATATGGAGGTAGATAGGTTTGTAATAGTATCTAGAGATCAAAAAAATGTTCTAGAGCGAAATTTATGAGCATGGTTTGTGTTCCTATTAACATGCTTAAAGTATTCAATTAGTCATGTCTCATTTCTAAGTTGAATTTGAAATAAAAACTTTGAAAACTATATGTCCTACAGTTATTTATCTCAAGTCATAGAGTATCTCAAGGTGTGTGAAGATTCGTAAAGGTATAAAGATTCAAAATGTGGTATTGCAACAGTCACAAGGTATTCACTTAAGGGAAGTTAGAAGGGTTCATTTTAAGAAACCTATAAAAAATTGGAGGTGGAAAATACCTGGAAAATATCCCCAAAATTGGTTTCAGCAAAAGGTGAATTTCACAGTTTTTCATAATCGAATTTTCACCATTTTTTTCGAGCTAGAGAGACTAGATATTTTTAGACACTGAGTCTTGATGCCTCATTGACGTGCGTGAACAAGATCTCTCTAACATCATGTTGACCCATGTCAACAAGGGTCATTGATGCGCGTCAACAAGGGTTGTTGACACACATCAACGACCCTTGCTGACACACGTCAATGGCCCTTGTTGACACACATCAACGAATATTATTTACTTTTAGGGTATTTGCATTCTTAGGACTAGCACCTTCCATTATTTTGAATAGAGTCTGACATCATCAAAAGAACCAAGTAGCAACTCAGCGAGTCGGAGTCAAAATTACTATCATGTGTCAACCATGGTAATCCTTGTCATGCGTCAACAAGGTGTCAATTGTCTCTGTCACACATCACCAAGGTGTCAACTAGCTCTATCACACGTCAACTCTATCCCTTTCGTGCATCAACTACTTACACCCTTGTCACATGCCAACTCTCTCTATCACATGTAAACAAGGTATCGTTGTCTCTGTTGCACGTCAACTTTATTCCTCTCACGCGTCAATTGCTTACCCCCTTGTCACACGTCTACAATATCTCCTTGTTGCGAATCTACAATACCTCTTTCTCACGAGTGAAATATATCCCTGTCATGTGTCAATAACTAACCCTAACAGGCTAATAGCAATCTCTGGTGCTTAAGAGTATGCGAGTTCAAACTTCACGGTATTGGTAATTTAGTAAGCTACTTGTTGTAGTACCGTAGTATACTACCTGTCGAATCACCTAGGTTATTATAGGAGATGTTTTCAAATGAAGGTGAAGCTAACCCCAAAAAAAATATATGGTAAATTTTAGGTGAATAGGACAACGACCCACTCCCAAATAATTGTCTTTCCAAATTTTCCTAAAATGAAATTTTCGCCATATTACGAATACTCACCACTAAAATTATCCTTGGAATTTATTTAAACCCTTTAAAAACTTGCAGAGTCAAATTTCATGCATTAATGGCCTTAAAGGCAAGATAAGATTCAAGTCTTTATGCCACAATGATATCAAAAGTCAATAATTCTATAAAAAAGGAATTTGACAAATGGTGCACAAGTTGTTTGTTTTTTTGAAGGTTTAGAAGATATGTTTTATTTTTGATGTTCAAGTTTTGCATCTATATTGTGAAAAATTCATGAAGAGGACAAGGAAAATATAAAGAAATACAAGTTAAGGGTAGAGAATCAGGGGGAGTATGTTCTTTTCCATGTTTTTCAAGTTTTAAGGTATGATCAGTTCTAATCCAAAACAAAGAATGTCTTTTAAGTAAGATTTTATTATAAAAAGAATCTTGTGGATCATAAAGCAATCTCAGTAAAATCAGGGGATCAATGGTAAAAATTTTAAAATCATAAAGTAGAGGGATTTAATTATCATGAACGGTGTGATTTTTTATCTTTATTATCTTCATGAAGACAAAGGATAAGACTCACAAGGTGCAGGAAAAAGATGTGTGAACGTATTTAGTTGAGAAGAGATGTGAAAATATTGACAAGTTGTATTGAAGATACAGAAAAATATTGAGTTGATAATGATGTCTTCATGATCTACCAAAATGGAACAAGGTATGCATATATCCAGTAATTCTAGATTTGGTTGATGATGTGAAGATGTCTAAAATTTTAGAAGGTATATTAGTTGTGTGAAGATGACTTAAGCTACACTCATTGTGTATTCTTGCAAAGAAGCTTACATCTAAGGTTTCTTCAAGACTCGATGTAAAGTGAGACTATGAGGAGGATTGATATGTTGTTAGAGATATGTAGATTTATTTTTGGGCTTGAGTTTGAAGATGTAAAAAAGGAGTAGAGATCACTGAAATGATACTTCCGGACTATGAAACTAGACATGATCCATTTCCATGTGTATTGTTCAACGTAAGATACCCTATAATTTTTGTATAAGTTATTAAATGATTGAATATTTATATGGAGAACATCAAGATGACATTTCATATGCATTATTTTATCCTATTGCATTGATAAATTTGGCTAAATTGGTCTAATGAAGTGTTTTAGGGCTCAATGTGTTAAATGATGGTATACTAGTACTAGAGGGAGAGCTTGAGGATTTAAGCATGTTACAGATATATAAAAATGTCTATAGCAGCTATGGAGATAAAAATTGGAGAATATACTCTTAGGGGGAGCTATGTGGATGATCATATCATGTCCATGCATCTTTTATTGTTGTTTTTGAGGTCAAACAATAGAGTACAGTCCAAGGGGGGTCTTGTGAGAAAGTAAGTTCAAGTCTTTACATTATTTCTATTATTTCTCATCATTTTGACATGTCATTGAAACATTTTAATAGATGTAAAATGGGGGGATTAGGATAAAAAATAAGAAAAAGGGAGTCTTTTAGGTGTTTGGTCTTATGGTTGCCATCAATGTTTCTAAAGGTTGTTTCCTTCAATGACAAAGGGGAAGATTGTTTTCCATTTTGTCTCTGGTGTTTTCATTGATTTCAAAGGTAATTGATGGTAAAGTTTCATTTATATTTGAGTTTTATGTTTGATTGGTAGTTTACAATCTTCTTGTCCATTCATGTGGTCTTGGTGTGAATTTTCATGGTTTTACCTGCATTATCAAGATAGTATGAGCTCTCAAAAGTTGGTTGAAGTATTTCAGGAGGTGAGACATGTTCCATGAGATGTGTTTTAGGTGTCTAAGTGTCTTAATTTTGTCATCATGGTAAGTAAATTTGATGTAATGTGTTGAAGTGGTCATTCTAGGCCTATTCCTGGACCTAATGCATGGTGTTTGACATGGTAAAATGAAAAAAGGAGAAGGGAATACTTAGTGAAACATTTGGATTGTATTTTGAGGTTGAAAAACATGTGTATTAGGTGTTTCAATTCAGCATTCAAATGTTTGATGTTGTTTCTAGGTACTTTAAAGAAATAATCGTGAACATAAGGCATGGAAACATGGATAAGTCATGGTGGTGAGAGACTTGCAGATGTATTTGAGCATAAATGAGACTTGAGAAAATTAGAGAAGGTTTTTATGATGTTGTGGGTAAATGTGTAGGTCTAGGTAATGAATAGTTTTGAATATATTGCACTTTTACCAAAACCAATTTCCAAAGGTAAGAATTTGAGGCAAAATTTCACTTTAGATGTTCATTGTGGATTGTATGCTTTGCATGTGGAACTGAGCTCTTTTTGATAGTCATTTTAGGTTACTTATGGATATTTTCCAACTGAAACAAATTTTTTTAATTATCATATTTTTATGACCAATCATTAAAAAGATAAACTTCTTTTTAACCATCATGAAACCCTAGCTTTGGAGTAACTTGAGAGATACTAAATAAAGTTAGCCATATTTTATTTCCTGATAAAAATTTATTTTTGGATGTTGTATATAACTCCTCTATCTCTCTCTAGGTGTGATTTGTATATTTTGACAATATGTGGGTCCCACCTAAAAACAAAATATTCTAAGAAAATTTTGTTTGTCCAAAAGTATCACATTGGAAATATTGACTAAAGTACCATTAATTGAAGCATGAGAATTTTAAAATATGGCCACAATGGTTTAAGGTCATGGTTCTTCCTTTAGAATACAAAGTGTGTCATATTTGTGAGGACTTAATTTTAGGCAGTTTTTTGGTAGTTTTGAGCAGTTTAGGAAAAGAGCGGGTTTAGAGGTACTACAGGTGGATTTATGGCTTGTTTTGAATTTTTTAGTGATAGTAAATCTAAGATATTTCCAATAATATATCACAATTTTTTTTCTTTCTAATATTTGAGAAAGTTGTGCCCTTTTATTTAAAGGTCAATTTTTAGGGTACTTGGTAATTATGCATGCTCTTGGGTGACTTCACAAGGCTTGTTGACTGTTATGAGTTGTTCCATTTTTTATGAATGTTTCTGAGTACTTTCCATACCTTGGTGAAGTTATTTTCTCTAGTTCATTCCTTGGTTTGTGAGATTTTTGTTTTGCGGTTTTGGGACTTATTGTGTCATAAAGGTGGTCTTGGAAGCTCTAGGTGTTTGTGGAGACCTACATGGACCTTTGTGTGATATTTTTATGATGCTTATATGACATGGAAATTATTTTTACTACATGAAGGCTGAAACAAGTGTTTTATAAAGAAGAGACACACATAAAGGCAAGTTCAAAAGCTCATTTGAGTGAGTTAAGAAAGAGGGAGAAAAATAGGACCTAGAGGGGATATTGTAGAGGAGAAAGAGATATTTTTGACCTATAGAATGTGGAATTAAAGATGTGAAATCATCCTAGAGAGAGATAATATAATGTAAATCTATGAAAAAACTAAAATTAGCTTGAAGAAGAAGAATATTTTGAGCTCAAGGAGGAAGGTGTGTTTGAGAGGGGTTTTGAGTGAAAGGAGTTGTATTTGTGACCAAAATCAATTATTTGAGAAACATACTTATACAGTCATAATTATTAGGTGATTGAGTGGGTACTTGATCATCTTATGGGTGTAGTATCCTTGTTGTATAGTGGGTGTTATACTAAATATGCATGGGTGCTCCTTGTGAAGTGGGTGTTTAACTATAGAAATCTTTCTTGATGAGTAATATTATTGCAAGTCCAATGTTATGAGTAATATTATCATAGATTTCAGTGGGTTTTCTTCCCCTTGAGGGTTTCATACATTATATCTTGTGTCCTTGTGGTCTCTTGTCTCTTGTACTTGTCAATGGTTGTAACACACATAATAAGCTCACAATTGGTTATATGTGTTGGATGGATTATTTATATGATGAATGTATGATAATATAAATGAAGTAAATATTTGTAAGACAAATTCAACCCCCTCTCACTATTTATGCTTCCAATAGTACCTATATTTGTATAACTGATACTTGTGCTAGAATTTGTGTCAGAACCTACTGTGGAATCTATGATGGTATTTGAGCTACTTACCTTAGGACTTATTGTGCACGTATCTGCGTTGTATAATCCATATGAATTTGTGTTACCTCTACCTGTGCTAATTGTATTTTTAGTAATCATGCACGTGCACTTGTGGTATTTGTCTAAAATGTATTTTTACATATGGCCCCTAAGCCACATGACCTTGTACCTGTACTTGTGGCCTCTGAGCCACCTAAACTTATGGAGCATGTACATCTTGTCCCAATGCTTATGAATATAACTCTACCTCACCCATATTTCCTCTATTCATCCTCTCTTGTGGCCCTCCAACTTTTGTTTCCACTATGTCTCTATTTATCATTGCTTGCAGGATAGTAATCCACCTCAACATGATCACTGCATACCATTCAGCATAGTAGGGAGTGTTTCATGGATCCACAATTTGTGTACAAACATCACACACATGCCGGATAACACCGAATAAAATCTTCCTAGAAACCCACACTCTAAACTGCTGCCCAAATTCTATAATCTCCCATGCCACTCACGTGTACCACTGATCAGCCCCTGCGATATCTTGTCTAACCAAGAGTTATGTCTACACCCTATCCACCCTGTACATCTCCATAATGTAACTATGACTACTAATGAGAAAGTATTCCACCTCTTTTTTTTTATAACTTTTTGAAATTTTCCCTCCACTGATATAACATGTATGATCTCTAAGTCACCATAAAAAATTTTAGGTCATTTAAATCTAGTAGATAGAAAATAATTTCCCCCTTATGACCCCTCTGACCTAATCTTGATATCTCCCATATGAAGTATGAAGGTTCATTAGGTTGTCTATCCTAAAAAAAATTGATTGGTCACCCAATCATGATATGATCCCCTGCCTGTAGTAAGACACTACATACCTCTATACCCAATCAGATGCAATTATTTGTACAATGGCATCAGGATGTACTGACCCCATGAAAATAATCACCCTCTATAAATCTTGCAACTAACCTTATCAATTCCCATTAATAATGTGTCATATTCTTATTAGGAAACAATTAGACGTTAATAAGAGAATTTAAGTATATAGGTAGCCGAGCTACTATACCGATGATTATACACTCATATAAGTGAATTTACATCCCCTCTCAAGGTATTTTCTCTAAAAAAAACATTTCCCATATGTTCTTACAAATATTTATGGAATCTCCATTGATCTCCCCACCAATCCACCCTACACCGGTACATGTAGGATGCGATACACATCCTCTAATGTAACTTTCATCTCTCTCATTGGAAATCTATATGTATGACTCCCATTGTTCAATCTCTTAGCCAATGCACTCAATAGATAAGGATCCAAGATGATATGGCGCAGATTTATATTGTAATTCAACCCCATCAACTTTAATAGTGTGACCAACAGTCATTTTTGAATCCACATAAATATCCTCTTAAATGATCATAACCATCTGTGAAACTCCTGTGTGTCTAACATTAGTGGCATCTCTTATAAATAATGAAAAATATATATTTAAAACTAATCTTCCCCCCTTCAAACCTAGTGAAAAATGTGCAGAAACAATTCCTCAAATTACAGCAGTAGGAAACTATATAGCGGAAGTATACATGAAGAAATATAACACCTTAAATAAATAATGAACAAAAGAAGACAAGAAAAGATTTAATGTGGTTCACCCAATGTGGGATACGTCCACCAAGAACTTGCTCAAATTTTATTATCAACAAGAATAAAAATAACTCTCACTATCTTCTCTCAGTTATGAACTCACAACATAATTCCAAAGATGCTAAACCATATCTAAACCAAAATTGACACCCAATTGCTTAACCTTGATCACTCTTGATCACCTCTTGATCACTAAGAATAAAGACCTCTTGAACACAAAATATATATTCAAGATACCCTAACACCTCTATTTATAGGATTACAATCATTTAAGAAGACCAAAATCCAACCCTAGAAGTTTGAAATTCATGACCTTTCATCTTCACACAACTGGAAAAGAAACTGTCATGACCTTTCATCTTCGCACAACTGGAAAAGAAACTGTCATGACCTTTCATCTTCCCATGGCTGGAAAATAAATGGTCATGACCTTTCATCTTACCAATTAAAACTCCACACTTCAATACTTATTTGAGAAGACCAAAAATAGGCTCCAAACCCAAAAAATCTCCCACTTGGAGACTGTTCCTAATGAGAAAAGTTATCAACCCTTCATTATCAACTATGATGGCCAATCAAAGTTGAACACAATTTAAAACTATCCCTTGTGACCAGCTTGGTCATCATATCTCAAAGATTCTGACCGGTATGAATCTTTTCTAGCTTCAAGTTATATTCTTCAAAAGTTTTCCTGAAGAAATGATATCTCAGCTGAATGTGCTTCTTCCTAGAGTGAAAAGCGGAGTTCTTCGCTAAATGAATAACACTCTGACTATCACTATTTATTCTCCCAACCTCCTGCTTATGACCCAATTCATAAAGCAACTACTATAGCCAAATCATCTCCTTGCGTGCCTCTGTTGCAGCAACATACTTAGCCTTTGTGGTTGACAAATCCACAACCTTTTCTAACTGTGAAATCCAACTCACCATTGTATCACCAACCGTGAATACTAACCTGTCATGCTTCTCCTACTGTCAAAATCTCCTATCATGTTTGAATGTACATAACAACACAATGTAGTGTCTAATATACTGAAACACAATTCTGTTTCCATGGTCCTTCTCAAATACTGAAGGATCCACTTCACTTCCTGTCAGTGCTATCTACCTGGATCACTCATAAACCTTCTCATTATTCCCACTACATGGAAAATGTCATGCATAGTGCATACCATTGCATACATCATGCTAAAAACCACTGATGAGTATGGTACCCTAGACATCTGTATTTTTTCCTCCTCGGTCTTGGGACTCTGCTCCTTTGATAATTTAAAGTGACCTTCCAAATGGGTACTAACCGTTTTAGCATCTGGCATACTAAACCTATCTAAGACCTTCTTTATGTACTCTTCTAGAGATAACACCAGCTTCATCTCTTTCCTATTCGGAGTTATTCTCATACCAAGGATTTGTTTTCCTGCCAACAAATCCTTCATGGCAAAGGATTCACGTAGCTGCTTCTTGAGTACCTTTATTTCCTACATGTTCTTCCCTGCAACAAGCATATCATCCACATAAAGGCACAAAATAATATAACTACCATCAAGAAACTTCTTTATGTACACGAAATGGTTTGAGTGACACTTGGTGTAACCCTTCTCCTGCATAAAACTGTTAAACTTCTTGTACCACTTCCGTGGAGCTTGTTTCAGGCCATACAAGATCTTATTCAATTTGCACACTAACCTCTCCTTACCTTTGACCTTATAACCTTATGGCTTCCGCATATACAATTTCTCCTACAACTCACAATGAAGGAATGTAGTATTCACATCCAACTGCTATAAGTGTAGGTCTTCTACTACTAAACCAAGAACAGTTCTAATAAAAGTCATTTTATTAACATGACAAAAAATTTCAGAAAAGTCTATACCTTTCTTCTGTGTAAATTCCTTGACCACCAACCAGCCCTTGTATATTTTCCTGCCTCCATCTTCCTCTTTGATTCTATACACTCACATGTTATATAATTCTCTCTTTCCCTAAAGTATCTCCACTAAATCCCAAGTCTAGTTTTAAATAAGAGAACTATGCTCTTCATCCATGACATGCTCCCACTTCTTCTTGGCATCCACTTGCACTTCTTCCTCGAAGCACTCTTTCTCGCCACTATCAGTGAGCAATAAGTAATTCAAAGATGGAGTAAATAATTTAGGCTTCCTTCTTAACCTAGAAGACCTTCTCACCTCAGGATTTTGGGGTTCCTGATGAGTAGGTTCCTGAACTGGCTGTGTCAGAACACGTTGCAACTCAACTGGCCCCTTCAACACCTTGCTATCCACAATGAACTCTAACAATGTGTATTATTTCTTTGATTCCTCTTTATGTTCCCATAAATGATCTTTAGACATTACTTTTTTATTAAAGACAATATCTATAGAAAAAAATATTTTCTTGTCCTTAAGACTCCAAACATGGAAACCAAAGTCATCCTCACCATATCCAAAAAAGGTGCTTTTCTTAGACTTAGTTTCTAACTTAGTCCTATCATATTTATCATTTTGAAAAAATACCTCACATCCAAATACTCTGAGAAATGAGTAATCAATTTTCTTACGAGACCAATCCTCCTCATGTGTATCTCCATCCAAAGCCATAGACGGTCCTCTGTCAATCAAATAAAAATATGTTCTCACAACTTCTGCCCAAAACATGAGTGGCAGCCCTGCATGTAACCTCATGTACCTCGTATGCTCCATGATTGTCCTATTCATTGTCTCTAACACTCAGTTTTCCTGTGGAGTATTTGGAACTGTTCTTTACCTGCAGATCCCATTTACCATAAAGTAATCAAGAAATTCATTGTTGTAATACTCCCCTCCATTATCCTACCTGAGACATTTCAACTTGAGACCTGTTTCATTCTCAACCAAGGATTTATATCTTTTGAAGGTTTCAAACCCATCAAATTTCTTTCTAATGCAATATACCCAAACTTTTCTAGTTTCATTATCAATGAAAGTGACATAATAACATGAACCACTAATAGAGTTTACCTAAGCTGGCCCCCCATACATATTTATGCCCTAAATCCAAATTACCTTCCTTCCTGGTAATTCCAATGTTTAGGAATCGCCCTCGCTTCATTTTTCCTTAAACACAATCCTCACATAAGTCTTAATATAACTCCTTTAATTAGGGAAACCTTTCCTTTATAATTTGCATACCGTTTTGGCTCATATGACCGAGTATCTGGTGCCACAAAGATGCATCTCCATCTGTAGAAACTAAATTACAATAATCAGCACCACTGGTTAAATACAAAGTACCAGTTTTCGTACCTCTTGCAACCACAAGAGCTCCCTTGGAAACCTTCAAAGAATCCTCTCTAAAACTTACCGTACAACCAACACTACCCAATTGACCCATTGATATCAAGTTCTACCTCAACTTAGGCACATGCCTGACATCCTAAAGTAGCCATGTGTTCCCATTCTACATTTTCACCCCAACACAACCTTTTCCTACTATTCTGCATGGTTCATCATCACCAATATATACATTTCCAAAATCTCCTTGAACAAAATCAATAAAGTAATTTCTATGTGGGGTGGCATGGAAAGAATCCCCAGAATCTAACACCCAAGACTCAACAATATTATCTATAGAAAGAATTAAGGCATTCTGAAAAACATCACCTGCTATCACATTTACCTCTTTATTTTCCTCCTTGTTCTTCTTATCCTGAAGAGCCCAACAATATTTCTTAGCATGACCAACCTTCCCACAGTGCCAACATTCTAACTTACTCATCGACTTTGACCTTCGACAATCATTTGACTTCTCATGGTTATCTTTTCCTCTATTATTTTGTCTCCCTCTTCTCTCCACCGTCAAAGTGTTTCCAGAAGTAGAAGAATCTCTGGTGCTCTTCCTTCGTATTTCCTCACTTAGGATCACACCTATTACATCCTCAAACTTTAGCTTTGAATTATTAGGGACTGAATTACTTACATCCATAACCAAGCTTTCACATCTATCTGGTAAGGAGGAAAAATCAAAAAAGCCCTAAACTCATCATCAAATTCAATTTTTATCAATTCTAACATACTCAAAACCATATTAAATTCATTCAAATTAACAACAATAGAAACATTCTCAGACATCTTCACATTAAATAACTTTTTCATAAAAACTATTTTGTTAGAGGTAGACAATTTTTCATTAACCTCCCCAATGCACTCGTGAGACCTTCTGTGGTCTTCTCTTAGGATATATTGAAAGAAATCAAACATTTAAGGCATACCTAAACTTCCCTGAGTGCCTTTCTATCCAAGAACTCCCAATCCTCATCTGACATGGTTGTAGCTTTCTTTCGTTTTCTAGCCAAAGGAACATGGAGTTCATTTTGATATAAGTAATCCTCCATTTTCATCTTCCATAAACTAAAGTTCTGCCCATTGAACTTCTCAACCATTGATCTTCCCTCATCCACCATAGCTCCCATTCGAGCTAAAATTTCCCTGTGATTTACTATGTCAGAAACAAAAAACCACCAAAACTCTAAAACAAGTTTTTAGGAATTAGTGAACAAATATGTGGAAATAATTCCTCAAATCATAGCAGTACGAAACTATATAACAGAAGTATACATGCATAAATATAAAACCATAAATAAATAATGCACAAAAGAAGACAAGACAAGATTTAACATGGTTCACCCAATGTGGGCTACGTTCAACAAGAAATTGCTCAAGTTTTATTATCAACAAGAGTAAAAAAAACTCTGACAGTATTCTCTCAGTTATGAACTCACAACAGAATTCCAAAGATGCTAAACCACAATTGACACTCAATTGCTTAACCTTGATCACTCTTGATCACCTCTTGATCACTAAGACTCAAGACCTCTTAAACACACAAGACATATTTAAGATACCCTAACACCTCTATTTATAGGATTACAATCGTTTAAGAAGTCCAAAATCCAACCCTAGAAGTTTGAAATTCATGACCTTTCATCTTCACACAACTAGAAAAGAAATTGTCATGAAATTTCATCTTCCCGTTACTAGAAAATAAACGGTCATGACCTTTCAACTTCCCAATTCAAAATCCACACTTCAATACTGATTTGGAAAGACCAAAAATAGGCTCCACATCCAAACAATATCCCACTTGGAGATTGTTCCTATTGAGAAAATTTCTCAACTCTTCATTATCAACTATAAAGGCCAATCAAAGTTAAACACAACTTAAAATTCTCCCTTGAGACCACCTTGGTTAACATATCTGCAAGATTTTGACTGGTATGAATCTTTTCTAACTTCAAGTAATCTTCTTCCAAATTTGTCTTAAAGAAATTATATCTCAGTTGCATGTGCTTCTTCCAAGAGTGAAAAGTGTAGTTCTTCGCTAAATGAATAGTGCTATGACTATCACTGTGTAGTCTCCCAACCTCTTGCTTATAACCCAACTCGTAAAGCAACTGCTGTAGCCAAATAATCTCCTTGCTTGCCTCTGTTGCAATAAAATACTCATCCTCTGTGGTTGACAAAGCCACAACCTTTTGTAACCATGAGATCTAACTCACCGCTGTATCACCAACCGTAAATACATAACCTATCATGCTCCTCCTGCTGTCCAAATCTTTTGTCATGTCTGAATGTACATAACAACACAATGTAGTTTATGATATACTGAAACACAATTATGCTCCCATGGTCCTTCTCAAATACTGAAGGATCCACTTCACTTCCTACCACTGCTCTTTACATGGATCACTCATAAACCTTCTCACTGTTCCCACTGCATGGGCAATGCCATGCCTAGTTCATACCATAGCATACATCAAGTTACAAACCACTGATGAGTAAGGTACCCTAGACATCTGCATTTTATCCTCCTCGGTCTTGGGACTCAGCTCCTTTGATAATTTAAAGTGACCTTCCAAATGGGTACTAACCGGTTTACCATCCTGCATACTAAACCTATCTAAGACCTTCTTTATGTACTCTTCTAGAGATAACACCGACTTCCTCTCTTTCCTGTTCAAATTTATTCTCATACCAAGGATTTGTTTTTTTGCCACCAAATCCTTCATAGCAAAGGATTCACCTAGCTGTTTCTTGAGTACCATTATTTCCTACATGTTCTTCCGTGCAACAAGCATATCATCCACATAAAGGAAAAAAACAATATAACTACCATCAAGAAACTTCTTTATGTACACGAAACAATCTGAGTGACACTTGGTTTAACCCTACTTCTGCATAAAACTGTTAAACTTCTTGTACTAATTCCGTGGAGCTCGTTTCAGGCCATACAAGCTCTTCTTCAACTTACACACTAACCTCTCCTTCCCTTTGACCTCACAACCCTGTGACTGCTGCATATACAATTCCTCCTCAAACTCACAATGAACGAATGAAGTATTCACATCCAACTGCTCTAAGTGTAGGTCTTCTACTACTAAAATAAGAACAGTTCTAATATAGGTCAGTTTATTAACATGATAATTTTTTTTAGAAAATTCTATACCTTTCTTCTATGCAAATTCCTTGACCACCAATCGGCCCTTGTATACTTTCATGCCTCCATCTTCCTCTTTGATTCTATACACCCACTTGTTCTGTAATTCTCTCTTTCCCTCGAGTAGCTCCACTAGATCCCAAGTCTGGTTTTCAATAAGAGATCTATGCTCTTCATCCATGACGTGCTCCCACTTCTTCTTGGTATCCACCTACACTGCTTCCTCAAATCACTCTTTCTCGCCACTATCAGTGAGTAATAAATAATGCAAATATGGTGTAAATCATTTAGGTTTCCTTCTTAACCTAGAATACCTTCTCACCTTAGGATTTTGGGGTTTCTGATAAGTAGATTCCCAAACTGGCTGTGCTGAAACATGCTGCACCTGAACTGGCCACTTCAACACCTTCCTATTTGGAATGAACTCTAGCAATGTGTATTATTTCTTTGATTCCTCTTTATGTTCCTAAAAATGATCTTTATACATGACTTTTTCATTAAAGACAATATCTATAGAAAAAAAAAATTTCTTGTCCTTAAGAATCCAAACATGGAAACCAAAGTCATCCTCACCATATCCAAAAAAGGTGCATTTCTCATACTTATCCTCTAACTTGGTCCTATCATATTTATCATTTTTAAAACATACCTCACATCCAAATAATCTAAGAAATGAGTAATCAATTTTCTTACAAGACCAAGCCTCCTCAGGTGTACCTCCATCCAAAGCCATAGAGGGTCCTTTGTTAATCAAATAAACAGATGTGCTCACTACTTCTACCCAAAACATGAGTGGCAGCCCTACATGTAACCTCATGCACCTCGTACGCTCCATGATTGTCCTGTTCATTCTCTCTAACACTCCATTTTCCTATAGAGTATTTGGAACCATTCTTTACCTGCAAATCCCATTTACCATAAAGTAATCAAGAAATTCATTGTCGTAATACTCCCCTTTATTATCCTACCTGATACATTTCAACTTGAGACCTGTTTCATTCTCAACCAAGGCTTTCCATCTTTTTAAGGTTTCAAACATATCAAATTTCTTTCTAATGTAATCTACCCAAACTTTCCTAGTTGCATCATCAATGAAAGTGACATAATAACATGAACCACCAATAGAGTTTACCTTAGTTGGCGCCCCATACATTGTTATGCCCTAAATCCAAATTACCTTCCTTCCTGGTAAGTCCAACATTTAGGAATCACCCTCGCTTCTGTTTTCCTTAAACACAATCCTCACAAAAGTCTTAATATAACTCCTTTAATCCAGGAAACCTTTACTTGATAATATGCATGCCATTTTGACTCATATGACCGAGTATCTGGTGCCACAAAGATGCATCTCCATATGTAGAAACTAAACTACAATAATCGAAAACCACTGGTTAAATACAAAGTACCAGTTTTCTTAACTCTTACAACCACAAGAGCTCCCTTGGAAACCTTCTAAGAATCCTCTCTAAAACTGACTGTACAACCATCACTACCCACTTGACCCACTGATATCAAGTTCTACCTCAACTTAGGCACATGCCTAACATCCTAAACTAGGCATGTGTTCCCATTCTACATTTTCACCCCAACACAACCTTTTCGTACTATTTTGCATGGTTCATCATCACCAAGATATACATGTCCAAAATCTCCTTGAACAAAATTAATAAAGTAATGTCTATGTGGGGTGGCATGGAAAGAATCCCCTGAATCTAACACCCAAGACTCAACAATATTATCTATAGAAATAATTAAGGTATTCTGTAAAACATCACCTGCTATCACATTTACCTCTTTGTTTTCCTCCTACTTGTTCTTATTATCTCGAAGATCCCAACAATATTTCTTAGCGTGACCAACCTTCCCACAGTACCAACATTCTAACTTACTCATGGAATTTGACCTTAAAAAATCATTTGACTTCCCATGGTTATCTTTCCTTCTATTATTTTGTCTCCCTCTTCTCTCCACCATCAAAGAGTTTCCAGAAGTAGAAGAATCTTTGGTGCTCTTCCTTCATATTTTCTCACTTATGATCACACCTATTACATCCTCAAACTTTAGCTTTGAATTATTAGGGACTAAACTACTTACATCCATAACCAAGTTGTCCCATCTATTTGGTAAGGAGCACAAAATCAACAAAGCCCTAAACTCATCATCAAAGTAAATTTTAACCGATTTAAACATACTCAAAACCATATTAAATTCATTCAAATGAACAACAATAGAAACATTCTCAGACAGCTTCACATTAAATAACTTTTTCATAAAAACTATTTTGTTAGAGATAGACAGTTTTTCATTAACCTCCCCAATGCACTCGTGAGACCTTATGTGGTCTTCTCTTACGATATGTTGAAAGAAATCAAAGATTCAAGGCATACCTAAATTTCCCTGAGTGTCTTTCTATCCAAGAACTCCCAATCCTCATCCAACATGGTTGTAGCTTTCTTTGGTTTTCTGGCCAAAGGAACATGGAGGTCATTTTGATATAAGTAATCCTCCATTTTCATCTTCCATAAACTAAAGTTCTGCCCATTGAACTTCTCAACCCTTCATCTTCCCTCATCCACCATAGCTCCCACTCAAGCTAAAATTTCCCTGTGATTTACTACGCCAGAAAAAAAACACCACCAAAGCTCTAAAACAAGTTGTTAGGAATTAGTGAACAAATATGCGGCAACAATTCCTCAAATCATAACAGTAGGAAACTATATAGCAGAAGTATACGTGCATAAATATAACACCATAAATAAATAATGTGCAAAAGAAGACAAGACAAGATTTAACATAGTTCACCCAATGTGGTCTACGTCCACCAAGAACTTGCTCAAATTTTATTATCAACAAGAGTAAAAAAAACTCTGACAAGTTTCTCTTAGTTATGAACTGATAACACAATTCCAAATATGCTAAACCACATCTATACCACAATTGACACCCAATTGGTTAACCTTGATCACTCTTGATCACTAAGACTCAAGACCTCTTGAACACACAAGATATATTCAAGATACTCTAACACCTCTATTTATAGGATTACAATCATTTAAGAAATCCAATAGCTGACCCTAGAAGTTTGAAAGTCATGACCTTTCATCTTCGCACAACTAGAAAAGAAACTATCATGACCTTTCATCTTCCCATTGCTAGAAAAGAAATGGTCATGACCTTTCATCTTCCCAATTCAAACTCCACAGTTCAATACTGATTTGAGAAGACCAAAAACAAGCTCCACACCCCAACAAGCTCACAATTGGAGATTGTTCCTATTGAGAAAAGTTCTCAACCCTTCATTATCAACTATGAAGGCCAATCAAAGTTGAACACAACTTAAACTTCTCCCTTGGGGCCGCCTTGGTTAACGTATCTACAAGATTCTGACTGGTATGAATCTTTTCTAGCTTCAAGTAATCTTCTTCCAATTTTTTGCTAAAGAAATTATATCTCAGTTGAATGTGCTTCTTCGTAGGTGAAAAATGGAGTTCTTCACTAAATGAATAGTGCTATGACTATCAATTTTTAGTCTCCCAACCTCCTGCTTATGACCCAACTCATAAAGCAACTGTTGTAGCCAAATCATTCCTTGCTTACTTCTATTGTAGTAACATACTCAACCTCTGTGGTTGAAAAAGCCATAACCTTTCATAACCATGAAATCTAACTCACCACTGTATCACTAACCTTAAATAAATAACCTATCATGCTCCTCTTGCTGTCCAAATCTCGTATCATGTCTAAATGTATATAAAAATACAATGTAGTGTCTGATATACAAAAACAAAATTTTTCTCCCATGGTCCTTCTCAAATACCGAAGGATCCACTTCACTTCCTATCAGTGCTCTCTACCTGGATCACTCATAAACCTTTTCATTGTTCCCACTGCATGGGTAATGGCATGCCTAGTGCATACCATAGCATACATCAAGCTACAAACCACTGATGAGTATGGTACCCTAGACATTTTGATTTTATCCTCCTTAGTATTGGGACTCTACTCATTTGATAATTTAAAGTTACCTTCTAATGGGTACTAACCAGTTTAACATCCTGCATACTAAACTTATCTAAGACCTTCTTTATGTACTCTTCTAGATATAACACCACCTTCCTCTCTTTCCTATTTGGAGTTATTCTCATACCAAGGATTTGTTTTGCCACCCCCAAATCCTTCATAGCAAATGATTCACCAAGCTGCTTCTTAAGTACCTTTATTTCCTACATGTTCTTCCCTGCAACAATTATATCATCCACATACATGCACAAAACAATATAACTACCATCAAGAAACCTCTTTATGTACACAAAATGGTCTGAGTGACACTTGGTGTAACCCTCCTCCTGCATAAAACTGTCAAACTTCTTGTACCACTTCCCTAGAGCTTGTTTCAAGCCATACAAGCTCTTCTTCAATTTGCACACTAACCTCTCCTTCCCTTTTACTTCATAACCTTGTGGCTATTGCAGATACAATTCCTCCTCCGACTCACCATGAAGGAATGTAGTCTTCACATCCAAATTCTCTATGTGTAGGTTTTCTACTACTACTAAACCAATAATAATTCTAATAGAAGTCATTTTATTAACATGATAAAAATTTTCAGAAAAGTCTATACCTTTCTTCTGTGTAAATTCCTTGACCACCAACTAGGCCTTGTATCTTTTCCTGCGTCAATTTTCCTCTTTTATTGTATATACCCACTTGTTCTGTAATTCTCTCTTTCCCTTGGGTAGCTCCACTAGATCCCAAGTCTAGTTTTCCATAAGAGATCTATGCTCTTCATCCATGACATGCTCCCACTTCTTTTTGGCATCCACCTGCACTGCTTCCTCAAAGAACTCTTTCTTGCCACTATAAGTGAGCAATAAATAATTCAAACATGGAGTAAATCATTCAGGTTTCCTTCTTAACCTAGAAGACCTTATCACTTTAGGATTTTGGGGTTCCTGATGAGTAGGTTCCTGAATTGGCTGTGCCGGAACATGTTACACCTAAGCTGGCCCCTTCAACACCTTGCTATCCACAATTAACTCTAACAATGTGTATTATTTCTTTTATTCCTCTTTATGTTACCACAAATGATATTTATACATTATTTTTTTATTAAAGACAATATCTATAGAAAAACATATTTTCTTGTCCTTAAGACTCCAAACATGGAAACCAAATTCATCCTCACCATATCCAACAAAGGTGCATTTCTTAGACTTAGCCTCTAACTTGGTCATATCATATTTATCATTTTTCAAAATACCTCACATCCAAATACTCTAAGAAAGTAGTAATCAATTTTCTTACGAGACCAAGCCTCCTCAAGTGTACCTCCATCCAAATCCATAGAGGGTCCTCTATTAATCAAATAAAAAGATGTGCTCACTACTTCTGCCCAAATCATGAGTGGCAGCCCTGCATGTAACCTCATGTACCTCGTATGCTCCATGATTGTCCTATTCATTATCTCTAACACTCCATTTTCCTGTGGAGTATTTGGAACCATTCTTTACCTATAGATCCCATTTACCAAATAGTAATCAATAAATTCATTGTTTTAATACTCCCCTCCATTATCCTACCTGAGACATTTCAACTTGAGACCTGTTTCATTCTCAACCAAGGCTTTATATCTTTTGAAGGTTTCAAACAAATTAATTTTTTTTCTAATGCAATATACCCAAAATTTTCTAGTTGCATTATCAATGAAAGTGACATAATAACATGAACCACTGATAGAGTTTTACTTAGTTGGCCCCCCATACATCTTTATGCCCTAAATCCAAATTACCTTCCTTCCTGGTAATTCCAACGTTTAGGAATCACCCTCGCTTATGTTTTCCTTAAACACAATTCTCAAATAAGTCTTAATATAACTCCTTTAATTCGGGAAACCTTTCCTTTATAATTTTCATACCCTTTTGGCTCATATGACCGAGTATCTGGTGCCACAAAGATGCATCTCCATCTGTAGAAACTAAATTACAATAATCAGCACCACTTGTTAAATACAAAGTACCAGTTTTCGTACCTCTTGCAACCACAAGAGCTCCCTTGGAAACCTTCCAAGAATCCTCTCTAAAACTTATCACACAACCATCATATCCCAATTGACCCGCTGATATCAAGTTCTACCTCAACTTAGGCACATGCCTGACATCCTTAAGTAGCCATGTGTTCCAGTTCTACATTTTCACCTCAACACAACATTTCCCTACTATTCTGCATGGTTCATCATCACCGAGATATACATCTCATAAATATCCTTCAACAAAATATGTAAAGTAATGTCTATGTGGGGTGGCATGGAAAGAATCCCCTGAATCTAACACCCAAGACTCGGCAATATTATCTACAGAAACAATTAAGGAATCCTGAAACACATCACCTGCTATCACATTTACCTCTTGATTTTCCTCCTTTTTGTTCTTCTTATCCCAAAGAGCCCAACAATATTTCTTAGCATGACCAACCTTCCTACATTGCCAACATTCTAACTTACTCTTGGTCTTTGACCTTCGGCAATCCTTTGACTTCCCATGGTTATCTTTCCCTCTATTATTTTCTCTCCCTCTTCTCTCCACCATCAAAGCGTTTCCAGAAGTAGAAGAATCTCTAGTGATATTCCTTCATATTTCCTCACTTAGGATCACACCTATTACATCCTCAAACTTCAGCTTTGAATTATTAGGGACTTAATTACTTACATCCATAACCAAGTTATCCCAGCTATCTGGTAAGGAGCACAAAATCAACAAAGCCCTGAAATCATCATCAAAGTCAATTTTTACTGAGTTTAACATACTCAAAACCATATTAAATTCATTCAAATGAACAACAATAGAAACATTCTCATACATCTTCATATTAAATAACAATTTCATAAAAACTATTTTATTAGAGGAAGACAGTTTTTCATATAACTTCCCCAATGCACTCATGAGACCTTCCATGGTCTTCTCTTATGATATGTTGAAATAAATCGAAGATTCAAGGCATAACTGAATTGCCTCGAGTGCCTTTCTATTCAAGAAATCCCAATTCTCATCTGACATGGCTTTAGGTTTCTTTGGTTTTCTAGCCAAAGGGACATGGAGGTCATTTTGATATAAGTAATCCTCCATTTTCATCTTCCATAAACTAAAGTTCTTCCCATTGAACTTCTCAACCCTTGATCTTCCCTCATCCACCATAACTCCCACTTAAGTGAAACTTTCCATGTGATTTACTACAATAGAAAAGAAAACACCACCAAAGCTGTAAAATAAGTTGTTTGGAATTAGTGAACAAATATGTGGAAAAAATTCCTCAAATCATAGCAGTAAGAAACTATATAGCAAAAGTATACGTGCAAAAATATAACACCATAAATAAATAATGCACAAAAGAAAACAAGACAAGATTTAACATGGTTCACCCAATGTGGGCTACATCCACCAAGAACTTTCTCAAATGTTATTATCAACAAGAGTAAAAAAAACTCTAATGGTCTTCTCTCAGTTATGAACTCACAATAGAATTCCAAAGATGTTAAACCACATCTAAACCACAATTGACACCCAATTTCTTAACCTTGATCACTCTTGATCACCTCTTGATCACTAAGACTCAAGACCTCTTGAACACACAATATATATTCAAGATACCCTAAAACCTTTATTTATAGGATTACAATCATTTAAGAAGTCCAAAAGCCGACCCTAGAAGTTTGAAAGTCATGACCTTTCATCTTCGCACAACTGGAAAAGAAACTGTCATGACCTTTCATCTTCCCATGGCTGAAAAAGAAACGGTCATGACCTTTCATCTTCCCAATTCAGACTCCACACTTCAATACTAATATGAGAAGACCAAAAATAGGCTCCACACCCCAACATGATCCAACATGATATGGGGCAGATTTTTAATGTAATTAAACCCCATCACCTTTAACAGTGTTACAGGCTGTCATTGTTGACTCTGCATAAATATCCTATTAAATGACCATAACCATCTGTGACACTCTTGTTTGTCCAACAATAGTGGCATCTCTTATAAATCATGAAAGCATTATATTTAAAATTAATCTTCCCCCCTCCCAACCTTCTAATTTTCTTCTAAAAACTAGTTTGCAATGCTAACACACCTTTTATTATGCTAGCACATACACTTCTACACTAGTGCACCTATTTGTGTGCTAGCGTTATTATGCTAAAAACTCACTTCAATGCTCATTCTCCTATAATGGAACAAGTGCATGTAATGTTCTAGCACATTACTCTTTTAACACTAATGATCTCACTGGTATGCTAGTGCATAAACATGGACTCTAACGCATTCCTTGAGCTATGCTAGTACACTCAATTGCATGTGATAGTGTTAAAACCAATTTTCAGCTACCTAAAACAAGTAAGAAATGCTCCAAAACATAAAGTGTTTCGAACTACTTACTAAAGGACCCTCGTCTGGCCTCTTCCCAAACTCTCAAATGCGGTCTCCACCATGTCTTGTCTATGATTGGCGAGTCATCTCTATTAAATATCAAATATCAAATATCACTCAGAGGGAACAAATAATCTATAATCTCAAATGATTCTATATGATTATTAACCCTCCTAGCCATATATTTATACCCTCTGAAACTCTAATTCTTCTATTTTCTCTGCCATCATGACCGAGAACACTAATTCTTCTTTTTTGTTAATGTGGATGGTCAAAATGTGGATTCTTCACTCTTCTCTTGCATAATTTCCTAATTCTCTATCGTGATGCTAACACACTCACAGGGGATTTTTTCATCTCATTGCGGAAAATTGTAGCTTCACTGGGGAAACTTAGGTGTACCAAACATGCATCTCCCCTCCTCAGCATAATTTTTTTTTAAAACATCATATATTTAGAAAAATTCAATAGAAAATCACAACTTTAAAAAAATCCAAAAAATTCAGATACTCACAAATAAATCCTAAATATTAGAAAAATTTCAAAACTTTAACTCAACACAATCTTCAAAAAATCAAACATTTATCTACTTCCTTAGTGATCAATTGTTCCAATATTATAGCTGTCATGATTCTTTATTTTCTTAACTATATAGCTTCTCTTGGGGAAACTTTGGCTCTCATTTCCTCTCCTATGATTTATAATTTTATTTCTTAGGGGAAATGATCCTTTTTATTATCATATAAATCTTCACTATGGATCCCACAAGAGTGTCGTAAGTAGTATCCAAGATCACTTCACTCTTCATTCTGATCATATTCACTTGCATTTCATAAATTTAGTGATTTGGGGCATTTTGCATGTGCTTAATCATCATTTTCACACATATTAGGGGCATTGTAAATTGTCTTATTTTTAAAGATGTGTTGCATTATTGATCTTTTTCTCTTTAGACTAATTACAAGTAGTGTGATAACATCTCAATTATTTTGTAACCATTATACCTGAACCTACTGTGTATATTGGGTTTTTTCCTTTTATATATATATATATATTTTTTTATGTGTGTGTTTGTTTTACATACATAATGGGTTAAAAATCTTTATTATTTCATAATCATGGTGACCTATCTATTTTACAACAACAAAGTAAGGTTTCTCTATATTTCACTCTCCAAATTATGCTTTTACTAAAAACACAACTCCCTCATATCCTCATTTCACTTCCATTTATTCTTCCAACTAAGCAATTGACCACCACTTTGTCAAGTGACCCACCCACTGGCAGGGGCATGGCCTTACCATTCTACTCGTTGGGGAATCAAAATGCTTCACTTCCCTCCATTTTCTAAGTTTGCACGTTTTTATCATCTTTAAAATGTTATTACTTCATAATAACATTTTAAAGAGGAGAAAACATAAACACCCTAAATATAAATTCCTATTTATAGCTTATTTTCATCCCATTAGAATTAATTAAATTAATTCTATCCTGCTAAAAATACATTTATTTAGAATTAATCAAATTATTTCTATCATTTAAATCATAACCCTTTATAATTAATTAAATTAACTCTAATTACATAATCCTACACTTTGTAATTAATTAATTTAATTCTACCATGTTCTTAGAATTAATTAAATTAATTCTTAACATCCCTTAGCTAATATGCTTAAACATTTATTTAATTAAATGGTTAATTATCCTCTCACAATTTATAACTAATTAAATTAGTAATTTACTTAATCCTATTTATCTACTCACATTCCACTCTAATTCACTTCTAGAAATCTATAATGGTGGGGGTTGGAAAGCTACATTTAAAAATATTATCCCACACAAAATATAAATCATCATTGCCCCTGCAAAGTTGCAACTGCACAAAATAAATCTTCTTACTATTTTAGTAAATTATAATTTTGATCATGAAGCTCAATCAAACTATGATCCACTTATCATGGCCTCTCCTATGTAAACCATCCTCATAAGCTTTCGGAAATTTACAGCCAACTTCTCTCAAAATTTTCGCCTGCATCCTTGTGTTTATGAGATTGTTGAATTTACAAATCAAAATTTGGAGACCAATTCAAGATCACCCACAATCCTTTTGCATACACATTTCTACAAGTCCAAGTGATTCAAAATATTACTTGAGGTTTGAAAAGAAAATATCAGAACTTAGGTATACTAATTTACGTGTTTGTCTTTCAACTTTTGGTGAAATTTTCACTGCTCACACTCACATCAAAAAATGCTTCTCAACATTGTACAATGCAGCTACTTTTTTTATATTCCTATGTGTGACATTAGTATTTAAACTTGTTAAGGCACTTTTGGATTATGTATCATTCACCTTTTATGAGTCCAAAATTGAGAGATTTTTTGTTATATTTTTCCTTCCCTACTACTCACAGATAGCCTAAGAATGGACTATAAATTTTATTTTCTCTATATGATTTTGTATCATAAAATACATCACCTTATGTGTGCAGACATGGGCATGTGAATTTTCTAACATTTCCTAGAAATTTAAATATTTAGGATCAATTTTGTGCTAGAATATTTCCCAATGAAATTTTTTGGGTGATTTAAAAAGGATGTGAATGGTCGTGGATGTGATCTCCTTCTTGACATTACTTCTTGTGATGGTCCTGACTCTTCCATGCATTGTTATCATGGTGATTATTTCATAAAATCCTTTTATACAGGGCTAGTGTCCTCTCCCTCTTATTTCTCATCCTCTTACTATAGACACTCCTTTTATTTTTCTTCTATATGTATTGAGGTATAGAAATGTATTTACCCTTCTTTACACTCCTCAAAATGATATAGTTGTTCTTCCTCCACATGTATAACATGTAGAATCGTTTCTCCCTCCGAGTCCTCTCTTGTCCTTAGAGGTTCTTCATCATCCTTGTCTTCTCCTTCTAGACATGTTGTGCATGTGATTTCAATTTGGCTAGGTGGGTGAGTTCTAGAAGTGGTACACGTCTAACTTTCCTCTTGTTATGTCTACCTCCTCTACTTTTAGTTTTTATCCAACTTCCCTTTTGTCTCATGTTATTCCTCTTCCTCTTCATGAACTAGATCATGCCTTTTAGTTTTTTCTCTCGGCCATTTATCCAAAGGATGGTGGTGTAATGGATGTGTCACGTGTCTCGACCACTTTATCATTCTATAACTTTGGGTGCATATAGATGTATACTATAAATTCCTCCTTTCCTACTACTAAATATACTATGGGATTGATGTCATTCCCATATGATTCCAAGTTCTCCACATATGGAGTCTTATTAGAATAGCCAAAAGTCTTGTGAAGAGTTTGGTAACCTACGTCTACCTTATATGCATTTAGTTGTAATGGATGTGCATCCTTAACCTTGTTCACCACACTCCTGAAATACCTAGTCGTGAAGGAAAAATTTATCTTATAGCATAACACCATCTCTCCTTTCAGCAACAAGAATTTCACTAGGAAAAATGTTGCATCAAAAAAAAATTAGTTTGACATTCCATCTCAGTGCGTAACTCCCTATGTATGTGCCATTCATTTTCAAAAGTGTTGCACATCATCTGATACCACAAGTCCAAGTGTACCTTATACACATTTTTATTTCCCCATCAAAAGTGTACTTCGTGAATCTCTTCACCCAATGTTATCTTCTCTATAGGGTTCTCACATTTCTTCCCTAGTGGTCTACCTGGGACTCCAATCTCTCATAGCATGATTAGTAGAAAAATTGATCCCCATGTGATTTTATCACCCTTATCATTTTGGATTTGTTCCTCTTCCACAATACTCTCTGCAATGTATATAAAACTATTGTACCTTGTGTCATCTACCATCTTATGTGTGATATGTAGGAACATCTTAGTCACCTCACTCCATCTTTTAGAGGCTCCTAGTTTATAAATCACCAAGTGTGCAACCAATCTTGTGTTGGGGTCTTCTATATTTCCTATATTTAATGCAAAAATCCCCTTATGATAGTTTGACTTGGTGATAGTGGCATCTAGAGAAACATCATCAACCATATGTATTACGATATCCTCACCCCTATCTCGTAACCTTGTTACCTTTTTATTAGGCTAGTGGTGATGTACATTCTCCTTCCTATAAAATATAAGTAATCCTTATGCACTTGGGACAACAACTAGTAATAGAGTCACACATGTTGTTCAAATAAGGGAAATTCAAACAACTATAATAAGACGACGCTCTCAAATTTATTACGCACCTTATAATCTAGCACAATATGTCATACTTACATGTCCTGACTTGTATTTTCTACTGTGTTGATATTTATGTCTCCCTTATGTCCTAGAGAATAGTGGTTATACACATTGATTTTACATTTCCATACCTTTGGCTCCCGTTGCTTCCCAACAATAACCTCTGAAGGGTGTAAAAAAAATCTATGCACTAGAATAATTTTCTACATCCCACATAATACTAATATATATATGATTCTTAAGAAATAAAACTAGTGATTGACAATGTATTTTGGGCCTTTTTCTTTGCCTGTTAGACTTTTATTTACCGTACACACCCTAAACCCTATCAGAGTTTTACTTATTTCTCTTTTAGGCCTCGTACACTAGCATTAACTTAGGACAGAAGTTCTCAGACACTCATATCCCTTCTAGGTGCTCCAAACCCTCTCTATCAATTTTTCATTCTTTTAGGTCTATTTTATTCATTGGGAAACTTTTACACTTTTGGGTTGGCCTTCCAATTGTCAATTACAAATTTTCAAAAAAGGGTATCATGTATATACTTAGTTACTTATCCAAAATCAAGGGCCAAACACTAGCATTATCTATAATATCCTAAGCATGTACATCCAAAAACACAAGAACATTACAAATAATCCATTTATTACATCCATACAAGGGACAAGAGATGCATCACTCTTTATACACAACATAGGAGGGGAAGTCTATTCTTTTCCATCTCACAGATCCTATAGATTTTCTATATACTACATCTATCCCACTATCATTTTATAACTTGCAAAAGTGCATCCTAGGGAACCATTACACACACATCACATAGATTTATGTAGAGTATGAGATGTATTACAATTCTCATTACTACGTTCACTCTTTTGGGTGATCGTCAAGGTCAGTCTGACTCCACATTATACATATTTTTTATTAAATTCGATGTGGTTTATGGACATATGTAAGTAAACATTTTTTTTAGGTTAAAGGTGCAATCAAAACCCTAACATTGAATTTGGAGTGATAAAACAAATATTGGAGTATATACCTTCTAACACAGAAAAAATCAGAACCTAAGCATCTAAGTGAAAACTAGCACTGATATCATAAACTAGCACCCAGGGTGCTACTAATCTCTTGTGGGCATTTTTGTCCTTCATAGTGTTTTACTTCTGAATCTTCACTAATCATTGTTTCTAACATATTTTTGCAGTTATTCAAGCTAGATCATCTTGAGATTGCACAAAATGAGATAAGTAATCTTCCTCTCTCATTTGTTTAGGGTTTCATATCATTAAATTCTTGTTACTTATTCATTATTGGATATTATCATTTGTATATCGTTATTTATAGTAGTTTCTCTGAAATATAGATTTAATTCATTTTAAATAAAATCATTTGGTGAACCCCACTTGTGAGAAAACAATTGGATCCTTATCCTATTCTCTTGGATATTCTTTCATGGATCCTAAAATTCCTCAAAATATCGTTACATGAATTACTTAAAATGTACCCACCTTACAAATATATTCACCAAAATTCCTTAGATCCTATTTACCTCCCTCGCAATACACCGCATGAACAAAGAAGTTTCATTTTTTATTGTCTCTCAGAAGACCCTAGTCTTTATGATACCACAACCAAACAACCAATCTTTGAGTCAATTCAAGATTTATACTATTTATTTCAAGATAAATTTCAAGGTATGGAAACAAGAATTACTTCCTTGACATGTGAAATCCAACATCTCAAAGGCTACTTCTTAGTCCCATGTTATTTCTTCTTCTATACCTCATCCTAATCTTATGTCTACTACATGTGGACATATAAGTGAAGCCCAAGTCTTACCATTACCAACACCTTCAAGTTTGAACTAAATGCAAAGCAACGTGATATTATTCCTAAGCTCCTCAATCACTAGTTGATAAAATTTCCACCTAATCATTATTACCCTCCTTATCATCTTTCCAAAAAAAAGGTCTCCCATTTTGAAATTATCAAAGAGTTATTTGACATCATAGCAATGATTTATAATTTTTAAAATGAAAATTGGGAACCTTGAGCATTAGGGTTTTTTCATTTATTACACAAAATTATTCCTCATCTCCAACTATTAAATCCCATTTGGCTCCCAAATCTGATCCCTGTATGTCTAGTGAGCATCATGGCATAATTACTAAGGTTCCTTCTTCGGTAAGTTAAGAGGTGCCTATCCAACCCAATGTCATAAATCCTTAAAAAATACTTACCCCTTTACCTTTCCTTATCAATTCTTCTACAACGTTAACAATTCCAATTCAAAAACCAACTTTAAAAATGCATACCTCATTACCTCATTCTATTAAGTCATCTACAAAATTACTAATCCCGAGTAAGAAACCAATTCACCCAAGGCAAGCTGTGACCATTCACCCACTTACGTTTTATCATTTATACCCATAATTTTATATTGGTCATACCCAAAATATTAAATTAACCTCACATCCCTTGCACTTCACGATATGTGCTCCATAATATTTATTTTCTAGCATATACTATAAATCACAAAAACACCTTCATTACCTGATGATGCACTCTTGTTCTACGGTTCATACTTTATTATTGAGGGAACATTCATAAATGAACCTCATCTCATGCACATCTATTAGCAGAGACACTTCTCCTATCGTATACACATCATACACATCACATCACACCATTAAAATCATATAACATTTATATATCTTGGTTGCATTTACTCTTGTTAGCTCATATTACTTACATAGTACACTTCTTTTCCTATCCAAGATGGATATTTAGTATGCCATTATATTTTTCTATATACACGTGTGTTGACCTAGTACCTTGAGGTGAATGCAGGACCTTTACAAATTCTTACAAGATGCATGATGCTTAAGGTTTCTCTTCACCAGTCCTAGTGATGCTCCTAGGGGCATCTACCTTTACTACTCTTATACACCACACATTACAAGTTACACTGATACAATATTTACTCTTGGTTGGAACTATAACTTTACTTTTTTCTGATATATACATGCTTTGACATACTACTTATATTTATAACATGCTAATGGTCACTTTATGTGTAGAATTTTCCTTGTAGGACTCTATTAAAACATGGTTATCTATCCCTTTTTACTTCTTATTGTTTTTTATTGTTTGTCGGCTATGCCCTATGTCATACTTGATCATTGTTTTCTTATGGCCACTTCAAACCTAATTGTCTTCTGACATTGTGGGTGATGTCCCATGTATGAAACCAACTTTTTCTTGTACATCTTATCTTCCTAGTTGTTTGTTACATTGTCTTCTCTTGTATGCTAGCTATATTTATTAACTCTTGTTACTAGCCTACTTTGTTTGCATTTTCCTTGGTTTCTACCATAAAAATCCCATATCCCCTGTAGGTATCCACTTCAGATTTGCATTTTAGTATTGGGTCCTCGCCTTTAGACCGCACTCTATATAGTTGTCGCATACACTCAAAATGAGAGGAGCGTATATTACGTGAAAAAATCACCCCTACAGTACTCAGAGCTTTGGTACAACACAAAACAATACAAAATCATCACATGAACAGAGTTACAAGATTAACTTAGAATTAGACTTGGGCCCAAAATATAGAGCAGACACTAGTGCCTAGTCGTGGACAATAACAGTTGGTGCTTATGGTCCGTTTGGGTGCTTATGTCCTGGGGGTAAAAACAATCATTTTCTTACTTTAACACAATTACAACATTTTTAAGATCAATTATTTAGTAGCAATAAATTGACTCCATTTATAGAATTGGGCCTATTAGATGAATTTTAGTTTCAAATGAAACAATCGAAACAATCGAAACAAAAGGAACAACAAGAACAAATCAATAATGTAGCATCTGTAATAGCGCTTAGTTGGGAAGTTTCATAGAAGGAAAGAAAATCTAGACCAATCTTGTTTATACTCATCTCTTAGAGTGAGATCACCCAAAAAACTCCCTCTTGTTGTGAGCTCACAAAAAAAAAACTCACTCTTCACATGAAATCACTTAAAAAACTCACTCACGATGTGAGATCTCCCAAAAACTCACTCTCGGCATGAGATCACCCAAAAAACTCACTCTTGGTGTGATATCACCCAAAGCTCTCACCATTGACATTCAAGTCAAGAAAATCCAAGAAAACAGAAAGAATTTCTATCTCATACTCTCTTATGTATTAGGTGCAAAATTTCCTTTTAAATTTTTTTACACTCTTTACTTAGTTATATATGCATTAAGCTGATTTTTCATATATGAAGCTTTTGATAATTTATCGATAATCTTTATCAAGTCTATCCTTAATACACAATAAGAAGCAGCCCATATCAGCAAGCATAAGCTCCAGCAACAAGATACTACATATATACTTCACCTGTACGGTTTACTTCCCTTTCCTAGTCTTCATGCTTCATATTTCCATCACTTCACGCTTCACTTAGCCATTTTGCATATTATCCAGTAAACTCTTTTCTATAGGATCATAATGTAAGCATCTTCTATCTAATTTATGTTATCGATTATTCATTCAACATCATGTAAAGTGGCGAGAATATTTCAACACAAGATCTATGCACTTGGGTACATTTCTAAGTCCTATAGAATACTAATATATATTATTCCTGAATAATAAAACTAGTAAATTTGACAATGTATTTTAGGCATTTTGTTTTGTCTCTTATAGTTTTATTGACCTTACACACCCTAAAACCTTGTTGATATTTAAAAGATTTATATTTTGTGGCCTCGAACACTAGTTCCCATTTAGGATAGAAGAGCCTATGCACTCATGTCCCTTCTAGGAACTCCTTTTTGGTGTGAGTCATCTTCTCTATCACGTGGTAGGCCTTCTCACTTAGGTGAGTTCATACGTCTAGGTGTCATAGGGGTCTCATAGGGGTCATCATCAAATACCTTACATGTTATTATGTGTTAGTGTGTCACTACGTCATATGGGAGTTACTTCCCATTCCACAAATGTAACTCCCATTCTCCACTACAAGAGTCATGATTGCAGGAAATGAGGTTTACATGACACCCCTTATTTGTACCCCTTAACCTTTTCAAATATATGAGGATGGACCTATGATAATTTCCCCTTTTCAAACCTCTGCATGCACTTCATGGTTGATGATTTCTCCCATGCAACCTTATCACCATGTCAGAGTGTAACTCGGTCAATGTTTGTGTTATCCTACATTATCCTTGTGTTTCATGTTTTCACATCATTCATCATAGTATTTGAGTTCATGTTATGGGATCCATGCTACTTGATGTATGCCATTTCTCTCTTACTCTTCATTTTTTATTTTCAGGATTTTTTTTGCTTCTATCATAATTTCATATTCCATCCATGCTCTACTTGCATTGAATTTGGGTTAAAATCATTCTTTTGATTTCCAGTTTGTTTTTTTGAGTGTTTGTTGTTTTCAAGTCTTGCATGCATGTTCTAGAGGGGTTTTTATAGGCTTGGATTTCACATATGATTTTTTTTAGTTCTAGTTTTGATATTTTTAGAAGTGTGAGAACTACCATTAAGGGCGAGCTTGGCCCTATCTCACCGAGCTAGGAACAAAGATTCCCCTAACTCACCTTTTTCCTTTACCTATTCTACATGGATTTAAACTCGGTCTACATTTATGTCTAGATTTATGTGTATGATCTACACCAAGTTAGTGTTTGACATCTTCGACTACTCATTTTAGACTCCCATCCCTCTGCATAGACCTCCCATGTTTATTTTTCACCTGCCTAGTTTAGTTTTGTATTATAAACTCTCACACTAAGAAGTATACCCTTGTGTTTCTTACGTCCCTTTTTATTTTTTTTGTCATTCCTTTACTTCTAATTAGGACGTTTTAGGGCCTCCAATCTTACACAACTTGTTTCCTACTGAAAGGCAAGTGATCATATGTTTGACATTGCACGAACACACCCTTTTGTAATAACGTAGTACTTAGGAAATACCATGAACATGGGGTGATAACTATTCTCAGGTGTTGTATTACACGCAGACGCATTCTCGGCTGAGTTTGACATCTTTTCACCTTGTTTGTATCCACACACCCTATTCTCGTGCATGTTTCCCTTCTTACTTACGCATCATGGAAGATTCTCTTTCCTTACTTGAGCATCACAAGATCACTTGAAAACCTCTGGTACTTATTCTTAGGAGATAAAACTCTACATCATGGTATGCTTCAGCATAGAACACTACTTCACCTATGAGGATCTTACATACTTTCTGCTTGTGCTAGATCCTGAACACACTAATCATCATCATCTTGAGGACTTTATCAACACATGTGACTATGTTATTGTTTACTTTATGGTTTATTTCATAATACCTTCCATCCTTCACATGGCAGACTCAAATCCTCCCTACACCATCTGGAGAATATTTCAGTCCCTATTTGGAGAACCTTCACATACTGATCTTTTTTATACTTATGATACAGTTGTCTCCTCTTCTGATTTATGTGATGACATCTCCACTAACACAAACTCACTTAGTTCTACTTCTGATGACAAGGATTGTGATTTTAGTTTGGATGATGAACGTGCTACTGAGGACTCTTCTCCTCCTTATCTCACCTTTTGAGATTATATTGACACCCCTCTTATCTCATCAAATATCGAGAAGTTCCCTTCTGGGTCTCATACCATCATTACATATGCATCCTTTTCACTTCTAGTTTGTGAGGTCCATTCCACTCCTCTTCCTTCAGTTTATGATTCATACATCTTAGATATTGCTCTTTTTTTTGCTAAGCCGCTTCTTGGAAGGAGTATCTGTTAGACCTTGGTCATATTTTCTTAGTGCCTACTTATTATGTAGTACATGTTCATCATCCTTCTACAAATGTTTTATAGGACTTATTCATCTCCTTTATTGGGAGTTATCCTTATCAAAATCTTATCACTTACACCTTTTATGAGATCACCTCCGATCCACCTTTGCTCTTGGATCCTCCTGTTGTGGGTGTTGTTGTATTACCTTCACTTAAGTAGGGAATCATTTTAGTGGATGTTCCACATTTATACTCTAACAATTCTAGGCTCTTGGCATTACCTTGAACTCTTATGCACTTACTTGTTATACCTATGTCACATTTCCATGAACCAAATTCAAAGTTATTTGTACTCCTGCCTTCATATTCCTTGAATGAGATAGTAGACTTCAAATACTCCATTTTTTCCTTACTAAGGGAAGGCATATAGTTTAGTGTAGATCGTTTTTCTTGAGTCTAGAGGAAGAGGACCACATAATCAAAAATCTCCTTTGAGACTTTGTAGATTTGCAGAGTTCATATCTATCGATGGAATCTTCTGTGTTCCTGACATCTCCATCTTCTTATTTTATTACTTAGATTTCCCTTTAGTATGTATGGGTACATTATAAAGATCCTCAGTTCCAGGACCAATTTATGACATCCTTCTTAGCTTATAGGGTGTTTTCATCTCTTGTAATGGATTTTTTTCCCACTGGGTTTTCCTCCATTTCTTGAGATCCTTGTTTTACATGGCTGCCTCATTAAGCTTTAGTTCTGGGACCCATTTCTCTTTTCTGGGTTTTCACCTTATCCTAAGTTACGATGAAGGGGGGTTTTTAGTGTGAGTAATTTTCCACATCATGTGGCAGGGCATCTCATTTAGGTGTGGTCATAGGTTGAGGTGTCCAATGGGTGTCATAGGGGTAATCATTAGAGACCTTACGCATCATTATGCATTAGTGTGTCAGTGCATCATATGGGAGTTACTTCCCATTCCAAGATTGTAACTCCCCTTCTCTACTTGAGGATTCATGATTTCACACATTAGGGGGGTTACATAACACCCTTTAATAGTACCCCTTATCCTTTTCAGATCTATGAGCATGGACATATAATATTTTTCCCTTTTCGAATCTGTGCATACATTTCCTAGTTGATGCTCACTCCAATACAACCTCGTCACACTGTTAGAGTACAACTTCATCAATGTTCATGTTATTCTGCATGATCATTTTGCTTTACATTTTCACATTCTTCATCACTCCTGACCCTCTATATCCTTTTCTCACTATTTTGGGTCTCTTCTACTTCTTTGGAATCTTTTACACTTTTGGGTCAGCCTTTCAGGTTTCAATTATGAAATTTAAATAATGCAATCATATATATACTTAGTTACTTCTCCAAAATAAAGGGCCATGCACTAGCATTATCTACTATCACCTAAGATTGCATCCAAATGAATAATATAACTACAAAACATCCATCTAGCACATCCAAAAAGGGATAAGGGTTGTGTCACTTTGTAGACACAACCTAGGAGGGGAAGTCTTATATATTCCATCTCACACATTTTATACATTTGTTATATTCTAGATCTATATTGTTATCATTCTGTAAATTACATAAGGGCATGCTTGGACATAATTATACACACATTCACAAAAAAACTACATCGATTCTGAGATGTAGTGAAATGCTCGGTACTAATTTCACTCTTTGGGTGACCTCCAGGGTCAGTTTGACTCTACATTCTACATCTTTTTTATTGGGTTTGATGTGGTTTGTGGACATATGCAGGTAGAAATTTGTTTCCAGGTTACATATGATATCAAAAAGATAATAGAAAAGTTAGAGAAATAAAATGAATATTGGAGTGAAGACCTTCAAACCTAGAAAAAATTGTGACCTACGCATCTAGGCAGAAACTAGTGCCAATGTCAAACGCTAGCACCCATGGTGCTAATGACCTCTCGTGGGTGTTTCTGACCTTCATATTTATGTAATTTTGAATCTTCATTGACCCTTTATGATGTTTTTTCTATCCTATTCTAGTATTTAATCATTCCAGATCCTCTCCAGTTGGCATAATATCATCTAAGTCATCTTCCTCTGTCATTTTATTAGGGTTTTACATCATTGAATGATTTTTGTTTTTACATTAATGTATATTATCTCTCTTTATTGTAGTTACTCTTAAATATATATTTAATTAAATTTAAATTAAATTATAGGGTAGTTCATCTCCAAAACCCAATCATCAGGGAGCACATCCTTTTGAATTCTTTCACTAGGCCATCTTCATTGGTGCTAATTATTATCACTTGAATTGAAACTCTACAAATCACATGCCTTGCAAAACACGTTCCCTAAATTTGAACCCTTTTAACTTCACTACCTCAATCCTTATTAATCTTCCTAGTTTATTTACTAGATTCTACACTTTAATCACACTCCACGTTTTTCCTGGTATTGGTCTCGACCCCTTGTGCCCTAGCTATGAAATCTCACTTCATGACCAACAATGCAAATCCTCTCTTCACACCTCTCAAACATTCACTGTAAAACCCCTAGATTTTTCTTTTCTACTACTCCACTACATGGACCACAAATCTACCAAGTACAAGGAGCTCAAATCTTCTAGTTTCTTGTTTAATGGTTTCCCTAGGTCATCATTCTTTTAATTTCAAAAATCACATCAATTCATAGTATCTCTTAATTTGTAAATAATAAATACCATCAATACATGCCCCATTTAATATTTTTTAATTTTTGAGTTCATTTAATGCTCTATTGTACTTGATTTTTTAATTTGACTTTCCTCTTCTTTTTCTATGAATTCTAGGTCATCTAAATATTTTCTCCATGTGAGGCACTAATAACCTTATTGTGTGCCACTACCTCCTAGGTTATATATCCTCTTTAACACAACATCCCGCACCCCACATTTTCCTTCCTATACACCACACTCCAAGTAGTCTTCTTCATGCACTACATACCTCATGTTATCATACACATTGTATCAATCTCTTCCATTAATGAGTGATAAATTTCAGCATGGAACGCACTTGTGCATTCTACCATATCACATAATTATGTATTCCATCATTTCACTTGATTTAACTGATACCCAATAATAAAATTATGCACGTTCCTCCACGTATCATAATTCAAAAAATAGATCATCTCTTACACACAAACACACTTATTAAAAAAATGAAAGAACAATGCAAAAATTGAAAATCTAATCTAAATGGAAATACTACCTTATTACAAACATAACTTAAAAATAAGATTATTTATAGTAGGGATTCACCTTACTCCCTTTTAAGTAACATGAAACATTGTTCCATCATGTTCTTATGACTGACATTTGTTTGTCTCCATAATCTTGGTTAATTTATTTTGTCCCAACCAGTGGACGTTTATCTTTCCATCGTGGCATGAAAAGTTAGTGTTGAAAGAATAGTAACTGAGAGTGGGGGTGAATCACTCATTGAAAAATATTTAATTCATTTACCAAACCATGTATTCATAAATTTATTTTTACATTCATAATAAAGTAACCATGCGATCTTATTAAGATGTGCAACATTCAATCATGAGAGCATGAAATAAAATACAGAACACCTGAAAACCATATATAAGTGGGAAAACCTCAAAGGGAATGAAATTAATTGAAATAAAAACTTTATATAGCCTTTCTTAAAATCCAATGGTGCACTAACCCCTAGTTTCGTAGAGAACTAACCCTACAAGGAGCACCAACCCCTGATTTAGTGATGCACCTAGTCCACAAGGAGGCTATAATCCCTAATGATGACTAATCTCAAAATCATCCACATGAAGATGATGATCTCTAATTTTTTGTTTCTTCCTTAACTAATTAATATCTCTAATTTAGCTCACACAAATCACAATCAAACCCTCATTCATCTAGCTCGCACTATCTTCTTCTTGGACTTGTCTTCATCTAAAACCTTGCAAACATGATTTTCATCACTCTTCATATTTTTAAAATCTTATTCAGCTCTGAAGTCATGTCCTTGATGAGCCTTTACACTCTAATGTAGGTTGTATTTCCCCTTGGGAACTCTAGTTCAAAAATGAAGTCAAACTTAACTTGTATACCCTTTTGAACTTACTAACATAAGGTAGGTTGGTCCTTCATGACTAATCTGACCAATAAAACTTAATAAAATCTCAAAAAATTCATTACAATGTTTAAATTTGACCCATATAGGTCGGTCATGCCCAATTCCACACAACATGCTCAAAACCCCATCACCTGGATGATTTAAAACCACATATGCCAAAAACATGATTATTCCAGCTTCAAAATTCACCATACATGTGTAATATAACATAAAAACATCAACCCTTGTCATCAATTATCTTTAAAGAATAAAAAAATTCATAACACAACTGAAAAGTCTCATATCCTTCTCAAAACATTTGTTTCTAGTAACTTGTCTTCACCTTTGGGCATCAAGCACACTCCAAAACACCTAAAATATGAAATGTAACAACTCTATGGAATCACTAGGACATTTATATTGCATCCATGATATTTATACCTCTTGAAATATTTACCTATTCAAAGCACAAAAACTTTCCTCTTCACCAGATTGAACTACCCAGAAAGATGTTTTACAAAGTCAACTAGTTTGCACCCTTTATTTCACTTCCAAGATTTCCAAATACCTCAAAAAAAAATTTCTTAACCCTCTTAAATCTCAAACTAATATGACACATCAAAAAATCCATCTCATTCCTCATTCAATTCATTCTTTTGTTTTGAGCAATCATGTCCTATAAATAAACATCCTTCTTTATCATAAATTGACCTGGATGACCCATCCAATTATCTCACCATGAAACAATCCATACACCATTAGAAATCCCTTTGAATTATATTTCTATAACATATAATAAGTCCATAAAACTCCCATTGGAAGGTCTTCAACCAAGAAAATTTCTGCAAACTACTTTTTTATGTAGTCTTATTTTTACCCACAATAGGCCAAGGTGCATTGGCACATCACTCAACCAAAGCTGAACACTCACCCATAGCATGTAAGCGTACTAGGTACCTATTTTATTAAATATTTGTCAAGAAGTTAGCATGATCATACAAATATTCTAGATCCATAATAGATAATCAATTATATTGCATAACATAAATTAGATCTAGATCTTAACCATGTGCAATATTTAATTATATAATAATCAACATCAACTTTACCCTGCAAGAACTAGTCACAGATGTGTCTACAATCAATATCTAGCCACAAAGACCCATTATATTAATTTCTGTAAAACACAAAATCTTCATACATACTTAACAATGTAACCATCAATCATGCATGCCCACAACGAACAACATAACTCTACAAAACATGGATCATCCCTAAACCATGCAAAACAATACATATATATAGGGGTGGGGAATTTCCCTTAACCACCCATGCATACTCAAAAAAAAAAAAATGCTAAGAATAGCCATTCGCCCTTACAAGATAAATACAAAATGGTGCAAGCTCTCTAATATTAGATTATCTAATAATATGACTGCAGTCTAATCCTATTAATAGCTCTGAAACTTTGCATGTTGATTGATCTTCCACTCATCCAAAATAGCCTTTGTGTGCTTTTCAAGTCTTCATAGGAAATGTGCTTTACACTCCATCTCTATAATTATCCTCATACTAAAAAACGACTAAGTCCTTAATTCTCTCTTTCCCGTGTGTGCCCTATTCCACTATTCTTCTATCCACGCCTACATGCCCTATGTCTTTATATCTAATCCTTATGCACCTTCGGTAATTAGGATACATTTTATCATCCCAAAATTACCCCAAACTTTCTTCATTTCCACCCCTAAAAATGGTTAATCATAACATATCTCTCCATGAACAAAGAATATGGAATAAAAGAATAATTATACAAAAGAATGAAAGAATACTTGGCTGCCCTACACTTATGTAGATAGAATTAAGTCTAGATATTCATCTTTGACCTCTACTTCTAATTCTTTCCACCCACCCAATGCTTGATTAGTTTTATCTAGGATGTTGAAAAGCACCCCATCCATCTCATCTAAGGTCATGTTCTCCCCTATGTTTTGCAACAATATGATAACATTGGCCATTCTTGAGACCATCCCTCCCATCACATCCATCCACCGCGCGATGATTTTTCCAATCTCTTTTATTCTTTCCTTGTGAGGAATTTGGGCTGTTACAAGCACATAGCACTTTTCTTATACCAATGTGATCCTCCCCTCATGCCTAAGTACTTTATTCTTTACTTCCTTGAAGACCTCATCCTCCTCTGCCATAGTTCTTGTCTTTATTATTACATTAGGTGTTGCACACATATTTAAGGCTAAATCCAACTTTTTTAGGTAATCCTTCAAGGTTTGCAGTATGGATTCATAAATTCTAATATTACACAATATAGTTTCCTTGGCCTTCTCTTTTTGTGATACAACATCCTTCAGTTCTTACATCCGTACTGTACTTTCCTCCATTACCATATGAACAAGTGGGCACAAATAATGAATCAAAGATGGGAAATTTTCTTTCACTATCTTCTCTAAGTGCGTCCTTTTCTCCAAAATTTGTTCTGCAACTTCTTCTTCCATACCTACTAATTCTTCCACCTTTTCTTCAGCTTTCTCCTTCTCTATTTTTAGGCACTTTATCTTGGTATTTGTGTCCTTCTTATCATATAACAACACCTGAATAGTCTCTTTATTGTCTATGTTTCTGCACGTAACCTTGGCAGATACCTTTGTTATTGTGTTACTCACCTTCTTTTTTGACATCACAAGAAGCTTGTAAGTCACATGGCACGAGTGTGGTACTTTCTTCATTTAGCGCAAAACAGATGATTCTTCACATACAGGGAAGTCAGGATCATCCATATGAGTCTACATGCTCCATGATAATTACTTTCATGTGTGCATAATGGCCATGTTTACATCCATCATCTCTCAGCCATAAAGGCCCTTGGGATTCAAATTTCTATGGAACCTCACGTGTATGATCTTGGTTGGGTCATCAATATATCCAAATTCCAGCATATTATAAATTTATTTTTCGTTTCCTTTCCCTGTGTGCTTACCTTTACAAATATGCATGCCCAAATATAACATTGGTTCTTCACATGTTTGTGTAGTAGGAGGTGTGACTTATGGCTCACCCTTACCTGTATGTACTTTTCTATCCACATTACCACTGCCTATCTCCCTTTCCTTCAACTCACTTACATCATTTTATAACTCTTTTTCCTGAGGATTTTCTACATGCTCAGTGTGCACTGGAGTGTTCAGCACGTTGTCCCAATTTTTTTTTCCTCATCATCTTTTGTGGGAATGTATCTATGCCTTTTCTAATTTGTGGGATATAATTTTATAGGATAAGTCTTAGGCAACCTCTTAGACATATATGAAGGTCATGCGTCTTGATTTCTTGTTCTTCTTAGCACACTTTTAAACTATGGGTCCCCAGTGCTCTATTCTATAACTACCTCCATAGCGCCTATTTCCACCACTTCCTCATCTTGTTTATGAAATGAGGGGGTATCCTCACATGGTCTCTTCTTTACAGTAGTTGGATTCCTCCTACTATGCACGATGTCACCACTGTCTTCTTTCTCTTATCCCCCCTCTTCTTCATCTTCTTTACCAAGGGTAAAATTGTCCTCTTCATCTTACATCATGCCTACTGTATGTTTCCCCTAATGAGGTCCAGGGAGCTTGAACTCATTTTTAACATAATTCCCATTCTCTAACCTGGGTTTAAGGAAATTTTAAATAAGGGCTTCCCCAGACTTCCCAATTGCAAAAATTGTAGCCTTCATGTTAATATCATCTTAAATTAATTTTTTAATGTATGCAGACTTACTTGGGTAGACACAGGCTTTACTGAGGGTATGATAGTCACAATATACCTTGTCTACAATGAAAATCAACCTTCATGCATTTGATAACCTATGTATTGATACCTGGAAGTAATGCGTGATGATGGCGTAGGATAATTTACATCACGGGCCCCACTTTCCATCCTTCAAAATAAAATGCGCTATGCAAAATTTATAGTAGACGGAAAATTGTACATGTTTGTCTAATATTATAGGAAGATCCTTGGGTATTCGTAATTCTTCTTCAAATTCAGTGCACATGCATGTATAAAAAAGTTATACTCTCTTCTTGAGGGGTCTGATCATGGATCAATGACAAGAGTTCAAACCTATCCATGAGTGATCTTTTCTCCTCAGGTTATTTAAAGATATTGTCTTTCAGTCTATCAGGAACTCCAATCTTAATGAACACAATAGATAGAAGGATCACGTCAAAACTTATTTTATCTCCGTCATGTGCCTTTCTAATAATGGTTTCAGTAATAAAGTTGGATAAACTGTAAACTAAACCTTATTTCATCTTCTTTGAAATGTGCAACCACAATTGTGTTTACTTGTGACAATCACTCGTTACTGTGTAATACCCCTTCATTTAAATCCTCGAGCCAACTTTTTCGAGGAAACTGTTAGTTGACAACATGGAAGAAAAATGTCCTTGCAACATTTTTAGTCACGTCTTTTTCTTACAAAATAATACAAGCACTTTATTTTTGAGTTCCAGAGGAATTAATTACATTGAAACCAAAACTAATGTTGTAGATTTAGCATTTATTGCAAAGTTTTAGAAAGTGAAAAAGTAGAGCGTTACTTACCAATAATGAAAAACATGGGTTCTGTGCTCCCATAATTAAATGAACAGAATGTTATAAGAACCGATGCTACATGTAGCTCCTTCTAATAGTTGTCTAAAATATTTTTATGCACTTGATTAGTCTTGCACGCTAGGAAAAATATGAACCCACATACCCCCCCTCATGTTATTGTAGATGAATTGACTGATCTAGACTAGCATTTGTAACTCACAAGGATTCAATGTATCTCAGAGGAAATTAAAAAAAATTCTTGCCATTGTTTTCCTCTTAAATGCAGAAGAGAGGATACAGGTTGAGGATAAGGAAGCACTTCATGTATAGCTGTATGGATTTAGATTCTTTTTCTTTTGAGAACCTCTTCTATGTGCATTATAACCATGGTATTACTTTTGATTTTCCTTCTCTTTATCTTTTAAATTGAGTAGTTGTATTGTTTCAGACATTAGAAGTGAGCCGTTATTGCTATCCCATGTGTGTCTCTACAAATTTTTCTCTTGCACTCCTTCTCTATGTGAAACCCTCTAGTTTCCATTCCCAAATTATAGATAGGGTCGATTGAAGGAACTACACACTTTGCTCCTACACACAATAGAAGAAGATATCGGAATATTGTTGTTATAGATATGGGTTTTATATCTAGGTTTAGCCATATCCCGATGTGATCTAAATGGATTATGTTACATCATTAAACTTTGGTTTACCCTTATTAGTTTGTGTCTTTCTTTATATGTTCTCTGCAACTCTCTAAGTGGGTCAAGCTCTATTATGGCTCGGTGTAATTCTTCATCCATTCACAAATCAACATCTTCTTTCATAGCTAGGTATGGGTTGTTTTAGTGGGCTCTGAATGATTATTTAAATTTCCTTGATCTCACTTAACTTATTTGCTATGAGATGTCAAGCTAGCTCAATGTAGTGTTTCTACTAGCTCACTATGTTGATGTCATTATGTACCTCGGTTGTAAGGAGTTTTATTTTTATGAGGATTCTACTCAGATATGTGCTTTATTAATGGTTTGACCCATCTCAACTTATTATGAAAATAAACCAGCTTGTTCCTTTTGAGAGTTGGGTGGTTGGTAAGGCACAACGAAGCAACAAATGGACCCATGGAGCTCTTTGCTTGCACCGCTTCATCCATTAACAAGTATGGAATTTTTCTTTTATCTTGTACTGAATTCCACTTTCATAATTTATTTCATTTGGAAATTAAATATTAATTATTATAAAATATAACTCCAACCATTGATATAACGTTACTTCATTTGAAGTGTAAAACATAAAAAAAAATTGACCCTGAAATTTATGTGCATGGAGCGCCACACCCAACATACCGCAAAATCAAAACTCTCTGCATGACCCCTGGTGACATGGAACACCTTAGGTAACATTAACCAAGTTGTTTGAAATTATTTGATTCCCTTGAAATTCATATTCCTAAACCCTCTTATCTTATCAATCACTTATGATGACATGGTTGTTTTAATAAAACATGATCTATTTCATCCTACAATTACCACTTAGTTCAAGTGAAAATGAAAACCATTTCAACCTATCACTAGACCGTCAACAATAGAATCATAATCCATCTGCATTTCAATGAAAATTCCTTTAGAGAATAGTTTTGTGAGTGGGTTTTGGGGCCCACTAGTCACTGAGTGACAAGAGTTAATGTCACAATTACGATAACTAGCCCTGGAGTTTCCCTTGTAACTTGAGCTTTTCTCTTCATAATAAAATTCTGTCAAACATGATGAATTCTATGTATATGGGAGAGTATGTAAGAATCATCAACCTTTTTATTAACTTAAAACAAGTTTTTTCAAGGCCCAATTGTTATCACTTTAGATGTTTTGGCCCGCATGCACCAAAATTGTAACTTTATCTAAACACACCATCTAAGGTTCAGTTGACTCCTAACTAACCATACAACCTTATAGATGTTATTTCCACGCTTTAAATAGTATGAATTGATCAAATTATTGTATGTATTCTTTTTGGGAAATTATGATGTTTCCCTCTCTTCCCTTTTCTCTTTCTAGAAGCAACTCTAATATTTTGACTGGTTTAAAAAATGGAAAAGAGTTATAAATGTTCATGAGTTGGAAATAAAATGAGAATTTGATAATTTATATGATTATGATATGATGATCAGAAAGGAAAATGAAATCCAGAATTTCTCTCTCTTCCCCTTCTCTATCTAGAGATAATTATGAAAATTACTGATTGGGTTTTTTAAATACAAATGGGTCAAAATGTAAATGAGTTGAAATGAAATTAAAATTGGATACAGGATGTTATGGTGATTTGAAAATAAAATGAATCCTATGATTTTCTTCCTCCTTCCCTTACTCTTATGTCTCTCTCTCCCTATCTCTATCTCTCTCTATTGTTTGTTCCGATTGTTTGAAATGATGGATGCGTGGAATTTATGTGTGAGTGTAGGGGATTTCCATACTCAGTCCTAGGACTGACACAATGTTGGTTGTAGGTACTCTGAACAAGAGGAACTTTCTAGATGTGATATGTTGTGATTAATGAGTTGTCATTGTAAATTTATATTCATCTTGCAATACATGTATTACCATAGAATAATGATATGTATTATTGTTTGAAGAATTGTTCTTTGTATATTTTGAAAAGAGAATGCCAATGTGGCTATATTTTATAGTGTCGAATTGGATGTGAAGTTGTACTCAATGTTGTACCTATGTTATAAAGATATCAAACTAATATTTTGCTATGTTAATTATTGGTTTATTTCCTTAACAACCACAATGCTAGGTAGAATCTCTTCCCATCAAAACTAACAAAAATAAAAGAATGATCTATAATGCCTATTGTACTTCCTCCTCCCATTGGAGTATTTTCTAGGGTATAAAACATTGATCGTGTTAATACAATTATCTAATCTCATTAATCATCTTCATTCTTCGCACCTAATACGTCTTATTAAGGACTATTTCCTTGATATTTTATGAGGTGGTGCATATATGTTGTGAAACCTATCATATTGGGACGAGTGAGGTGATCATGTCTAGGTGTTGTAGGTCTGACCATATCATGAATAAGTTAACCCCCTTGTGCGTAATTTCCCTTGGTACCCTAGTGGGTGGCTAAATCCTTGCAAGATAGTTGGTGGTTGTACCTATGATTGATCTCTTCTGAGATCTAAATTATTCAAGTGCAAGCTACATTTTGAATGACCTTCATATTTACCCAACAGTTGAAATAGGTCCTTAGGAGGCTTTGGTAATGCATAAGATTATTTGGGATATCTCTCTTGCAATATACACATTACTTGCGTGTCTAAGAGAAATGAAATGAGTTATCTTGTGCGAGGTCATACTCCTTGTAGTCTTAAATCCCTAAGTGTTACATAAGTGTTATAGGAATTACATTCATTCCAAAATGATGTTAATACAAGACCAAAGTAACAACGTAAATGTAGTTAGTAAAAGGGTAAATAAGATTAAACTAAGGAATGACCACTATGAAAATGGTACGCCATTGAGCGATGTAAAAAAAACTAAAATGTTTAATGTGATCATAAAATGAATCTAACAAAGTAGAGCTCCACGACTAGTACAATATTCTAATAAATCAAAAAACCAAATATGATGCATGATCACATGCTTTGTTTGCATAAATGTGGATTAAACAATGATGCTAATGAAATAATAAAATGTAGCCTTGAGAATGGGATAACTTCAGTTGTAGCCAAGGTCTTGTGAGTTAAGGAAACTACACTCTAGTTGGACTTGTAAAAGTTAGTAGAACCCTTAGCGTATATAGGAATATATTAAATCTAGGATCACTCAGGAAGTAGGATTTATGGTAGAAAAATGTAATTAACCCTTTTCTATTATGATTAAATCCTTAAGATGATGAGACTTAAGTATTTTGAAATGTGAAATTTTCCACTTAACTTCAAAGAAAAAAAAAATATAATGGGAACAAGGGTGTATTGTACCCTTCCATGTGCAATATGATTGTGAAAATATGAATTCCTAACTGGAGAAATAGATTGTGAATCAAGAATGATACAACTTAATTAGTTAACCTTCATAGTTGGTTGTAATAACTTGAAGATGAAAAGAGTCTATTGTTAGTATTAAAAAATGCTATGAAATGAACTCGAGATAGGTTTTCTATTGATCTAGTAACCTTCCTTTTTCTTGTTGTGAATTTTCCTCCTTGTAATGAGATAATTTTTCAAAACCATGTAAATAATGATATTTCTAACAAATCCTTAAATCAAATATTAAAATACCCATGTGTTTATATACATTCCTAATCACAATCAAGCTATATAAGTTATTTCCATAAGAGAAACAAACAAATTCTATAGGAACCTCTATAGGTGAAATGTTAAATAAATACATGCATCCTGGTTGTAAAGGATTGAAAGATCCTATGTTATGTGTTCTTCATAAAATTATAGTCAACCAAATAATTTTTGAAAAAAAAACCTTGAACATAAGATCTAACACCCTCGAAAACTATTATATTCCTCTTTTGCATTTCAAGTGTTGACATGTGATTTTTTGGATAAATATGTGTTCTTTTGACTGTTGAAGATCATGCTTGATAAGGATAAATCATTTCTGTTCTTAAAAAATATTAGACTAAAATAGTATGGTTATCAGGAATTCATTTTCACTTTCAAAAGGTGAGTTGAAATCTGGCTTTAAGAGTTGTAGACTTATTCCTTCTTCTGACTCATCCTTGGATCAATTTCAGTGATCCAAGGAATGTTTCAAATCTTCTTCTTAGACTGAATGGTAAATTGACATTAAGTAGTTTGAGGGACATAGAAGACGGAACTTTGTATGTTACAAATTCTTTGGTCTTATGTGAACATGTTTTGATTCATTTGTATGTTTTTTCTCGGGTCTTTGGTGATTGATCTTGGCAGGACATTAAGGACATAAGAAAAATTAAATTCACGATAGAGGAGTTCGAAGTACTAAAACCTAAGGATTATCCTAACATTATCCTAAGCTAGGTAAGAACACCTATGTTCTAGCTATGTTTACTCATTTGTATTTTATTCTAACCTAAGCCTCTTATTATATTTTGTTGGGTTGGCGTCCTAACCTAAGCATTATGCTAAATGAATAAGGGAAGGATTACTAAATTAATGTTAGAATATTTTTAATTAATACCTAATACTAGATGGTTGTGAATTGAATCTAACCTAAGGTGGGAATTACTATTGGCTAATGTTTTAAGACCTAATTTGGTTATTGCTAGACTAACCTAAGTTTTAGGGGATCCATCCTAAACTACTAAAATGGAACCTAAGGGGTCACCTGTCTCTAAGGCAATGGTTGCAATGGCATTTAAGTGAGTTAATAGGGTTATATGGATAGTGGCACTGCTAGTTTTGGTAGGGGATAGTTAACTTTAGTGGAGATATACATGGAAGCTCCACTAAAGATGGAATTGTATTTTTCGATGGAATTGGCTTTCGCTAGATTTAGGAAGTAGTGGAAAGAAAAGATAAGCAGAAAATTTTGATTTAATGGCATTAATGGCATTAATGGGCCTCGTTCTTTGTGTGAAAACTGTCTTGGAAATTTGGAAGGCGGGTTTGTAGGAGGTTATTTGGTTTTGCATGCATTGCGGATTTTTCTCTGCATGGAGCTATCTGGTTCTTTGAACTAGTAGTTTGACCTTCACATCAAAGAAATTTTTGGTTTCTACGGTCTATTTTTGATTGAAGGAAAGTATATGAGGCATAGGAAGAAAAGATGTTTGATTGTTGATCTTTCGTGGAGGAGAAAAAGAGTTAGAAGCTCAGATGAAAGTCTCCTTTGATTTGTTAGAAGAAATATTAGGAATGATAGGCTCTAACCATTAAGATTATTTTCTTTCTTCTAAATGATTCATTAGAACAACTCTGCTCTCATGAGATTCATGTTTTCATTCTTGATTAGTTATTTTCTTTCTGGTTTTTATGAATCTCTGTGATGTTTGGATATGATTCCTTGACAAAAATAATGATTGTTTTGGAAACTTTCTCCCTGTGCAAGTTATATGACATCATGCATTTGAAGCTTGTAGGAGAAAATTGTTTCTATAGCTCTGTTTTTCATTTTGAAACTTGTATTCATGGTTTTTTTGATTTGAACTGACCTTCGTTGCAATATAGGGTTCTGAACTTTAGGGTAACCTAAAGTCTGTTTGGTCTTGTCTTTGGGCTTCATGTTTTGATATTAAACTTGTGTTGGAGCTTCATATTGTTCTGAACCGGTGTTTGAAAACTTATGCAATGCTCAATAGTTGCTTGAAGATCGTATTTGGCACTGTATTTGTATTTTAATTACTTGTGAAGTTCTGAACTTTTGTGTGAAAGGTTGTGTTTGACATTGTACTCTTATTTGACACTGGAGTGTTATGAGATTTTATTTGGATCGATGTATTCAATTATGTTCTGGTAGTTTTGTGTTGGGTTATTCTTTAATTAAAAGTTTAAGCTTATAATTCTTTTATTGAGCAACTTACTCACAAGAAAAATGGGTGATAGCTTGATTGAGTCATTTTGAAATATCTTCGAGATTTGGAACTGGAAACGTCTTGTTAAAAAGAATGTGGAAGTTCTGTTTTATGACTGTATCATCTTCTCTAAGATGGTAATGGCATGAGATTCGGAGGGGGTGTTCTTTCCCATCTGTTTTGAGTAAACACACATTCTGGGTTTACTATTTTAATTTGAAAATAAGTCACCTCTGTCGCAATTTTGTGGTTGTGGAAGTTGTTTTGGATTTCTGTTTCTATTTCTTTGGAGATAGGATTAAGACATCTTCTGACTCAGATGTTTTGGGTTCTTTCTCTCTCTTATGATTCTTTAAAATAATTTTGGGTCTCAGTGGAAGGTTGATTTATTACCCTTGGACACTGAATTTATATGGGAAGAATACTTTCTCCGTTCAGTTGTTTTGTGTTTAGTTCTTTTCAATCACAAAATTTTTACTCTTAGTATTATGTGGTGAAGAATATGTGAGTCTTTAGTCTTGAGTTCGTGGATAATTCTAAACTTGTTAGTTTACTTGTTCAGGATTCTATTCTTATTGGATACAGTGAAAGAGTCCTTGGGATTATTTTTAAGAGAAAATATATATATTCTCTTTGGAACAGAATGTTGTTTTTGGGACTGTAATATGTTTAGCATTATGATTTAATTTGAAACTAGAAATTCATTTTTTCAGTTTAATTAAATGATTGATTATTTGACCTTTCCTTATAGAGTTTGCTTTTCACTATCTTTTGGATAATCTCATTGGTTGAAATTCTTTGATATTGCTTCTCTTACGAGATGGTGATTTATTTATGGATTGTTGGTCTACTTTGTTCAAATCATTTGTTGTAATGATGTAGAAATATAGTAGCTAAGTTGGTTCTGCTAATAAGTGAATACATACTTATGGGATCGACTGTTGTTGACCTAGCCTTGATTTGTTTGGATGGATAGGAGTAGGTTTTTTCTCTTGTACTCTATCTTTTTGGGTGAACTTGAGTAGAGATTAACTCCTTTATGGGACTACTTTGATTGTGAACATTGGTTTTAGATCTTTGATTGATAACCTCTAACATGCAGAATTAGAATTAGAATTACAGTTAGACTGTTTTGATTTTCTACTTGGATTGTTATGAAATTCTATTTAAAGGTATATCTTTAATGTTGAATTTATAAGATTGTTATCCTGGAAAGGAAACAGATAATTCATGTTATGAACCTGATTTTTTTTCAGATGTTATGAGTTTGGGAATGGTACATACTGGTTCTTCTTAATCCTTGCTTAAGATTTAGATGAATCATCTTAGAATGAACCATGTTGTAAACACTTCTTTTGTATTATATAAAAGATAAATGTTGTATTCTATTAGGATAGAATTATGAAATAATGGGATGGTAAGATCTATTGTTTGTTTAAAAATTATTAATAGGATCAATTGAACTTTAAGTTTTTAGGTAGATGTTTTGGATTATATTCTACTCTTCTCATAAAAGTGGACCTAGATTTATTATTTTACTTATTTTCTGTTTGGTATCACTTATGTATATTATATGATATATTAATTATCTCATTAAAGTAGTGTTTCTTTAATGAAATAATTAGTGGAATGTAATTCATTTTAATGCTTAGTGATTATCATGCTCACTTTATTAAACTGACCCATTCTAGCAAAAATTGTAGATAGACATCGTAAGTGATAAAAGAAGGCAAAAAATTATATGATGCATTGAACGATATAAGTTTGATTCTTTGTGAAAAATTTTGATTCATTCTCTAGTTGTATTGAAAAAAAAAATTTGTTTACTTTATAGAATGAAGGATTTTGTTATGCAATATGCCTAAAGTGCATAGTCTTGTAAATTTATAAGTTATAATGATGAATTGCGAGTTGTGATTTATTTGCATTGGTTGGGTAAATTATCTCGTAGTTTAATGAAGGAGATGAAAGTTCTATCTTGTTGATATTCTTCATATTATATTATGCTTATCTTGTAATCTTTGATAAGATGGATAAAGGGAATTAGTTCAATTTCCCTTATAATGATGCAACTTGTTAAGTTACATAAGATGATGTGTATTATCTAAACAGTTTAACATAGAAATATGACGCGTAATGAACATGCAGTAAGAACTATGGATATTGTGAATGTTAAACCCTAACACATAATCATGTAGAGGAAGACACTTCCTCTCTCAATTCAATGTAAACCAAAAAGGGTTAGAGATATGATTATTAATCATTATACTTAATTTTGTATGAAGTCTACTTTAGTTGGACCTATGCAGTTGTTAAACCTTCTTTAATGATAAAATACATTTTATTGAAACTTATGATATTGCTGTGTTGTTTTGTTTAATTGCTTATTAGACTAATTAAATGAACATTAAAATCAATAATAAGTTAAGGAAGTTGTTCAATAACTAAATGAATCAAATTTAGAAAAGAACTTATGGAGTGTTGGATCAGCGTTTAGCAGGGTTGTTGTAATCAAGTCATAATCCAAATTAACAATGTATTAATAACCTCTTAGGGGTATGTACATCTCAATGAGGCAGCTTCTGTAGGATGTTGGCACATGCCAACTATAGGGCTGTAATTTCAAGAAGACTTGGGTCTTCCTGAGAATGCAGCGTTGCAGATGACATGTGGCAACACCCTTCTGCATTGATCATCTAGATATACACACAAATAAGGACTTGAACTTAGTTTCTCTCTAGGCCTAGTTAGTGGCATATATAGGATAGGAAGTAGCTTCCAAGGACTCAGGGTACCCTGGCACATCCGGTTGACTTAGGTCAACCGAGTATGCCCATATACCCTAGGTCATTGTGAGCGTCTTCCTATAATAATTTATGTTTCTAACCAGGGCTAGGGTTAAACCTTGGGCAAGTGGACTGATGGTAGTTAGTAAAGACCATTCTTGATAACAAGAGAGTGAGGTGAAGGAAGTATTCCAAAATGTTGAGTATGTCATCTAGGAATGGTGACTTACAATGTATGTTGGAAATCTTTGGCCAAAGTATCGCAAGTTGTTGGTTGTGTTGTCCTACGTTACCTAGTTTTAAGCAATGTGATATCAAACGAATATTGGTAAAAAATATTTAGATATGTTATTTTAAATAGATCACTCAGTACCCGGTTTAGGGTAGGAAAACAAAGTATACGAAGTATATGTTCAGTATTCAATACTTAAAGTTAACATAAATAGATCGGTAGATCACTGAGTTATGAAATAAATATGTCAATAGATTACCGAGTTATGAAATGAATAGATCAATGGATTGCCGAGTCATTTATAGCTGCATATGGTTATCTATTTGAGATTAATTAGCATGAAATGTTTGTTCTAAATAATGCTTATTTAGAATAATGAACATTATGAAAAAAAGAAATTCTTGTTTCTAAAGTTTTAAAATGTGAATGTTACATCTTGGTATCAGAGATAAATTTTGTAGCTCTTGGACCTACTGTGTCCATAATATGATGAAACTTAAATTTTCTTGTTAATAGAAAATGGTTAGAACAAAAAGGCTAGGCTGGTAGCTGAACTCACTAATGATATAAAAAGGATAAGTCCACCTAAGTTTGATGGCACCACATTAGGAGATGGGGCTGAGAATTGGCTCAGCTAAATGGAGAAATATTTTGCAGTAAGGAATTTCTTAGAAGAAACAAAGGCAATATTGGGAGCATATCAGCTTTTTCATGAAGCATCTTCATGGTGGGACAGCCATAAGGCTGAGTTGAATATTGATGAAGCAAATATTACTTGGGATCAATTTAAAGGATACTTCAGGCAATGATGGCTGCCACAACTTTGCTATGATCAGAAAATGACTGAATTCTAGAACTTAGCTCAAGGAAAGATAACTGTAACTAAGTACTGGGAATGGTTTACAAAACTCCTTAAGTATGTACCTCAATACCAAACTGATGAGAAGTTCAGGATACGAAAATTCATCATGATATTTAATCACGTTATAGGAGGAGAGGTGGATGTTCACAACCCAACCACAATGGAAGGGGTTGTTGAAAAAGCCGTAAGGCAAGAACAAAAATTAAAGGAAATTTATGCTCTTAAGGAGGAAGTAAGGAAGAAAGTTTCCAACTCCTCTACATCATCTCTTACACCTAAGAAAGGACCACAGAAGAAATTGGAAATGAAAAGTAAAAAACAACAAAAAAGTTTGTTGGTAATGCATGGAACAACCTTGCTAAGAACAATAATAATTGATAGAAGTCCTATGGGGCTCAGAATGATAACTCTGAGGCTAGAAATAAACTCGAGCCTAGGAAGAGACTTGTAGGAGATTTTAATAACTGTGGCAAAGATCATTACATGAATCAATGTCCTTTTAAGAAGGATGATCGCAATCAGCAGCACAAGATACACGCTGCAGTAGCTGACAAGCATGATGAGAAACATGCCACGCCTATAGAAGTTTTGGGTAAGTTATTTGGTTTACCTATAACTATTATTTTTGATACCAAAGCTATTGAATGTTTTATTTCTAATAAATTAGCATCAAAACTAAAAAGAAAATCTAGAAACATGGATAAAACATGGACTGTATAGTACAAGAACAATGATGTTCATACGATTAGTATATGTCTTTTTGGAGAAGTCCTTGATTTACCTAACTTTTCCACTAAAGTTGATCTTTATGTTGCATCTTTGGGGTCTTATGATGTAATCATAGGTGTTAATTGGTTATCAGAACATAAGGCTCAAGTGGACTATTTTGAAAAATACATTAGTTGTTTAGACAACCTGTAGAAAACAATAGAGATTCAAGGTGTGAAACATGAGATTTCTGTTATAAAACTGTCAACTATGCAACTTTAAAAGGCTAAAAATAAAGTTTGTACCTTATATGTAGTAAAAATTACTAAATTAACAAAAGAGAACAATGATGTTATGGAACGATATCCGCTGATATGAGACTTCAATGACGTATACCTGGAAGAATTGCCAGGTTTTCCACCCAAAAAGGAGTTTGATTTCACAATTGAGATAAAACATGGAACTAAACATATTTCTAAAGCACCGTATCGAATGACTACTACAGAATTAGTAGAGCTTAAGGCTCAGTTTCAAGAAATTTTGTCTAAAGTTTTGATTAGACCAAGTGTTTCACCTTGGGGAGCACCTATAATTTTCATGAAAAAAAAAAGATGGAACACTTAGATTGTGCATTGATTACAGAATGTTAAAGAAAACAATAATCAAGAATAGATACCCACTCCCTAGGATTGATGATTTATTTGATCAGATGCATGGAGCATCGGTATATTCTAAGATAGATCTTCGATCTGGGTATCATCAATTATGAATTAAGGATGATGATATTCATAAAAGAACTTTCAGAACAAGGTATGGACATTATGACTTCATAGTTTTACCTTTTGGATTAACTAATGCACCTGTAACATTTAAGAATTTAATGAATAATATCTTTAAAGAATACTTGGACAAATTTGTGCTCGTATTCTTGGATGACATTCTCATATATTCTAAGAGTGTTGATGAACACCATGAGCATTTGAAGATAGATTTGGAAATATTAAGAAAGATACGATTATTTGGTAATATGTCTAAATGTTCTTTCTATGACACAGAAGTACACTATTTGGGACATGTAATAAGTAAGAATGGAATTGTTGTAGATCCTTCAAAAAATTTAGCTATAACGGAGTGGCATACACCCAAGAATGTAAATGAAGTTAGAAGCTTCATGGGACTTGCTGGCTACTATAGGAAATTTGTAAAAGATTTTTCTAACGTCGCTGCACCAATAACTTCTTTACAGAAGAAAAAATAAAAATAAAAATTTGGAGTGAGAAATGTGAAATTGCATTCAAAACCTTGAAGGAATAGTTAACTTCAGCACCTATTCTTGTATTACCAGATCCTAATGGAGATTTTATGGTGGTAACTGATACTTCTAGTGAAAGTATAGGAGGCATTTTATTACCAAATGGTCATGTCATAGCTTACAAAAGTAGAAAACTAAAGTTACATGAGTTGAATTATGCTCCACATGATTTGAGCTTGCTTCCATTGTTCATGCACTAGAAGTTTGGAGTCATTATCTGCTTGGTAAACCTTTTGAATTGAAAACTGATCACCTTGGACTGAAGTATATCTTCACTCAGCCAAATATTAATGCACGACAATGAAGGTGGTTAGAGTTTTTTGTCTCAATATGATTTTGACATCAATTATATTGAGGGTAAAACAAAATAGAGTGGCTAATTCTCTAAGTTGTAGGAAGCACAATTCTACTCTTATAACGTTGAGAACTCAGTTTAAGGATGAAGTAAAAAGTGTTATGGAATCTGACTCTTAATTTCAACAAGTAAAAGCAACACTTGCTTTAGATTCGATCGATTTGAGGTATAAATGTTTTTACTTTGATAACAAAGGAATATTACGATTTGAAAATATAGTATATGTACCTTCACTAAATGATTTAAGAAAGAAATTGTTAGCATAATTTCAAAATTCACCTTTTTCTAGAAACCCTGGCATTACAAAAATGCATGTTGATATAAAACAACAATATTTCTAGAAAGGAATGAAAAATTATGTTATATAATTTGTGACACATTACCTTGAATGTCAACGTGTTAAAGTAGAACATATGCACCCAACTAGTTTGTTGTATCCTCATAGCATACCACAATACAAGTGGAAAGTAATAAGCATGGACTTTGTACAAGGGTTACCTATGTCAATAAATAAACATGATGTTATTTTAGTAGTTGTGGACAAACTAACAAAGGTTGCACATTTTACTGCTGGAAATCTGAAGGGTAATTCTCCTAGTTTGGCCAAAAGATTTGTGCATGAGATTTTCTTATTACATGGAGCACCCGAACTAATCATATTTGATAGAGATCCTAGAATGATGTCAAGGTTTTGGCAAATGATTAATGCAGCTCTAGGAACTAAGCTGAATTTTAGTTCTGCATATCATCTGGAAACGGATGGACAGACTGAAAGAGTAAATCAATTTTTAGAAGATATGTTATGGATGTATTGTATGGATCAGTAGTATAAGTGGTAAGAGTATCTTCCATTAGTTGAATTTACATACAATAATACATATCATGCTTCTCTTAAAATGGAACCTTTTGAAGCATTATACAAAAGAAAATGCAGAACCCCTATTAGTTGGGATAGTATAAAGGATAGACAGGTAATTGGACTTGAAAGTCTTACTAAAATGGAAAAACAAGTTAAATTGATCCGTGATCACTTGAAAGAAGCAGTAGATACGCAAAAGAGTTATGCTGAATTAAAGAGGGTTGATAGAAAATTTGAACTTGGTGATAAGGTCTTTCTTCGGGTTAAACTGAAAAAGAGTTCTATAACTTTTGGCAAGGATGCCAAGTTATCACCTCGTTATGTATTACCTTTTGAGATAGTTGAAGTAATCAACCCTGTAGCTTATCATTTAGCATTACCTCCTGCTTTGTCATGAATGCATGATGTTTTCTATTTTTTTTGCGTAAGAAATACATATCAGATTTATCACATGTGTTAAATTGGAATTCATTGTAGGTTTGGGACCTAGGAGTAATTGTGGTTAAACCCACATGAGTGTTGGAAACTCGCCAGTTGCATTTAAGAAATCATGAAATAAGACAATGTAAGGTCTAATGGGACCATTTTAATGAAGAGAGTGCAACTTGGGAAAACCTTGAGGATATGAAAACTGATTTTTCATATCTATTTGAACATATTTGATATTGTTGACTGACAAAAATTTGTGATTTTATCTTTATATTACAATAAGTATGCCAATTTTGGGTAGATATTTATTATTTTGAATAAACAGCTATGTAATGCTAATTTCTAGAACTTAAAAATTCTGATATGTTTTTGACATATGGTAAGACAAGTGAATAAGTTGATTTTCCTTTATACAAACTATTAAAAAAATGAGATAATCATTGTGACGATGATTCTTTTTAGGAGGGAAGCATGTAACACCCTTGACAACTGTTATATTCCTCTTTTGCATTTCAAGTGTTGACATGTGATTTTCTAGATAAAGATGTGCTCTTTTGATTGTTGAAGATCATGCTTGATAAGGATAAATCATTCTATTCTTAAAAATCATTAGCTAAAATAGTATGGTTATCAGGAATTCATTTTCACTTTGGAAAGGTGAGTTGCAATCTGGCTTTAAGAGTTATAGACTTATTTCTTCTTCTGACTCATCCTTGGATCAATTTTAGTGATCCAAGGAATGTTTCAAATCTTCTTCTTAGATTGAATGGTAAATTGAAATTCAGTAGTTAGAGGGACATAGAAGACTGAGCTTTGTATGTTACAAATTCTTTGGTCCTATGTGAACTTGTTTTCATTCAGTTGTATGTTTGTGCTTGGGTCTTTGGTGATTGATCTTGGTAGGAAATTAAGGACGTAAGAAAAATTCAATTCACAATAGAGGAGGATTTTAGAGTCCTAAAACCTAAGGATTATCCTAACAATATCCTAAGCTAGGTAAGAGCACCTATGTTCTAGCTACGTTTACTCATTTGGATTTTATTCTAACCTAAGCCTCTCATTCTATTTTCTTGGGTTAGCGTTGTAACCTAAGAATTGTGTTAAATGAATAAGGGAAGGATTACTAAAGTAATGTTAGAATATTTTTAATTAATACCTAATACTAGATGGTTATGAATTAAATCTAACCTAAGGTGGGAATTACTATTGGCTAATGTTTTAAAACCTAAGTTGGTTATTGCTAGACTATCCTAAGTTTTAAGGGATCCATCCTAACTATTAAAAGGGAACCTAAGGGGTCACATGTCTCTAAGGTGATAGCTCCAATGGAATTTAAGTGAGTTGATAGGGTTTTATGGATAGTGGTACTTCCATTTTTGGAAAGGGATAGTTAAATTTAGAGGAGGGATACGGGGAAGCTCTACTAAAGATGGAATTGTATTTTTGGATGGAATTGGCATTCACCAGATTTAGGAGGCAGTGGAGAGGAGAGATAAGTGGGAAATTTAGAATTAATTGCATTAATGGCATTAATGCACCTCGTTCTTTGTGTGAAAACCATCTTGGAAACTTGGAAGGCAGGTTTGTAGGAGGTTATTTTGTTTTGCATGTATTGCAGATTTTGCTCTGCATGGAGCTGTCTAGTTCTTCAAACTAGTAGTTCGACCTTCACTTCAAAGCTATTTTTGGTTTCTATGGTCTATCTCCAATCGAAGGAAATAATATGAGGCATAGGAAGAAAATATGTTTGATTTTTGATCTTTCATGGAGGAGAAAAAGAGTTGGAAGCTAGACTAAAAGTCTCCTTCGATTTGGTAGAAGCACTATCAGGCATGATAGGATCTAACCATTAAGATTATTTTATTTCTTATAAATGATTCATTAGAACAACTCTCCTCTCATGATATTCATGCTTTCATGTTTGACTTGTTATTTTCTTGCTGGGTTTTATGAATCTCTGTGATGTTTGGATATGATTCCTTGACAAAAATAATGATTGTTTTGGAAACTTTCTCCCTGTGCAAGTTCTATGACATCATCCATGTGAAGCTTGTAGGAAAAACTTGTTTCTATAGCTCTTTTTTTCATTTTGAAACTTGTATTCATTGTTTTTGTGCTTTGAACTGACCTTCATTGCAATATAGGGTTTTGAACTTTAGGGGAACCTGGAGTTTCATTTGATCTTGTCTTTGGGATTTGTGTTTTGATATAAAACTTGTGTTGGAGCTTCGTATTGTTCTGAACTGGTGTTTGGAAAATTATGAAATGTTGAACAGTTGTTTGAAGATCATATTTGGCACTGTATTTGTATTTTAATTACTTGTGAAGTTCTGAACTTTTGTGTGAAAGGTTATGTTTGACACTGTACTCTTATTTGACACTAGAGTGTTATGACATTTTATTTGGATCGATGTATTCAATTTTATTTTGGTATTTTTGTGTTGGGTTATTCTTTTATTAAAATTTTAAGCTTATACTTCCTTTATCAAGAAACTTACTCACTAGAAAACTAGGTGATAGCTTGATTGAGTTATTTTGAAATCTCTTTGAGATTTGAAACTGGAAACGTCTTGTTAAAATGAATGTGGAACTTCTGTTTTATGGCTGTATCATCTTCTCTGAGATGTTAATGGCATGAGATTTGGAGGGGGTGTTCTTTCCCCTCTATTTTGAGGAAACCCACATTCTGGGTTAGATGTTTTGGTTGAAACTAAGTCATCTCTGTCATAATTTTGTGGTTATGGAAGTTGTCTTGGATTTGTGTTTTTGTTTCTTTGGAGATAGGATTGAGACATTTTCTTACTCATAATTTTTGGGTTCTTGTTCTCTCTTATGATTCTTTAAAATAATTTTGGGTCTTAGTGGAAGTTTGATTTATTACCCTTGGACACTGAATTTATACGGGAAGAATACTTTCTCCGTTCAGTTGTTTTGTGTTTAGTTCTTTTGAATCACAAACTACTTACTCTTTGTATTATGTGGTGAAGAATCTGTGAGTCTTTAATCTTGAGTTCGTGGATAATTGTGAACATGTTATTTTACTTGTTCAGGATTCTATTCTTGTCAGATATAATGAATGAGTCATTAGGCTTCTTTTTAAGAGAGAAAATATATAATCTCTTTGGAACAAAATGCTATTTTTGGGATTGTAATTTGTTTAGCATTCTGATTTTATTTGAAACTTGAAATTCATTTGTTTAGTTTAATGAAATGATTGATTATTGGACCTTTCCTTGTAGAGTTTCCTTTTCTCTATCTTTTGGATAAGATCATTGATTTAACTTCTCTGCACTCGATTCTCTTACAAGATGGTGATTTATTTATGGCTTGTTGGTCTACTTTGTTTGAATAATTTGTTGTAATAATGTAGAAAGATAGTAGCTAAGTTGGTTCTGATGATAAGTGAATGCATACTTGTGGGATCGACAGTTGTTAACTAAGTCTTGATTTGTTTGCAAGGATAGGAGTAGGTTTTGTCTCCTGTACTCTATTTTTTTGGGTGAACTTGAGTAGAGATTAACTTCTTTATGGGACTACTTTGATTGTGAGCATTGGTTTCAGATCTTTGATTGATAACCTCTAACATGCAGAATTAGAATTAGAATTGTAGTTAGGAAGTTTTTATTTTCTATACCTTCTTGGATTGTTATGAAATTATGTTCAGAGGTATATCTTTAATGTTGAATTTATAAGATTGTTATCCAAGAAAAGAAACATATAATTCATGTTATGAACCTGATATGTTTTTTGGATGTTATGAGTTTGGGTATGGTACGTACTGGTTCTTATTATTCCTTGCTTGATATTTAGATGAATCATCTTGGAATGAACCATGCTGTAAACACTTCTTTTGTATTATATGAAAGATAAATGTTGTATTCTATTAGGATATAATTATGAAATAATGGGATGGCAAGATCTATTATTTATTTAAAACTTATTGATAGGATCAATTGAACTTTAAGTTTTTTGGTATATGTTGTGGATTATATTCTAATCTTCTCATAAAAGTGGATCTAGATTTATTATTGTACTTCTTTTCTATTTGGTATCACTTATGTATATTGTATGATATATTAATTATCTCATTAAATTAGTGTTGCTTTAATGAAACAATTAGTTGAATGCACTTCATTTTAATTCTTAGTGCTTATCATGCTCAGTTCATTGAACTGACCCGTGTTAGCAATTTTTGCAGATGGACATCGTAAGTGATAAAAGAAGGGAAAAACTTATATGATGCATTGGCTGATATAAGTCTGATTCTTTGTGAATAATTCTGATTCATTCTTTAGTTGTATTGAAAAATAAAAGCTGTATACTTTATAAATGAAGGTTGTTGCTATGCAGTACGCCTAAAGTGCATAGTCTTGTAAATTTATAAGTTGTAATGATGAATTGCGAGTTGTGGTTTATTTTCTTTGGTTGGGTAACCATATCTCATACTTTTATGAAGGAGATGGAAGTTCTATCTTGTTGATATTCTTCATATTTCATACCATCCTAATCATGTCTGATTTGAGTATCGATCTCAAACTCATCATTGGTTCTAGGAAACTAATTACCACCATGACTGCCTCTTGTTAAGTTGACATAAGATGGTTGTTTACCTTATTGAAATTTGCATAGGTAGGATGATGATGGGTAAAGGACATGCTCAGAACTATGAGCCTATTGGTGTATGTGACTCCTAAGACTTGTAATCATGTCGACGTTTTGTCCACCTAGTTGCTTAGCCTCTCTGGGATTTACTGTACAAATAATTCCATAGTTGGAATAGATTATAGGGTCATTACATGTGTCATTTTGCAGTGATGGATTTGTTCTACTCGTCTCCAGGATGTTGGACCCTATGTACCCTTTGATTGATTCTGATCTCTGAGCAGGATGAGATCATCATCAATTCATTTTCTGAAACTTTGATATTGCTTCTCCTGTTTTGATTGGGCTGATTTTAGCTAATTAAACCGAACATTCTCATTCCTTTGAGCATTGATGCAAGAATATCTTCAATGTTACAATGTTCCAAATTATCCTCATGGAAAACTCTGAAATGGTATCAGAGAGGATGTTGGATATAGTGCACTTTTAGTGTTACTTGTTGCAAGGCATAATTCAAATTAACAAATGGATTAATCATGTCTTCATGGGACATATTGTACATTTTTAATAGGCAGATTCCGGTTAGCTAAAGGATCTTGTTTTACAGATATGAGGACTACAGGGCTTTACTTTCAAGAAGTTTGTGTGGTACATTAGCTTCAGTGTTCACAACATTGCAGATGAGAGGTGTTTAGGGGTTTTGCAGCTTGATTCTAGAGCTCAGTATAACCAACAAAATAAGGACTTGAATCTGATAGTTTTAGCTAGGCCTACTTAGTGGCATGTATAGGCTCGAAGTAGCATCCAAGGTTTTTAGGGTCACCTTTTGCACATTTATAAACTGAGTGTTTTTCAACCAAGTATGCCCATTTAGCCTAGGTCATTGTGAGCGTCTTTCTCAATAATAGGATGTTAAGGAAATTTCCATGGCCGAGTTGAGCTAGAGCTCAAGCACCCTGTAGAGCACTTTCCCTCTTTGTCAGCTCGAGTGAGCTCAATTCGAAGACTCAATCTTGAGTTAATAAGGGAATGAGGTGAGATCATATTCCTGAGCTAATGAGGAGTATGTCTTTACTTAGTTTCCATTGAACTACAAGTTGGGGATCATGGAGTACTGATATGTTGCACAATTTTGGCCAAATTTGGGTGTTAAGACCTTCAATTTGCTGTTGTCCTACGTTCACCTCATTTTCGAGCTAACGTTGATGCATCAGATGGTTGTTCGTATGAGGTTTTCAGATTGTTCGTTTTAGGGATAGCTCAGTAATCGAGCCCTTGGTTTAGGTTAGGATAAACCAAATATACCTTGAGCTATTCATATCACTTAAAGTTTAACCTTCATAGATTGGTAGATCACTTATTTTAGATGCCAATGCATATAGATCGATAGATTTCTGGTTTTGAAGCAGCTGAATAGGATTTAGTGTGTTGGTAACTCATTTAGGCATGACGTGCATCAAGTTTGGGTTATTTGTTGTGTAGAAATTGATTGATTGCATTGAACTGTGTTTTTCTAACTGTATAATGCTTATTTACAATGAGTGTGAACATTTGTGTTAAACCTAGTATTGTTTCTTTGTCAAGTCGTTAAAAGTCGTTTGCTACATCAAGCTTGTTGAATTCAGGTTGAGCTACATCGAGGTAGTTGTGTTAAATGAATTTTTTTCTGGTAAATGAGCTATGAAGTGACTCACATGGAAATGGACTTTGCCATCGAGAACCTCTGGAGCATTTTTCATTAAAGCACATGTAGGAGAGGCACAACCCTAGTAAGTGAAGTTTGACCAACCTAGGAAATTTGGGACCTTATGGTGTTTGCCAAGCATATTGAATAACCAATTTTAGGTCATATAATAGAGAACCTAATAGGCATTTTACTGAGCTGAGTTATTTCATTGATCGTGGGGTTTTAATGTTTGTGAGTTTTAATTGGCCTGATTGCATCATGTGTTTACTTCCTGTTATTGCATGTTCATTTTTCTGCATTAAGCTTCGTGTTGAAATACATTTAGGGCTTTGTACAGGAAACTTGTAATCATCTATTCAGTCGAGCTACTTGGAGTTCAAAATTTGCTATTGAGCTGTCATTAAGTGTCATTATTGAGGTTTTTTTTTCTGGTCCATGAGAACATGGTGTTTTATTTTCCCTACATCAAGCTTAGTAGCTTCACCTTATTCTTATAACCCTAGTTGCGCTTTTCCTTATTTTGTTTGAAAATATGAAGGATCACACGTTGTTCAGCTTTTGTGAGGAGGTTCATTGTCATTCCTTAAGAATTGGCTATTCTAGACTGCATGTGGGTTTTTCTTTGTGTACGAAAGTCGTCCTGATTGCATGGTAACGCAGTTGATTCCAGTATTGCACATTTGTTATTCTACACTCTTTATTCATGTTAAGATACCTACTAATTTCTATGCAAGCTGTTCATCTTCTCAGTCGAGCTACTTGTTGGTACTTCGAGCTGTTTGGAGGTCGCACAGTTTTACTCATCGGTCTGAGAAACATGAAAAATTTCATGGTTCACTCTTGCTACATCAACCATTGAGACTAATCCATTTGCAGTTTCTTCAACCCAATAAGGGAGTTCATAGACTTGCGAATAAGTCCTGACTTTGACATGAAGTTTTTCCAAGACATCATCATAGAGCCATAACACCACTATTTAAGAGTCTTCTTTGCTACAAAAAACTTGTCTAGTTCATTTTTGGTGCTGGCTATTTGATTACATCATGATTATAATCACTTGTGTTGAAATCGGCCTGGTTTGTCCCCGCGAAATCTTCATTCTTCACCTCGTTATTCATCAAAAAGTTATAGCATCTCTTGAAATTTTCGGAGGTGTCTTCAACTTGTAAGGATTTCACTGTTTTGTGCTTTCTCACCCTGTGTCATTGGACTCGCCAAGTGTTTCATTACAGTTTGCGACCATAGGAGCTATAAAATTGTGTCCTTGTAACTAAAAGTGATTTTTGGAACTTCCTTCCTTGCGACACTCCATGTTTATCAAACTTGACCCTAACTATGGCTTTTTCCCGCATTCAGACCTTCTCACACGCTTTATTTGGAGGGGTTTCTCAGTTTAACTCCTTGTCAATTATTGTTATAGGGGTCAATCTTATGTATATACTTGCATTAAAATACATTTATTAAATTAATGCAGTTGGTAATTGATATGCTCATTTAAACTAGGGGGAACCAATGGAAAACTCTCCACATTCCATGACTCTCACATATCAACTCAGCTCCACATTCTCTCAGTCGCAACACGTCACACATTATTTCACAAACCTCCATAAGCATTATTGCCTAAGGCATTTTCTGGGTCCTATTGCCAACAAATACCCTGAGCACCATTAAAAATGGCACCTCATCTAAATTGGTTTGAATGGTCCATGGCTACATATGGGCCACAAAAAAAATCCCTGCTGGCACCGAACAAGCTACCTTAGTAGAGTCACGTACCTCAGGGAGGGGGGCACTTATGCATTGTGGGATACAATCCCATGATATGCGCCTTTCAATGGAGATCAAGGGGATTTTGCGCCCTGAAATGCCATGATGGTTAAAGATAATGTGGTCCATTCACCGCCATAGGCCATACTTGTTGGAAACATTATAAGAAATGAGCAATATTTTTTTACAATGTACCTTGACTTCAAGGGTCTGTGTAATATTATTGTTATGCATATCCAACTTATTGAGTGAGCTAGGAAGAGGGAATTTTGACATGAAGTATAAAAGAGACGATGCCTATTATTTTTGGCAGAGGAATATAGATGAGAGATCAAAATCATTGTAATAATCATTCTGTAAAGTCATTTATTTTCATAGATTTTAATAGATAGGTCTCATTGAATTGAACCCGTGAGACGCAGGCTATTGGTGCCGAAATTCGTTATCACGTTCGTGGTGTTAAAATTTATCGGTTTTTCTTAGTTAATCTCTTTGATTTTCATAATGCAACATAGCCAACTAATTTTAGTATTTAATTCTTTTATTAAGAACACAAATGGATATCATGCTCAAGTTTTTAAATCTAGAAAATCAATACAAAGCAAAACTATGGATGAATGTTACACAATTGCTAGTTAAAATTATTTTCAGATCATTGGTATCAGAGCTTGTTTTGACTGATTTTTGTATCAGATTAACCATGTATTTGGATTGCAAGTTGTGTTTTGGATGTTAACAAGGTCTCGATCTAAGAAGGGTGAAGGAGAGTTAGTAAAGGAGGATCCCAAAATTGGTACAAGAAGATCTCAAAAGTCCTATAATGGTGGATCAAGAGGAAGAATGAAGTTTCGACAATCATTCCTTCATAGATGAAGTAAATGGTGGAAGAAATGTACCAAGATAGACAAAGGGAAAAAACAACTAGAGAAGGTATAAAAGAAGAAAGTACTCTAGTTCTGATATTCCTAAAGATGAACCTTTAAAATCTGATTTTCCTTCATTAAAGTTAGATATCAAGTTTGAATTGCCAATGTATACTGAAGAGCTAAATGTAGAAAAGTTGGATAACTAGGTCAAGCAGATAGAAGTATATTGCAGGGTTCAGAGAATTGTTGATGATGAAGCAAAGACTCATTTGGAAACTCTTCAGATGGGTAACACATCACTCATTTTGTGGGAGAGTAAGCTTCAAGAAGTGGAAGAAACCAAAGGTAAAGGAATCACTTCTTGGTCTGATTTTGTTTCAAATCTTAGACAACAATTTAATCCTCTTGGCTACAAACAACAAGCTATGATGGATTGGAAAACATTAAGACAAACTAAGGGACAAAGTGTTCAAGACTACACACAAGAATTTAGGAAAAGGGCTTTAATTCTTGGGAATTTCCCTAAACAAACAAGAAACACTTCTTAAATATATCGGTGGATTGCATAGTTACCTAAGGCATATGATTCTTGTTTTAGGTCCTACTAATCTTGATGCAGTATGTGTTCAAGCAACCCATTTGGAAGCATGAGGGAAAATGACAAAGGAGTCCTCTTTCTCTTCTTTTAAGTCAAAATAACAAGCAATCTGAAGGACAAGGAAAAGGTTCGAAAGAACAAGGAAAAGGAAAGGCTAAGCAAAAAGACAAACTCTACTATTAAGAAGGAAGATGAAAAATCCATTTTGCAATCATTGTAAAAAGAACCATGATGAGTCTAAGTGTTGGAAATTGTATCCTGAAATGAAGCCTAAATGGATAGTTAAGAAAGGAAAAGAAAATTAAAAAAACTATAGTTCATGATCTTGGGTATGATTTAGCTGATGAAACCAATATCACAGCTATGAGTTTCCAAGGTAAACCAACTCTTTCAATTCCCAACAGTAGTACTACAAATGTTGTATCTTCTTCTAGTAAACAAACTATACATGATGATAAGAAAAGGAATGAGATTTTCCACATTAGAGTAATTTCAAAACATAAGAAAATTGATACTCTTTTTGATAGTGGATCTCAAGATAATACTAATTTCTAGAGGATGTTGTTAAGAAATTGGGACTCAAAACCAAACCGATATCCTAAGCCTTATCCTTTGGGTTGGGTTTGTGATGAATGCAAAGACTGTCAGATAACTAAAACTTTGTAGATTCAGATTTGCCATTACCGACAAGTTTGTTGATGAGGTTGATTTAGATGTTGTTCCTTTGGATATTTGTGGTATTGTTTTGGGAAGTCCTTACTTGTATGATAGTAAAACAATCTTCTATAGGGAAGAACATAATTACTTGCATATGTAAAGGATGGAATTAAATATATTGTTCAGAGCTCATTGTGTAAAGAATAGTTTTTCCTTGGTAACTGCAGGTCAAATGAAAAGCCTTGTCAACTCAACCAAGAGGTTTGTGATCACGATGATCAAAGCCAAAGAAAATGATCACGAAAAGGATTGTTTGAGGACTTGCGATTCTGAAACATCGTAGGATGAATTGGTAAAACGTGTTTCTCACTATGATGGTGTTTTCTATGGATCCATATGGTCTACCTCTCAAAAGAGGGGTTCAACATGAGATACAACTTACTTATAGGATGCACCTCTTCACAACATTGGTATGTATCAGATTGTCTGTGGTAAAAAATGAGGAAATAAAGAAATAGGTGATGGAACTCTTGGAAAAAGGTATCATCCATCTAAGTTCATGTCCAATTTAGTTTCGCCAATAATTTTGGTGCCAAAGAAGGATGGCACCTAATGGATGTATGTTTGACTTTCCGTGCCTTTAAACAAGATCACCGGTGAAGAATCATTACCCTCTTCCTAGAATTGATGATTTATTAGATCAATTAAAGAATGCTATTTATTTCACTAAGTTAGACTTAAGAAGTGGTTATCACCAAGTAAGGATTGCATGAAGGTGATGTGTGGAAAACTGATTTTAAAACAAAACAAGGATTATTTGAATGGTTTGTAATGCCTATTTGGTTTTTGTAATGCACCGAAAACATTCACGAGGGTTATGAATGACGTTCTTTAGATCATTCATTGATAATTTTGTTTTTTTCTACTTAGATGACATTCTTATTTTCAGTAAGTCTTGGGATGATACATGTTAATCACATTCTAGAAAGTATGAGATGCATTAAGAGGAAAGAGAAATTGTTTTTGAAGATGTCAAAATGTGAATTTGGGAAAACATATTTAACCTATTTGGGTTATATTATGGGAAATGGTGAATTGAAAATAGATCCTGCAAAATTAGAGGTCATTGTGAACTGGCCTAGACCCAATAATGTGACGAAAGTTAGGAGTTTTCTAGGTGTAGTACAATATTGGAGAAAATTTATTTATAACTGTCTCATTTATTTCACCTCCTTTGCATGTTTTGACAAGTATTAAATAAGTCTTTCAGTGGGGTAGGAAAACAACATAGAAGGCTTTTGATACACTGAAAGAGAAGATTAGTAACGCTCTGATCTTGGCACTTCCAGGTTTACAACAATTCATTCAAGATTGAGATGGATGCTAGTGACTATGTAATGGGGGGCAATTTTGATGTAGAATAAACATGACCTAGTGTGTTACCATTTAGAAACCTTCGCAAGTGCGGATAAGAAACTATTCAACTTATGATAGAGAGTTGCATGTTTTGGTGGAAAGTGTAAAAAAATGGAAGCATTACTTGATGGGAAAAGAAACAATTATACATACTAATGATCAACCTCTTCAGTATTTGCAAACACAAACCAAATTGTAACAACAATCTAGACATTTCCAGGTGGATGAGATTCTTTACAAGCAGTTTCACCTCATGTAATTAGATATAAAAAAAGGTACGCAAAATAAGGTTATTGATATGCTATATAGACCTCCAGTTATTTTTTCATCTATTCTTCTACCGCATAGTTCTTTAGCTCATGATAGTTACAAAGAGCAATATATGCATGATGCTGATTTTAAGGAATTATATGAGGATATTTAATAAGCGGGTTTAAACAAGATTGGAGAATTGGATTATCATGTGCATAAAGGAATTGTTATATCATTCTGATAAACTTTGTATTCTACAGAATGAAAGAGTGCGTGTGATTAGGGAAGCTCATACGTCTAGATTATATTAGGACATTTTGGTTATTGGTAAGACAGTTGCACATTTACAGAAGGTATTGCTATTGGCCTAGAATACATGAACATATAAATAGATATTATAAAGGGATGTGTTATTTTTGCCACGAGCAAGACTAGTAACATGAAGTTAGGACTTTATACTCCTTTTCCTGTCCCAACACAGGCCATGGGAAATTTTTTCTATGGATTTTGTAGGAGGTTTTGCCGATGTCATGGAAGAAACACGAATGCTCTATATTTGGTTGTGGATAGGATTCAACAAGATGTTGTGTGTTGATTCCATTGTGCTACAAAAATAACTGATGAGGGGACTGCACATTTATTTTTTCAATTTATATGGGTTCATTTTCGTTTTTCCTACTTCTATTATTTTTAGATCGGGATTCCAGGTTTCTTGGGGAGTTTTGGTCAAAATTTGTGGGGTTTGATTGACACAAAACTGAAGAAAGAGTATTGCTTTCCATCCATAGACTGATGGTCAAACAGAGGTCATAAACCACACAGTAGTACATTTTCTTAGGGGCTATTGTGGCAAACATCCTAAGTTATGGGATGAACATCTATATTATGTGCAACATGATTATAATCGTGCCTTACATTCTTCTACTTTGAAGTCTCCATTTGAGACTTGTTATGGATATCTTCCTAATTCTCCTTTAGATGTATGTTATGGAAATGAAACTATGTTTAATAGTTCAAATGATTCTGATAAGGCTAAAATATTTGTGCAAAGAATGTAACATGTTAATCAATATGTTTGTGAACAATTAGAGAAAATTTAGGCTACGTACAAAGCCAAGCATGATAAACATAGAACTGATCACATGTTCAAAGTTGGTGATTCAGTTTGGCTTCACATCAGTAAAGACAGGTTGACAGGTGAAGGTAAAAAAGTGAAACCAACCCATATGGTATGGTCCATTCCAAATATTTGAAATAATTGGTAACACTTTCTATTTAGATTTACCTCCATATATAAAAATCTACTTAGTTGTAAATGGTGATAATTTAATATTGTATGAACCTCCTACGATTATCGATCATATTTATGCTAATATAAAGTCTTCCATTGATGATTTTTCTCCTCAGTATCTTGATGAGTTCTAGGAATACATCAATTTGGACAAGCAAGTAATAACTTTCCGAATGGGTGACATTGAGTATCTTCATGTTTGGTTAAAATGCATGCATCAGAAAAAGGAAAAATTGATGGAAACCAGAAAGGTGAGGGAGAAGTAACCTGAAGTACCCTCACATATTCACCAATTAGATTGACTTTTGGGGTCCAAAATTTTCTCAGTGGAAAGTAATGATGCAAAGGATCCACACTGAGAAACACCAATCTAAGATCTTCTTAGAATAAATTGCAATTAGATTTATGGCATGTAAACAACTTAGAATATTCTGGTGATATCTTGTTTGTAGGAAATGGAGCTTGTATGTAAAAGTTATGGCCCACTTGTTGGACCCTAGATTATTGACCAAGTATGAAGGTGCGTAGACACACAAGGTCCCAGTTATGGAATGGAGCGCAAGGTAAAAGCACACAAGAGAATGGTTTGAGGAATCCCATGATGCATGACACATGAAGATAGAACCAAGGGTTTGGGACTTAGTCAATTTGGATGTCTGAAGAAGAACACGTGAAAAGCATGACCCAGTTGCATGTGGATAAGATGCCAGTCTAGCGACACGTTGGCCTAGGAAGGAGCATGCCTGTGATAGAATATTCTAGAAGAACATCATGGGATAAAGTAGAAATCTCAGGCCCAAGAAGGAGCATGCTCACAAGGAGGACCACATTTGGACACTTGGCACCGGATCTGAGGGTGTTGGAGGGTGAGTTGGTAGTCTGAGAAAGCTATAATTACAAGTGCCTACATAGATAGAAAGAGATCCATAGAGAGTGAGTGGAGCTCTGCAAAAATGTTGCGAGGAATCTATCAAGTGGATAGTTGTATTTGGGAGAGGATGTATTAGGCTTGGGGGCTGTAAATTTTCTTTTTGGTAGCTTATTTACTTTAATTCCAGTGCAATGGATGACTAATTTCTACTTCTCTGTGACCATCTGTAATGATTTCATGGATGTAATAAGGTTTCTTATTATAATATATACATGAATATCAATGATTTAGATGCATATTTCTCTCTTATGATTTCTCTTTCCTTTCATGCTAAGTATTGATGCTTGTATGTTTCTTTCTATCATACTACATGTTATGGATTCTGTTAAGTACTCAGTCTAAAATGACTGCAAGGATCTAAAGGCCGTTCTAAGCCTTATAGTTCTTGTATGTCCTAATTTCCCTTCTAAAATATCTCACACAAATCATAGATGATGTTTCCCACTAAAATCACATAAAAGAGAGATTAGGTACCCACACGTGCCTCGGGTGAGCGCTCTACTTTTGGTGGGTGATAGGCTAGCATGCATGGGGTTCCTTTCTTTAGTGATAGGGGTAAAAATGACTACATCTTAGTTCCATTGCTGGGACCTCTTTTTGAAGTTGTAGTGGGATTTAGCATACATCATGATCTGTGTAATGAGTAATGACAAAGTGGTTAATGTTGGAAAGTGTTGAATCATGGTTCAAGAGTGTGGAGGATGAATTTTCTCAGATATTCAGTACTAGACCTGAGTTTGATGCACATATATCGGTAGAAGAGAATCTCTACCACAATCTGTATGAGACCTTTTTCTGTTGCTTCCCTTTGGAGCTATATGAATGGATCTCAGCCTACGCATCTAGATCAATTTGGTGTTATGGATCATATGTGTGGACCCAAGAAGAATACCAAAGGCTACAGGATGCAGATCTGATGTGGACCCATGCTGTGGATCATTGGTGGAAAGGAGTGTTGGCTAGCTACATTCCAGAGTATACCATTTCCACATATTCTTTTCTAGAGGTTGATGAGTTTGAGTTTTTTGGGGAGCCCAGAGAATTGTTTCTATGTGTTGTCCCTCTGGTTTTGAAGATCTTGATGATTACCATGAGTTTAGAGGCTTTTCTAATGGCCTTCTAAACCATTCTGAGTGCTGGGCAAGGAAGCTAAGGTGGAGGAAGACGGCAGATGTTGCGGCTGAGAATGAAAGGGAGGAAAGATGACTCAAGTATGGTGAAATAGGTGAAAGGGAGATTACTAGAAAATTTGAGGTTGCAAGTTTGATGGATGTATTGCGGTAGACGTTATGGGAAGAATTTGAGGTTAATGCTAAGGATGTGGAACCTAAGCAGTCTATGCAATCCCATATTGGCAAGCACGTGAGAGAATCCCCTTTAGCTTCCAATGAGATTTCGTCATGCAGAGAAATAAGAACTACTGACGTGCATCTAAGCCCACCTAGTGACCAGACCCTAGTGCTTGGTTTTCCATATCAAGGGGATAATATTGATAATCCATTTGGTTACATTAGAGGTGATTATTCTATGCCTAGGAGATATAATTTCTCGTTTGGGACTTCTATGGCTGCAAACACCAGCCTAGTGATAGGAATTTTAAGGCAAGGTATAGGCACATAGTGTTTGGTCTTGCTTCTGGGAGTGGCGTGGGGTATACTATTGGTAGTGGGGCATTATCGTAGACCATGGGATTGTAGTTCAGTGGAACTGTGGGGACCCTTGGCACAACCACTTCAAGACTTTGTGGGCCTAGTGGATCTGGTGGTTTAGGAGGAGTAGGAGCTAGTGGGTCTGGTGGATCTGGTGGTTTAGGACCTAGTGGGCCTGTGGATCTAGTGGTTCAAGACCTGGTGGACCTAGTGGATTAGGCGGTGGAGGAAATATAGGTGGAAACCAAGGACCTGGAAGAGGAGGATTTGGGCCCCAACCACCCCATAAGTTTTCTTTGAAATGTCTCTACATTTGTCCAATTATAGAGGTATTGAGGATGTTGTGGAACATGTTCACAAATGTGAACTGCTATGGCACACGAAGGGTATCACAACCCCAGAATGGAAGGCTAGTCAATCTGCAACCACATTGCAAGGGTGCATGCATAGCTGGTATAGGAAGTATGACCCTCATCAAATAGTGGTGTACTATACTACCTTAAAGAATTAATTCTTGGCATAGTTCCACATTCCTATGTTTGATAAGAAGAGCATTAGTGCTTTGAAGGAGATTCAACAAGGAATGGCAGAGAGTGTGTGGGAGTATGATGTGCACTTTAAAAATCTCTTGTATAAATTATCATATGATATTCACCCTTAACAGCATGCTTAGTAGTTTTTTGGAGGGTTGATCACCCCTTTTAGAAGGGTCTTATCTCATAAAAATTTTATAGACCCATGCGAGGCATTGGAAGCTACCCTACACACCGAAGCTGTCAGTAGTGTTGATACCAGCATTAGCCCATTCTTGGAGGCTCAGATTGCTGTTATGGCCAAGCAGTTGGAAAAATTGTTCACAAACTCAGCCCATGAGACTCGCAGTGGTTTGTGCTACACAAATTGTGAAATAGAGGGGAACATTAAGGATAATTTCCCCTGGAGGATAGTATGCGTTGTGGTGGTAGAGTATGAAATTTTTCATGGGGACCATGATGTGAGTAGATGCCCCTTGCTACAGTGCACAATCAGGAAGAATGTATATTGTTACTGCAAGATTTACACTTCTATAACCCATGATACTAAGGAATGTAGGCTCATTGATCATATCCATGAGGTCATTGATCATGGGGTGTGCCAAACCAGGGTTTTCAGTAGTTCCAAGGGTGATGATTTCTGTTATGAGGAGCACGTACATGGAGGAGCATGTGGAAGAGGATTTTGAGGAGGATTATGTGGTCATAGTAACTGCGGGGGAGGAAGGAGTGAGTTCCCTCATGGAGCCTGTTTTAATTATGGATCTACAAAGCATTAAAAATGTGAATTCTTAGACCTGTTGCAGTGCTCGTGGTGTAGAAAGAAGCATAAGTATGAGGAGTTCCTGGAATTGTTTGATCATATGGATCAACAACACCGGAAGGACAAGGGCACTGCAATGGTTAGTATTAAGAAGGAAGATATATAGTGGATGCCTCAAGTAAAATGAGATGCAAGGTTGGAGCTTGTCTTGGTAACAAGGGCAGAAGCCATGCGTGCATGGGAGATACCAAGACAAAATATCCTGGTTTCAAGGGAGGAGGTCATTCATGAAAAGCATCCAGACCCCGCGCATCAAAAGGAGATATATCAGGACACCATGGATGTCATTCGAAGCTTATAATGGGAAATCCAATGTCTAAAGGAGAAATCTAGGAGGGAGGAACAATGAAGGAGAGTCGAGGTGCCAAAGGATGACCTGGATGAGGTCAAGGAGGTGTGTAGAATGCTAAGGTAGGAGAATCTCATTCCCTTTCTAGGATCATGGTTGAGATAGAAGGTACCACGTGTTGGAGGAGAGTGCAAGAGGAAAGTCTTACACGTTAACCTTCCCCCTCATAGCCTTAACTATGAAAATGAGATCATGTTGAATGTAGTTTTGGATGGATGGCTCCTCAGTAATATACTCATTGACACAGGCGTGGAGGTTAATGTTCTAGCTTTGGATGAATGGCATCAGATATGAAGACCTGCATCATAGCCATCTTTGAATGTGTTGTATATGGAAAAAAACTAAGGTAATGCCCATCGGTGTCTTAAAGGATGAAACTATTACTATCCAGGGAAGTTTACTTGGGACTTTGAAGTCTTGGTGATCACTGAGGTGGATAATTTCTCAGCACTACTTGGGCGCCCTTGGTGTTACAAGAACAATGCAAACCTTTGGTTCAACAAAGGGTACATCATCTTCGAGAACAAGGAGGAATGGGTCATTATACCCCTAGCTAATGGGAAGTCAACACCCTATATTGAACCATTCGAGGAAGAGGTTCTAGACAGGATATATGTGTGCTCAATTAGAGACCTAGTGTGTGCATGTATACTTTGCTTAATGCTAAATCAAATGAAGCAAGAACTACCACCTAAAATAGTTCTACAATTTAGCTAAAACAAAGCATAAACACCATCATGATAAGAATTAAACAAGGGTTAGATGCTAGCATTCATCAATACAAACTTTGAAACTAACAATGCTAAATATCTAAACTCCTCTATTCTCTAACAACAAATAAATGTAGTTGTCCTTAATGCTCCAAGAACCTAGGAATGGGGGGCTAATCAAAGTTGGGCTACAAGACCCTTTTGACACCTCCCATATGACCCAAGAACTTTAAGAAAGAGGCTTAACTCTTCAAGATGATGAACTCTCAAAAGGGCAAGGTGCAAGCTCTTAGTCTCTTTGCTATAAGCTTTGCATTTGCTCTCTTAGAAAGTTTAGGTGTAAGTAAAAAGGTAGGTGGAGGGCTCTTTATATAGCCCAAAGGATAAAGGATTCAACACATTCTCATGAATGTGGGATAAAGGTAAAACATGATTAGGAATGGATAAGGTTGCTTTATTAAAGGTAACCTTACTTTAGAAGGGTTTAATACATGTTTAACAAGTCATGGGAGTTGGGGGTATTTTAATTAATCAAAGGTGATTAATTAATAGGTAGGTGTAAGCTTATAGAAGCCAATTAGAGGAATATTAGTGTGATTTAGGCTATTATAAGGGGATTAAATCAATTAAAGATTGATTTATTGGTTAAATGGAAGGGAAAGCTAATTAATTAATAATAATTAATTAGTCTAGGTAGAAGGGGTGATTTATTAACGGAAGGTCGTTAATTAGGGTATTTGGTGGATATGAAACTTAATTAATTAGCTTAGTGTAATTAATTAATGATGATATGAGGGAAAATGAGTGCTTTTGACGATATGTCGTTGATTTGCGAGAAAGGGGATAATTAGCACAATTTAAGTATTTAAATTGCTTGGGCATAATTATAGGTGTCTACATTTGCCCCTCTTTGGGGTGGCGTAAGTGATGCCACTTCAAAGATAGTAGATAGAAGAGATTTTGAAGGGATAGAAGAAAAATTAGTAGGAGGGAGAGATGCCCCCTCGAGTGTCGATGGGGTGATGAAGGAAGCCGATTGATGATCGAAAAATATGAGAAGTAGGCAGAAGAATGGGGATGAGGCAGGATGCCCCGAGGAGAGAGAGAATTAGAGGTGAAAGGGAAGTCGTGTAGAAGAAATATGGATGAGGGGAGAGAAGAGATTAACCTCTAGCTGCTTATTTGTTTGGAACAAATTTGATGTCATCATATTGCCATAGGAACTACATCATCGGTCCTTATGAAAAATATAAGCATACGACAAAGGTAGAATGACATGAAAAGCCATACTACAAACAATTGTCCATTGTTAAAAGTACCAACTCCACCCAACATACAATAATGCAATGCAATACGAGAAGGAAACAAGCTCATATAATAGGGAAAACAAGTACGAATGCACATATCCAACCCAACAACGGTCAAGACAGTTGTACAAATGTTTTGTTATCAGTGCTGAAGAGATCCACAAGTTTGTGATTGACGAAAAGGGTTAAAAATGATGCCCCAAACAAGGATACATGCAAGGGGAAATGAAACTAGACACGGGGTCTATGAAAAGCGTTTGTGCGCAACGAAACAGCACCAGGCAACCAAAAGTGCCCCAGAGTACAGACGAAGCAAGCAGCTAGCTTTTTTGAATGGTTGTGAATCCAATGATCTGCGAGTCGTATTAATCAGGGAAGATGTGAGACAAACCAACAGGATATGGAGAAAATACCATGCGCAAGACACAAGTTTCAGCCATAAGAAGCAAGTTACCATTTTAGTAGGGTGTTTTACTTTTTAGGAATTTGTTGAAAATTTTTGCCTTGTTTTTATATTTTTTTGATATATATATATATATTGTTTTTGTTGTTTTCTCGAAATAATGTTCTATTGTTTTTGTGTTTTTCTCGAAACAATGTTCTATTGTTTTTGTTGTTGTCTATTGTTTTTGTGTTTTGTGAAACAATTTTCTATTGTTTTTTGTGTTTTTGTGTTTTGTGAAACAATTTTCTATTGTTTTTGTGTTTTCTCAAAACAATGTTCTATTGTTTTTGTGTTTTGTGAAACAATCTCAAAACAATTTTCTATTGTTTTTGTGTTTTCTGAAACAATTTTCTATTGTTTTTGTGTTTTCTGAAACAATTTTCTATTGTTTTTGTGTTTTTAACAGTTTTCCAAAGCTATGTGCAGGTAACCAAGAAAGCATGGATGCCCCCAGCGTTAGGTGGGGAATATACAAGGGCAGAAGCCACGCGCTTATGAACAAGAAGGTGAAGTCGTTGAGTTTCCCCCAGCGTAAGATGGGAAATAACGAAAGACCACGTCCCTTACAACGAATAGAAGAAGGCAAAGCCAGATCAAGGCTGGACTAGATGGTGTGCACAAGGAAACTTGAAGGTAGAACTAGGTCCAGGACAAAGGCAACTACCCTTCTAGTACAGAATGCTTGTGAACAATGAATCCTCCCGAGGCATCGGAAACCAGTTTTCACCTAAGGACTTGTCCAAAGTTTCCACAATTGCATTGGTTTTCACTATGACGACATGTTAAGTCTTTTTCTTTTTCTGATTAGTACTTTTAGCAATGTCGGGACATTTTTTTGTGACGTTTTATGCGCTTTCTTGTGCCATGTTTAGGCCATAAAACCTCTTAAGATGCAAATGGACATTCATGGGCCGTGAGCTCATCACGAAGGACGCGAACCAACCTGTATCCCCTAGCGCATACTTTGGCAACTATGACATTGGGTCCAAAACTCAGTGGGACGTTCAAAGCTTCCCTTTCTTTTCCACTCTGCTCTGGCGTTGCCACGTGTCTTCGCCTTTCAGAGACTAAATCACCCAGCCCGAATCTGGTGGATCGGATGATTCTCTTGTCCCAGTTGCGAGATTCTGTGTTGACATACTTCTCGGGTCAAAAAGATCACAAGCTTCCTCGTCAAGACTCAGAAAACTCAGCCAATCTTAGCCACTGTGACACGTGTCATCGGAGGAGAGGGTAAGATTTTTACTTGTTCATTATATCCGGAAGGAGAAAATTCTACTTAATGTTTTGCCAATCTCCAAAGGGATGTTTAGATTATTGCCCGAGCCAATAGGGAAACAGGCGTGCACCTAAGGAGATGGGAGTGCGGATTTCGGGGTAGGACTTAGAGAATTTGGCAAAATTTTTGGCCGAAGTTTCTAAAAGGTAAAAGATGCTAACGCACCCCTGTATCGTTACCAAAGCATGCCACGTTTCCCAAGTGGCCATATCACAGGGTAAAAACTGGACCATTTTCCAAAGAATTAAAAGTTGGCAAAATTTCAAAGGGAAACCCGCGAGAGGCAGAGGAGAGAGAATTGCTCATCCAATAGCACCCGACATCGTGTCATCCAAGTAGCGGATTAATGGGAAAAAATTTAAATATCTGTTTTGGCCTGTTTTTTGCCCTAAATCTAAAGACAATCCATATTTTTGATCCAGAGCTCGGATAATTTCGTGTATCACCTTTATATCAATGGAAAGCTCCCTAAGATTATCACCTACACGAATTCCGGGGGGTCAATCTTGCATTTTGGTTCAGTATGGAGATAGAAATACCCCCCAACTCTGACGCGTGATACATGTATTCAGAACTGGCGTTCAACAACTAGCTTTAATGGGCCAACAGTAACCTTAGTTAACCGTTTCTGCTAGACAGTCCGCCATTTGTGCCAGGATCTGCCATTTCTGCCATCATGAAATCCTTTGAGCTATTAAATGCAATCCAGAAGTGGTTATGGTAGATTCGACCTTCTTCTCTCTTCCCTCTCTCATTCTTCTTATATATTGTAAAGAGGGGTTTCTTTTAAAAGGTGGTAACATTTCTATTGTTTTGCTCCTCCCTTCTTCTCTCGAATCAAAGGCAATTTTTTTGAGTTCTGAAACCTCCCATTTGAAACTGTTAATGCGACTCTCCCTCTTGAAAAAATTTTGTAGTGTTTTGTAATCAATCTTTGGAGCAATAATGTTCATAGGTTTTTCTGTGGATTTTCAACTCTCTCATTGTTCACATGCATCCTCCTGGTCTTTCACTGCAAGTTTTGTTATCTGTGCATGATCTTACATCACATTTGAATGTTCTGTGTTTATTGGCAAGATAGATTTTCTTCACCTATTGTTTTGGTGATCTTGTGCATCACCTCCATTAGCTTAGGTTTATCTTTATGCATTTTATTACCCTGTCTCCTTGGCAAGTTAGATTAGGTTTTGGAATACAATGTTTCTATTGCATTTTTCGTGAAGCAACCTTTCTGAACAGAGGAATAGGAACCAGCCTCCTCTGGAGACTTTTTCTCATTTCTACAAGTCCCAAGCTTGGAGAAAGGATGTGATCCATGTTGTGCAATCACACTGGATACTAGAGTGATCAACAAGAAGGCGTACTTCTGAGTCTCAACATCCAGGGGTGCTGTGATTTTGCATCAACAAGACCACGTACCTTATAGACGAATAGAAGAAGGCAAAGCCGGATCAAGGCTGGACTAGATGGTGTGCACAAGGAAACTCGAAGGTAGAACCAGGTCCAGGACAAAGACAACTACCCTTCTAATACAGAATGCTTGTGAACAATGAATCCTCCCGAGGCACCGGAAATCGGTTTTCACCCAAGGACTTGTCCAAAGTGCCACAATTACATGGTTTTCACTAGTGGATGACCTGTTTTCTCTTTTTCTTTTTTTGATTTTTTTTTTATGTTTTTGTATTTTTTAATTTTTATGCCATGTTCAAGCATAAAACTTCTTAAGATGCATGGCGTTCATTGGCTCTCGGAGCTCATCACTATTGGGGTGAGCCAACTTGTATGCAGTCGGTGTCGTACTTGGCAACTATGACATAGGGTCCTAACCAGTGTGGTTCGAACTTCCCTTTCTTTTCTCACTTATGCTCTGGTGTTGAACTGGTTCTCCTTCATAACTAAATCACCCACCTCAAACTGGCGAGGGATGATTCTCTTGTTGTAGTTGTGGGAGATTCTGTGTTGATATACCTTCAGGTGATTAAGATTGCGAATGTGCCTCTCATCCAGGAGCTCTAACTCAGCCAATCTTGCCACTCGGTAATCTTCATCCTTATCCAAATAGTCTCGAAGAGAAATTCGCAGGGATGGGAGTTCAATCTCTAAAGGGATGATAGATTCTATCCCGAACACTAGGGAATATGGCGTCGCACCCGTAGGAGTGCGAATTGATGTTCGGTAGGCCCAGAGGGCTGGGTGGATTTGTAGGTGCCAGTTTCGACCAGTTTTGCTAACCATCTTCTCCATTATCCTTACCAAAGTCTTGTTTGTTGCCTCAACTTGTCCATTACCCTGAGGGTAATATGGCGTGGACCATTTCAATCTGATTTGGAACCATTGGCAAAGACCTTTCACAGTTTTGTTCTTAAATGACTTCCCATTATCTGTGACAATGGCTGCAGGGATACCATATCGGCAAATAATGTGATTCATGATGAATTTAGAAATCTGTGCTCCTATGACATAGGTTAAAGGGACAACCTCCACCCATTTTGTAAAGTATTCTGTAGCTGTGATGATATGTGTATGACCATCAGATGAGGTAGGAGTAAGCTTCCCTATTAGATCAAGTCCCCACTTGGAGAATGGCCACGGGGTAGTGATTGGTTGCAATGGTTGCGATGGAGCATGGATGAAATTTCCATACTTTTGGCAAAGCACACATTTTCTAACATAATTACAACAATCAGTTTCCATGGTGGGCCAATAGTAACCTACTCTTAACAGTTTCTTAGCCAAGACCATTCCGTTTGTATGTGCTCCGCATACTCCTTCGTGTACTTCTTTAATTGCCTGGATTGACTCCGTCACATCCAGACAACGTAACAGATTCCCATCGTAGCCACGACGATAAAGTGTACCTCCTAAAAGGGTGTAACAGGCTATCTAGAAAATTAGGTTCTGCTTTTCAGAGCGGGAGATATCGGGAGGGAATGTACTGTCCTTAAGATAGGTGAAAATGGGTTCATACCATGGTGAATGGGGACCAACAACCTCAAAAGCCAGGCAAGATTCTGGCATGTCATACGCGGGCTGGCGTAGATTTTCTACGAAGAATGGCATATCATTGTTCCCTGGCTAGAATACGAAGCATAGATCCCACCATTGCCATAGCATCTGCCGATCTATTCTGTGCTCTTGGGATCTGCTCAAAGGTAATGCGCACAAAATACTCCTTCAGAGTTTCCACCAACTTCTTGTAAGGTATGAGCTTGTCATCCTTAACTTTATACTCATCATTAACCTGTTTGATGATTAGCTGTGAATCACCTACAACCTTAACATGTTGAATATTCCACTTGATGGCTAGCTTCATCCCTACAATGAGTGCTTCATATTCCGCAATGTTGTTTGTGCAAGGGAAGGCCAGGCGGAAAGCTTGTGGTATAGGATCACCCGAAGGAGTAATAAGGACCACTCCTGCACCTGAACCATGAAACGTAAAAGATCCATCAAAATGTATCTGCCATACGATAGATTCTTCAATGTAGAGCAAAGATGCATCTGGCAGATCCAGACTCAAAGGTTCTGTGCTTTGCAAAGGTGCTTCCGCTAGCTGGTCAGCAAGTACTTGTCCTTTAATTGATTTTTGATGGACAAATTCTATATCAAACTCACTGAGTAGAATGATCCAATTAGCCATTCTACCTGTGAGGGCGGGTTTGGACAACAAATACTTGAGTGGGTCGACCTTGGATATGAGCTTGGTCTTAGTATTTAGCAGGTAATGGCGAAGTTTCTGAAAGGTAAAAACAACGGCCAAGCAAGCCTTTTCAATCTGAGGATAATTACGTTCATAGGCGATGAGGGTGCGACTCAGATAGTACATTGCTTTCTCTTTATGGCTAAGGTCATATTGGGTGAGTAGTGCACCAATAGCGTATTGCGTAGCGGAAATATAGAGCAAAAGTGGTTCTCCCGGAGTGGGAGGCATGAGGACAGGTGGATTAGCCAGGTACTGTTTAAGCAAAGAAAAGGCTTGTTGTTGCTCAGGTCCCCAGATGAAAGCGATGTCCTTCTTAAGAAAATGAGTGAATGAGTGACATTTATCTGCAAGCTGGGAGATAAAGCGGCGAATGGCTTGAATTTTCCCTTGCAAGCTACGCAGTTGCTTGATATTCTCAGGTGGAGGCATTTCTGTGATGGCAGACACTTTAGCAGGGTCTACCTCAATACCTCGTCTTGACACGATGAAGCCTAATAGTTTCCCAGATAGCACACTGAAGACACACTTCTTTGGATTTAGCCTGACTTTGTATTCACGCAGGCGTTCAAAGATATGCTGCAAAATGATAGGATGATCCTCTCTTGTTTTGGACTTTCCCAGGATGTCGTCTACGTAGTCTTCCATGATGTCATGAATCATATCATGAAATATTACTGTCATGGCCCGCTGATAAGTTGCTCCCGCATTCTTAAGGCCAAATGGCATCACCTGATAACAGAAGGTGCCCCAAGGAGTTGTGAAAGTTGTTTTGTGTTGGTCTTCCTCAGTGATCTTAATTTGATTATAACCCGAAAAGCCATCCATAAGTGATAGCATTTCGTACCCTGCGGTTGAGTCAACAATCATGTCAATGTTGGGAAATGGAAAGTCATCTTTAGGGCAAGCTTTATTGATGTCCCTAAAATCTGTGCAAATTCAGATACCAATAGGTTTCTTCTGGACAGGAACAATGTTCGATATCCATTCAGAATAATCAATTGGCCTGATGAATCCTGCTGCAAGCAACCTTTCCAACTCTTCTTTAACTAACAAGGCCACTCTTGGGTGCATCTTTCGAAGCTTCTGTTTGATAGGCTTAGCGTCTGCCTGCACAACCAGGTTATGCACGACCAAAGTTGGATCTAAGTCGGGCATGTCTTTGTAATACCATGCGAACACATCAATAAACTCTCTCAGTAGCATAGTGAACGTCTTTTGTTCTCTGGCTGAGAGTGATGCTCCCAATTTTACTATCTTGGGATCTTCTTCAGTACCAATATTGACATCAATGGTTTCTTCAACTAACAATTTTGATAAATCCTCCATACGCGTGGGATCGCGAGGTAGGTTGAGATCTTCATCCAAGGATGTCTCTACGAGATTTTCATCCTTGGCGTGGTCACTTTGTTTGTCCTTTGATTTTCTTATTTGTTTGTCAGCCAATGCCTCAAAGAGGTTTTCACTGTGTGACTTGGACTTCGATTTTTGCCGAGGCTTTTCTTTAGAACTCTTGCCCTCGCTTTTCTTTAAATTTTGTTGACCACGAAGTTCAGCCTCCTCGCCGAAGTAGGCGCAGGTGTCTAAGTCGATAAAGAAACCCTTCTTGTGATCTCCAATGGGAATTGTATCCCTTATGCCCATGAACTCTGCAATAGCCTCGTTGTTCTCGAATAAATCTAGTGGCACGTGACGTTGTTGGTCCCATTCAACAAGGGAGGGGTATACAAGGTCAAGGGTTGGTTCAGTGGGGGTGATGGTTAGGACAACGTTATTCATGAAAAGGTCCGTGGAGGCCAGATCCTCATATTGGCTACAACAAGAATCCGTATCGCTGTCTAGATAATCGGAGCTATCCTCATGCTCAGAACAAGTCACATCTTGATCATTGGGGTGTGCTCCATAAGGGCGAATCCCAATGCCATATCTTTCTGTTTTGAAATGTGGAAGAGGGACTGGTTCTCTTTGTCCTTGTTCATTCCTCCCACATCCTAGGCCTTTGTAGCCCATGGAGTACATCATTCTGCTAGATTTTTCATATTCTGGGGTTTGATAACAAGATGGCTGAGTGTCCTCAGGGACCCAAGTAGTAGGTGGATCAAGTAATTTTTCCTCAGCTAACAAGCCTCCAGGTAGGAACGACCCAATAGTGTGTTCCTCTCTAGGTCTCCTGAAGCGGTAGTTGGGTTGACCTCTAGTCTTGGGCGACAAGGAGAGGTCAGAAACCAAGAGTGCTTGTTGTACATTATACTCCCCACAGCCATATTCCAGAATTTTCATCTCCCATGAATTAAATGGAGATGTTGAAGTAGATGCCCCATGAGTGCAAGAACTAAGAGAATTTGAATCTACTCGAGATTCCATGGCCTCAGAATGAAGAGGGACAACTATATCTGTGGAGGGACATGTGTATGTACCCTTTCGTGAAAAGCTATTAAGAGCTCTACAATGAGCAAAGGGCTCTGAGTCTCCTGGTATTGTTACTGTATGTCCCTCATGCTTCAGCTTGATGCATTGATGAAATGTTGATGGCACTGCTTGCATGGCATGGATCCATGGTCGGCCTAGAAGCATATTATATGGAAGTTCCAAGTCTAAGACGTGAAACTTTGTCTGATGGCAAGTGGGGCCCACCTCCATTGGCAGCGTAATGGTGCCTGCTGACTCTCTTTCCGCGTTGTCGTATGCGGTGATAGTGATGATATGGGACTCAAGATCTTCTTCTGTATGTCCCAATTGTTTGACTAATTTAAGCGTGCAGATGTTCAATCCAGATCCGTTATCCACAAGCACCCGTTTGATTTTCCTGCGGGTAACAACTACCTCAATGTATAAGGGAAGATTATGTGTAGGATTCTCGGTAGGGACCTCCCTATGGTTGAAAGTGAGATGCTCACTTGGTGCAATATTTGCCACCGCGGCTTGAAGGTACGCAGGATCGACTTCTAAAGGCACTCCCAACCCCTGAAGAGTTTGATACAGGATGTCCTTATGTACATTGGAAATCTTGAGAAGGTCTAAGATCGAAATCTTAGCAGACGTCTTCTCAAGTTGTTCTAAAAGGTTATACTTACCAGTATGTAGGGTCAATGGAGAGGGGTCTAGAATTACGAGGCGGGCACGCCTTGTTACCGCAGCGCAGTCCTTTCCCTTAATCCGGATAGTGTTGACATGGTCATCAGGGGAGTGAATACATCTGGTAAGTGAATCGTAATGATTGTTATCTCTCTTGGTATATAAGTAATTCATGGCTTTATAGGTTTGGGATGACTCTCCCCGATCCGGTTTTGCCTTTTCCGACTTATCATGCTTGGGGAATGGTTCCTTATAAATCCCCATTTTCTCGTTAGGTGTTTGCATGTGGCTAGGGTTATCCACCTCTATCTCCCCGTTGTCAATGAGGTCTTGAATATAGTGGCGAAGTCGCAAACATTTGTCTGTTTTATGACCTTTAACGCGATGCATTTCGCAGTATTCATGCTCCTTATACCATGAAGGTTTAGGAGTGTTGTCATCAAATGGTTGCATTGTAGGATAGGTCATCATGTGGGCCGCATCCAACTATTTTAGTATGACGGACAACGGCTCATTGAGGGAGGTGAATGTTCATCGCTTTGGTGGTGGTTGAATTGGGCCCTTGGTCAGTTTAAAAGGTTGACTGGTTTGGACTGTTTGAACACGTTTGGAATCAGTGATTCCGTCTCCCACCATGTTTTTGTTTTTGTTAAAGATCTTCGGCTTTTCAGCGGGTTTGACACTTTGGTTGTCTTTAGATTGGGTTTTGAGGGTGCCTTTGGCAATGAGAGCCTTTTCTATTTGAATCCCTTTCTCGATAACCTCCTCAAAGGTGCGGACACAATGCATTTGGAGGTGGAAAGCTATATCTGGGTTGAGATTAGGGACGAAAATACTGACCAGCTGCTTCTCAGGGAAAGCGCAAGGGAAGCGACTAGCTATCCCTCTCCATCGTTGGAGGAAGCTAGCGAAGGTCTCATTTGGGCGTTGTTTTGTGCCGCACAAGTCTGCCATGGTGATGTCACTCTCTATGTTATACGAGAAATGACGCACGAATCTTTCCACCAATTCTGGCTAGGTGAAAATTGATCCTCGTGGTAAGCGCGTAAACCATTCCAATGCTTGACCTCCGAGACTCTTAGGAAAAAGTCTGATGAGGTAATTATCACTATAAGACACCTCTTGACATGCCATGTAGAAATCTTTAACATGATCCCTTGGGTCTCCCTTTCCTTTGTATTTGTCAAACTTTGGCATATCAAATTTCTTTGGAAAGGGTTGAAGGGTCATTGTCTTGTCAAAAGGATAGGGGCATAGTTCTTCGTATTGGTATTTCCTAATACTCCCTATATTGCTTTCTTGTATGCTCGCAAGTGTTGCTTTCATAGATTGCACTTCTTGTGCGAGCAATTGTTCTTTAGTGGGAGAAGCGGGGATGTGTACATGATGATACCCTGTGTCTTCTTCTCCTTGGTTTTCTCGATGGAGTTCGTGGATCCTAAACTTAGGCTTTGACTTTTGAATGTTCTTGTTTGTGTCTTTCTGTACCCAGAAAGTAAGCAAAGCTAGTTTTCGGCTTAGGTTACTGAGTTGTTGTTGGATTGTGACTTGGTTTGTGTCTTCTTCTTCTAAAGGTTCTTCCTCTTCGTATTGTGGAGGTTCTTCCCTTATCTCATGTTCTATCTTGTTTATTCGTGGCACTTTGATGAGGGGTATTCTATGCCCTACCACTTTATCATTTTCTGCGTAAGAAGTGGAAGCATGCCCACCTGTTAAAATATCTTCCATATTGATAAGGGGGCGTTCTTCCTTAGTAGTGTCATTTGTAGGTAATATTGGTTCATTCTCGGTGGGCAATTTGGCCCCTAATTCCATGACCCGTGCCAAAACTCTATCTTTATTTCTAAGGAGAAACTCATCTAGTAGAGTGGGGTCAAAATCAAAGTCTGCGTGTGGTGATTCTAATTCGTTTCCACTATGGTCAACCATTTCTTCTATTTCCTTTTCTGTAGAAAATAGTGGTCCTAGATCGTGTCCGATAAATGGGTTTGACCCTTGTTTGTTAGAGGTTTCCCAAGCTTGTGCCTGTTGTTCCTCATATGTTTGTTTCTTTAAACCTAGACGCGTCTTGGGAGCCATGTTTTCGTGATAAGTTTCACTAAGGTAAGTTGTAGATTTGTTCAAAATTCAATGACTACCCCTAAGTGAAACACAAGATGTACGTGTTAAGAGTAAATTAACAGTGTGAGAATACCAATGTGATAGAATGATAAAGTCACCAATGAAACAATCGTTTGGTACCAAAACTTAATCAAATGAAGTACTTCCTAGACTACGTTTCAAAGTAATTTGTGACGCCAGATGATTAACAAGATGTCTCCACTTATGCCAAGTTCAAAGGAATGAACAAGACGTAAGTAAATACATGAAGTTAAATGTGATCTCCCAATCAAGATATACGATGAGCAAGCTCAAGTCTGATTAAGACCTATATCTCAAAAAGTGCCAATTACGATTTGTGAATGACACAACAATATCACCAAGATATGTTAACCCACTTTGCAAGAAAGTGAAGTATTGATATCGAGTTGTTATTGATATAACATGCACAAATGGTAGTGCCTAGCACCTTTTGAAATTGAGGTAATAATAAAACCGAACAAAAAAATGCTCAAAGTATAGCTAGGAATAGTTAAGAATGTGTGCAGCGTAACCGTACAATATAGGTATTTATGTCGAGTTTACAAGAAACAAGACGTAAATATTGAAATTGTAATGATACGAGACAAACAAGCTAACTCCTCTATGGAAGTCCGCAGTGATGAACCACGCCTAACTACAATGATGATCTTGACGTGGGTATCAAGATCACAATGGCTACCAAATGACGTGAAAACGCCTCCACTCACTTTAGACGTTTAACTAACCCAGCCGCAAACATGGATGGGCGTAAACGGACATAAAAGTGAGGGAAACAGTCGAATGGCAACACAAAGGTAATCACACCTCTTTTGATCAACAAAGTGTCAAAAGAATATGAAGGAAATAAATCAAGAAAAAATGACAAAAAATGCTAGTCTCACTTCGGCAGAGTTTCGCCTCGCCCTAAGGCAAGTAAAAACTAGGCGAAAGTAATACGTCACACGTTTCTCAAAAAGAAGGTTCACAACTCAACACTGTTTTAAATGGTCAAAGTGGGCTCCTGGCCAAAGTATATTCTCCTAGGTGGTTCTCTCACCCTAGGTGTTACAAAGTTGCCACGAGCGAGCGCAATTTATCTAAAAATTCACACTCGACTAGTTTGAGAGTATCTCACCTTTACTTTACCCCCTTCAAGAATAGTAGGCAACCAGTGCATCCTACGTGTACTATCATTGGGGTCACCAAAACGGACAACTTGTAACGTTATCTCACAAAGGAATCACTAGTCAAGTAGGTAGTGCGGAGCACTTCCCGTTTCGTCCACAAGGTTCCCTCTTGCATGGACTACTTTGGGGTTCCTGGAACCACCCCCATTGTTGTAGCTTAAGGCGTTATGCCAAAGGGGTTATGTTCCAGTTGAGCGGAGAGGGGACATACCCTTTTCTGAAACCTGCAATACAGTGTTTTGAATATGTTGTTCTTTTTATCTTGTTTAATTAGGTGTGGTTTACTTGAACACCTTTTGGCAACCTGTATAAAAACTGTATTACTAGTTTTTGACTTCGTTTTGATTCCTCCTTTCTTTGACAAGTATTTTTAGGTCCTGCACTCAAGCGTTAGTAGTTCTCCAAGAAAATCATATTATTTAAAAGAGGATTAAGAGTTTCTTTTGATTCTCAAGATCATCCAAGGATGCAAGAGAAGAGCATACACAACAAATAATCCAACTAAAAAGTAAATAAAATCTTTTCAATCAATGAACCATACAAAATTTTTGATAAATGTTCATTCCCTTAAACCAAAAGTGAAAGATGAAGTTTACAATTTACCAAATGTTATAAAATGAAGACTAAAGTTGCTTTTGATTCTCAAGATCACCCTAAGGTGCAAGAGAAGAGCATACACAAACTTTTAGCCCAACTATATAGAAATGGAAAACTTCAAATCAAAGGACCGTTGAAAAATGCTTTGTAAAAGGTTCATTCCCTTAAGTAAAATGAATAATTAAATTTCCAAGTTTAATCCCAATGTTAAAAAGATATAGATCAAAGTTGTTTTTGATTCTCAAGATCACCAAAAGGTGCAAGAGAAGAGCATACACACGCTTTGATCTAAATCGAGTAAGCATGGAAATACAACATTCATCAAAACATTAGACATGTTAGAAAATGACCAGTTTTAAAATAACAGAAAAACCTGCAACTTCTATAAGTGTAAATCCCAAATTTATGTTTTCATTGCATAGTTAACTTCAATACCTTTCCAACTCAAAAAAAATGGAGTCATTTCGAGGTCGGGAGCAAAAGTTATGGCCTTCGGAAGATGGGTTACGCATATGCTCTTATGCTCATGGGTATGCACTTGACATGCACTTAAAAAATGTCAAAAAAAACGTCCCTTAATATGCAAAATGGGCAAATTTTTCCAACCAAGATTCAATTTTGACAACAACCCATCACATTAATATATGAATAGAAGACTCAACGCTATCAAACATTAACATACATGCTCAAGAATTTAAGATTTTCAAGAAATTGACAAAACTAACATGTAAAATGATGAAAAAGTAAGCTCTAAAAATGAAAACATGATGAAATCTTGAAATTTTCTCACCAACATTAAATTTTGACAGCAACCCACCACATTAATATGTAAATATAAGACTCAGCACTATCAAACACTAACCTACATGCTCAAGAATTGAAAATTTTCAAGAAATTGACAAAACTAGCATGTAAAATGTTGAAAAAGTAAGCTTAAAAAATGAAAACATGATGAAATCTTGAAATTTTCTCACCAAGATTAAATTTTGACAGCAACCCACCACATTAATATGTAAATAGAAGACTCAGCACTATCAAACACTAACCTACATGCTCAAGAATTTAAAATCTTCAAGAAATTGACAAAACTAGCATGTAGAATGTTGAAAAAGTAAGCTCTAAAAATGAAAACATGGAGAAATCTTGAAATTTTCCCCTCAATTCCAAATTTGACAGCACTTCACCTCCTTCATACCTACAAGGAAGACCCAACACATGCAAACTCAACAAAACATGTTAAAAAAAACAAGTTAGATCAACATGTGTAAAAGAGGGTTAGTAACCAAAAATAAAACTTAACTACAAAAACTTGAAATTAAGTGCAAAGGACAATGGAGTAAGTCCCACCGGGCGTGCCAAATGTGTGCATGTATACTTTGCTTAATGCTAAATCAAATGAAGCAAGAACTACCACCTAAATAGTTCTACAATTTAACTAAAACAAAGCATAAACACCATCATGATAAGAATTAAACAAGGGTTAGATGCTAGCATTCATCAATACAAACTTTGAAACTAACAATGCTAAATATCTAAACTCCTCTATTCTCTAACAACAAATAAATGAATGGACCTAAGTAAGCTCCATGGCTATCAAACTAGTTGTCCTTAATGCTCCAAGAACCTAGGAATGGGGGCTAATCAAAGTTGGGCTACAAGACCCTTTTGACACCTCCCATATGACCCAAGCACTTTAAGAAAGAGGCTTAACTCTTCAAGATGATGAACTCTCAAAAGGGCAAGGTGCAAGCTCTTAGTCTCTTTGCTATATGCTTTGCATTTACTCTCTTAGAAAGTTTAGGTGTAAGTAAAAAGGTAGGTGGAGGGCTCTTTATATAGCCCAAAGGATAAAGGATTCAACACATTCTCATGAATGTGGGATAAAGGTAAAACATGATTAGGAATGGATAAGGTTGCTTTATTAAAGGTAACCTTACTTTAGAAGGGTTTAATACATGTTTAGCAAGTCATGGGAGTTGGGGGTATTTTAATTAATCAAAGGTGATTAATTAATAGGTAGGTGTAAGCTTATAGAAGCCAATTAGAGGAATATTAGTGTGATTTAGGCTATTAGAAGGGGATTAAATCAATTAAATATTGATTTATTGGTTAAATGGATGGGAAAGCTAATTAATTAATAATAATGAATTAGTCTAGGTAGAAGGGGTGATTTATTAACGGAAGGTCGTTAATTAGGGTATTTGTTGGATAGGCAACTTAATTAATTAGCTTAGTGTAATTAATTAATGATGATATGAAGGAAAATGAGTGCCTGTGACGATATGTGGTTGATTTGCGAGAAATGGGATAATTAGCACAATTTAAGTATTTAAAGTGCTTGGGCATAATTATAGGTGTCTACACCTAGAGATGATAGACCCTACTATCGCGGTTATCTAGTTTAAAGATTCTTAGTCAATAAGTGATACCACCAGTCTGGCATGTGAAAATTGGGCACATGGGACCTATGAATTGATGGGACAGTAGTTGAGAGGGTTAGTAACCAAGGTAATAAAGGTGCGCATGATTCAAAACCTTGGGGGAAAAGAGATATCCAAGTATTCAAGAGGAGCATTCCCTGAGATCTTTCTGCAAGAGGTGGAAGCTTAGTGGAAGAATGAGAATGAATGGAGAGGGATTATAAGTTATGTCTTACTCAGCACAGTAGCACAGTGGTGGGATACACATCAGGAGAACCTCTTAGAGTGGCACGAGGTATGAATTTCTCTCTCTGTCATATTTTCTAGGAGCAATGTGCCCACCATCATCAAGGAGTACCATGGGAAGGAGCCCACCTCTTTCCATATCCAAGAGTGTGAATGGGTCTAGAGAGAAGGTGCGAAAGCCTTGCAACCATCCCTTTAGCTGCACAAGTTGTATTCTACATTGCATGGTTACGCACGCACATGGTATATTCATTCAGAGACATGCCACCAGACAAGGAATTGACAAGAGCTCGTGGCTGAACTTATTCAAACCTTTGAGTATCGGAGTACCAAACCATCAGTTGATAAGGCCTTGTAGGGTATCAAGCTCCTTACCATGTGGGATAGTGCCAAGACAGAAGATAGGCTTTTGGAATTAATAGGTGAACCAGGATTGGAGGTGCGCTTTGAAGAAGAAGTAGAGGAAATAGAAGAGTTACATCTTTAGCGTGCATGTTTGGAAAAAGAGAAAGGAAATTTGGTGTATTTTATTGATGGAGAGGAATCAGAAAGAATAGATGTTAACCATTCTAGAGGGATGTGCAAGGTAGTGGACAGTGTTAATACTCACGCGCGCCTACTATGAACCCTTAAAGATAAATAAGGTTAACATTAGTTCAGGAGAAGATCCTAAGGAAGCTATTATTAGAGATTACTAGTCAGAGAAGGAAGTTTCTAACATCATTGATCTACTGCATGAATTTTAGGATTTATTCCCATGTGGGTACAATGAACTCAAAGGCGTTCATCATTCCTTTGGGGGAGATGAAGATAAAATTGAAGGTGCACGCCCGGTTAGAAAAATTCCCTACTAGATGAATCCCAATTTGTGCATGAAGGTTAAGGAGGACATAGAAAAAATGATATCTTCTGGGATCATTGAGGTAGTGGAAGAATCAAAGTGGATAAGTCTGATGGTAATCAGCATCAAGAAGGATTGGTAAATTAGGATCTGCATGGATTATAGGGAATTAAACGTAGTTTGTGTCATTGATCCCTTTCTGACCCCCTTCACTGAAGAAATTTTGGAAGGAGTTTTTGGGCACGAAATCTATTCCTTTACGGATGGATTTTTAGGGTAACACCAAGTCCAGATTGCAAAGGAGGACTAGGAGAAGACAACTTTCACCAAGGAAGTTTTGTATATATGGTCATGCCCTTTGGGTTGAAGAATGCACCTACTATTTTTTCATGCATAGTGGTGCAAGCATTCCAGGACTTCATCCATAAGTTTCTTCAGGTCTATTTGGATGACTAAACAATATATGGTTTGGTTAAAGACCATTGTGACAATTTAAGGTTAATGTGTGAGAGGAGTAGGTAGTTGAGGATATCCCTCAACATTAAGAAGTGTGTGTTTGCTATAACCTTCAGGACTTTATTGGGACATATCATATGTAAGGAGGGCTTCCTGGTAGATCCCGCTAAAGTTACGGTTATTGTGGAATTAGGGAAGCCTACTAGCCAGAGTGCAGTGTGCGGGCTCCTTGGGCATACAGGTTATTACAAGAAATTCATCAAAGGGTATGCTAAGATCACTGCACCTTTAGAGGAACTACCTAGACATAAAAGTGCCTTCCATTGGGGAGAGGCATAGTAGAGGGCATTTGATACATTAAAAGATAGGTTTGTACTGCACCTATATTACATTTTCCCTCTTGGGACAAGCCCTTTCATGTCCACATAGATGCCTCAGGGACCACCAATAGAGAAGTGCTTGCACAACCAGGTGAAGAGATTGTTGATCATCCTCTATGTTTTTTAAGTAGAAAGCTGACACCAACAGAGTGGAATTATACCACAACTGAGCATGAATCATTATCGATGATCTACGCACTTTTCAAATTTAGGAAGTATCTGCTGTCAACACCCCTTTTTTTTACACCAACCATATGGCATTAAAGTATTTAGTGAACAATCCTGTTCTACAAGGTCACATACGTTAGTGGGTGTTGTTGTTTCAAGATTTTGAGTTTACCATTGTAGTGAAGCCTGGGAAAAGAAATTATGGGCATGATCATCTGTCAAGAATTGATTCAGAGGAGGACACACAGAGTATTAAGGAAACAATGCCAGACGCGCAACTGTTTAGGTTATGGCACACGCCCTCATACTTGGAAGAGATTGCAGTATTTTTAAAGGAAGGTGTGGAGCTAGAAGGAATGAAGACTTTAGAGAAAAAGTAGTTAGCCATACACACCACTCCCTACATGTTAATTAGTGGAGACTTATACAATTTGGGACATGATGAAGTTTTACGTAGGTGTGTATTAGAGCATGAGTTCCTAGCCATCATGGAGGAAGCACATGGAGGAAGTGTGGATGGGAATTATACAGGTGATGCCACCACGCGTAAGATATTAATGGAAGTTTTTTGGTGGGAAACCATGTACAAGGATTGTAAATACTATTTTAAAGCATGTGACCATTGTTAGTGCATTGGTAAACCAGGAAGGAGAGATGAAATGCCTTTATACCCTATCCCTAGCGGGGAGCCTTTTCAAAAGTGGGCAATAGACTTTGTAGGACTTATTGCACCACCAATGCATAGGACTGGGTCATGTTATGTCATCACTTACAAGGATTACCTGACAAGGTGGGCAGAGGCAGCTATGATTAAAGATTACATAACAACCACAACGGTAAGGTTCTTATGGGAGAACATTATCACAAGGTATGGGCGTCCATTGGGTTTGACCAGTGATAGGGGTACGCATTTCTTGAATGAGACCATAATGATCCTGTTATCAAAGTTAATGGTGGCTCATCACAAGACTACACCCTATCACCCATAAGGAAATGGAATTGTGGAAGCATTCAACAAAATACTGAGTCATACCCTGACAAAAATTTGTGATGTCAGAAGACAAGATTGGGATGACAAAGTATTAGCAGTATTGTGGGCTTATAGGAAAACATATAAAAGGCTGAACAAAGCCACACCTTTTCAGTTGGTGTTTGGCGCAGAAGTTGTTTTACTAGTTGAATTCATGTTGCCTTCTCTGCGAATAGTGTGCGCAGAAGAGTTTCCAATGAACAAGTGTTGGAAGAAAGGATTGAGTTAATGAAGCTGAATGAGAGACGATCACTCACCAGGTGGAGCCAAACAACAGAAAAAGTAAAGTAGAAGGCTTGGCATGATCACCACATTCGAAACAAGAAGTTTGAGGTTGGGCAGATGGTGTTTCTATATGATGCTAAGTTTCTACACCATCCTGGGAAGTTGAAAGTCCATTGGGTTGGTCCTTACACAATCTCATACATCCTTGATTTGGGCACGTGCTAGTTACAAGCGCTAGGTGGGACGAAGTTGCCTGGACACTTCAATGGGAGTAGGCTGGAGCCCTACTATAAATATGTCTTCTTGGTGTTTGTAAATAAGGTAATTTTTCCAGTTATTTTACAAATTTCCTTTATGTATTTCCCTTTCTTGTGTTTCCCTTTCATGTTGTTGTTTTGTTTTGTGACTTGGGCACTGGTAACCTTATCGGTACTTTGGAGAAATTGTGAGTGTGCAGAGGACCACACATCATTTTAAGTGTGGGGTGGATAAATGTGAAGGATCGCATGGTTAGAGTACCAACGAAGTTATGTCAAAAATCCATGTTGAATGGCCCGGTTCAAAGAGGTGTGTGGAGATAAAAGATGAAAGGATGGTTGGTGCCAAGACAAATATACTTTTAGATCCCACATACTAAGGAGAAGAAAGTGTAGTAAGCAACATGAGGTAGGCGAGAGCAAAAATCAGGACATAAGAAGTGCCATTGGTGTTGGTTATGCACGTGCAAGAGTCTCCTGTCATGTTGGATTGATTGCACGCCAGAAGGTTGGAGGGATTTTTGCGTAGGTTGGGTGCACGAGTTAAAGCACTGAAGACAGGATTTGTTTGAAAAAGCCACATTAAATGAAAAAAGTATAGTTGTAGGTGAATTACCATTTAATGTTTGAAAAGAGAAAATCTATAAGTAAATCGTCGAGGCATTTTCACTTTCACTTTTTGAAATAGAGAAAGAAGCAAGTTTTACAAACTAGGGTTTCTAGATTCGATCGTGTAAAGAAGGATCTAGGAGATTGAAGCATGAGCAGCCAGTTTGAATTTTGTAAACTAGAAGGAAGGGGTTACATGGGTGTGAGAAAATTTGTGAGGAGGCATCGTCTTGTGGAAGTTTTATCCCAGTTAGGGTTTAACAAACTAGGTCATGGGTTCGAGAGGTTTTTCATCACAGATTTGAGATCTGAGGCTAGAAGAAGTGGAAGAATAGAGTAACAATGAGGGAGTGAAGTGATAGGAGGACCTCAACAATGACACCCAAGAAAGGAAAGGGCAAGGCCAAGGCCAAGCAGCAAGAATCTGACATGAGCAATACAAATGAAGAGTGGTATGCGGAGATGCAATACCCAGATGGGGTAATGATGGGTAAGGAGTGGGAGTCCCACCTAAGGAACATGCCTGTGAGTGATTATAACCACTAAATTAACATGATTGAGAAATAAATGGCACTAGAGTTAGTGCACCCCATGAAAAAATGGACACTAGAGGGCTTTCCCATCTATAATGATGATGTTAAGGTCAAATTGGAGAAGGCAAACTTCTTGTAACTCTATGAGTTTCCCTATTTTGGAAAACCAGAATACCTATACCAATGGCTAATGTCATAGATGCATGTAAATTACTTCCATTTTGTAGGGTGCAAGATGCACATTACTCCCCAACTCATCTCTCAATTCACAGGCCTCATATGTGAGGGAAACAACTTGGAGTATGACCTAAGTGACAAGGAGGAAATTCAGGAAACCATCAACGAATATGCCTGTAAGAAGGGGTCGAGGTACTACAACATTTCAGACATCAAGGACCTAGTGATGAAAATGGCCACGCATCTGGTGACAAAGCTGCATGGCCAAGAGAGATGGACTCAGGTTAATAAACCTTGGTTACATGTTTGTAGGAAGATTATAGAAGGCACCATTTACAACTTATCTGCATACATCGTAGAGGAAATTGTTTGTTGTGTGGAGGAGGGGGACAGAATCCTCTTTGGAAATGTCTTACTAACCAACATATTTTTGGAGATTGGAGTGCCTCGCGCATTGGAAAAATTTATATGGGAGTACCTTGCCGAGGATCCTTCGCTTGCGAAGAGATTTGAGAAGTATGCCTACGACACAATGACAGTACCCCACAAGGTGCGAATGGAGAAGTGGTATACATGCTTGAGGAACACGTTAGAGGTAGAGTGGAGGATCCCTGAACAACTTCCAGAGTCACTGAAGGGGAATCTGAATTTGTAGTATACTAATATTTCTGCCTGGGTAGGTTCAGGATGATAGATGAATCATGGAGCCCATGGTGTATGCTTCCCTTCACTTTCACAGCTCAATACTTCCAAATGGGAGTAAACAGATTCAAGGAATCCAAGAATCTAAAGATGGAACTAGGTATTCTGGACTGGGAGCACAGAGAGATGCAAAAAAGGTTGAACTACCCCAGTGACAAGCGCATGTACATGGAAAGGTATGTGTCACATGAGGTCTAAATGACAAGGTTGATGATGCTACCCATTGCAGGAGGATCCGCGGCATGCGCATACCTTCATATAAGGCCCAATTTTGAGAAAGGCATGTATTTAGAGAATGATGTCTCCATACCTAATGATCCTATGGGTAGGAAGAATCCCACGCCCAAGAAGAGGGGAAGAGAAGAGGAAGAAGAAGCACCAAGAGTGCAGACTGCTCAGAAAATGAGCATGCTGACAATGAGCATCAAGCCTAGTACTTACATGTAGAGAAAGAAGTCCCTGGTTAAGGATAAGAAACCAAAAGTGGAGGCACCTAGGAAACCCCTCAACAAGGAAAAGTCACCTAAGGAAGAGGAATAGGCTGGATCCCCTGTCAAGGAGCCACCTCTCAGGAAAAATCAGTGGATGGAAAAGGAAGCTGACTTGGAGGAGACCAAAATCTTGGAGAAGTACATGGGTGGAAGAGAAGAAGAGAGTGACGAAGATGTAGCAAGGAGGATGAGCTTGAAAGATACCACAAGCCACATGTTTTTAGCATGTACGACTCAAGAGAAGAGAGTAGGGAGGAGAAACAGGAGTTTGTATTCACGTGGCGCAAGAGTACCTAGGATGAGGAAGGCATCCAAGACATGGGAAAGAGTGAGGAGGTTGGCATGGAAAAGCATGAAGTCATAAGCTTCATAAAGGAGTAGATCAACAAGGTAGCAGAGAGAGAGGTAAAGAAAATGCTTGAGGCCCTAGTAGACCAAGAGTTAGAGTGTAACGTTAACATAGTGCTAAAGGAAGGAAAAGAGGAAAACATTGAAAAGGAGCATGACAACGTGGGAGGAGGTCTCGATCTAATAGTGATTTTTCCTAAAGGCACACACTTGGGTAGGAGGACCCTTGGTACAAAAAAAAGACAATTGATGGGTTACGTGGATGACACAAAGAGGGTGCTACGCACGTGGTTCCAAAGCATTGTACCCACAGAAAGGCTTTTAGGTGTGGGGTCATTTGAAAAGGAGGGCACGTACCTCAGAATGAAAAAGATGCTCTCTTGGGCATTTGAATCCAACATTGATGAGCTAGACTTTGAAGTCTGCCATGGAGCGATCATCATAGTACCAAAGTCTAAGAGAGCCAATCCCTTGGTAAACTCCAAGTCGATCTCAGATGAGTAGGTCTATAACACATTGAACAAGGTCACGGGTGAGACAGAGACTAGGCTCTTTGCGCGTAATGAGAGTATAAGAGCGCTAGAGGGAAATCTAGGGAAGAAAGAAGAGGAGCTGGTAGAGAAGGCCAAGAGCTTGAAATGGGATGAACTGATTAGTGCACAGCTAAGGCATGAGTTAAAGGATGAAAATATAAAGGTGTAGGAAGTATACAAGAAGGTGGAGTGTAAGAGTGCCATCATTTTAAAGCACCCAGAACTAGTTCCACCCACGTAGAAGTACGCATCCATTCTGGAATGCTTAGAATATTTAATGTGCATCCTCACTAGGGAGAGATGACCTTTATCCCTGGAGTCTGTAGAGGAAGTGGGCGTGTGCTTAAAGGAAAAGGACAGGTTAAGGGTGGTAAAACTCGTTGTTGAGTATAGCAAGGTGCTCGTAGAGGTTAAAATTGCTACCCAATCTATTGAGGCCGCATATGATACTTGCATGGACAAGGATAAGATAGCAAGCACCTTGGTCACTACACTCGAAGCAGAGCTAAAGGAGTTCCAAGATAAGAATAAAGGAAATAGTGCAGAGAGAGACAAGGTCCTTGCCAAAGTAGAAAGAAAATCTGAGGCGATTAAAACATTAAGGGGTTCAATCAAGGCCTAGCTGAAAGAACTATCCCTCAAATTACCAGGAGGATGGACATGCTTGAAGACCTAGGAAACGAGATGGAGAAGATTGTTGACACTTTGGGAACCCAGGGTATTGGCCTAAGTTTTGACGAGGTAAGCATCCTGATCGGTGACCTTTGTCATAAGGCACAGAGTGAGGTCGATATATGGAACAAGCTAGAGGCAGACTTACAGAAGGATTTTCCTAGCTTGCTGAGTTGATGCCACCCCCATTCTTCCTTCTTCCTCAATTCTTTCATTCCTTTATTCTTTTACAAAATGTAAGACTACACCTTCGTTCCTTAAGGCAACGTACATCTTGGTTAAGTGGATTGTTTCCACAAACGGAGAACAGGCATAGTGTGGGGTGATATTGGACCCCTAGATTAGTGACCAAGTATGAAGGCACATAGGCGCACAAGGTCCCAGTTATGGAATGGCAAGCAAAGAAAAAGCGCGCAAGAGAAGGGTTTGAGGAAGCTTGTGGCGTGCAACACACGAAGATAGAACCAAGGGTTTGGGACTTAGTCAATTTGGATGTCCGAAGTAGAACACGTGAAAAGCATGACCCGGTTGCATGTGGATATGATGCCATCCTAGCGACAGGTTGTCCTAGGAAGGATCATGCCTACGATAAAATATTCTATAAGAATATCATGCGAAAAAGTGGAAAGCTCAGGCCTAGAGAATCATGCTCACAGGTAGGACCACATTTGGACACTTGGCACTAGATCTAAGGGCACTGGAGGGTGAGTTGGTAGTCTAGGAAAGCTATAAATACAAGCACCTGCAGAGAAAAAAGGAGATCCATAGAGAGTGAGTGAAGCTCTGAAGAAATGATGTGAGGACTGTGTCAAGTGGATAGTTGTACTCGGGAGAGAATACATTAGGCTTGGGGATGTAAATTTTCTTTTTGGTAGCTTAGTTACTTTAAGTCCAGTGCAATGCATGACTATGGTTTGCTTCTCTGTGACCCTCTATAATGGTTCCACGGATGTAATAAGGTTGGCTGTTATAATATATACATGAATATCAATGATTCGGATGCATATTTCTATCTTATGAGTTCTCTTTCCTTTTATGCTAAGTATTGATGCGTGTATGTTTCTTTATATCATACTACATGTTATGGATTCTTTTAAGTACTTAGTCTGAAATGACTGCAAGGATCTAGAGGCCATTCTGAGCCCTATGATTCTTGTATGTCCTAATTTCCCTTCTGAAATTTCTCACACAAATCATAGATGATGTTTCTCACAAAACTCACATAAAAGAGAGACTCGGTACCCAAGTGTGCCTCAGGTGAGCACTCAGCTTTCGTTGGGTGATAGGTCAGTGTGCATGGGGTTCCTTTCTTTTGTGATAGGGGTAAAAATGAATACACCACTGAAATTCTCGGGCAATTGGAAAATTTTGTGACTGCACATAGGATGGATGTGTGCACTCTCTCCAAGTGGACAAATCAAAAATCAATACAAAGAAAAGTAAATTGTGTGCACAATTGCTAGTTATAATTTATTTTTAGATTGCTCAATTATGGATGGGTGTCTTGTCCTCCTTTAATTCAAATCTATATTCCAGATTTTCTATATATATTTTCTTCAGTTTGCAATTTATCTAATTTCTAACGCATTTTATTAAAATGCCAAAAATTTAAATTCCTACACATTATTTATCCCTACCAATGCGCAAAAAACTTAACATATAAAAACTCTACATAGGTGCCTATTTAAATGGATCATAAGCCAATTTAAACTATAAACAACAACCTATAAAAGTGCCTCCTTATCCTCTAAAGTGCCTAATGTGGGATATTTCCCCAAATAGAAGTCAAAGCACCTCATATGGGGGGATTTTAACCTTGGAAACTCGGGTAAAAGGATAGGTACCCAAACATTTCACCTAGAGCTGTGAAGTAGTGTAAAAGTAGTTTTGTTTTATTTATACAGACAAAGGCTGACTGTGATATTGTTTTGCTCATAACTTGAGCTAGAGAAGAAATTTTGAGGTGATGTAAAAAGAGACTACTATTATTTTTGGTAGAGGAACATGATGAGAAGATTAGATAATTTTATAAATATTTGTAAATATTTTTTTCAATATTTTTATAGATCAGTCCCATTCCACTAGACCCAGAGATGTAAGCCACAAGTGTTGAACTCCATTATCAATTCTTGTGTCACTAACTAGAAAATTTTATGACTATGTGTAGTATGGACGCATGCATACTTGCTAAGTGGACAAATTGAAAATCAATACAAAGCAAAGTGAAGTGTCTGAAAAATTGTGAGTTGAATTTTATTTTCAAATAAACACTAAAGGTATGTGTAGTCCCCTATGCATGAATCCAATATATAGTAATCATCTTCTGGAACGCAAGTGCGCTTATTACACAAAACACTTAACTAAATTTACAAAGCATAACAATGATGAAAGGAAAAATGTATAAAGTAAATCCATTAAGGAAATCAAATCTAATGGAAATACTACCTTATTACAAACACAAAGAATACATATTTTTAGTAAGGCTTCAACTACTCCCATTAAAATAACTGGGCAAATGTGTCCCATATAGTGTTAGTATGTGGAAAATTCCTTAATCGAGTATGTAATTTATAATAAATGGTCCCAACCAATGCACATTAAACTTTCCAGGGTGGCGCAAGAACTTTGAATCATAAAGAAGGACCATATGTCTAACTTTAAGCTTCTTATCTGTAATATCTCTATTATGCCATGCCTTCTTCCTGGCCTTTCCCATCTTCTGAATCCATCTAGAAATGGGACCAATTTCATCCAGCTTCATTAAATTATAAATCCACTCTTCCAATGCTCACTCATGAACTAATCCTCATGCACATGCAACATGCAAAGAGGGTAACATGAACTCCACTAGAAAAACATCCTCTACACCTAAAACCAACTGAAAGGGTGTGGATTTATTCAATATTTTATAAGTTTTCTTGTATGCCCAAAGTAAAATAGATAATTTATTATCCCATTCCTTCCTTCCAACATCACAAATTGTAGTTAATGTATGGTTCAGTATCTTGTTGAAAGCCTCATCAACTCCATTTTCTTGTGGGTGATAAGGTTTTCTTTTTTGGTGTGCCACCATAAATTTGGCCTATAGCATCTTGATGGTATCATTAATAAAATGAGTACCCCTATCACTTATCAAACTTAATGGGCATCCATACTGTGTGCATGTATACTTTGCTTAATTCTAAATCAAATGAAGAAAGAACTACCACCTAAAATAGTTCTACAATTTAGCTAAAAAAAAGCATAAACACCATCATGATAAGAATTAAACAAGGGTTAGATGCTAGCATTCATAAATACAAAACTTTGAAACTAACAATGCTAAATATCTAAACTCCTCTATTCTCTAACAATAAATAAATGAATGGACCTAAGTAAGCTCCATTGCTATCAAAATAGTTGTCCTTAATGTTCCAAGAACCTAGGAGTAGGGGCTAATCAAAGTTGGGCTACAAGACCCTTTTGACACCTCCCATATGACCCAAGCACTTTAAGAAAGAGGCTTAACTCTTCAATATGATGAACTCTCAAAAGGGCAAGGTGCAAGCTCTTAGTCTCTTTGTTGTATGCTTTGCATTTGCTCTCTCAGGAGTTTAGGTGTAAGTAAAAAGGTAGGTGGAGGGATCTTTATATAGCCCAAAGGATAAAGGATTCAACACATTCTCATGAATGTGGGATAAAGGTAAAACATGATTAGGAATGGATAAGGTTGCTTTATTAAAGGTAACCTTACTTTAGAAGAGTTTAATACATGTTTAGCAAGTCATGGGAGTTGGGGGGTGTTTTAATTAATCAAAGGTGATTAACTAATAGGTAGATGTAAGCTTATAGAAGATAATTAGAGGAATATTAGTATGATTTAGGCTATTAAAAGGGGATTAAATCAATTAAATATTGATTTAATGGTTAAATGGAAGGGAAAGCTAATTAATTAATAATAATTAATTAGTCTAGGTAGAAGGGGTGATTTATTAACGGAAGGTCGTTAATTAGGGTATTTGTTGAATAGGAAACTTAGTTAATTAGCTGTAATGTAATTAATTAATGATGATAGTGAGAGAAGATGAGCTGATATTGAAAATATGTCAACAATTTGTGAGAAAGGGGATAATTAGCACAATTTAAGTATTTAAATTGCTTCATGCGTAAATTATAGGTGTCTACAGTAGTGCCCCTACATAACAATGGCATAATTGATGCCACTTTTATGGATAGTAGTTAGATATGTATTTTTAGTGCTCTTGTTCCTTTTTGGAAGCTTAGGGTGGTGATAGATAATACTTATAGTGGTTGATGGGGTATATTTGAAAGAATTCGACTGAGTATATGAATATGATGAAAATTATTTCAGATTTCGTAATGGGGACAAACTCAAATGTTGACCCAACGTATTAAGAAGGAAGACAAAGATTTGAAGAGGAAAGCGATGTAAAATCAAGAAAAAGAAAGAGAGGGACAGAAGAGCTTAGCCCCAAGAGCTATGTATTGGAGCAATTTTGGTGTCAACATATTGCCATAATAAATACCTCATTAGTCCTTGATGCCATCAACAAGTATAATCATTCGACAGTTATGATAGAACTGCAAGATGTCCAAGGCCATACTAAGGATGATTGCTCCATTCAATCTTAGAAATACATAAAGTTCAAGTAAGATACAACAATGCCAAAAGGCCAGAAAGTGAAAGATTGTTAACTCAAGTAGTTTTCTTGATAAGGAATGTAATGCAATACGAGAAAGTAAAAATGCTTTAGGACCTAGAAATGAAACATAAGATGCATAGATTTTTTGTCTATCGACCATTCAATTACGAATTGTAAGCACCATTAGCCACTCGAGTATGTTTGACTTGTAGTGAGTGCCCTAAGCAAGGATCCTGCAAGGGGAATTACGGAGGACACTTGGGTCTGACTTGAAAAGCAATGTGGACTACGACCCTAGCTTCCATGTTTCCTATAATCGTTGTGCCCCAGATGTAATTGCATGTTAAAATATTCATGCAAATCAAATAACTTATTCTTTGATGGAGGTCCAGACTACAAGATGATTCTAAGCAAGGATAACACACATGAACCACTATTCATTTTATACTACATGTAGATGACGTTATGATAGGACTCAATATTCAAGGTATTAGAACCTTGTGTCACATCTGCAAATTCTTATTTGTATCTTATTTGATGATTCTCCCTTTAAAAAAAAAGACATGTTTTAGTTGATTTTAAAAATTTGGGATATCTAACTCTTTAAGAAATGTTTTATCTAGAAATTCATAGTTGATGCACATAGTATAGATGGTTATGTACAATTTGATAAGGCCATATATGCGTGTACCAGAAAGGTTTACATGGAAAACAATTCCCCAACTTATTTTAGGTTGGAGTATTCAAAGTTATAACTCAATGTAATCTTGTAGATAATGGGACACAATGCCATTACGTTATAACATCAACACCTCTATGGTGATCCTCAATCTTCTTTTATTGGTCTTAGGATAGGATCTACTAGTGATTTCTGAATGATAAGTTAGTTTACAAGTGGGGTTGGTACATTCAAAATTGGACATGGTTTATCCATGAGAGAGGGTGGTTTATTTATATTTGATGAGTTCAAAGGTTTCCATAAGATTTGGAAAATTGGTAATCTAGGTTAATACACATGTTTGGTGTTCTGATCCACACTAGAAGAATGATGTGAATGACTATGAATGTACCTCCAGAATACATTTTCTAGTGAAGAAGTGATTTGTATATAATGTAGACATATAAAATCGTCGACATGCTTAGTATATGGACTAGAGTAAGAGTCTCATACAATATACCAACATCATGACATATAATAATTAATCACTAAGATTAATTACTGTAATTTAGATCCAGTGTCGACCATGTTGATCATTATTGACCATCTTGAATCCCAAATCATTTTAAATAGACTAATCCCATAGTCATTAGATCTCATTAATCCATTATGTATATCTTATTATTTATTTTGATACTTCATTAACATTTTGTGAATGGAGGGTGTAAGGATTCCGTACACCCTCACCTACCACCTACTCTAGCACATGCCTACACCTATCCTTTCCATGTATCCTCATCCCTAGATGTCATTTGATTAACCTAATCACTACATTTTCTAATGCCTAATTCAGGCATCCTATAGCCTCGATAGAGATCTATTGGAAATACGTCTATAGACCATCTCCTATCCATTGAATTTTCTAATTCAATAGAAGTTTCTTCCCTCTTTGAATTTTGTTTGAATCTTTTAATTTCTAGAAGCCTTCCACTCTCAGAATCATCTAATCTTCACATGAAGTCTAAGAACCACTTGATGGCCAAATGGAAGGAGGTGGAATTCATCTGTAGATCACTGAATCCTGGCCAGTACCTAACAACTATAAATTGAGCTCTCTTCGCAACAAGTTGATTACTATGTTTTAGTGTGTTAGCAAGATCATACATGAGGTCCATCCATTTTATCCACTTATCACTCAAGGTCAACTCATCAGACCAGGGGAAATCAGATACCATCAGTCATAAATTTTATCAAAATGCATTGCAATGTAAGCTAAGGGGAGGTGTTTCCTAAGTTTATCCACCACAAGGGATGAATAAATCCAAGAGTAACCAACATCAATCATGATAAAATACAAGGAAGGGATTAAAGAAGGATCCATGTGTACGCAACACTTGTATTGTAATGTTTGATCTAGGTACCTTTGAGTTTTCTCCTTGTTTCCATCCATTTAATTTATCAGAGGTTTTGTTTGAAAAGTATAGAGTAGGATAACATAGTGTAAATTGAGAAATAGGGGCGGAAGCCTGATTAACTTTATTAATCTGAATCAACCAAAAAACTACAGAAATGGAGCTGTTGCAATATCTTATAGGATATTGAACAACCAAATGTAAACAGAAGAAATATGTTGCACAGGTGAAACCAAGTTCTAAACTACACAAGCTTAATAACATCCAGGATATTACAATCTAAATACAAGGACAAATATATTGTTCATAAACAATATAATAACATGTGGAAATAAAAGACAAATATGGTTGATAAAACCATATAAACAATACATACAATAATATGGTTTATAATAATAACCATTATTATTTAATTAATAAAATTAATTAAATAATTATACTTGCATAATTATTAGGATAATAATATTTTATCCTAACATTCCCCCCCTTAATTGTGCATTGTCTGAAGAGATGAGGAGAGGAACTCTCTGAACAAATCGAACTTGTCACGTGCAAGTGACTTTGTGAAAATATCAGCTCGTTGTTCAGCGGTCGGACAAAATTGAAGCTGTATGTTGTGCTTCAACACATGTTCGCGTATGAAATGAACCTGAACCTCAATGTGCTTTGTTCTCTCATGAAAAATTAGATTGCAAACAAGTTTGAGAACACCTTCATTGTCAGCATACATGGTGGTCGGTTTGTCCTGAGGTATTCCAAGTCCTTCTAGTATGCGACGTAGCCAAATCGCTTCACAGATAGATTCTCCTATAGAATGATACTCAGCTTCTATGGAAGAGTGAGAAACAAAGTGTTGTTTCTTACTTCCCTGTGATATTGGTCTAGATCCCATAAAGAATACAAATCCAGAAGTGGATTTTCTATCATCAATGTTACCTGCATGATCTGAATCTGAATATCCAGTCAAGAAGAAGTTTTCGTTCTTCTTGTATTCTAGACCAAGATCCTCTGATCCTTTGAGATATCTCAAAATGCGCTTTGCTGCTTTCTAATGAAAAACTTTGGGTTCCTGCATGAACCTGGATAGATATCTTACTACAAAGCTGATATCTGGTCTAGTGTAGGTTAGGTAAATGAGACTCCCAATTAACTTCCGATAGAGAGTGGCACTTACCTCAAGAGATGGATCTGAACGAGATAACTGTAATCTATTCTCCATAGGTGTAGCAATTGGTGTGCAATCCATCATCCTAAATTTCTTAAGCATTGTCTTGGTATATTTCATCTGAGAAACAAAAATATGATTCTCTTTATGCCACACTTTGAATCCAAGACAATAGTGCATTAGCCTGAGATCGATCATATCGAACGATCGATTAAGATCTTTCTTCATTGCATCGATCATCCTCACTGAACTGCCAGTGATGACTAGATCGTCGACATAGACAACAACAATCACCATCTCCCCCCCTTGTTTTTTGAGGTAGAGATTGGGATCGTATGGATTTCTAACAAATCCATGTTGTACGAGATGCTCATCAATCTTGATGTACCATGCCCGGGGTGCCTGTTTGAGGCCATACAGAGATTTCCTGAGTCTGCATACCTTTGTTTCTTGACCAGGTACAACATATCCCTACAGGTTGAGTCATGTAGACTTCTTCTTGTAAATATCCATTTAAGAAGGCACTTTTTACGTCCATTTGGTGGACTCTCCATCCAAACTAAGCAGTTAGAGCAAAGATCATCCTAATTATCTTGATCTTAGCTATGAGAGAAAATCTCTCCTCATAGTCAATGCCTTCTTTTTGTGTGTACCCCTTTGCTACAATTCTTCTTTGTACTTGTCCACTGTCCCATCTGCTTTGTACTTAGTTTTGAATATCCATCTACATCCAATGGGTTTCTTCCCTGGTGGAAGATCAATAAGCTACCAAGTGTTATTCTTCATCACTGATTGATATTCAGAATCCATGGCATATTTCCAAGATTTTAACTATAGGGATTCCTGGACTGTAGAGGGCTCATCAAATTCAATAACTCTACTCATCAAAGAAAAGTTAACTTCTTCTCTTGCTTTACTGCGAGTTTGTGGTCCAGGGGTGGATGTATCCAGTGGAGCATCCAATCTTGCATCTCGTAATGTACTTGTACACCATTTAGGCATACATTGAAATGTTCCCATGGGTTGTGGTTCTATTTGATCAACACCATCATCCCCATCATCACTTTCATCTTCTGAGGGAACATTAGCTTCAATTTTTACAATAGGTGAAAAATCTACATCTTGTGAGTCTAGAGGAGGAGTCTCTGCTTCCTTCTTCTCAAAAAACTCAACATCTCTACTAGTGTAGAATTTTTTGGTCTTAGGATCCATCAATCTATACCCAAGAGTCTCTTCACTGTACCCAATGAAGATGAGTTTTTGTGACTTCATGTCCAATTTCTTTCTGTTCTATTTGGGTATGTGCATGCTTTCTTTGCACCCAAATACTCTAAGGTGTGCAATGGATGGTTTCCTTTTGACCATGCTTCTTGTGGTGTAATTCCATCAAGAGCAACTTGTGGGCACTCTGTTCAACAAATACACTGTTGTTTTTGCTACTTCTGCCCAAAATGTCTTTGCAAGTCTGGAATCATCGATCATGCATCGCACCATTTCCATGATAGTATGATTTCTTCTCTCAACAACACCATTTTTCTGTGGTGTGTGTGGAGGAGGCATTTGTCGACGAATCCCGTGAGTTTGTAGGTAGTCTTTGAACTCATCACTGGTGAATTCCCCCCCTTGATTTGAGTGGAGAGTTCTGATGTGATGACCAGTTTCTTTCTCAACTGCTACTTTGAACTTTTTGAAGGTTTCAAATGCTTCACTTTTCTTGCGAAGACAAAAAATCCACATTTTCCTCGAATAGTTGTCAACACAAAGCATGAAGTACTGGAACCCAGAATGACTTGGCTGCATCAGACCACAAAGATCGGTATGAACCAGGTCAAGTTTACCATGAGCTCGAAAAGTACTCTTTTGGAATGAAGCCCTGTGTTGTTTTCCTACTAGGCAGTGAGGACACTTGTCTGTATCCTTCTGAAGAGAAGGTAGCCCATGTACCATATTACACAGGCGAAGTGTTTCAAGATATTTAAAACTAACATGACCAAATCTCTGATGCCACAACTGGGCTGAGGTGGAATTTTTAGCCACAAGTGCTTGATCATCTCTATAAAAAAATCAAGTTGGAACATGCGTCCCACATTGGAGGCTTTTACAATTATTTTCGAGCCTCTTGATTTATCTCGAATCAAACACGTTTTCTTGCCGGATTGACTATCAAAGTCAATTTTTAGGTTGTGATCTAGGAGTTGACTAACTGAAAGAAGATTCTTTGTCAACCCAGGGACATATAGGACATCTAATAGTCTACATTTGCGTGAACCAAGGGGTAGAGAAATGTTCCCAATCCCCTGAACTGTATATGAAGAATCATCTCCCAACGAAACATGATTTTTTGATGGCATGTCCCTCATTGAAATAAACCAGTCTCTGTGGCTGGTCATGTGTCGAGTGGCTCCCGAATCAACATACCAAACATCACTAGATGACGTGGATGGTTCACTTGATCGAGCAGTGAACAAGAAGTCTTCATTGTCTGACTATTCTTGTTGCTCAACAATATTACCTTGCTGGTGGGGTCTTCTTTTCCAGTTCCCCTTTTTCTGCCCGTGATAGTTGTTAGAATGTCCCTTGTAAGATTGTTTTTGTTGTGGTCCAGAGTTTCTTGATGAACCTTTCTTATAAGTGTTATACCAACAATCTTTTAAGTCATGTCCTCTTTTGTAAATTGGACATTGCTTCTTCTGTTGATTGTCCCCATGATACTGATTCTGATGTTGGGACTTCTGATAGGATTTAGGTTTTCCTTTACCTTTTCCTTTCCATTTTTGATGTGAAGAAAGTGCCTGCTCCTCTTCATCATCCTTATTGTGCATTGCTTCCTCTTGTTGCAGTAGGTTTACCAGCTTGTCAAAACTAATTGTCGTATCTGACAAGTTTAGAGTTGTGACAAAAATGTGGTAAGAACGAAGGGAGAGCTCTCAGAACAATGGGAACGAGAGATTCATCTTTGAATTCTTCTCTTAGGGCTAGAAGTGAATCCCTCAACTCTGTAACTCTTCTTAAGAAAGCTTCAATTTTCTCATTCTATTTGAACTTCAATGTATGTATTTGAATATGTAAATTTAGTATGACATTCTTGTTCTTGGCCTCATATATTGTGTTCAGCTTATCCCATCACTTCTTTTGTTGTTGTGGCATCTCGAATGTGGGCTTGCACATCGTCGGACACTCCAAACAAGATGATAAGTTTTGCTTTCTGATATGCTCTATCAAACTGTCATTATTGTGTTGTATCAGTTGTTGATCTGGTTAGAGTACCATTCACAACAGGCCAGATTTCTTCAAACTCAAGTTGTGTCTTTATTTTTGTCTTCCATGCAGCACAGTTGTTTCCTCTGAGTAATTGCAAATCCGGAAGAAAAAATTTAGGGGCATTGGTGCCCATTTTTCATAGATCACTAACAGGGTTTGGCTCTTATCACTCTAGGTATTAAGGTCTCCTAATCTATATACCGTCAGTTAGATATACTAAACCTTTCTATATGCGTACCCTTCCGATATACCTGGTGGTATGTGGAAGAAACTCGCGCTTTTTATATACCCAGTGGTACGTGAAATAGGCTTTAAGGTACGTGAAAGAATTCAAAACTGTGGTACCAAGACAATACTAAAAGGGGTCTGTGCAATTATTGACACTGGCTCAAAGAAATCTCCTCATATGCGTGCGTAACCTTGTTATATACTTGCATAATTTTTCATTCTGGATTTATGTCATGCAATCATTCATAGACGGATGAGATGGATCATAGTGTGTGCACTGTGACCTTATTACTCCCCATCAATTTATAGCGAAGATGCCCAGACAACATTATTGTAGCTATATTAGGCTTTAAGTGCAGTAGTAGTCATGAACGAATTTACCTGTAAGTGCTTCCCAAGTGGCACCGTATATATCGAATTCTACGAATGAGAGCTAGGATCTCGTGAGTGTTACAGAACCAATTTTTTTAATGTTTTTTATTACAATTCTTCTAGTTTTTGATCAGTTACAAATATTTTCAGTTCACTTATGGCAACCTATAAATTAGTACAATATATTACAGTAGTATTCAATTTATATTAAAAAATCTAGAAAAAATTGAATGGCAGGAAAAAAAAAATTGTTGTTATAGCAGGTCCTGGTTGCCTTCAGAGCCCAATACGACCCACTACATGCCAAGAAAATGCCAAAATATAGCTGAAAATGTAATTTTTGGATAGGCCTCCTTTTGCAAAAAATGTCCAAAATGAAAAACCAGGACGAATGGGAGAAAAAAAAAAACCCCCTAAATTAGGGATTTCTCCGCTAAATTTAGTTAGTTATAACTAAATTAAAAAATCTGCTAAATTTAGCAGTTCCGCCAAAAATTCCGCCAAATGCAAAATGTGAAGTTAGGGGTGGGATTTTAACCATGCACCTCCCACTTCTAAGGCTTTCCCTCTATCCAACTTGGCCACTTAAGGGTGCTTGATGTAGGAATGAACAAATTTGTATTTAAAGTATATGAAAAAATGACTTACCTTTCAAAATGCGACCTAGATGAAGGATTCACGTATCTCCAGCTGGTGTGATGTGATTTTAGGGTTTTTTTTTTTGCTAAAAATCTGGATCTGAAGCATCTTCAACACTTTATCTCCTTTTTCTTTGTTTTGTTCTCCTTTGGCCGCCACTTTTCCCTTATTTCTCACCATTTTTTTTCATTTTTTGCTTGCTTGGTCGCTGTTTTTTTTTTGCTTTTTTTTGTGTAGGCTGTGAATGAAATGTTTGTTGTTCCTTTTTTTTGTTTGGTTTTTTCTTTGCTGTGCCGCCTCCTTTTGTTTTGTTTTCTCAGCCGCTTTTGACACACGTTTCCACCATTTTTATTGATTTGATCTAGTTTTGTTTCTTGTGTGTAGGTGCATTGAGTATATTGCAGGTCTGCGTGGAGGCTTTGGCGTGAAAGATTGTATATTTTCCATGATTGTGTTTGTGCATGCGCAGGTCCGGTGAGTAGGAGGCTGTTCGCTTGCTGCAGGTTTTGGCAGACAGAATTTGACTCGGCCACTGTAATATTGGCTGAGAAAAGTTGTGTTACACCTACAACACAATGTAATACATGATCTCCTATATATGAAATATATGTGCTCCAATACGACAAGCCTCTGAATGCAAACTCACTTAGCAGGTCCACATACACACAGACCTCGAAATCCAGTGGTCTGCTAAATGTAGCAGAGACTAAATAGCCTCTCTAAATTAGAGACAAAACCCTTAATGGGGAAAAAAAATAAAAAAAATTTAAATTCTTTATACCTGCAACAAACTTTTGCCTGGTGCTAAGTGCACCAGTGCAAAAAAAATTTGCGTTCCAAACACCTGGAACTGAACAAGACGTTGTGGGTTTGCAGAGATGATTCTGGGAAGATTACAAGAGGCTAGCACTGGCTCTCCTTTTGTTACAAATTTATTCTCCATGATCTTCTCCTATCTCTGCTGCGTTCTCTTTCCACTCCTTCATAGGTCTAGATTCTCGCTCTGGTACCAAATATAGATTGAGAAACAAGGGAAAAAGCCTGATTAGTTTTATTAATCTTAATCAACCAAAAAACTATAGAGAATGGGCTGCAATATTTATAGATATTACACAGCCAAATACAAACAGAAGATTAATTTGCATAGGTGAAACCGAGTTCCTAAAATACACAAGCTTCCATTAACATCCGGGAAGTAACAATTAAATACAAAGAAATATATTGTTCAAAACAATATAATAGCATCTATGAAAGACAAATATGGTTTATGAACCATATAAACAAATACATAACAAAATATGGTTAATTTAATAACCATTATTATTTAATTAATAAAATCAATTAAATAATTATACTATGCATAATTAATTATGATAATAATATTTTATCCTAACACACACACACACACACACACACACACACACACACACACACACACACACACACATATATATATATATTTGAACCATTGTTACTAACAAAGTCACTATGTGTGATAGGATCCAACAACGATGTTTGCAACTTCCTTGATAAGGGAGACTAAGCGTGTTTGTTTATCAAGAGTCATGTTTTCCCCAGTCTTGATAATCGTGGTGAGTTCACACTCAACAAAGGATTGAGATTTATCCTTAAACATGGATTTTTTATGTAGAAGCTTGAGTTCCCTATCTAGAGGTTTATGCACTTTATGTCATACTTGATGGTTATGTTGATGTGCGTTCTTGAATCGCGCTTGATTTACAACTTTGAGATTGTTCCAGTTGTTGGGGGATTTTGAGCTCTTGGAAGTTTTGACCTGAGCTTGATAATGAACCTGTTTGGGTTTCCTATAGGTTGACGCTTGAATTTTGTGACCTCGAGAAGGAGAAGAATGTGAAAATTTACGATTGATGATAGGAATGATAGGAATGGTAGTGGGCTTGCCACAACCATTGATAGAAGAAATATGTGATAGATGAAAAGGATACAGCCCAAGAATTGAAGAGGATGGGATTCCAGGAGGTGAGCCATGGATAGAAGGTGAAAGGCTACTAGGATGTGGCCCAAGAATAGAAGAAGAAGGTCTACTAGGACTGTGACCCATAAACAAAAGATGAAGGGCGACTAGGATGTGGCCCAAGAATAGAAGAAGAAGGGCTACTAGGATGTGACCCATAGATGTAAGATGATGGACTACCAAGTATGTGGCCCAAGAATAGAAGATGATGGACTACTGGGATGTGGCCCAAGAATAGAAGATGATGGACTTCCCGGGGGTGATTCATACATAGAAGATAAGGAGCTAGTTAGATGTGCCCCAATAATTAAAGATAGTGGGATACTCGGAAATGTCCCACAAATAAAAGAGGGAGGGCTACTAGAAGGCGACCCATACCTAGGTGAAGATGAAGGGCTACTTGGCGCTAACCCCACAAGAGATTGTGATTGAGGAATTATGATAGATGAAGAGTTATTGGGTGATGAGAAGATAGGCCATGGATCTATGCAAGACCAAGGAGTTTCATCACATAATGAAGAATGTGAAGATGGAAGAATAAGAGGAGGATTAAGTTGCATGATCTGAGGCTCTTCCTCCATTTCTTGATTAAAGGAATCAACCTTTTCCTCACAATATGCAGATACATCAAAGTATAAAGAGAATCCCTTTTTGTAGTCCACTAAAGGAATATCTTCATATGCCCCTATAAATGCCTTGATTGTTTCTTCATTCTGAAAGAGATCAATTGGTATGAGTTGTTGATCGATCCCTAGGGGTTTATTGGAAGAAATAGGATCACTTGGTGTGGAAGGCTTAGAAGATGTTTGATGATTATAAATAGAAGAAGATGGTGTGGGGGACAAAGAATATATGTAGCTAGATGTCTGAGGAGTAGAAAAAGGTGGTGTGGACCTACCTATACAATGGTATGTCATATGTAAACTAGTAGGATTAAGTCCAAATTCTGTAGATTGTGACACATGGGTTGATTTAGATGTTTGTCTCAAAGGACTTTGAGTCACATGAATATTCACAGAAGGAAGATTCCGTGGGGGTGATTTATGAAGAAGGTCCTGCAAAGAAGGGGAGAACTATGATTCAAGCATCGCATTAGATGAATGATGACAAGGGTCTTGCAAAGAAAGGAAGGACTGTGATTCAAGCATCACATTAGATGAATGATGACAAGGGTCCTGTGAAGAAAGAGAGGACCGTGATTCAAGAATTGTATTATACTTCTGATTGGAGGGATTCATAGGTCACATGTATCTTCAAAGGAAGAAAACGTCATTGGGGCGACTAATAAAAGGGGTCCTGCGAAGAAAGGGAGGACTGTGACATAAGAGTCGCATTAGATGATTGATGAAGAGGATCCTGCAAAGAAAGGGAGGACCATGACTTAGGAGTCACATTATATGACTTAGGAGTTGAATTAGATGAATATGAATAGTAGTTTGGATTTGAATCCTCAGAAGAGTCATAGGAAATATTTGGATTGGAATCCTTATAAGAAGAGGAAATGTTTGGATTATCATTAGAAGAAGAGTGGGGGGAACTCAAATAATAATTTGGAGTAAACGTGTCCAAATCATACCACCGACTATGAGATGAAGGTGGGGAACGAGTTACTCATATGGGCTCTCTAGCACAAAGAAACAAACGAGGTTTAGTTGTGATGGGAATCTTATGATTTGAATTACTGAACCTAAGTTCTATATTTTTGGAAGTATGGGGAACCATGCAATAGTTAGTCATTTTTGGCATTGTTTTAAGCACAAATATCTAGATCTAGATAGTGTGATGGAACTCCTTCAAAGGGAAGGAAGTGACATGTTTATTTGGGTAGCATAAGGACAACCAACCAAACATTTTATAAGTATGGGGATGCGTGCATAATTTTTTTAGAAGAAATTATAAGGTAAATATACATCGTGATGACGTAATATCGATGAGATAAAAAGGGATTGTCCTAGAAAATAAGTTTTTCTGAATCAATAATCACAAGGAACAATCATGCGAGTGTTAAACCCAAATCCAATCAACAAGGAAATACACCATATGAAAATGCGATGCAAAGATGATCAACAAGATGTTTTCACTTATGCCAAGTTCAAGGAAATAAACAAAACGTAAGTAAAAACAAGAAGTCAATGCGATCTCCAAATTAAGATATATGATGAGCGAGCTCAAACTTGATTAAGACCTATATCTCAAAAAGTGCCAATTACAATTTGCGAAAGACACAACAATATCACCAATATATGTTAACCCACTTTGCGAGAAATTGAAGTATTGATATCGAGGTGTTATTGATATAACACGCACAAATAGTAACACCTAGCACTCTTTGAAATCAAGGTAATAATAGAACCCAAATAAAAATCTCAAAGTATAGCTAGGAATAGGTAAAAATGTGTGCAACATAACCATACAATATAGGTATTTATGTCAAGTTTACAAGAAACAAGACATAAATATCAAAATTGTAGTGATACGATACAAATAAGCTAACTCTTCTAAGGAAGTCTGCGGTGATGAACCATGCCTAACTACAATGACAAACTTGACATGGGTATCAAGATCATAATGGCTACCAATGACGTGAAAACACCTCCGCACACTTTAGACGTTTAACTAACCCAGCCGCAAACATGGATGGGTGTAAATGGACATAAAAGTGAGAGAAAATGTCGATTGGTAACACAAAGGTAATCACCCTTCTTTTTCTCAACAAAGTGTCAAAAGAATGTGAAGGAAGTAAATCAAGAAAAAAATGATGAAAAATGCTAGCCTCACTTCAGCAGAGTTTCGCCTCGCCCTAAGGCAAGTAAAAACTAGGCAAAAGTAATACGTCACACGTTTTTCAAAAAGAAGGTTCACAACTCAACACTGTTTTAAAATGGTCAAAGTGGCCTCCTGGCTAAAGTATATTATCATAGGTGGTTCTCTCGCCATAGGTGTTACAAAGTTTCCACGAGCAAGCGCAATTTACCCAAAAATTTGTACTGACTAGTTTGGGAGTATCTCAGCTTTACTTTACCCCCTTCAAGAATAGTAGGTAACTTGTGCATCTATGTGTGCTATCACTGGGGTCGCCACAACAGACAACTTGTAACGCTATCTCACAAAGGAATCACTAGTCAAGTAAGTAGTGCAGAGCACTTCCCATTTCATCCACAAGGTTCCCTCTTGCGTGGACTACTTTGGGGTTCTTGTAACCACCCCCATTGTTGTAGCTTAAGGATTTATGCCAAAGGGATTATGTTCCAGTAGAGCGGAGAGGGACGTACCCTTTTCCGAAACCTACAATACAGTGTTTTGAATATGTTGTTCTTTTTATCTTGTTTAATTAGGTGTGGTTTTCTTGAACACCTTTTGGCAACCTGTATAACAACTGTATTATTAGTTTTTGATTTTTTTTTGGTTCCTCCTTTCTTTGACAAGCGTATTTAGGTCCTGCACTCAAGCGTTAGTAGTTCTCTAAGAAAATCACATTATTTAAAAGAGGATTAAAAGTTTCTTTTGATTCTCAAGATCATCCAAGGATTCAAGAGAAGAGCATACACAAAAAATAATCCAACTAAAAAGTAAAGAAAATCTTTTCAATCAATGAACCATACAAAATTCTTGATAAATGTTTATTCCCTTAAACCAAAAGTGAAAGATGAAGTTTCCAATTTACCAAATATTATAAAATGAAGACTAAAGTTGCTTTTGATTCTCAAGATCACCCTAAGGTGCAAGAGAATAGCATACACAAACTTTATCCCAACTATATAGAAATGGAAAACTTCAAATCAAAGGACCATTGAAAAATACTTTGTAAAAGGTTCATTCCCTTAAACCAAAAGTGAAAGATGAAGTTTCCAATTTACCAAATGTTATAAAATGAAGACTAAAGTTACTTTTGATTCTCAAGATCACCCTAAGGTGCAAGAGAAGATCATACACAAACTTTATCCCAACTATATAGAAATGGAAAACTTCAAATCAAAGGACCATTGAAAAATGCTTTGTAAAAGGTTCATTCCCTTAAGCAAAATGAATAATCAAGTTTCCAAGTTTAATCCCAATGTTAACAAGATACAGATCAAATTTGTTTTTGATTCTCAAGATCACCAAAAGGTTCAAGAGAAGAGCATACACATGCTTTGGTCTAAATCTAGTAAGCATGGAAATACAACATTCATCAAAATATTAGACATATTAGAAAATGACCAGTTTAAAATAACAGAAAAAACCTATAATTTTTGTAAGTATAAATCCCAAATTTATGTTTTCATTACATATTTAACTTCAATACCTTTCCAACGCAAAAAAAATGGAGTCATTTCGATGTCAGGAGCAAAAAGTTATGGCCTTCGGAAGATGGGTTACGCATATGCTCTTATGCTCATGGGTATGCACTTGACATGCACTCAAAAAATGTCAAAAAAAAACGTCCCTTAATCTGCAAAATGGGTAAATTTTTCCAACCAAGATTCAATTTTGACAACAACCCATCACATTAATATATGAATAGAAGACTCAACGCTATCAAACATTAACATACATGCTCAAGAATTTAAGATTTTCAAGAAATTGACAAAACTAGCATGTAGAATGATGAAAAAGTAAGTTCTAAAAATGAAAACATGATGAAATCTTAAAATTTTCTCACCAAGATTAAATTTTTACAGCAACCCACCACATTAATATTTAAATAGAAGACTCAGCACTATCAAACACTAACCTACATGCTCAAGAATTCAAAATTTTCAAGAAATTGACAAAACTAGCATGTAAAATGTTGAAAAAGTAAGCACTAAAAATGAAAACATAATGAAATATTGAAATTTTAGAAGACTCATCAATTCCTAATTTTGAAATTCACTTCACATCTCTTCATACCTATTCAAAGGAATACCCAACAAATGCAAACTCAACAAAACAAGTTAAAAAAAACAAGTTAGATAAACATGTGTAAAAGAGGGTTAGTAACCAAAAATAAAACTTAACTACAAAAACTTGAAATTAAGTGCAAAGGACAATGGAGTAATTCAAATTTTCATGTATACTTTGCTTAATTCTAAATCAAATGAAGTAAGAACTACCACCTAAAATAGTTCTACAATTTAGCTAAAACAAAGCATAAACACCATCATGATAAGAATTAAACAAGGGTTAGATGCTAGCATTCATAAATAAAAACTTTGAAACTAACAATTCTAAATATCTAAACTCCTCTATTCTCTAACAACAAATAAATGAATGGACCTAAGTAAGCTCCATTGCTATCAAAATAGTTGTCCTTAATGTTCCAAGAGCCTAGGAATGGGGGCTAATCAAAGTTGGGCTACAAGACCCTTTTGACACCTCCCATATGACCCAAGAACTTTAAGAAAGAGGCTTAACTCTTCAATATGATGAAATCTCAAAAGGGCAAGGTGCAAGCTCTTAGTCTCTTTGCTATATGCTTTGCATTTTCTCTCTAAGGAGTTTAGGTGTAAGTAAAAAGGTAGGTGGAGGGCTCTTTATATAGCCCAAAGGATAAAGGATTCAACACATTCTCATGAATGTGGGATAAAGGTAAAACATGATTAGGAATGGATAAGGTTGTTTTATTAAAGGTAACCTTACTTTAGAAGAGTTTAATACATGTTTAGCAAGTCATGGGAGTTGGGGGGTGTTTTAATTAATCAAAGGTGATTAACTAATAGGTAGATGTAAGCTTATAGAAGATAATTAGAGGAATATTAGTACGATTTAGGCTATTAAAAGGGGATTAAATCAATTAAATATTGATTTATTGGTTAAATGGAATGGAAAGCTAATTAATTAATAATAATTAATTAGTCTAGGTAGAAGGGGTGATTTATTAACGGAAGGTCGTTAATTAGGGTATTTGTTGGATAGGAAACTTAATTAATTAGCTTAGTGTAATTAATTAATGATGATATGAGACAAAATGAGTGCTTTTGATTATATGTCGTTGATTTGTGAGAAAGGGGATAATTAGCGCAATTTATGTATTTAAATTGCTTGGGCGTAATTATAGGTGTCTACACATACTTCCTGATAATGTTTTCCCATAGAAACCTCACTATCGTAGCTTCCGTGAAATCCATTGAAGGTGTTGTTTCTTTCCACCTTGTAAGAAAATCAATACAAGTTATGATGTGGCACAATCCAGTCATGCACACAGGTGGAGAAATAGGACCCACAAAGTTAAATTCTCACTTTTCAAAAGGTTCTTCTAGGTTTTACCCCATATCTGAAGAAAGAGCATACAATTAAAATAATTCATTCAACTAATTATTCGATACCAATACTTACAATCATATCATCCACCCTATTCAAACCCTTGCAACTAATAAAACTAATCTAGGATGGTTATTCTAACCATCTATATTATCTCAGTCTTCCTAACAATACTCACCTAAATATCTATATGAGAGACTTATTAACACACTTACATTATAAATATATACTCATAACTCTATATTATTACATGCTCTAACCTAGACACATGTTAGTACTAATTCCTAACATTCCCACCCTTGGTTATAACATGGGGTGAAGAACACTCTAGAGACACATAGTGATGGTTTGCATTTCTCGTTCATCACCTATGTCTTTTTGGTTGTCACTGATGGTTGAAGGTTAACCTATTTTGAAATTTTCCTAGATTTCAGTTTCAATGGATAATGCATCCAACCTCTTTATTTTCTAAAAAACATATTTACCACACTTGAATTGTACATCTTCCCCCCTTTTCCAAAAAATAATTTCTTTCACTAAATTTTCCAATGTTCCACCTTTAATATTTACAAACCACCCCTAAAAGAAAAATACCATTTAAATATTCTTTACGGACAGCCAACCAGTCAAGTGATTTGAAAACCACCAATTAAAATTAAATAATAAAAACTTGACAGAATCCAATTAGGGTTAGGGCTCTAGCCTTTGGAAGTTTTTGAAGAATTATTTGTTTAGTCTCTCTCCAAAGAAGAATTTTTAGGTTTGGTTGAATAATTCGAATGATCCAACACTAAGGATTAGGTGTTGAAAGTTTTAACACTAAAAAAGGCCACCGAATGGAATATTTGATCGAGGGTCTCATCAAGGATATCAAACAAAATGGTGAATGATTCCCTGACGGTGATGGTGCTCTTCGATAATGCTCAGCCACTGAAAAATAGGGTATGAAAAGCTAGAGGTAACACTTTTGGTGATAAGGTGAAGCTTGAAGCTTGATGAGCCAGAGATATGAAACGTAGTTCCATAGGGTTTTGGCAACATAACATGACATATAACATGACACTTTATCATCTATGATGTAGCCCCTTTCTTTTAGCCTCCTTTATATTTGATCATAAGCTCTAATATATGTCACTCCATAAAATGAAGTCATACCAGTTTGAATAACTAATTTCTTATGAATCTGCCTAAGTAAAAGCTTGGAATTCTCTACATTTGTGCTTATTACGGGATCTTCCAGTACATATAATAAACACATGCAAGATGATAGACATTAGAAGGGATCTTCAACTTCCAACCACAAACATTTCCTTTAGGTGGCCTCTCTATAGACTCAATAATAATTTTGATGATGTATTTTAAATATTTTATTCGGCCATTGTAAAAGATTCATCAAAATACATCATTACCTCATGCACACCAAGATTATTATTATCTCAATTTCTTCCATGCAACAATCTCATTTGAGCCTACAACTCACGTGCCTGCTCAAAATCTAGTGTGATATTTTGACGTCATGATAATTATTTCTCCTTGGCCTCGCTGAATCCAATGGTCAGAGATATAAGTTGAATGGGCTAAAAAAATTCGTGCACTTGTGAAAAATTTTGCATTGAATGTAGATCTAGTGAGTGTAAAGATAAAACCATTTAATCCCAATATCAAATCTTCCAAATATAATATTTCCTCTATGAAAATTATTTTGATTCAAATATGATCAAGATTTTTTTAAATTTTTCTAATTTTTGGATTGTAGACAATGAACAAAATGGGGTGAAAAAGTGCGTATAGAGTGAATAACATGGAAGGAGAAAGATGATGAAAATGAATGATGATTTCCAAATGAGTTCAGACAAGGTCTGCTATGCTAAACCACTGACAAAGTGTAAGAAGAGTGAACACATGAACAAAGGGGTTGTACGAGGTCTATGGTATCGTACTAGCCTTTTTTGTACATTTTGACATTATAACAAATGAATGGACATGGAGAAAGATAACGGGTTTTCTGCAAGGTCAGTGGTATTCACTGGCCTTTTCCCTACCTCTACCTGATGAACAAAATCATGGATGGAGTGAAAAAATAAGAGAGGCCCCTTTTGAAACCAGCTTAGATAATTATATAAGCCACCCTATTCAAAATCCTACAACTACTAACACTAATCTAGGATGCTTATTCTAACCATCTAGATTATCTCATCCTTCCTAACAATACTCACCTAAAATATCTACATGAGAGACATATTAACTCACTTACATTAGAAATACACACTCATTAAGTTATTTCTCAACAACTTAATAGTGTTTCACATAACTCTACATTTTTTCATTCTCTAACCTAAAAACATATTAGTACTAATTCCTCATAGTTATACACTCGCAATAGGCCTCAAAATAATTTCATCTATACGTCTAGGATTTCCAAGGCATTGAAAATGATCATAGGCATTACAATATTCTTTACAATCCTTAAAAAGTGTTTCCCACATGAAACTAGCCAATAAAATCTTGTGCGCGGTAGAATCTCTTGCATAATTTCCTCTTGTAATCCTATCATGAGCTTCCTCAATAATGTCTTTGCACTCATGCTCAAGTACACATCAGAACAAAACTTCATCCTAACCTAGTTTGTATAAATCTCCACTGATCAATATGTAAGGCACAATGTGGATGGCAAGTTGTTTCTTCTTTATACTCTTCATTCCTTCAAGCACCACATGAGTAAGAAAAAAGACTTTAATATCTTCCAAGTTAGAGGGTGTGCAGTTCAATATAAATAGTTATGCATCTAGCATTATTTCCTCAATGCTCTACACATCCTCACTTGAGTTAATTCTTGATAAATGATCTGGTCCAGAATTGCTCTTGCCTAGCTTAACTACCAGTGTAGAATAAAATTCTTGAAACAATAGAATCCAATGGCATATGTGCCCCTAAAGAATCAGCTTGATCATCAAATAATTAAGTGTCATGTGATGTGTATACAATATAAATGGGGTACCCAATAAGTATTGTCGAAAATTATGTAACACATAAATCATCGACAAGGGTTCATGCTTTGTAGTTCTATAATTATTTTCAGCTAGTGTTAACTTCCTGCTTGCAAAAACTAGAGGATGATCAACAATACCTTCTCCAAATTGGACTAATAGCATGCCAATGGCCATGCCAGAGCTGTCCACATGCACATGAAAATTTTTGGTCCATGAAAGAAAGAAAAAAATAGGTGTAAAAATCCTTTCCTTTGATGTCTCAAATGTGTACTATTGCGCTTCACCCCAATGGAACTTTCCTTTATTCTTCAAAGATTCTTATAAGGGAACAATAATTCTAGCATAACCTTTGATAAACTTCCTATAATACCCTTTGTTCCTAAAGAATATGTTCAGCTCACTCTCGTTAGTACGTTCCTCTAAGCCCAAAATAACAACAATCTTAGGAGGATCTACCAATAAGCCTTCTTTATAGATAATGTGTCCCAATAAAGTCCTAAAGGGTGTAGAATTAATGCACTTCTTAATGCTTAAGAAGATTCTCAACTGCTGGAACCTCTTAAACATAAGCCTTAAATTGTCACAATGATCTTTCACTAACCCATACACTATCCAATCATCCAAGTAAACCTATAAAAAAATTATGAATAAAGGCCTGGAATTCTTGAATAAAAATGGGTGAAAAGACCGCATGCACATTCTTAAATCCAAAAGGAATAACTATGTATTCAAAAATTCCCCACTCAGTTGTGAAACATGTCTTCTGTTGATCCTCTTTAGCTATCTAAACCTGATGATATCCATAGAATCCATCAGTGAAGGAGTAGATCTCACGCCCTGCAATGCCTTCCTATATTTCTTTAGTAAAAGGTGTGGGAAAGGGATATATCACACAGACAACATTTAAATCCCTATAATCAAGATCAATTCTTATTATTCCATCTTTCTTTATACTTATCATCATAGGGGTAATCCACTATGACTCCTCAATGGGCTCAATGATTCCATAATTTAACATCTTATCAATTTTTTACTTTACCTTGATATGCAAATTAGGATTCATCCTATAAGGCCTCTTCCTAACCGAGTGTGCACCTTCCTTTAGCTTGATCTTCATCTCTCCCAATGAGTGATGTTCCATTTTTAACTCATGGTATCCTCTAGGAAATAAGTCTTGGAACTCGTGTAATAACTCAATTATTTTAGTAACCTCTAAGTTAGACAAGTAGTTACCAATGATGGCCTCCTTAAGTTCAATGTCTATCCCATTGTTGACCTTATTCATGTTCATATGCTCATGGTACGCGTGTAATTTCTCATCTCCACTATGTAAGACCTTGAGCATATCCTTGATTTCCTCGAAATCCAAATTATTCACTTCTTCATCATCAATTACATACACCATCTTACCTTTTTAGTTTTATAGGTAGGCATGCCCAAGTTGTTCTACATCTGTCTCTTCTTCTTCAAAACATGCCTCCAAATCTGAATCACCTAGTAACTCATGAATAAGTTCCTTGGTCTTTGAACTATCTCACAGAGTCAAGTGCTTCATAACCTATAATGCATCATTAATTAGAGGTTTAGTGGAAACATAGTCAAAGGCATGAATCATTCTTACCGTAAATTCTTACCAATTCCATGTTTCTCTATTTAACTCTATATAAACATATAATGCGTGCACAACCTCGCAAGGTCTATTAGAATTTTTACATCCACATTAAACATGATAAAGCATCCTACCCTTATTTTAGGTGTGTTGGTGCTCAATTTGATCCCACCCCGTTTTCTCTTGAAATTTCCTAATCTGCCTGGTTCGTCATATTTTCTATCTCCCTGAATGGATGCGTACAAGTTTTATCTTTACCAAGGTGTTATTGTAAATACTTCTCTATGGTCATGGATTGTTGTCGAGCCATGAATTATTTACAAATTCTTTGTCCTTAAAGAAAGATTTAATTCTAGGTGCAAATGGTGAAGTTCCCCTACATCTTGTTGTTCGATGGGCTTGTTTTCCCTGTCAAATTATATCTCAACATCTTCAGATACGTGGTCTCTTTTGATTGGATGAAGCAGGTCGGGTCTATTTTATAACTTGCAACTTTATGTTATGTTTACAAAAAAATCAATTTGGCCCCATGGCCCCGTTGAGTTCTGATTAGCCAGTCAAATTTATAAAGGTGGAGCGAATTTCTCTTTTTTTCCCTGAAGGTGTATATGTGTTCATTTTTAATTGGTTACATCCCGGTGGGTCTTTTTGGAAAAATTTGCCACTTTGGTCACATTTTTAAAAACTACCAAATTAGCCCCGCGGCCCCGATAGTCTCTAATTGGCTATTCAACAAATATAAAGCAGTAGGGAAAAAGTCTTCCTTTGACCCCGAAGAAGGACACGTGTCATATTTCAAAAGTTAGAAGCAGAATGTGGATCGCCAGGGAGTTTTTAGGTTTTTTACCCTTTTGTAAAAAGGAGTAATGTTATAAATTGATCTACAACCCCATAGGGAAAAATCCTTACTTTGACCCCGAAGAAGGACATGTGGCATATTTAAAAAGTTAGAAGTAGAAGGCGGGTCGCCAGGGCATTTTGAAGATTTTTTCCCTTTTGCAAAAAAGGAGAAAAGTTATAAATTGACCTGCAACTCTGCTGGGACCCACATCTAAGGATAAAATTAGGAAGGCAGGTCGGCAGAGGAAAATTGGAAATTTTTCCTTTATGTTAAAATGGTTAAAATTGTAGAAATGAGCCACTACTCCATCAAAGGCCTAGATTAAGCCACGTGTCAAGCCCTATTTTAAAAGATGGAGGGGTGGGGCAAAATGTGAAAATTGCTCATTTTCTCCAAAAGTCATAAAATATAAAAGAAAACCTAATGCCATCTTCAAATTATATTTTTTCACATGGATGGCTCTAATCTAAAGTTGAGGAAGGGAAGAATCAATGGTTGTTGTGCATTGCATATAATTTTTCCACCATTTCTGCTCCAAGACTCCTGGAGATATGAATACGCATTGTTATTTTATCATTTTTTGATGAAATTCCTTGTCATTTTTGTCTGCAAAGTGCAATTGAATGGATTTAGGGATTAATTTGTGAGTCCAAGGAATGTAAAGGTTGATATTTTGAAGTTGGAATTGCTCGGACACTTGCAAAAATGTGAATTACTAGAGAAGATGGATGCAGAGCAGAGTTACAGAGGAAAGAATAGGAAAAGGATGAAATGATGGAGGTTGCAAGTACAAAGGATGAAAAACATGTTGTCAGAGGAGATGATTGGATATCCCAGTTAAAACAATGATGGAGATATTTTTAATGATTCACCTTTTTGAACAACTGGCAACTTTTTGTTGCAAACTTGTTAAATGTCATTTTCTGGACATCATGATCAAACATGTAAAAAACAAAGGTTCCTTGAACATTATTTTCTCGGGGGGAAATCTTATATGTAAATTGAGTGTTATAAAAAGCATGCTTCAGTCATGCAAATAGTCGGGGGTTGAATTCTTACGAGAAAATTTAAGAAAGCCCATCTTCCTAAGAGACCATATGAGAAACTTATTAATCTCTTATGTCTTAGATTTGATCATGTCAAGTTGGTTGCAAGTGTACATCCATTGAAAAGCTCTAATATTGTTGAAGAAACCTTCCCTTGTTGATGATTCTAATCAACTTCGAATTAATCTGTGCTAATCTTGGGAAAATTTGTGTATGCTTAATTTTAGAATGTCTATAAATAGTATTTCTTGTTCCTATTGCAATCTTGTGTTAGAATCCCTCCGAATCAGATAGGATTTCATCTCTGTGATAGTTTGGTGGCATTTACAATTTCATTACAAGAAGAGCTTTCATCCTATAATGAGATAAACAATTTAAAATCACTTTACTGTCATTTTGTTGATAAATATTGTCTGTAAGCCTTTAATTGTATCTTAGGCATGAGGAACCAGGGGTATTTAATGTTTAATTGAGTCCTTTAATTTAGTCTTTGTGTTAAATTCTCAGAGATTGTGTGAAACCGTGTAAATCTGGGCCACCATTGATGTACACCTTCTGATTGAAGGAATATTTTAGCTATTCTAAATCATTCTTCCATTTAGTTTTCCAATTGTTGTGAAGGTTCTCAAAGATCTGGAAAAACCAAGCTTATCTTGCTTAATCTCCCACCAAAAATTATTCAAAAACAATGAATCCTACCTAAACTACCCCTGATTTTCCTGTATGTCCACAAATAAATAAATTCTACTCCCAAAATATGTAGAAGCAATTAGGATTCCATAATGTCTTTAGTAACCATAACCTTGTTTATAAAATATCACCATTCTTTAGAAGTGACAACTCGTGAGAGTTAAATTGTGGTGCATTGATCATATTTTCTCAAGGTTTCCTTTGAAATCTATGCAAAGAAGGATATCTTCTCCTTCACCAAAAGAGCTTACAAAATGAGTCCTCTCACCCTGGTTGAAAGGAACAACCTAAAGTACTGAGGATAGATCAAATCTTTTTGAGCTCGCTATCCATTTCTCCAACATCTAAGTGACAAAGATCCAGCTGAATCACCTCCCTGACTACAAAATGACATACATGATGATTTATCTGTCACTAGGCTCTACTTCATGTTAAATCTATGGTGCTTCTCAGCTTGCAAAGGAGAATCAATTTGGATACCAACACCATATTGGCGCCGTTAACAGGGATCTTTAAAGGCATTCTTATATTCATACCTGGTAATGTTTCTTACATGATCTAAGTGCAAATACGTTGTTTAAATGTCATACTTTCTTGAGATCTGTAAGATTTGTGCAAGTTACAAGTTCTTCGTGCAATATTTCCAATTTATACTGGTGTTTTGCACTAAGTTTACATCATCAATGTTAAATATGGGTAAAGGAAGGTCAAATCTGTGAAGCTTTGCATGAATTTAGTGTTGAAAGACATTTGATAGATCAATTTTAGTGCATTTTCACAACTAAGGTTAAAATCCTCAGTGGTGACTCCTTGTTGAATTAATTTTTGATAAATGTCAATGTCTTAACCTCTGTCAATTGAAATTTATCACTAATCTTTGCAAAGCTAGAAGGAAGAAGATATTTCTTTGTTAAAGACCCTAGTAGAAGGTTGTTTCTAGAATTGGGAAAGAAAAATTCCGAAGGAAGATGAATCTAGAAATTTATTGGAGATCAGAAATCAAGAAAAGAGTTATCAATTATGGAAATTGATCTACATGTCATTGAAGATTGCCATAATTCCTCAAGTACTTCTGAATCAGGTAGACTTTTTGTAGATCTAAATTCTCCAACTAGAGAGGGGCCTTCATTTGTATTTGAAAATTTTACATCTCATTCTATCCCTGTGTTTTCCAAAGCTGATAGGATATTCCAAGAAACAGAGTTTTTAGAGAACATTCATTTTGAGAATCACATTCCAGTGTGCTACAGACCCCTCACTCCTCATCATTTTGTTTCTCATGTAAGATCACCTCCCCAAAACAATATGGCCCATCCCCCACCCAGACCTCCATTTTTTGTGAACACTTTTGGTCCTATAGATTTCAAAGGTATGGATAGGATATCCAAATGTCATGCCCTAAGATGTTAGAAATAGACTACCTAAATTTCAAGGAAATAATGCTATTAACTGGTGATCAACATTTAAGATTTTTTCCAATATGATGGAAGACTCTGAGATCGAATTTGAGGATGTGTACATAAATTTTTTATTCATACTCTAGAGGAGGACGCACAGGACTGGTATATATCTTTTCCGGACAACTTCATTGATTCATGGATAGAAATGAAGAATGATTTTAGATTGTAGTATGGAGATAAAACAAACCCTAGATTTCTTTTAATAGAATTTGAAAATATTAAGAAGAATCCTAATTAATCTATTCATGACTTCAATAGTAGGTTCAATAAGACCTTGAATAGGCTACCTGTAATCTTGAGGCCAAGTGATGTTTTCTGTTCGATAAAATATTTTGATGCTTTTAACAAAATGGCTTCCTATTATTTAAGGGACAAAAACCCAGGAACATTGACGCAGGCCTTCACCATGGCTTTGCAGATTTAAAAAATATCAAAGCAATTGGTAAGCCTCCTAAGAGGGAAGGTATCAAGCTGATCAATCTAGAGAAGCCTCAGTCAAGTAAGTCTGTGGACCTAGAGGCGGTTCTAAAAACTTTTTCTGGAGTTGTTAAGGAAATATCCTATAAACTGGCCAAAGGAGAGAAGGGTATTTGACAATGTTTCCAACGTCAGCATAAAGGAAAAGGTCAACAAAGCTTTACAAATCATCCTAGGGGTGATCAGAGATCTGATGACAGACGCAAAGGAACCATGGGGTTAGGAAAGAGACAACCCCAAGCCCTTGAAAATAGAATCTTTCCTGATCCTTTGACTTCCAGAGTTATTGCTGTGCAAGAAGACAATGAAATTGAGTGGTGTGACAAATGTTTCTTACCAAATGCCCCATGTGATGAATACAAAGAACTTGAGGAGGCTGATGATGACACTGATGATGATATGTGCATGATGGGATTCTCTACAAGCTCACGACAAGGAGCAACTTCAACTGAATTAATCAGTACCAGAACTGATGCAGATTTCTAGGATTACATTCACTTGGTATTACCCCTTCCTCATAATTTTTAAATAAATATGATACAAGCTTTTTAATTACCAAATAATGATTTTGAATACTTAAGGGCATTAATGATTAAAAAGTATGATGGAGGAATCCCTTCTGAGGAGGATAGGAAGTTGTTAATGAATGTTGTGGTTGCCCAAGAAAAAGAATATAACACTAGGAGTAAATTTTTCAAAGGGGTGGGGCCTCAGGCCAAACCAAAAACTTCAGTTCTCACCAATATCCCAAAAGAAACTCCTAAGAAACATACATGTGGTAAAGGCCTTATTTCCCCAAACATAACTGGTATCCCTGCTCATGCTTAAAACATGAAAAATCTTTTGTTGTTAGATGATTTTGTCAGTCTCCCTCCAAATGTTGCCTTTCCTAAATACATTCCTTATGGCATTGCCAAAGTCTTGAGTCAGATCAAGATTTATGTTCCAATTGTTGAGCTGCTTAGGATTCCTGAGCACAATAAAAGGGCCTTTGAGTATTTGGGATTGAAAGAAGAAAATATTACCCAAGGTAGAAATGTAAACAATGTTGAGACTCCTCCTACCATTGTAGATTTGGAAAAACCCCAAGTGTTGGAAGAACTAGGTGAGCCACCATAAGTATATTTGGGAACATCCTTGGTTGAGATCCCAACTGAATGTAGATCCATTTTTCACTACTCTGATTATTAGGGACAAGCTGTTACACAAGTATTTGTTTGATTCTGGAGCATCATGCAATGTTATGCCTCTTGAGGTCATGAATAAATTGGATATCAAAGTGACAACAACTTATGTGAAGTGTACTGCCATGGATTCTAGAGAGGTGCCAATGGCTGGATGTGTCAAAAGGTTTGATAGTGTAACTTGTAGCGTACCCAGGAAAGAACTTACAAGTAGATGTTGTTATTGTTGATTTCCCTTCCAAATGGGGAATGTTGTTATCAAGAAAATGGGCTGCTAGTGTGGGTGGGAGTGTGAAAATGGATATTTCTTTTTCCACTATACCTATTGAGGGAAGCCTTGTAAAGTTATATGGTGAAAATAAGATGCTACATCTCATTGAGGATCCCAATAATGCTTCCTATGAAGTGTTATACACTGACATTGATGCTGGCAATGTTTTTGGATTTTTTGATGGTAAAGAGCCCAAAAATTATCAATGCAAGTTTCTTAAACAAGTAGGTTATCCTGGAACTTTGTTGTTTGATGGGGCTTGCTCTAAATTTGGAAATGGTGCTAGTATTGTTCTGATATCTCAAGGCCAGGAAGATTTTGTTTTTTCTTTTAAACTCAACTTTGAGTGCACTAACAATATTGCAAAATATGAAGAAGCATTGTTATTGGGTTTAAGAATTGCTTGGAAATATGGTATTAGATACATCATTGTTAAAGGATATTCAAAGCTAATTGTCAAGCAGGTTAGAAAATTGTATGCAACAAAAAATTAGAGAATGAAGCAGTATAAGCATGCAGTTTGGGATTTCATTGAAATGTTTGACTCCTTCAACATAATACATCACGATAGGAAGTACAATACTCTAACACACAAATTGGCCATATTGGGGTCCATATTTGAAAATTGTACTATATCCCCCTATTGTGAGTATAATATTGAGATATTAACTAGGCCATATGTTCCTGACAATGTTAAACACTGGCAAGTGTTCAAAGATGACACCTAGGTGTAAAGGTTTTTGTAGAACCAAGGATAATTTTTTGATCAACGTATAGATTATGAGCCAATGGTTTGTGTAGCTGATGGAAAAGGAGACTTTATTTGGAAAAGATATCATTCAGTTGAAGACTAATACTATTCCGAAAGGTTTGGTAGCACTTGAATCAAAATTTGATAATGTTGATTGCATTGTCAACAGACACATGTCAGCGTTGAGGGATGTTGAAGAGAATGACCTAGGTACAAAGGATAAACCATGTAAGATCTAGCTAGGTAGTAATCTGAGCAAGGAAGAAAAGCAGTCATCTGTCTAATTTTTGAAGAAATACTAGGAATGCTTAGCATGGTTTTATTCTGAATTGAAAGCATACAGAGAAGATATTTTCCAGCATGAAATTCCCTTTGAGGCTTCTACCAAGCCATTTAGGAAAAAATAGAGGCCGATCAATCCACTCCTTTCCCTGAAGATGCAAGAAGAATTGAAAAATATTAGGGATGGAGAAATCATATAGCCCATAAGGTACTCATCATGGGTTGAAACTTGGTACCTATCAGAAATAAGAACAAAGATATAAGGCTGTGTGTGGAATTTAGAAACTTGAATAGAGCATTAATGAAGGATAACTAGCCTTTACCAAATATGGACAATATGTTATAATTGGTTAGTGGTTCATAATTGTTATCTACCTTGGATGGTTTTTCTGGATATAACCGGTTAGTTGTGAAGGAATTAGAGAGAATCGAGACTACCTTTACCACTCCTTAGGGAACATATGTATATGTCAAAATGCCTTTTGGTCTAATGAATGATGGAGTCACTTTCCAAATACTAATGGATGCAGCTTTCTCTAGCTATATCAATGATTTCATTGTTGTATATCAAGACGATGTGACTATTTTCTCCAAAAAAGGAGTGACCACCTGCAACACTTAGAAAAAATGTTTTTAAGATGCAAGGAGTATGGTATTTCACTAAATCACAAGAAGTTCTATTTTGGAGTTCAGAAAGCAAATCTTCTTGGACACATTGTGTCAAAGGAAGGGGTCATGATTGATCCCAAAAGGGTAGAAGCCATCAAAAAAGTCCCTATTTTAAGAACCAAGAAGGGAATTCAATCCTTTTTTGGGAAGATTAATTTTATTAGGATATTTATCTCCAACTTTTCTAAACTAACTATCCCAATACCTAGCATGCTGAAGAAAGATCAAAGTGTCAAATGGGAAGAAGCAGTTATTCAAGATTTTAATGGCATCAAAGAAGAATTAAAGAATGTCCCTATTTTAGCAGCTCCAGAGTATAAGAAGGCTTTCCAAATGTTTTCTTTTGCTTCAGAAAGTACTATTGCATCTGTGTTGTTGCAAAAGGATGATGAGGGAGCTGAAAGACTGATTACCTTTTTCAGTAAGGCATTACAAGGAGCTGAGCTAAAGTATACTAGCATGGAGAAGCAGGCATTTCCTTTGGTAAAAGTAAAAAAGGTCTTCAGACCATATTTTATGAGTTTTAAAGTCATTGCTAATGTTCCCCACACCATGGTGAAAGATATCCTATAAAAAATGGAGGTTTCAACAAAGAGATGTCGATGGGAAAAAAAATTGATAGAGTATGATATGGACATCCAAAAAGCAAAATTGGTCAGAGATTTGGGCATGGAAAAACTTTTGGCAGAGAGCAATCTGGAGACAATTAAGGTAAATGAAGTTGAAGAAGAAAGGTTAAATTTCCTTGAAAAAATTATAAACTCTGAATGATACAAGGAAATAATTTTTATCTCAAATATATATGGTGCCCTGAACATTTGAGCAAGAATCGAAAAAGATAACTTAAGTTAGCTTTAAAAAAATATGTCATTCATGATTTTTGGTTAGCTTCAAAGAACCCTGAGGGAGTTCTCTTAAGATGCATTACTGAAGATGAAGCCCCTAAAATAATTTTTGATATCCATGGAGGATTTTGTGGGGGGAATTTTGCTGGAAGAGTCACAACTCATAAGATCTTAAGGGCTGGTTATTGGTGGCCAAATATTTTCAAAGATGCAACTCTATTGGTAAGAAAATGTGAAAGTTGTCAGCACTTTTCTGGAAGACTGAAAGCTTCAGGCTCCCTTCCTTTACAGCCTATATCAATTGAAGCCCCATTTAGAAAATGGGGAATGGAATTCATTGGTGAGATTTCATATCCTGCAAGTGCTAGCCATAAGTGGATTTTATTAGCCATTGATTACTTCACCAAGTGGGTGGAGGAAATCCCCACCAAGAAAACAACCCACCAAATTGTCATGGATTTCATTCTGAATCATATCATTTACAGGTGTGGAGTGCCTACTAAAATAGTTGTTGATAATACCATGAGCTTCCAAGATAAACCTTTGGTGGTCATGTGCCATGAATATGGGATCAATTTTACATATGCTTCCAATTATAATCCCCAAGGAAATGGACAAGCAGATTCCAACAATAAAAATATGTTGAAGATAATTAGAAGAACTTTGGATTTGAACAAAAGGAAGTGGGGTGAGTAGTTGAAGTTTGTTGTTTGGGAAGATTGAATCACTGTTAAATGAGCTACTAGAAAAATCCCATTTGAGTTTGTGTATGTAACTCAAGCTCTGTTTCCCCTGCATATGCAATTGTCTTTATTTCAATTTCTTCCACAACTGGAACATCAAGAGGTTAGTCCCTATGATGCTCGCATAAATTAGATTGTTGAGTTAGATGAAGAAATAAGGGCATCCTATCAGAGGCATGTATTCAAAATTTGGCAGTTATTTGATAAGAAACTCCAAGAGATTTCAGTGTGGGAGATCTTGTGCTATTGTGGGATAGTAGGCACGAGGATAAGGGAAAACATGGAAAGTTTGATGCATAGTGGATGGGACCTTATTCAATTGACATTCGAATTGGTGAACATACTTTCTTCTTAAAAGACCTAGATGGAAAATTGCTTGAATTGCCTATTAATGACATTCATTTGAAAAATTTCCTTTATTGATTTCACAGAATCAAGGTATGCTCCATTGTATAGTGTATAGTCTTCTGGTTTCATTCTACTTTTTTGTTTTCCTATTTCAGTTTTTCCTGATCCCTCGTGACCAGTTTTTGTTGGTTTCTCAGTTCGTCTTTTAGGGATTTTGTTATTGTCTTTCATCTTTACAACCTTGTTGTTTGACTGTGTTGCCCAATGGATTTTTGGCACATGGTCTACTCTTTTGTTCTTGTGGAACTTGCAGGGAGTGCCCATCCCCAAGTCAGAGCCGATGTTGGTGCTCAATTTGATCTCACCCCATTTGCTCTAGAAATTTCCCAATCTAACTGGTTCATCATATTTTATATCTTCCTGAATGGATACATACAAGTTTTATCTTTACCAGGGTGTTATTGTAAATCCTTATCTATGGTTGTGGATCATTGTTGAGCCATGAATTATTTGCAAATTTTTTATCGTTGAAGAAAGATTCAATTCTGGGTGCAAATGGTGAAATTCCCCTGCATTTTACTGTTTGACGGGTGTGTTTTCCCCGTCAAATTATATCTCAGCATCTTCAAATACGTGGTCTCTTTTGATTGGATGAGGAACGCTGGGTCTATTTTATAACTTGTAATTTTTTTCTATGTTTGCAAAAATATCAATTTGGCTGCACTGACCCGTTTAGTTCTGATTGGATAGTCAAATTTATAAAGGTGGTGTGAATTTCTCTTTTTTTCCCTGAAGGTGTATACGTGTTCATTTTTAATTGGTTGCAGCCTGGTGGGTCTATTTGGTGAAATTTTCCAATTTGGTCACATTTGTAAAAAATAACAAATTATCCCTGCAGCCCTAATAGTCTCTGATTGGCTATTCAACAAATATGAAGTAGCAAGGAAAAATTATTCCTTTGACCCTGAAGAATAACATGTGGAATATTTAAAAATTTAGAAGCGAAAGGTGGGTCACTGGGGCATTTTGAAGTTTTTTACCCTTTTGTAAAATACAACAAAGTTATAAATTGATCCGCAACCCCATAGGGAAAAAGTCTTTCTTTTACCCCGAAGAAGGACATGTGGCATATTTCAAAAGTTAGAAGCGGAAGGTGGGTCATCGGGGTGTTTTGAATTTTTTTCCCTTTTGTAAAAAAGGAGAAAAGCTATAAATTGACCTGCAACTTTGTTGGGGCCCACATCAAAGGATAAAATTGGGAAGGCGGGTCGGTGGAGGAAAATTGGAAATTTTTCCTTTTTTGTTAAAAAGGGTAAAATTGTAGAAATGAGCCGTGACTCCATCAAAGGCCCAGATTAAGCCATGTGTCAAGCCTGATTTTCAAAGGCGGAGGGGTGAGGAAAAATGTGAAAATTTCACATTTTCTCCAAAATTCATAAAATACAAAAGGAAACCCCAAGCCCGCTTCGGATCCGATTTTTTCATGTGGAGGGGTCTAATCTAAAGTTGAGAAAGGGAAGAATCAAGGGTTGTTGTGCATTGCATCTTATGTTTCCACCATTTTTTCTCCAAGACTCTTGGAGATGTGAATACGCATTGTTTTTCATCATTTTTTGATGAAATTCCTTGTCATTTTCTCCTGCAAAGTGCAATTGAATGGATTTAGAGCTTAATTTTTGAGTCCAAAGAATGTAAAGGTTGATATTTTGAAGTTGGAATTGCTCAAGCACTTGCAGAAATAAGAATTAGTAGAGAAGCTGGATGCAGAGCAGAGTTACACAAGAAAGAACTGGAAAAGGATGAAATGATGGAGGTTATAGGTGCAATGAATGAAAAATATGTTGCCAAAGGAGATGACTAGATGTCCTATTTAAAACAATGATGGAGATATTTACAATGATTCACCTTTTTGAACAACTGGTAAATCTTTGTTGTAAACTTGTTAAACGTCATTTTCTTGAAATCATGATCAAACATGTAACAAACAAAGGTTCCTTGAATATTATTTTCTTGGGGGGAAAGCTTCGATGTAATCTGAGCGTTATAAAAATCATTCTTCAGTCATGCAAATGGTTGGGGGTTGAATTCTTAAGAGAAAATTTGAGAAATCCCATCTTCTTGAGAGACCATATGAGAAACTTGTTAATCTCTTATGTTTTAGATTTGATTATGTCAAGTTGGTTGAAAGTGTAAAACAATTGACAAGCTCTAAGATTGTTCAAGAAACATTCCCCTACTGATGAATCTAATCAACTTCAAATTAATCTATGTTAATCTTGGGGAAATTTATGTTTGCTTTATTTCAGAATGTCTGCAAATAGTATTTATTATTCCTATTGCAATCTTGTGTTAATATCCCTCCGAATCACACAAGATCTCATCCCTATTATAGTTTAGTGGCATTTTCAATTTCATTACAAGAAGAGCCTTCATCTTGTAATGAGATAAAAAATTTAAAGTCACTTTAATGTCATTTTTTTGATAAAGATTGTCTGTAATCCTTTGAGTGTATCTTAGGTGTGAGGAAAAAGGGGTCTTTAATGTTTAATTGAGTCTTTAGCTTGAGCCTTCGTGTTAAATTTTTTTAGATTGCGTGAAACCGTGTAAATATTGGCCTCCATTGATGCACACCTTCTGGTTGAAGGAATATTTTAGCTATTCTGAAGCATTCTGTCATTTAGTTTTCCAATTGTTGTGAAGGTTCTCAAATATCTAGCAAAACCAAGTTTATCTTGCTTAATATCCCACCTAAAATTATTCAAAAATAATGAATCATACTTGAACTACCCCTGTTTTCCCTGTATGTCAACAAATGAATAAATTCTACTGCTAAAATATGCAGAAGCAATCAGGATTCCATAATGTCTTTTGAAAGCTTAACCTTGTTTAGAAAATATCACCATTCTTTAGAAGTGATAGCTCATGAGAGTTAAATTGTGGTGCATTGATCATATTTTCTCAAGGTTTCCTTTCAAATATGTGCAAAGAAGGATATCTTCATTCTCCTTCACCAATAGAGGTTAAAAAATGGGTCCTCTCACCCTGGTTGAAAGGGATAACCTAAAGTAGTGAGGATAGATCAATCCTTTTGAAGGTGCTATCCACATCTCCAACATCTGAGTGAAAAATCCAGGTAAATCATCTCCCAGGCTAAAAAATGACATACATGATTTATCTCTCTCTAGGCTTCTTGTTAAATCTGTGATGCTGCTCAGCTTGCAAAGGAGAATCAATTTTGATACCAACATAGATTCTCTCACACTGTTGAACACGGTGTTTAGAATCCTTCCCATGAAATTCACATGTTGTGGTAAGTGCATTGCTCTAAAATATCCCTATGAGCTATCCCTAAGCTTATTGTTATCCCATGCATTGTATATACCAGAATATTCATTCTTTCCACTCGATATGTCGATTGAACATTCATAGCGTGAAAAAATAATTCATAATTTCCCTCGCCAGTGTACCTTGGTACCTAGTTACTGTCCAAATGCCTAACACAGTGTGGTCGACTTATACACGTAACTACACTTGTCATCTTGTGGACAACCATTTCATGTGTTATGTGCCCAATTGTTGCATACAGAACATGTTGTATCACTCATAGACTCTGCATCATCTCATTGAATAACTCATTCCTTTGATGGCTCAAGAACTTCAGGATCTCTAATGGTACGCATAAATATTCTTCTTAAATTCTCTTCACTCAAAGGTTCTACATAAGTTGAAAATTTTGTCTGTTAAAGAAATGATGACGCGTTCTTCCTTGTTCACAGAACTAATGTATCCTTTATTGAAGCATAGATTAGCACTATTTTCATAACACCAAGGGCACCCAACCAATGCTGAAAAATTGTCTACCTCTGTAAGTGCCAAAACCTCAAAGTCCTTAGTAAACTTGGTCCCCTATATAGAAATAGTAGCATCCTTCAAGACTCCAATGGGCATGGCCTTATTCCTATTTGCCATAAACAACACATTTTAATATGGTTGTAATGGTGTCCTCCCTATCTGATTCCATGCATCCAAAGTGAGTACATTCACTTTTGCACTTATATCAATCAAAATATTACTTAACAACCATCTATCAACAACAACATTCAGAGTGATCACTTTATCATGATCCAAACTATGAGGAGATAATTTAGCATGTAATATATGTCTCTCATGATCAAACCCAACGCATGACATATTTCCTCTTAGACATTCCCCCAATAAAGGAATGATGTTTTCTTATTAGAGTATCTTACAAACCTCCCTCAAATCATCAACATCCTCCTGAGGAATCTCAACCACTTTGGCCTGTTTCAGCTTCTGCGACTTCTCCTTCAAGCATTATATCTCACCCTACAGGTTTCTAATCACCTTAATGGTTTCTTAATAGACTTCCTTATGGTGAGTAGGTTCTGGATACTTTGCATTCAATACCTCTTATTTTGTAATAATATGCTTCTTCTTTGGAACTTCCCTCATGTGCGCATCCTCAGCGCACGTACTAACTAACATAGGTACCAACTCAAGATCAGGTGCTAACTTCAGCATCCACTAATCTTCCACAATGTGTTGTACTCTAATCATTCACACACCCTTATCCTACTTGTGCTTCTTTCTTACATGTTCATAAAAGTTTGGTTATTCTTCGTAGTTTTGGTTCTTTCCACAAAAATAACAATAAATATTTTAAGGGAATTCACGCATATAATGATGAGGGAATTCACATGAATAACATGTTCCTCATGCAAATTTACTTCTTCTACCATCACAACCTCAGCCTTCTAATTGTCCACAGTATCCTCGACCTCTACCGTCGCCTCCATCAGAGAACCCTTCATTGCGATTTTTATCATGATGCTCACTTATCTCCTTATAATTATTTACAACATTGGTATAATGCACACCAGTATCAATGTCATCATGAATCTGATCAATCAACTTGTAATTTTTTGTATCATGCCTGGTAGACCTGAAAATCTTACAGTAATAGGATATGTTCTTCCTAATTGCGCATTGCAATAGTGGGAACCTATTTGAATCATGATCCAAGTGATAGATCACACAATCTATAAAAATGAAACACATCAATTTACAAGGATAGCTATCCTTAGTATGTCCTTCTACTTCACAGTATGTGTACGAAATACCATTGTGTGTCTCATGAGCTGAATTAGCTAATAAGTTTTCCAACTAGTTTTCCATAGATGAAATCTAAGCTTCCAAAAATGGGCTAACTCTAGTGTATACACTCCCAACTTCCTCAGCGTGTAGAGAAGATTCCAAAATCTCATGTGGGTCTCTAAATGTCTTATGTGGGATCTCCCTTTTGAAATATGTAATTAATCCTCCAAAAAACCATTGAGCATGTTGACTTGGGTGGATTTCATATGAAAACTTATACAATAAGGTTTTAAAGAGAGCATCATACTTCCTTACGCTCTCATTCATTCCATGATTGATGTCCTTTAGTGTGTTGATCCTCTTATGTTCAAACACAGGTATGTCAAACTCTACCAAGAAAGCATCATGCAGTGCGGTATAGTCTACACAAGTCTAGTTTGGATCATATTTCTTGTACCAAATTTGTGTGTTCCCTCATAAATTAGTTATAAACTAATTTTCCTTACGCTCTGGAGCTGTAATCCATTTTAAAAGTCATAGTATTTCACACATATACACGTGTTCATTTGTATCTTCAATTCATCTGTATCCAAGGAGACAAGGAGACATCTCCAAATAAACTTACTAGGATTGGTGAAGACCATGCCCACTAGATCCATAACCTATATTACATCTTGTATTTCCTTCACCGCCAGAACCACCAAATCCACTAGATCCTAAACCACCTGATCCTCCCCTTGCATCAGATAACAGACTAGAGGATGTAATTTTCTTCTAACAATTTTTCTAATTTAAACTCCCATGATCTATGAAGTTTTTCTACTTCCAGATGTGATGTGAACGTTTTGCATGCCCACATTCTGTGTTGATAACAAGCTTGAAAATATAACCCAAAATGGACCTCTAAATGACACAGATGACAATTATGCCACCATAGATGAATAAGCTTCCCGATTAACTCCTGAACTTGATGGAAAATTAACTCTATCTGTCATTACTCTACTAACCACACTAGATTTATTACCGATAACTATCGTAGAAAATGAAAAATGAAGCGCAAGGGAGAGGTTTCCAGCAGGAATCAAATGCTCACCCATGATCCTCACATTCTCCACTAGTATGCTATCATTTGAGGTCAAAGAGGGTTCTCTTCCATTCTTACCGAATTGGGGGAGTTCAAGATTCTCACGCTCTATGTCCTTTGCATGATCTCTAAATCCTTCCCGAGCCATCTCTCTCCACAACAACATTTGTTTCATAACTTCACATTGCTTCTCCAAATACCTCTCACTCACCTCATTAAACTTGATCCTCCTTTCTTCTCTCTTTCATTCTACCTCCAAGCCCTTCATCTTTCACCACACCTACTGCTAACCCCACGCGTGGTGGGGTTTAGCTAGCGATAGGAAGTTTTTCCAAATCTAGGGTCACAATCCAGATCTTAATTGCTATAGGAAAACTGTGCAAATACAGTCCTCTGGGTTCACACAAGAACTATAACTCAACAACATTTGGACTGGAATAAATAGAAACTACATACTTCAAAATATAGATATTCATGACACCACTCCACTAATGATCTATAACATGTGTCTATGTTAGATCAGTATCATGCAAAGCCTGGAATTCTTCTTGCATCCAAACAAGTGTTTGAAACCTCAAATTTATCTTTGATGCATAAGCTACCATCCACTCATACAACTCTATGGGGAAAAAGGAAATAAAATTTTCATGGAACTCGTGACACAGATTCTTTCCAACCCACATATGTGCATCAAAATTAGGACTAGTGCTAAATATGTGAGCATACTATTCCTCTAAATTACATAACCAATCTTCAATACTAGCCAAAGTCAACCGGTATGTCTTCATCATGCAAAATCATGGAAAACAACTGAAAAAGAGGTCCCAAAAATGAAATCAAAATGTAGTGTTATTTTTACCCATAGCAGCCCAAAGTGCACTGGTACATCACTCAACCAGAACTAAGTTCTCACTTGTTGCATGCAAGGTTACTAGGTCCCGCTTTTATGGAAGCTTTGTCAATAAGTTTGCATGATAATCCAAATAATCCAAATCCATAATGTTAATCAAGTATATTGCATAACATAAACCAGATCTATATCTAAACCATGTGTAATATTTACCTATACAAGAATCAAGATCAAATTTATCATGCAAGAATAAGTCACATATGTGTCTAAAATCAATATCTAGCAACAAAGATCCATTATATTAATTATTGTAAAAGACAGAATCTTCATACATACTTAACAATGACACCATTAGTCATGCACGCCTATAACCAATAACATAACTCTACAAAACATGGATCATCCCTAAATTGTGTGACTCAATACATATATATAGGGGTGGGGACTTACCCTTCACCACCCATGCATCCTTAAAATAGGTTTTATGCTAAGAATAGCCATGTGCCCTTACATGATAACTACAAAATCATGCAAGATCACTGATAATAGATTATCTAATAATATGACTGCATTCTAAATCTATTCATAGCTCCAAAAATATGCATTCCGATTGATCTTCCACTTATCCAAAATAGCCTTTGCGTATTTTTCAAGTCTTCATAGTAAACATACTCTACAATCTAGGTCTATAATTAGGCTCATACTAAAAAATGGCTAAGTGTGTAATTCTTGCTTTCCCACACATGCCTTGTTCAACATATCTTCCACGTGCACGTATGTTTTCTATGTCTGCACACCCAATTCTTATGTGCCTTCAGTACTTAGGCTACATTTCATCAACCCAACATTAACCTTCTAGGACTCAAGAACTAACCTTGAGCTCAACTTGCTCCATCATCATAAAACACACTTTGAAGATTAAACAAAGCATGGAACACCCTTTGAAATAATTTATAAGAACTCATCAACCTTCACCACTCAATAACAACTCAGAATCATCAATTTACCTCATGAATCCATTCAACACCCTACTATATCCAACATCCTCCATACTTTACCCTAAAATAATAAGTCGTAACTTGCTCATACCATATTAAAAACATAAGTCATATATACCACTAGAAATATCTCTAAACCAGGATCAGAACACAACTTGAAATAAGTCCTAAATATTCGTGTAGATCTTGTAATTCCACTTTTACTACAGAGTGCTCCAAACTACCCCAAAAGCTATTCTTCATAAATAGGGCATAGTTTTCCCTTTTTCACTTTAACCATGATATGAAAATATCTTGGACATGTATACAAGCTTAGGGGAAAAAAATAGTGTCAATTTATTTTTCAACTTATTTTGATAACTTTACCTTAAAATGGACTTCTTCCGAATCAATAATTTTTAGATGGGGCCCACATATAGTCACAAACACTATCTTACCTTTCTGGAAAATTGGAAAAGTCTTAGATGACATCAAATCATCAAATTTGCAAAAACAATCAAAATTGGGATGGTACAAGCAATTTCCTATGCGTCACTTTTAGAAAGGGTTTTAAAGAAACATAACTTATTAATGATCATTCATAAAAACATGACAATCAAACCACCTCATTCTTTTTATTAATACTTCATAACTGACCTAAGAATATATTACAAAGATCTTACATCCCCATGAAAATAACATAGATCATAAATAACATTAGAAGGTCCACTTTTTCTTCAAAAACACAATATAAACACCCTTTTTGAGTAAAAATGACATATCTTTCAATTCCTTCTTCATAATGACCTAAAATGTATCATGAAGCATCAAGATAACATACTCTAACTTTCCTAACTCACCTCATAGATCAGATATCTCTAAAACACTCCATCCAATCTAATTTACTCATGCTTTATTGCATGTTATTACCCGTTTTCTTCCCAAGGACCTCATATTTGCACTATACCTCTACGTTCTGACCTAAAACTCACCATACACTTCATATATAGTGTCACCATGTTACTACCATTCTTGTACAAGACTAATAAGTGTTATTTATCATACCAATTTACCATTTTGTATGGAATAGGGATAGGAATAGGCATGGAATGACCAAAGTCAACCATGACACACCATGAACTAACCATGATGACCTAATTTTGACTCATAAACATTTATTACACACCTCATGGATCATGAATGACCTTAATATAATATTCACACAACTTGGGAGAACTGATACTATGAATCATGTCACTAGACCATGCACCAAGACCTCCTAGAACTCAACATATCTTGACACTACCAATTAACCTTCATATTTGACACTATATGACACCTCGTGGAGTCTAAAATGACATCATAAAACCATTTTCCATCAATTTACTTGAAATTAATGATAACACTAACACAGAATAGCCAATAATCTCCCCCTTTATCGTTAATGGAAACCACATTTAGAAACATTCATGGAAACCAGTAAGAGAAACACCTACATGACCTCATTTCCATGTTTCTAATTCTTGTATACCCCTTTTAAATCTATAAAAACTTCTACAATGACTAAACTACATGGAAAAAGATAACACATAATGGAAACAATGCTAGAAATGACTTACTTGACTCAAGTATCTCCCCCTAGGACTTAATTGTCTTCTACAACAACAATAAATGATCTAATGGACCACTAAGAGCCTCAATAAATCTCCCCCTAAACTAATAAACCTTCTTTTAACCTTCATTCATACTCAACACCATCTTCTACTTCTTTCTCATGCTCAAAGTCAACATTTTCATGTCTAACTTCTTCATAACTTCACTTAGGACTATAAGATCTAAACCTCATCTTCACTACCTTCTTGAAAAAATTCTCAAGGCTATGAACCCAACTAAATCATACAAATTAACTTCAAAATTCTCCCCCTATCATTATATCATCTTCCTTTAGCAATAAATTCAAAAAATTTGGACTCTTACCTTGATTATATGCCTTGAAAATGACTCAACTTCTTCATTATTGTCCTAAAGCATATTTTAAGTGTTCTTTGTCTCTCTTCATGCTATTCAAATATTCTTTGGGGATACAATTATTACACAAGACATTCTTCATGAAAACATCACTTACTCAGCCCTACAAGCCTTCTCAACATATTCTATCATATAGATTACTTACTTTACAAGAAAGATGACTCCACTTGTATAGAAATCTCCCTCAGACCTTACCATGTTCATGTAGTAAAACATTTTTCTCTGTATAATCAAAATGTTTCTTGTATCATAGTCATATTATGGTTTGAAGGATAGTTTAGGACAACTTCCCTCACTCTTGTGGGTTTTCTTAGCTCTGTAGTCAATTATTTTGTTCTCAAAACTCTATAGCATCTTTATTTTGAATTCAATATACAGATATAAACCTTTTCGGAAACCTAATGCACAATTTTGACTCAAATCATAATACTTTAACACTAAAAAATGATTTAAACGTGGTGAATTTGGAGAGTTTCACAGTCCTCCATCTAATTTTGATTCAAATTTTAGGCATGTCGACCTTACAATCCTTTTGATACTCTTACTTATTTCTTTACAACATGTCGCATTCCTCATACTCTTCTTCATATTGTTGAACCATGTTGAGAAATTGAGATAACAATTTAAGCAACACTTAGCTTATGAATCTCATTTAAACATACTTCTAGACCCAAATGATATAAACAACCTCTAGAGACTTCAACAATACTTCCCCTGGGCTTATCATGCCTACATTCAGGCCTCTAGACATTGTCTTAGAACATTCAACACACGACACAAACCTTTTGTTACTTGTTGACACAAAATAGTATAATTCACTCAACCATCATTTATTCATTGATGGATGTGGGTATAGGTTTTCATGACAAATCCTTATCTTCCTTATAATCCATCAAGACATGAAAAATACACTACCTATATTTGATCATATATACCTTAAGAAACTCATGAAGCATTTCATGAAGAAAAATACTTTCATACTTCAAACTAGGTTATATATTCCTTTAAAACAATTATAGAATGGTCAAAATAACTAGGAAGTAGTACTCCCAATGTAAAATGATTCTAAACAATCCTTATTTTGAGTCTTTAGACAAACTAATGTCACTAAATACCTGAAAGTGATTCAAAAGACAATTTGGGACTTCGAGAGTTACTTAAATCTCCCTTAACCATGACACTATGGTAGATAATTTAGAGATATTTCTATAGGTATAAGGAATCTTAGAAATGGAGGTTGTATGCTTAAGATACTACTAGTCAAAGTTTTTTCAATTTTTGAACTCAATAGAGTCAATAGGACAATCCAGACATGACACGTGGAAAAAGTGCAGTATGAGAAAAAGGGTTAAAATTTTGTTTTGTGATGTTGATCTTTAACACTCAAGTTCAGAAAGGTTGGCCCTACTATTTTCTGTATGCATGCCCTCAGCTATGATCAACACAAATTTTTGATAGAGAGGTGCCTTTTCCGCTGAATTTGAAATATCGTCTCGACTGAATAATTTTCCACGTGGTGGGTCCATAGGCCACCATATGGCCTGCCATCAGTTTTCCACATATCACATTTGATCAAGCAACTAGGGAACCAAAACTTATCAAGATTCATGAATTAAATTGGACTGAGTAGGGTGAGCTCACTAAATAGCTCGGGTGAGCTCACTAGACATCTTGACGAGTTACCACGTCACCTCACCTAACCCCACATGGTTTGGACCTTATCCATAAGTCATTAGATCATTATGTCCACCGCTCACATAATATAACCATCAGAAAATAATATCTAGGCCACATACATGATAGAAAAAGGGGTAATCGTGGCCTATGTCATGTTTACATGGATAACCACTCCTTAATTAAAACACCACCCAACCATTATCCCCAATCAATGTTGGATTTAAATCCACATAGGAAAAAATTAAAAGTGCATTGGTTGGGGAGATTAAAACCCCCAACCACCCACATAATGAAATTACCCTCCATTGCCATGCCATTTGGGCTACTAATCATATAAATAGGCTCATTGGTATTTATATAAGCACAAGTCTATGACTTTGGTATAGGCCTAAAAAGGTAAATTTGTAAAAGGCAATTTTAGAAGCACCTAGGAGTAGATTGGGTCTTTAGAGTAAACTAGAAATTTATCCATAATTTTGAGATGCTCCTATTGGACATAATTTTTTCCCATTTTGGAGATGTTGTAATGTCATTTCATGTTATGGAAGTGATTAGAACTCCTGGATTTATAGTTTGGAGCCATAGGGAAAACATTTCATTGGAGGAAAACTATGGGAGATCTAATATTCTATACCAGACATTGTAAGAAGATATATTGTGACTCGCTGGTTGTGGAGGAGGTTAGTTTTATTTTGAAGACAAGTTCGTATTCAAAAAAATTAACTGGCATCAGGTTATTATTCACCTAATTTGGATTTATAAAACTCAATTGGCATGAGGATATTTTTCACCCAATTTGGATTCATAAGATTTATCTGGCATGAGGTTCATTGTTGCAAATTCATAGCTTCATTTGTAAGTTTTTATTAGATTTACAAATCATAATTTTTTAATGAATCGATTCAAATTTTGAACAAAGATACATAAGTGTTTATTTTAGCTAGACTCTATTATCAACCGCTCTGAACATGTCCATTTTGAATTCTAATTTTTATTAACTTGATAGTATTGGGGAATGAAATAAGTAAATGAAAAAAATTCATATGGGGATCTAAGGTCAGTTAAATTTTTTTTTATATTTTTGGGTCAGGTTGGTATCAGAGTTTGTTATTGTTTAGTACTAGCTCTTTGTCATAGATCCATGGACCTACACCTGTACATCTAATGGCATATAGTGCTCACACTGTTGCGTAGAATGATTCACATGGTGGTGGTAAGAAACCAGGAGAAAAATTTCCAAATCGCATAACTTCATGAAAACTTGGGAAATGTGCATGAGTGTCAGCATCTCCAAAATTGGTGAATTACTGAACTCCAAAGAAGCATCAAATCCCTACCATTTTCCTGATGATGATTCAGGAAAGTCGACAAACAAAAAGGCGGTTAGGGAGATGACCATCACTATCATTAGGAAAAATAGGCTGTAGCCACTACTTAAAAGGAGGTCATGAAGTGGAACAACAGTAGAGAAGAAAACCTAATCGAGCACCTTACTGGATGAATAAAAGTACTTCGAACGAGGGGAAAAATCTTAAAGTTCCCATTATATTTTAGTATTTTCATCAGAAAACACTTTTGCGACAGCAAAGGACATCATTAGGGAATCTAGACATGATCCTATGATTAGTAAGAACCTTGAGATATAATGTACCTGATGTTTCTAAAGAGCACAATGTGTGGCTCTTTTTTTATTGGGATATCAAATTGAGCTACATCATAGCTAACTTGGTACACTATTTGGGCATACCAATATGGCCTTTTCCATGTGACAATACTTATAGCACTAGATATGGTGGTATTCAAGGAGCTATAGATAGATATTACATCGTGTAGTACACCATCGGAGAAAATTTTTCCTATGTGTTGAATCTCAAAATCGTCCTGGTGGAGATGGATGAGATAGTCCTGGGAAGAATATGCCTCGTAGCATATCAAGAATTAAGCATGAATGTAGGAGAGGTCCTAGAATCCATTTGAATCATGGGTTGATCTTGGAGTTCAACACTCGTTGTCTTACGAGACTCGACAATGGATACATAAGTGAGTAATCAAACTTTTACTATCTAGGGGACCATCTATTCCTAGATGAAGAACACCACACTAAGATCAAGTTTTGAGGTAGAATCTAGGTGGTAATACAAATATTCATCTATTGTGATTATATCCTTGAGAATTTAAATGGGTTTAATTAAATAAAACATACCCATGCTCTTATTTTTATAAAAAGAAACATTTTTGGGCATTGTTTATACTTGTGATACTTGCATATGTAAGACCCCATAATAAAGTGAGAAATTATGTACTAACTCATAATTTTTTAAAGTATAAAAAAAATCCTATAAGAAATTATACAAACACCATCTATCAAATTTTGTTGCGAAGATGATCATGGAGAAGATTTGACATCAGACTAGAGCAAGCAAGAAATTGGTACGCCTATCTCCATCATTAACACTCCATAAGAGAGAACCCATACAAAATATCTGATCCTTAGCATGTTGGATATATCACCAAGATTGTTAGCTATGGATGAGGTTTGTACTAATTTTTTTGCTCATTCTCAGACATCATCTTAGATCTTTTCCCTGCGTAGAGGTTGATTGAAGTCATGTAACAAATTAATATATAATCGTCATTGATACCTGATATTAGGTTGGATATTCACTCTGTGTAGAGGCTGACTGAGGTCATGCAACAGAGTGGTACCTGATTGTCTTCATCAACAAAAGACATAGAACGATCTAAAGGAAGAGACTATGTAATAGGGTGAATGTTAAACATTAGAAATTTTCTGACCTTAACACTTTGTAGAGGAAGAGACCATGCACCAAAGTGGAGGTCAACATGAAAGTGTGAAACTAGGGAGTTTTTCTAGATTATTGATGTTTCCAAGACCAGTTTCGATTCAAAGAATCAATTAGAACCAATTTTTTCTCTATGTAGAGGCCAGAGGGATATGCAACAAAGTAGAAGATGATCATCAATGACATTAAGATCTTAGTTTTGTTAGAGGTGTAGGATATGCATTAGAATGACAGTCAACATGAGGTGTCAATCAGTGTGGTACAGTAGAAGGAAGTGATCCCAAGTTCCACAGGTCCCAGGATCGAACCAACAAATTTCTAATTATGGAGTAGCAGTATGAGGTCATTAATTCAACTAGAGAGACATCTTCTCAGTAACACCGCATTTGGCATTTAGAAGTGAAGGAATCAAAGTTTTTTGTGGAAAAAAATTCTCCACACTAGGGAGGTGTGATCTAGGACTTCGAGATTTCCCATAATCTGTAAACCATGATAGTACATTAGACAATTCATAGATATTTCCAATGGTAGAGAATTTAGAGATATTTTCTAGCTGGAGGCCCTCATCCAGGGTTGACACTCTTTTTGGATAGAGGGCTGTCTTTGTTGTTGAATCCAAAATATTGTCTCGATTGATGAATTCACCAGTTTTCCACATATAACATTGCATTGAGAAACTTGAGATCCACAACTCAGTGAGATTCATGAATTATAATGGAATAAGCATGGCAAACTCAATATACAACTCAGGAAAGCTCACTAGACAACTAGGTGATCTGTCACATCACCTCACCTACCTCCCACATGGTTTGGGCCTTATTCATAGCTCGGTCAAGCTTTATCTACACTGCCTAGATAATATAACAGTCAACGACTAATAAATCAGCCACATACATAGACGAAAAAAAGGGTAAGCATGGCCCATGTCATACTAATATGGGTGATTGTTCCTTAATTAAAACACCACCCAAATTTTATCCCCAATCAATGTGGGATTTAAATCCACACATAACAAAATGCAAATTGGGTTGGTTGGGGAGATTCAAACCCCTAACCACTAATATATTAAAATTAGCATCCACCGTCATGCCATTCGAGTTGGAAAATCATATAAATAATCTTGTTGGAATTTATATAAGCACAAGTCTATGACTGTGCTATAGGCCTAACAAGGTAGATTTGTAAAAGAATTTTTTTGAAGCACATAAGAGAAGATTGGGTCTTCTGAGTAAATTGGAAATTTTTCCAGAATTGTGAGATGCTCCTTGTGGATATATTATTATCCCATTTTGGATTTTTTCTGATGATGTTTTATGCTGAGTAAGTCACTAGAGTGCTTATATTTCTAGTTCAGAACCACATGTAAAACATCTCATTAGTAGAAAACTAAGGGAGATATGATCTTCTGCATCAGACATTGTAATCTGAGATATTGTGACTCAATGGTCAGGGAGGAGGTTATTGTTCTTCTAAATACTATTTTGGATTTAGATGAATCAAATGGCATTGGTTCATTGTTGCAAACTCATATTTTCATTTGTAAGTTTGTATTAGATTTATAAATCAGATGTTTTTAATGAATCAGTTCAACTTTTCAACCCAGAGACATACACATTTGTTTTAGGAGAACTTTTTTATCAACCACTTGTAGTGTGTGTCCATTTTGCATTTAAATTTTTATTAATTTGATAATATTTGGGAATGAAATCAGTAAATTAAATAACTTCCTATAGGGGTGTGATGTTTGTAAAAAAAATTGGCCATATTTTCGGATCAGAAAACATCATCACGGGCGTCAAGAAAGTACTCTTAGTCATGTAGAGTATGTTTTTCTTACTTCACATTCCACATAATGTCTTAATTCATCAAGTAACACATACTTAATAAATTTTAATACTTTTAAGCGAGATAAAAAATGATTCTCTAGCACACTACTTTGTTTCTTCACTTAGAAATTTGTATCTTTTAAGTTATCTTTGTCTTCCATGGTCTTTTACTCCTTGGAATTCCTTGAACACATACCTCAAGGATACTTCAAGCCATAACCTTCACTAAAAACCTTACACTTAGGAATGTTGAGGAATGAATCACCTTATCTTGTTGTTTTATCCATTGTATAATATAAATACTAAATCTACCCTTAAGTATATTAAGAGAATCACATGACTTCATGCCCTTACATCTTTAGTGTCTTTTCTCAATCAGAGGCCATGAATTTCCTCTAATGAGAACTTAAAATAGGCCTATACAGACCCATTTCCTACTTAATTGTGATGTACACAAACTTATAAAATATTTTTCATTTCCTAAGAGCCTTCATACCTAAACTTTGACCATTATCATGCACTTGATTATAGCTATGTTACTTCATAGAGTTCTGATTCTAATCTTTCTTATGCCTTCAAAACAAGTGATCACTATTTGAAAATAAAAATACTTTTGACAGCTAGAAAGTAACATCATAGACCCTATAGACCATAAACATCATGAAAAACACCATGAATCTCATACCTTCAGTCAAATAAATCTCAATATTTCAATGCATGTATCAAGTCTTCTCTCCATCAGACAAATAGTCTTGATATTTGATCTCTTAACAAATCAAAACATACATTGTCTTGAAATTCAGCCTCCATGAAGGGTCTGATCTAAATTCTAGAATTTCATAGGCTTGAAAACTATCTAATCTTTAATATAACCTATTCAAGGATCCTCTAAAAATCTCATTGTGCATATATAGAACTAGAACCATGTATTTTACCTTATAAAACATGATTTTCACTTTCACTGATAAGTCTTCTGGTACTTTGGATTTTTCTTAGATATGTATGTCTTGACACAATTTCTATAATCCTTCATTCATCGTCATCTCTTTGAATAATCCCTCAATCCATGTAAGTTCCCCATAGAATATACATCATGAAACTTCTACCAAAATTATCTTAATAAGAAGAACACATACCTTCTTTTAACAACAACGATGTTTACATTTAGACCCTCTTTGTTTGAGACCACCTTGCACCTAATTAAATATTGAAATGTATCTTTGTTCATTGTTCACACCCACACATTTTGAGCTTTCAAGAATATGATGAGCATACTTTGACTTCATGAATACAATGCAATAATATCAATACACAACCTACATAGATCACCCATCCTTCTTCTATAATTTTGAAGTCTTAGAGAGTGGAACCCTAAAATTCATACATATTGATTTGACACCTTCTGTCCCAAGAATGCTGCAAACTTAGAAATATTTTTCTTGGGTCTCAATCACAAACTTACTTCTTCAAGAGTAAAGACTACCATGACACTAATTTTCACTAAGCTACATAAAACCTTAGACATGATACAACATACTTGGTGATATTTTGACAGAGGCTCCTCACAATACACAAGAACATAACTTTGGTCCATCCTTTAGTATTGACTATAACAATCATAACCAACTCTTAGAGAACACTATTTATCACTAAAAATTGGTATCACAGACTTGGTAAGCACAACTTGAAATCTTATTTTGACACAAAAAAGTGATCATACCACTGAAGCTCATTCCAATGTGTGACGAAACCATAAACAAACACCTAAAGCTAATATAGACCTAGATTGATAATAACATATTGGACAATGATCACACAATGAGTAGATAAAAACACTCATACTTTCTCAAGGGCATGACCTTAAGACTCAAGGACTAAGAAAATTTTGATAATGACATAAAATTATCATGGAATACCGAACACATTGGCCTTAAGACACTAACTTAGATCATGAAATTTTAACATGAATTCATGACTGAATAGTAACATAGTTCATTACATAAGACAATAACCTATTGAGTTTCTTTAAGACAACAAGGTGGCATACCTTGAGATAACTCACTCCTCAATAATGACACTGATTTACTTTGATGAAGCAATAGTAACATGGATCTCTAAAATACAATACATAGACTCCAAACTGAGCACAGACCTTAGCAACACCAAATTGAATCTTGTGAAACTCCCTAACACATATTTGCATCATGATATACCTTGTAAAATAACATCTTTCTTAGTATTTTTGAGATATTTATTCCACGTTTTAAAACCTCACAAACCTCTATACATAAATACACATATAAAAAATACAGTATACTCTTGAAATATAAAAAGCATATCATTTTTCCTTCCATTTTTCAAAAGACTTGAAATCTATTTGCATGAATAGGGAAATGTATTCATAATGAAACCATACATAAATTTCATTAAATACTGAGATATCATCATCTATCTCCTCTCTTGGGAATTTTGTTCTCTTCTTGTCTTCAAAACATGCAAATCTACTTAATCTTTCCTCAGACAAGATAATTTGATACTCATGAATGGACAACTCTTCCTTAAAACACTCTTGGATCTCTTTATAGCTCATTACCATGGCTACAGTTTCATGAAATACAACTTCTTCCATTATAGGTTCTAGAACACTTTCAAACTCTATTTTTAGGCCATCAAAACCTCCATCATCCACTTTAGGGCCAAAATTATTAGACTCAGTTTCTAGGTCATCTTCATCATCAATTGTTAGGTCTTCATCCTTTCCATTAATCTAACCTGTTTCAATAGTGACACAAGAACCTGATTTTTATCCTTCATGAAACTTCTCATCAACTACAATAGTACACACTCCATAGATACACTTCCAAATTTTTAACCCTAAGGGTTTCAAACAAGCTCTCAATTCGACCAATGGATTCTCATCAACTTAATCCTGACAATCTGTCATGCATGTGCTTTGGTAGGATATCCTTTAAATGGTGAATCTTTTATCTTAAGGACATACTCTAATACCAATTGTTTAAATCACAATGACTAAGAGGGGCGTGAATCATTCATTTAACAATATTTACATCATTTACCATACCATGCATTAATCAATTTATTTTTCCATTCATCATACATTAACCACATGAGTGTATTAAGATGTAAAACATTCAATCATGATAACATGAAACAAAATAAACATGACACGAACACCACATATAAGTGGTAAAACCTCAAGGGGAATAAAACCCACTAAAACATGGAATTTATATAGACTTTTTTCAAATTTAGTGGGGCACCAACCCTATAAGGAGCACCAACCCCTAGTTTAGTGGAGCACCAACCCTACAAGAAGAACCAACCCATGATTTAGTGAAGTACCCACTCCAAAAGGAGGATACCAACCCATAAGATGACTAAGAACCAACTAACCCACCTGAATATGATTATCTCTAAATTAAATTTTTGCCACAACTAATGGATATCTCTAAGTCAGCTCAAACAATCACAATAAAACCCTCCTTCCTCTAGCTTGCACTATCTTCTTATTCTTGGAATTTTCTTGGATCTAAACAATTACACACATGTTCCTCATCACTCTTCATATTTTTAAACTATTATTTAGATATGAATTATGTCCTTGATAAGCATTTACACTCTCATGTAGGCTGTATTTTCCCTCTAGGAACACTAGTTCAAAAATGAACCCAAACATCAATTTTATACCCTTATCAACTTACTAACATATGGAGGTATGTAGTTGATGATTAATTGGACAACTAAACATTAAAAAAATATTAATTCAATCATTATAACGTTCACATTTGACCCATATAGGCTGGTTATGCCGAAAACCTTACAACAAGCATAAAACAAGCTCAAAACACCATTCTTTGGATGAACTAAAGCCACATACTCCAAAACCATTATTATACAAGATAAAAAATTCACCATACATGTGTAATATAACATAAAAAAACATCAACCATGGTTTTTTAATCATCCTCCACCAATCAAAAAAATCAGAACAAAACTCAAGAGGCTCATATGCTTCTCAAAACAGTTGTTTTGAGCACCCTGTATTAACATTTGGACATCAATCACACTCTAAAATACCTCAAATAGGGAATGTAACCACTCAATTGAATTTTAATGGACCTTTATATCACATTCATGAAATTTTTACCTCTTGAAATATCCATGTGTTCAAACAACAACAACTTTCCTCTTCACCAGATTGAATTGCCAAGAAAGTAGTTTTAAAAATGAAACTTGTTTTCACCATTTATATCACTTAAAAGACAAAAAAATTACTTCAATAGGAAAAAAATTCATCCCTATTAACTCCCAAACTGATAGAAAGTATGAATTAATCCATCTCATTCCTCATTCACTTCGTTCTTTTAGCGTCAACAATCATGTCCTTAAAACCAATACTGTTCTTTCTTACAAACTAATCTCAATGATCCATAAAATTATATCACCAAGAAATAAGAAATAAATAATTGTAAATTCCTCTAAATCCTCTTTCCATAACATATTATAAATCCTTACAAATCCAATTGGAAGGTCTTCAACCAAGACAATTTCTACAAACTGCTTCTTTAGCCTTCTAGGACTCAAGAATTGACCTTGAGCTCAAATTGCTCCATCAAAAAAAAATAAAATTATAATCTTAAATAAAGCATGTAACACTATTATACATGATGTAAATGCACTCAGAAACCTTCACTAATCAATAACAACTTAGAATTTTCACTTTACATCATGAATCCATTCAACACCCTGTTAGATCCAACATCCTTCAAATTTGACCCTCAAAGAACAAGTCCTGAATTTCTCATACCATATAAAAATAAATTTTCTGATATACCACTAGAAATGACACTTAACCAGGATCACAACACAACTTTCATAAAGTTTGCACTCTTCTTATAGATCTTGCAATTCCACTTTTACTATAGGCTACTCCGAACAGCTCCCCAAAAACCAGTCTTCATAAATATGGCACATCTTTACATTTTTAATTTCAACTATGATCTGAAACTATAATGGACATGTATAAAAACTCAAGGGATAATAAAAATTTCAATTTATTTTTCAACTTCTTTGGATAACTTTACCATTAATTGGAATTATTCAGAAACAAGCATTTTTAGGTGGGGCCCGCATACAGTCACAAGCACTATCTTTCCTTTATGGAAATATGGAAAATTAATCTACAATATCCAATCACCACATTTTTAAAAACAATAAAAACTAGGTTGTTACAAGCAATTTCCTCCAAGTCACTTTTAGTTAGGGTTTAGCTATAGTTTCAAAGCAAATTATCTTCTTAACGATCATTCATAAACACATGACGATAAAACCACCTCATTATTTTTTATGGAATATTCAAAATTAACCTCAAAATATATAGCTAATATCTCATGTCCCCATAGAAATCATACAGCTCACAACTAACATCAGAAGTTCCACTTTTGCATCAAAAATACACTATAAAACACTCGGTTTGACTAAAAATGACATATATTTCAATTCCTTCTTCATAATGACCTGAAACATTCTCATGAATATTTGTGAAAACATACTATAACTATCCACACTCACCTTATAGCTCAATTAGCTTTGAGACACTCCAGAAAATCTCATTTACTCATGTTTTCTTGCATGTTATCACTTTTTTTCTTCCCAAGGACCTCATATATGCACTATACCTCTGGTTTATACCTAAAAATAGCCATAACATTAATATAAAGAGTCACCATGATTCTATCATGCTTATAAAATATTGATCAAATTCATTTTTCATACCTCCCTACCATTCTACATGATCCAAAACTAAGAATAGGCAAGGGATGACCTAGCTCAGCCATTACACACCATGAACTGATCATATTAACCTCATGAAGACTTATAGATATTTTTAAAACACCTCAAGGACCATGAATTAACTCAATATAACCTTCCCATAGCTTGGGAGGACTCATACTGTGACTGGGCTCACTATACCATGCACTAGGACCTCGTAGAACTCACCATATCTTGACACTAATAGTCACCAAGGTTCATATTTAACGCCTAATGACACCTCATGGAGACTCAAATGACCTAATGATGTCCTTTTCCATCATCAGAATCGACATCAATGATAGAAATACCACACAATGGCCAATATTTAGAATCATATACAACCACCAATCCACCAACTATAAAAGATGTGTTCCTAATGTGCATATCATGTCAAGCCTTTTGCCACACCTTCTTTGTCTTTTAGCTCCATCACACAATTATGTATCATTCATCCAATTGCATTAACCTTTACATGTTCTCTATCAATTCCTATTCATCCATGAGTCCTCTTCCACACACAATACACAATGATGGCAACATAAATTCCAAATGCAACATGGCTTCCATGCCAAACACCAACAGAAAGGGTGTTTCTTTATTAAAACTCTTATAGGTATTTATGTATTCCCAAATTAAAACTCAAACTTTATCACCCCAATCCTTCTTTATGAAATCCCATATCTTTGTCAATGTCTAGCTCAAGATTTTATTAAAGGCCTATGTTGTTCCGCTAGCCTGAAAATGATAAGGAGTTGTCTTGTAGTGTGCCACCATAAATTTTTCTAACAATATTCAGATGGTCTAATTAAGGAAATGAGTAACCCTATCACTGAAGAGGATTAATAGCAATCCATACCTACTTATGGTATTTTCGCATAGAAAGTATGCATATGTAGAAGTTTTATAGTCTTTGGTTAGTCTAGCCTCTTCCCATCACATCAAGTAATTTGTACAAGTAATAATATACTGTGTTCCAATTCATCGCGGAGTTGACACAATTAAAATAGTAAAATCTATATCCCATTTCTCAAAAGGTTCTACTGATGATATGGGGCATAGCAGTATCTTGTCTTTTGTGCTTATTCTTATCCAATTTTGCCCCTTGGAGTAAAATTGGACCATGTTACCGCAATTGTACCCTAGGACCGGAAAATCCCTTCATGATAACTCTGGGTCATTTCGGGTAAATTTTGTGCTTACGGAGCATTTATGGTATTCTAGGAGGTTTTGGGATCATCTCGGACTATTTTCTATTTTCCAAGTCTTAGGGTGAGAAATTTCCCTCTGATAGGTCCACATTTGTCTGATACTAAAAAAATGATCAAAATTGGTAGGTTGAGTTTAAAAGGTCTTATTATGCTTCTATTTACCTCACTAATTTTGAGGAGAAACTAATGAAGTCTAAACACCAAGGTAAAATAATATTTAGAGGGGTGGATAACATTAAGGAAAGAATGAGCTCAGCGAGCTCAAGGTGAGTTGGTTGATTTTAACTCGCTGAAAGGGATCAATTCAGAAAAAAATGATATCTAATTTTTCCCCTTGTAGTAAAATTGGACCATGTTATGACAATTGTACCCTAGGACTCAAAAAGTCCTTCATGATCAATCTGGGTCATTTTGAGTAAATTTTGTGCTTACTAAGCATTTATGGTATTCTAGGAGGTTTTGGTATCATCTCAAACTATTTTCCCTTTTCCAAGTCTTAGGGTGATAAATTTCCCTATGAAAGGTCCACATTTGTCTGATATTAACAACAAAATGATAAAAAATGGTAGGTTGTGTTTAAAAGGTCTTATTGTGCTTCTATTGACCTCACTGATTTTGAGGAGAAACTAATGAAGTATAAACACCAACATAAAATCAGATTTAGAGGGGTGGATAACATTAAGCAAAGAATGAGCTCAGAGAGCTCAAGGTGATTTGGTTAATTTTAACTTTTTGAAAGGGATCGAATAGGCTATCTTACAAGGTATATCTCAAGTGAGTCGTCAAAGGACTCAGGTTCATGTAAGGATCTATGACATCGACCTAAGACATCAGTTTAAGGTGATCGCTTGCAAGATGGATTTTGAAACTTGTCATCGTCGTAGTTGGAAGAGAAGGATATTGGTGAGAGTTCAAGATAGTTGTATAGAGGTGTCCCGACAAGATGAGGCCAGGTTGACTTCAAGCTCAACTAAGTTCATGTGTATGCATTTTCAGAGGGTGATTGAGTTCTTCTCACAAAGTGAACTTTCTCATTTGTTGGTATGCGAGAGCCATAGAGGAATGTAGTAATTTTATCTTGCTCGGTCAAGCCAAGCCACATGGATCAGGAAACTCTATGTCGAGATCCTGATCACAAAGCACAAACTGTGGAGAAATCTAAGGGTAAGACCAAGGGATTATCTATGAGATATTCAAGATGGTATGTCAAGGCTACTAACAAGACACCATCTGAGTCAGGGAGACATTAGGGAAATATATTACCATGTCATGATGAATAATCCGTTGTAAAAATATATAAAAAAAGTATGATACTGAAAGGTGGAGACTCAACATTTTATCTCATCAAACTTGAGGTAGCATGGTAATGTAGTGTTCGAGTTTTTCGCCCAAGGACCAAGCCAAATGGCTAGAAAAGTGATTTTTTGAATAGTTGAGCTCATTAGGCAAGTGGCTCATCGGATCGGGCCATACCATAATGAATAAGAGGAGGATCAAAGCTCGAGCAAAGCATATAGGAAAATCAAGAGGCAAGCTCGAAGCTACCACGAATATCTCAAAGAAAAATGTGGCTCGAGAGTGCTAACCAATCTCACTAGGTAAGGTGGATGATAGTTCCATGTCGAGATCAACAATAGCTCGACTACTATGGAGATTCACACAACAAGATATTTTTGAATCAAGTTGCAAAAAATGGTGTTTTGGAGATTGGTGAGCTCATATGGAGAATGACTATGTTGGGTTTCTTGATTAGTGGTGAGCTCAAAGGTGTTTGGAAAAAGCTTGTAAGAGTCAGCATCTAACTCATGAGAAAACTCAACATCGTGGTAGGTTGGTATAACAAGTCTACGAGGCCAGCCAAATTGAATCTAATACATTCAGTGTGACAATCATAGTCAGTTGAATGGTTGAGATATTATCTTGCAATCTCAACTCGTGCTCAAGAAAGTTATAGTGAGAGTTGTTTGGTCCTCAGCAAGTAAGTCAAGATGAAGGAACTTAGTAATTGGAGAGTCGTTCTAGCTCAAGCACAAGATCATTAAAAAATTGGAGGCGAGATGAGATGGACATGGTGAATGCATCACTTAAAGGGAATACCCTAAAAACAGAATGGATCAATATCCATCTTAAAAGGCATGTCAAATCGGTCAATGTTGTTTCTATAGTCAAAGGTGAGCCTATCAGGGAATCGAGTTGAGTACGAGATTGTGTGGCTTGAGTTGAGTAAGGACGTATGCCTACTAGAATATTTTAACACATCTCAAATGAAAACTCGTGTGAGAGGTGAAAAGGCCAACTTGGCCGTGATTTTGGTAAAATCATTGAACCACGTGAAGAGAAGAGTGGAGGGCTCAAGATCAAAGTTGGTATGTGATGAATTAGGAAGGAGCTTAGCGATATTTAAATAGCTTGACTGAGCTAATCTCGTATCAAGTAATTTGGGAGTTGGTGGGGTCGGTTTGATAGGAACCAAGCTTAGTGAATCTAAAAAAAGCTTGCATGGGAACTGATTCGAGTATAGGAGCTCGATATGGCAAAGAGGCCGGAGCTCAAGTCGATTCGTGTGAATGTATTGAAGAAGGTTGTTATAGTTGGATTATAAAGTGAGCTCACTCAAAGGTTGTATGCGATAAGCCATTGAGGAAATAGGTGAGTTTAGATCACTCACTCAAGATAAACCACATCGTGAAGCCTAGGGAGCTTTTCAGAAAATTTTGGTCTCTTGCCAGTCAAATTTTTCAAATGATGTCAAATTTCCACATTTTAGTCTTCAACATGGGAGATTCAAATGAGATTTTCCAGGTGGGAATAATGAGATGGCGAGCCAAGTGAAAAATTATTGCAAAGAAAGGTGTTATTAAGGGACTGAGTTGGATTCTGAAGTATCTGGCTAATGGATGGAAATGAAACAGTGTTCAAGTAACTTCGTGAGACATATCGGAACATGCAGTGGTGGCTCTCCAATATTTTAGTCTACTTTTTTTCCACCAATAAAGGTAAGGCCCAAGTCATAGGGAGGACATGCATTAGTGGTTTCTAACACCAAGTTTGGAGGAGTATAAACATAGGTGAATAATAACTAAAGACTCACTGTGGGAAAATGAAAAGAAAATGTGAAAGGCATGGGTGTGTCCTGAGGGATGCAATCGATGGTTCAACTATAAGCCATTTTATTTATCGACATGAGTTGTCCTGACACGTAAAGGAATAATGACAAGGTCATAGGTTGAGGAAGTGTGACGCCGATAACGTGGAAAAAGGAGAGTGTTATGGTTGGAAATGGAGAGCTTGACATGATGGAAAAGGAGACCCTGTAAAAGTGGGTAATCATTACACACTTGAATGAAAACCAAGCTACATGTTAACTCAACTCGATGGGTTGAGCTAGTGGCGGAGACTGAGTTAACATATGACATGTGAGAGACCAACCTAATGGCTCGATTGAGGATAGAAGGGATCCCACTGAATGTAAATTTTATTTTTATTAAAATATATTAAAAATATATAATTTTTTAATATATTTTTATTAAAAATATTATTTTAAATGAAATAAGGATAATTGCAATTTTTGAATTATTGTTCATAAAGGGTAAATGCAATGACTGATGTAATTAAACATGGTGGCCATCATGTTCCATTATTCATGCACTAGAATTTATTTTTCTCCATCCGCTCTCTTCAATTTGGTTTTGTTATAAATGTAAAGGAAAAGTTAATTCTAAGGGGTTTGACAATTGAACAAGTGCACATTTTTCAAGAATCTTATATCTTTCTACTAGTTTTTTTTATTGGGGAACATTCCAGCCACTTTTCTAGTATTGTAATGGAAAATGTTTCCTCTTCCTGAATGTAGTCATGATTGTTCATGTGATTGAAGTAATAAAAGTGTGTGTTTTTTTACTAATGTTGGTCTTTCCATCATTCTATCTACTTCGTTGTGCCTCTCTCATGTTTGCTGGTACATTGTGCAAATTCAAGTTTCCATTGCAGGTTTTTGGAGGTTATGTGATCATTTAGTAGTGGAGTTTTGTATGTGGTTGGATTGTGATGTTTTTTCATCCTTCTCAGTTTCATACTTCTTCACTGGATGACTGAAAATTTGTTTGTTTGATTGAGCTTAACAAAGGGAACTCTTTCTTCATATTCTGTGATGTCTTGTTTACGCTCCTTAAGTTGCAGTAGGTGAAATTAGACTGTGGTGTATTTTCTCACCCTCTTCAAATCAACCCTTCTCTGCTTGAAGATCATAAATTTTTCTAGTAACACCCTTTTCTTTGTGTATCACCATCCTTAGTGTAGATTTCATTTCTTGGAAACCTCTTTCCCTAATCCCATGATAGATTAGTATATCTCTACTTAGTTGTTTTATTGCACTAGGAATAGTATAGCAATTAGTTTAGGAAAGGGAAGTTGGCCTTCTCTGGAGGTTCACCTCGAGCCCACGTCCCACAGCTTGAGAGGTGATCCCATGTTACCCAATCACACCGTACATCATGTTTACATTCTGACCATCTGAGGGTGCAGTGATTTGGTGATAAAAATTTTTGGCACGCGCAATGGGACAAGAGTTGGTACTTCTCTTCATACTTGCATGAATCAAAGTACCTGGTGGCTTCATATCTCTAGATTTTATATCTCAGTGTGTTAACATATGTGAAGAATTGAAACAAGATATTCATTTAGATGAGAAGTAAATTATCAGCATATTGAGTTATCCTTATCTCCTCCAAGAAGAAGAAGAGGCATTTCAACATCACCAATAACAATTGTTAGTGCAAAATCACAGCACCCCTAAATGTCTGCAACTAGATGTGTTGAGACTCTGAGTGTGATTGCACAACATAGAGCATCTCTCAAAGGATGGGACTTTGAAATCAAGAGAGATCTTCAAATGAATGTTGGTTCCTATTCGTCTGTTCAGGTGCACACATAAAAATTTGCAGAGGATCTATTCTAAAACCTATTCTAACTTGCCAAGGATACATGGTTAAGAAAATGCAAGAAATTAAACCTAAACTAACATAGTTGATGCACCAAAGGAATGTTGAACATCGGCTTTGCTATCAAACACAGACCATTAAAATATAATACAACCACTACGCACAGATAACCAATATTATAATGAAAGATCAAATAAAGGAAATGAACACAAGGGAGGGTTGAAATCATCCACATACATGTATTATTGCTTCACAAATTAATACAGCACATTACAGTGGCCAAAAGGTGAAAACTTGCATTACAGTCTTAATAGAAGGTTCAGACTCCATGAATTCCTCTACAGAGCAGAGGAGAAGGGAGGGCTTATAACCAAAATTTCCAACCCTTTACAATGAGATAATCTCCTTATTTTATAGATGTAGTGAAGAGAGGAGAAGAAAAAGGGGTAGGAACCTTGATTTGGAGCTCAACTACCAACCACCAATGCCCGTACAAATCTGCCCATAATCTGTCGAGTATGCCGCTGTATTTCTATTTGGTGTTTCAAATAAGGAAGAATGACGGATCAAATCAAATATGATATGGTTATTTAAGCAATCAGATCATATATTAATAGTATGAAGACATTTTCTAATTTTTCACCCACCTAACCTCATCAAAAATAAAGTTTTAGGTTTCTATGGCGGAGACAAGATCGAGACCTTTCCAATGGTGTGAAATTTGTTAAATTTCAAGCACTGGATCGAAAGATATGTCCACTTGAATGTTTGAGACAGATCCATACAAAAAATGGCAAAAACTAGTTTAGTAGAACAGTTCCAGACCCGAAATTCACTTTGTGCCTTTTGCACAAAAATTACAAAAGTGAAAAAAATTCCCGCCGCCCCGCAAGCCCGTAATCCTCTTTTTCCCAAAAATCATCTTCAGGCCTGTCAATCCACATTTTCCATTTGGGTGAAAAGTCTCCCCCCAACTCCGCTAGCCTACTTTTGGCTAAGAATCCCTCCAAGGCCTGCCTTCCTGCATGTAATTTAGGCCTGACATGTAGATTCTCTAGGCTTCGGGGGTGGTGCAACTTACTTTTAAACTTTACGCCTTTTCGAAACAAAATCCAAAAGGTTCAAACTACCTCCGGTGACCCGCCTTCTCACTTTGACTTGAAACATGGCCACATGTAGAGCTAGCATGCGTTTGGGGACCGCTTTTGGATTTTTTTTTTGAAGTTGCACCACAAAGACACTTGGAACCTTCCATGGCTTTGCTCTGTTTCTTTGTGTTTTGGCTAAATCCTTTTTGTTTGGTAGGGCCATATGTCTGACCCAGGCAACGTGGAGGGCTAACGTACATTTGGGTCCTGCTTCTATATTTTACCTTTTGAATTTGCGTGGAAATGACATGTTGAGGCCTCCATTGTCCCTTCCATACTTAGTCAATTTAAGCGGTTGGCTCTGTCACCTTTTTTGACTTTTGGACAAGTGGAAGCTCCACCTTTCTTGAGACTAACCCTTGGGCCACCCCTTTTTAATTTACATCATTGAGGAATGTGGCACCATTCACTGATTCTCCCCCATCTTGACTTTTCGACCATCGACTATGTCCCTTTTCGGACCTTAGACACGTGGAAGGCCAGCACTACTTTGGGAGACCCACTTTTAGATTTACCTTTGAAGATGCATCGAGTTGACATGTGGTGCCTCTCATGAGTCTATGATACTTAGCCGATTTGAGCTAATGCCTTTCTCAAACCCTAGACACGTGGAAGCCTCACGCTCATTTGAGTCTCTGCTTTGGGCCACGCCTTTGAATTTATGCTGATGAGACACGTGGAGACTTCCGTTGGTTCTTTATACTTAGCTGATATGGGCCCGCTTCCATTTGACTTCTGTTAGACCCTGACCATGTGGAGCGCTTGTGCTAGTTTGAGTCTCTACCTTGGGCTCTCACTTTTTAAATTGCATCAAGTTGACATGTGGTTCTTTTCACTCGTTTGGACTTTTCAATGGAAAACTCTATCCCTTTTCAGACCTCGGACATGTGGAAGGCCAGTGCTAGTTTGGGATGTCTATTTTGATGTCACCTTTTGGAATTGTACCAAGCTGACATGTGGCACCCTCCATGAGTCTATTGTTCGACCCCAAGTCGACTCATATGCGGCTAAGTGTGAAAACTTCGAGTTTTTCCCTATTTTCCTCCTTTGAGCCTCTAGTTTCTTTGACTCTATTTACCTCCTTTGCAAACCCGCTCCTCCATTTTCAAGTCCACTCACAAACTGACTATTGGATTAGAAATGTGGACTCGTACAATAGAACTGACCCTTAGATTTCTTCCTGTGCAAGGTCGGGTTTGATCAATTTTGTTGGGGGAAAAACTTGGGATAACAATTTGGTGACTCATGGGGACATCTTCTTGCTAAATGAGGACACCAGTAGCCTTAGAAGTATCCATTGGGCATGGATTCTATGTAGAAACTTCTCCCTCATTTCATTTTCCACAAACCTGATATTTTGGAGTGCAATGAAAACATCCATACCTACCCCATTATGGATTTTCTATAGATTTAGTTTCTTGTGGCCATAAGTCTTTTCCATGAGTGAGATGACTGTATACAAGCATACACCAGAAGCAATAGATTCTATGCACCAGCACTTAGGGAAATTTAAACCTAAACTATAAGAAGACAATGTGTATACGTACTTGGAGAAATTGAAAACCTAGGCTAATATTTACAAGGGTGAGAAATTTTCCTTTTAGTAGTAGTGTTTGAGGTAGATCCCATTGACTAGAATCTACAATTCTTTACCATCCAACTTAGCTAGTCGGAACAAATTTCTAATTTTACATTTTGTGACAATGTAAGGGCCACTCCAAATGGTATCAAACTTGGAATGCCTTCCTAGTTTTTCCCAATCTGCATCCCACTTTAGAACTAAGACCCCCTCTTGAAAGCTCCTCATTCTTACTTTCGTATCAAAGCTCTTCTTGATCAATACTTGATCTTTCTCCATGATCTACATTGGATGTTCTCTTTCTTCTTCTACTCCCATTAGCTCTACATACCTGATTTCCATAGGTTAAAACTCAGCCAATTCCAACTATTTCATGAGCTCCAAAGTGGGCAACTCCAATGATATGGGAAATACTACCTCTTTTCCATATATAAGCTTGTATGGGGAACTATCTGTAGGAACTTTTGGATGGGATCCTGTCAGACCATAGAGCTGATTTGAGCTTTGTTTGCCAAGTTCTCTTATTTTCATCAAGAGTCCTTCTGATAATCCTTAATAGGTTCTTGTTTGTGGACTCTGCTTGGCCATTACCTTGAGGGTAATAGTTTGATGAAGTGTTGAGGTATACACCATTATTAACATCCCATTCAATGATCCTTGTACTAAGGAATGATAACACATTATCTGATATGATAGTGGCAGGGACTCCAAACCTAGTGGTTATCCCTTCATAGAAATCCAAGATGTGGGATTCATTTCCCTCTTTTAGTGCCACCACTTCAGTCCCCTTGGTGAAATAGTCAGTCATTGTGAGTATCCACTTGTGGCCTTGGCTTGAATTTGGGTTGATTACTCCAATGAAGTCTAGTCCCCATTGCATGACTAGATGATCAACTAAAATTGGATGAAGGGGAAAGGCTGCTAACTTTTCCTTCCCTGTGAAGAATGCACACTTCTTGCATTTCTTGATCCATGAGTAACAATCCCTAAACACCGTAGGCCTATAATAACCAGATTTCATGATTTTAAGAGTTGTTACTCGAGGGTAAAAGTGGCCTCCTGATTCTCCATCATGGAACTCATGAAACACCCTCTCAATTTTTCCTGTCCCAATGCACCTCAATAGAACACTATTGATATCCTTCTTGAACAAGACACCACTAATAAGCACATATGGGATGGATTGTAGTCTGAAGTATCTCCTCTTTTCCTTTGTTCCATTCTGGAGGGCACGAACCTGTTTGGAGATAATGCACCAAGGCTTGAGTCCAACATGGAATAGGTGCATCATTAGCTAGCTACTCTTGATCATTCTGTAGTAACTATAATAGGAAATCCTCTTCTTGATCCGCTGACTCAGATTTTTTCTTGGAAATGATATTCTCACATAGAACCTTGCCACAAACTAGTTTGATCACTTTGATTTCAATATCATACTCCATTACATGAGTGATCCAACCTTCTCTCTTCTCATTCAAGTCCTTGTTTAGGAGAAAATCCTTGACACTAGTATGAGACACTAGTAGTTGAATCTTGTTGTTTGAGACCAAGTGTCTTAAATTTTTCAAAATCCTAATGATAGTAAGGACATGCTTTTCAATGAAATAATATTTTACCTCATAATCCTCCAAGATCTGATTGAAGAAGGCTATGGGCTGTTCTAAACTTTCCTTATTAGGCTGTACCAAGATAGCTAAGATTGTGTCTGACCCTCCAAAAGCATACAACATGAAGTCCTTTGAAAAATATGGGTTAATAAGATTTAGGGCCTGTGATATTGTGAGATTCATGGCCTCAAAAATCTCTTTTCCTTCTATTGTCCATTTAAATGCAAGACTCTTTTTCAACATCATTGTTAAAGGCTTCACAAGAGTGGAAAAATCAGGCACAAACCTGCAAACAAAGTTTATTCTCCCCAAGAAGCTTTGGAGATACTTCTTATGTTGTGGCAATGGAAGTGTTCGAATGGTTTCAACCCTTTTAGGATCAATTATTAACCCTTCTCTTAAGATAATGTGGCCCAAAAATTTTCCCTCATGTCCCAAGAATACACACTTCTTTGGATTCAATGACACTCTGAACCTTCTACACCTCTAAAATACCTGTCTGAGGTGGAAGAGATGGTCTGTTACATTCTTTGAGAAGATGATGATATCATCTAGATATACCAGCACCATCTTGTTGATCAAGCCTTTGAATGCCATATCCATAGCTCACTGAAAATGTTTCTCCATAATTTGACAGTCCAAATGGCATCTTCTTATAAGCATATGTACCCCATTTGGTGGTGAAGGTTGTCTTGAACTTATCCTCTTCTTTCACCATTATCTGATTATAGCCTGAGTATCCATATAGCAATGAAAACCTCTCAGAGCTAGCTACAACCTACAATATTTTCTCCATCGATGGAAGTGGGTAGTGATCTTTGAGTGATGCTCTATTCAGATCATAGAAAGTCTACACACAATCTGATTTCTCCATTTATTTTCCTCATAGGCACCAAGTTTGCAACCCAACTTGAATGCTTGATAGGGAAGATGATGTTGGCCTCAATTATCTTGTTCAACTCTTTCCTCATGAGAGGTTCAATGTGAGGGTTTACTGGCCTTTTATTCTGTCTGAAAGGCTTAGATCCTGGATCCAACTCGATAGTGTGTTGTGCCAACCTTGGGTTGAAACCTCTTAAATCCTTGTAAGTCCAAGAAAAGACATCTGGGAATTCTTGACAAAGTTAGAAAAAACTCTTGGATTTTTCTTGTTGGATTACTTACCTTTCCAATTCACAACGTTTTTCCTTCTTCTATGGAAATGGGCTGTGAATCTTCACCCTTTACTTGAATATTTTCTTTCTCCTTCCGGGATTGATCATTTGGGTTAAAGATTGACTCCAAAGTTAGAAGACATTTTGGTAATTTGTTAGTTCTCAGCTGCACCACTTTTTCACCATAACATTGTTCCAAATTTTCTTGGTTTCTAGTAGAGAACTTAGCTTCTTCTTATAGAGAGTTGACAATTTGTTGATAATTCTTAAAGACTGCCAACTTGTGTTATTATCTGGGATAGCTGGTCTTACAACCACTTTGATATGGGGTTGAGACTTATCACTTTTTATACTTTATATAACATCAAATGATGCCCAAATTACTATCATTCTATCTACTACATCATTCTTTTTATTTAATATGGACATAATGTTGAAAGCTTCAAAGTCCTCGATGAGGTCCCATACCTAGTTTTTATATCTCCTGAGTAGGTCATTCCTTGCAGCATATTTTCCTCTGACTTGGTTCACAATAAACTCACTATCACCAAATATTTGAAGATTCTTAATGCCTCTCTTTCTTGCGCAATGTAGTCCATGGATCAAGGCTTCATACTTTGTTGTGTTGTTCGAGCAAGTAACTTGGAAATGGAAGGATGATTAATATTTAGTACCTTGAGGTGAAAAAATCATATCTCCTCCTCCAGCTCCTTGTCTACTTATTGAGCCATCAAAGAACAACTACCATACCTCATTATCATCCTTGTGGTCTAGCTTAGTGATGCTAGGAAGAGGATGATTCTCCTCATGCAAACAGTAAACTCCTAGCTTAAATTCCTCCATTTCATTCTAAAGTTCAAAAGTGTGCCTCTTTTTTTCCCATTCATCGAGAGTAAAGTCTAGAATAAACCCAACCTTGGTATTTGCCTCATAAGTTCTTGGGAGGTATTCCTGATCAAAGGGTGAAAAATTTGTATTTATTGGGCTGGGTACATGAGGCTCAATATGGAAATATGTAATGGGCTTAGATCTGATCATAGCCTTAGCTCCATACCTTGTTCTAAAAATCATGTGTGACCAATCAATAGAAAAATAGCCTCCAATTTTAGTGGTGAAGTCTCTTGACAAACATAATGCAAAATGTGGTGGAAAGTCTATGAATGATACGTTTTGCAATACGGTCACATTGGGACATGTGTGCAATGTGAGGGTCAAATCCTTGATGACTCCAACCATTGTTACCACTGTCCCATCCAATTACACTACACCCTTAGAGATGACTTCGTATTGAAGACCCAACTAATCAGCTATTTGCTTTGGCATGATTGAGCTACTCACTCCTTAATCAATCATACAATTATGTACCAATTTGTCTCCAATGATCAATGAAACATAGAATGGAGGGGGCTTCAGATTCTTACCTTGTTGTCTTCCATGGTTTCCTTCGGTCTAAGACACATTGGTAAGCACTTTCTCTTGTTGGTTGGGGGGCTAGTTTGAGGTTAACCAATTAGCCATAGTAGCCAATAACAGGGCTCTCTATCCTGGGATAGCCAATGACTCCCACATTGAGATTTTTACATTTTTTTTCTTCATCTGTTCAATGATGTTAAATGGGGATGAGCTATATTTTTTCTACCCCTTTCCTGGTACATTCTTCTCTTGCACATGGGTCATTACAACCGGTGCTTGAGCGGGTCTGGGAGGTGGCTTGTGCTGGCTCTATAGATGGGTAAATTTATTTTGATTTCCAATACCTTATGAAGTAATAGAGGGTTTTGGAGTACCTGAGTTTAATGATTTTCCCTCTCAAATATTATTTTTCTTTGACCGTGTATTGGCAGTTATACTTTGAGGAGGGGCTTTGTTAAATCCACATAAGTCTTCAGCTTGCCAATTGACAAGCATGGTATCCCTTGGCGGTGCCTCTTGCTGAGCTCCTTACTACTGATTCTCTTCTTAATTGGGCTCATGGGACACACCAACGGTTTGTACCATCAAGGGCTGGTTTAGTGTAGCATTGAAACACATTGACTGGTTATGGGACTGACTACATGGGAAACACCAATCATATTCTTATTCCATGTTGTTTTTTTTTAAAACCAAGGCCCTCGATGTTGAAGCTACATTTAAATCATATGGTCAGAAAGTCTTGAAAAATTGAGGTTGTCCTTGGTTTTGGTTTTGATTTATAGCCTGAGCAGGTGGTTTATTTTGCTGATATGGGGATCTAGACTGATATTTATTTTAAGGTTGATACGGCCTAGAACTCTAAGCTTTCTACCTTTTGATAGTCACTAGCTCATTACCTATGTTCTGCAGTTGTTTCATAACCTCTTGTAGCTCTTTTGAAGTGGTAGAAGATGAGGTGGAAGCTTCACCTGAACTCTGATTCCTTAGAACATGTATGGGGGCTAATGTGGGTGTTTAAATAGTGCTTGGAGCACCTAGTTCTATATATAGAGGTGTAGGTGGCCTAGGTGCAAGTTTACCAGCCTGGATTAAACAATTTTCAGCTCTAATGGAAATGTTATAGGCTGTAGGTAAGGTTACACCTCCCATGGATTGAATCATTAAGGAAATATCAGAATTTAAATCTCTAAGGAAGTATAGAAAAGCACCTTCCTCTATTGGTCTTACGGACATCGTAATCCTATCCCAGGTCCTTTGAAATCTAAAGTTGAAATCCTTTAACTGTTCGTTAGAGGATCTCTTAATGGTTGTCAATTGTTTCAATAGAGATAGGTTATCCCCCTTCTCTCCAAATTGATTGTGAAGGGCTCTACACAGATGGTCCCAATTCTAAATAGAGCCTGTTGTTAGACTCCTGAACCATTGCAAAGCTTTACCATTAAATGAAGAGGCTAATAATTTAACTGTAATGTCCATCTCAATGATTTCATGAATTACACAGACATTGCTAATGTATTGAATGTAGTCACTAGGAGTATTCTAGTTCTCTCCAGGGAAATATGGAATGCTCTTCAATGATGCAACTGGAACTGGATTTTGTACATTAAGAGGAAGTGGACTACTGCCAGTGAAGTTAACATAGGGATTGGGTTGTGGATGTGCCATTATGATTGGCCTAAGAACCCTTTTTGATTGAATGAAAGGCCTACCAGGGGGAGGTGTTGACAAGGTTCTATTTGGTGGAGATGGAGACCTTGGAGCTCTTATACCCCTTCTCCCTCTATTCGGGGAAAAGTACAGATAAAAAACTAATCCTTCTTCTCTAGTTCTCGATCTAGTCTAGATTCTTCTCATGAATCTACCAAGCCCGGGCTGCTGAAACTAGTGGAATCTTCCTCTTTTGGATTCACCAGATGTGCGATTTCAAAGCTTCTTAAAAGATTAAAACTTGTAACAAGTGTACATACATCTTGCTACAGTAAAAATGGAGACCTCTTGCTCCCACCGGATGTGCCAAAACTATTAGTGCAAAATCATAGCACCCGTGAATGTCTGTAACTAGATGGGTTGAGACTCTCAATGTGATTGCACAACATGGAGCTTCTCTCAAACTGTGGGACTTTGAAATCGAGATAACTCTTCAGATGAAGGTCGGTTCTTATTCCTCTGTTTAGGTACACACAAAAAATTATAGAGGATCTATTCTAAAACCTATTCTAACGTTCCAAGGAGACATGGTTAAGAAAATGTAAGAAATTAAACCTAAACTAACAAAGGTGATTCACCAAAGGAATGGCAAACACATGCCATTAAAATGTAATACAACCACTACACATAGATAAAAAATATTGTAATGACAGATCAAATAAAGGAAATGAACACAAGGGAGGGTTGAAATCATCCACAGATGTGTATTATTGCTTCACAAACTGATACAAAAGATTGCAGTGGATAAAAGACAAAAACTTGCATTATAGTCTTAATAGAAGGTTCAGACTCCAAAAATTCATCTATAGACCAGAGGAGAACGGAGGGCACAAAACCAAAATTTCCAACCCTTTACAATGAGCTAAGATCCTTCCTTTATAAATGGAATGAAGAGAGGAGAAGAAAAAGGGGTAGGGAACCTGATTTGGAGCTCAGCTAGTAACCATTAATGCCCCTACAAATCTTCCCACAATCTTTCCATTCCACAGCTCTATTTTTGTTAAGCATGTCGAAGAAGGAAGAATCACGGGTCAAATCGAATCTGATCTAGTATTTGAAGCAATCGGATCGTATATTAATGGCATGAAGACATTCTCCTATTTTTTAGCCACCTAACCTCGTTGAAAATAAAGTTTCAGGTTTCTATGGCGTATAAGAGCTCGAGACCTTTTGAATGGTGCAAAATTTGTTGAATTTCGAGAACTAGATCGAAAGATATGTCCATTTGAATGTTTGTGTCAGATCTGTACAAAAATGGTGAAAACTAGTTTAGCAGAACGGGTTTGCAGGCCCGAAATTCACTTTGCACCTTTTGCACAAAAATTACAAAAGTGCAAAAAATTCCCCACAAGCCCACAATCCTATTTTTCCCAAAAATCATCTTCAGACCCACCGGTCCACATTTTCCATTTGTGTGAAAAGTCTCCCCTAGGACCGCCGACCCACTTTTGGCAAAGATTTCCTCCAAGGCCCACCTTCCAGCATGTAATTTAGGCCTGACACGTGGCTTCTCTGGGCATCATCAGAGGTGTGACTAAATTTTAAACTTTACACCTTTTCGAAACAAATTCCAAAAGGTTCAAACTACCTCTAGTGACTCGCCTTCCGATTTTGACTTGAAACATGGCCACGTGTAAATATGGAATGCATTTGGGGACCGCTTTTGGATTTTTCTTTTGATGTTGTGTTGAAGAGACATGTGGCACCTTCTACGGATTTGATCTATTTCTTTGTGTTTTGCATAAGTCCTTTTTGTTTGGCGGGGCCATATGTATGACCTGGGACACATGGAGGGATGGCACGCATTTGGGACTTGCTTCCAGATTTTAATTTTTTAATTTGTGTAGGGATGACATGTGGAGGCCTCCACCATCCCTTCCATACTTAGTCGATTTAAGTGGCCGGCTCTGTCCCCTTTTTCGACTTTTGGACACATGAAAGCTCCACGCTTGCTTGAGACTAGCCCTTAGGCCTCCCCTTTTTAATTTACACCATTGAGGCACGTGGCACCCTCCACTAACTCTCTCCCATCTTAAATTTTCAACTGTCAGCTCTATCCCTTTTCGGACCTAGGACATGTGGAAGGCCAGTGCTAGTTTGGGAGACCCACTTTTAGATTTACCTTTGAAGATGTGTTGAGCTGACATGTGGCACCTTCCATGCATTTATGATACTGATCCAATTTTGTACGATGCCTTTCTCAAACCCTAGACACATGGAAGCCTTGCGCTCATTTGAGTCTCCTCTTTGGGTCGTGCCTTTGAATTTGTGCTGATGAGACACGTGGAGACTTCTATTGGTTCTTTATACTTAACCAATTTGGGCCCATTGCCATTTGACTTCTATTGGACCTTGACCACATGGTGCGTTGGTACTATTTTAAGTCTCTACCTTGGGCTCTCACTTTTGAAATTGTGTCGAGCAGACATGTGGTTATTTCCACTTGTTTGGACTTTTCAATGGCCAACTATGTCCCTTTTTGGACCTGGGACACGTGGAAGGCCAACACTAGTTTGGGATCTCCATTTTGTTGTGCCCTTTTGGAATTGTGTTAAGCTGATGTGTGGCACCCTCCGTGAGTCTGTTGTTTAGCCCCAAGTCGACTCGTATGTGTCTAAGTCCAAAAACTTCATACCCTTCCCTGTTTTTCTCCTTTGAGCCTATGGTTTCTTTGATGTTGTTTTCCTCCTTTTCCGACTCTGCTCCTCCATTTTTGAGTCCACCTGCAACCTGACTGTTAGATTAGAAACATGGGCTCGTATGATGGAGCCGACCCTTAGATTTCTTCCTGTGCAGGGTCGGGCTTGATCAATTTTTTTCGGGGGGAAATTGGGATAAAAACAACTTCACCATGTAGAGGTCATTCAAATCCTCCTTACGAATGGTTCGCTTCACCTAGGAACAATCAACCCTTTGCTAGAATGGAAAGAAACCAATTATTTCCTGCATTCAATGCAGGAAACCCTCTTCAATTAGCTAAATGGGATCCTATACCTACTACTACACTCAAAATTCTACCATTTTCACTAGTGAAACTCATATTTCTCCTGTGGAACATATTCTTGATGTGGTCGGCATTTGTGCAGTACATAATTTTATAGAAGAAAATGGTGCAGTAAGACTCCTTGTTACTTCCATCAAGGGAAAATTACTTTAGTGGTTTCATGGGTTAGAGAATGGTACTATAACCACTTGGGATGAGTTAGGGGAGAAGCTCTGAAAAAAATTCAAAGACAAAAGTGACCACCTATCACTCATGGAACAACTCACTACCATAAAGAGAGATCCTCAAGATTACATGAGTGATTTCAACTTCTGATTCCAAAAGACTTGGAATAGGATTTTGACACTCATAAATCGTTAAGAAAATAATGCATTCTTGTACTATTTTTAAGTCATGAATAATAATGTAGGAGTTATGATCTAGTACATGGGAGGTACTACACTACTTGATGCCTATGAAGTTTCCATAAGAGCGAAGAATTCCTTGATTCAAGATGGAAAGATAGCTCCAAAACTGCCAATGTCATTGTCTCTGGATCGTAAAAACACTCAACCTTCCATTTCTTCTATTCTAGTAGCTTCCCGGAAACCAATTTAGTCTACCCCCATCCTTTGAAAAAATCTATTTAAAGTCAAGTCATTGCTGAAAATTTTTGGGAATGAGCTCGTTGCACTCAAATGGAAACAGTTTCAATATAACCGTCCATACCAGCAAAAAATCAGTAGTATCAAGCTAACCGTCCTCGTTTTCAAGGGAACAATTAGCCTCAAAATCAAACTACAAATCAAGATGCGAATTTCAGGCCTTTGAAATTTCAGAACCCTCTTGTTGCTAGCTCATCTAGATCCATAGCACATGTCCAAAATTATCTAGTTCAAGACTACGAATGGTGTTATCCTTTTTCCCAACCTCACAACAAAAATATTTTCCCTAATGGAGTTCTTATCCAGGACCTTATGGTTCAAAGCATATATTCTCCATCTAAGTCTCCAGAAAAGTATACAAAGGAGGAGATAGATCAACCGCAAGCCTCTAAAGAAACCACTTTGCTAAATTTGAAAGCAGAAGATTTTTATGGTTTGAATACAGATTCTTCATCAATGACAACAAACAATCATTCCAAAAATAGAGTAATGGAATATCAACCTTCCAAATATTATCAAACGTCCATTTCATAGGATCAGCCACAAGAAGCAATTGATAAAGATATGGGAAAGAAACTACCAGAGACACAGGATAGCCAAGATATAAGGAAAGAAGGTTCTTCAGGAATTATGATACCCAACAATAACTTTCCAAAAAGGGATTCTAACATCCAAAGAAATGTCAGAAAGTTAGGATTAATTCCCTTCAACATTGTTGAACAAGTGAAGAAAAAAAATCTGAATTTCATGATGTAGGAGGAAATTTCAATTCGGTCCCAAAGGAATTTGTTGCAAGAAGATCTAAAAATCTTTAGTACAATGATTGGAGCATCGGGTCATGGGACAGTAACTGCTACAAGTTTGTGTCAACTGGAAGGTTAAAGTATTCCTAAGGTGAAAAAACCATGTCCATTCTATATTTCCCTGATCATTAGTGATCATTTTGTACATAATTGCATGATCAATTATGGTGCTATTAGCTTAGTTAAGCCCAAGAAAATTACATACGTGTTAGGAATACATTATACACCAATCTCTAGAGGAATTTTTTAGTTGGATGGTTCATACTGTCAAATTCATGAAAGGACTCTAACTTAATAGATATGCATGTCCCAATTTTTCGTTCACATAAGACATATCGGTCATCGATATTGCTCCTCTCTTTGTCATTCTCCTAACATGATATTTCACTTCCAAGATGGGTAGTTACCTGTCAGCTGATTGGTCACATATGATCCTTAGGATTCGATACAAAACTAAATTGACTATAAGGGAGGAACAAAATTTTCATAATCATGTGAAGCCCTATACCTCTATTCCTATAAATGGGAATTACATCTGTTGTTATTAGAAAAGAAGGTAAGCAATATTTCAAAAAGGTGGTTTGACTTGTAGTTCCTGATAATGTGAGTATTTGGGAAGAGTTTGATGGTGAAAAAAAAATTGTCCTTTTCCTACAAGAAGAAACATCGTTTGCTATGAATAACCAATATAAGTTGTAAGAAGTATATAGTGATCAAATCATGCAATTGAAATGAAACAAACTACCAAAAGGCTTAGTACCTCTGGAATCCATCTTCAATTCAGATGATCAAGCCAAAAGACAAAGCTCTAATATGGTGGTCAAATAAAAATCTTTTGAGGTATTCAAGGTAGCAAATGAAAAATTTCCAAAGATTGGAAAAGTTTGCACTCCCCAAGAGAAAGAAGATTTTATCAAAAAAATTGAGATTATCATGACATTTTCGCATAGAGCTACAAAGACCTGCGTGTTTTTGATCCAGGTCTAGCACAACATACCATAAAACTAGATCCTAATGCCAAGCCAGATTGTCAGAAACAAAGACCAATTAATCAAAAAATTGAGCAACTAATGAGAAAGGATCTAAGAATGCTCATTGAGGCCTGTATAGTTTTTCCTATTAAGCATTCCTCTTCGTTAGCCAATTTGGTCCCTGTAAGAAAGAAAAATGGAGAAATTCAGCTATGTCTGGACTTCAGGGATTTGAACCATTCCTCATTCAAAGATCACTATCCTCTTCCATCAATGGATGAAATCCTTCAGACAGTGGCAGGATCTCAAATATTTTCCTTGATCGATAGATATTCGAGTTACAATCAAATTCTGGTCCAAGAGTCTGATCAATTCAAAACAGATTTCACTACTAAGTGGGGCACGAATGCTAACAAAAAAATTCCATTTGTATTGTTCAATGTTGGGGATACTTTCCAAAGAGCCATGGGCATGAAATTTATGGGACTAATTAATGAAATAATCCTTGTTTACCTTGATGATATAAATGTATACTCTAAGCATGCAGAAGATGACATCACACATTCAAGGAAGGTTTTCTGAAGATGTAGAGAATTTGGGGTTTCACTGAACCCCAAGAAATGTATTTTTGTAGTGCATAAAGGAAATTTTTTGGGGCATGTTGTTTCAGTGGAAGGAATTTCTATTGATCCATCTAGGTTTCATTTGATTATGTCTTTATCTATCACATGTTACAATAAGGGTCTCCAAATTTTTTTTGGAACCATTAAATTTATGTGAAGGTTCATTCCTTAATTCGTAGTATTGGATAAACCATTGAGATCCATGATAAAGAATAATATTCCATTCTCATGGACGAAGACAAGATGGGAAAGCTTTGAAGCCATCAAAACGGCCATTTCTCAAGCTCCCGCACTTGTGAACCCAAGGTTTGATAAATATTTTATTCTTTATGCTTTTGCAGGTCAAGAGAGCATTTCAAAGATCCTCACTTAGCAAAATGAAGATTTGATGGAGTAGCCAATTGCTTTCTTCAATCAATCCCTTAAAGACTATGAGCTCAAATATTCCTTCATTGAAAAACAAGTCTTTGTGGTTATTTGATCTTTGAAGAAATTCAAGCACATGTTGTCCAACAAAAAATTCATCTGATGGTGTCTCATGCAAGTGTAAAAGACTTTTTGCTGAGCAAAGAGATGAATGAAAATCATTTTGGATGGATCACGAAGGTGATGGAGTATGACGTACATATTAAAGTTACCAAACTTTTCAGAGGTAAAGGTTTGTGTCAACAACTTGCTGCAGACCTTGAATCGAAAGGTGATGATGACATGATGCTCCTAAACACTAATAAAGGTAATGATCAGGTTGACTGGGTATCAAAAATGAAGATTTTCCTTTTCTTCGGAGCATATCTTGTTGACATGGATAAAAATCAAAGGTGAACTTTCCATCTTCAGTCTATTCCATATTTTCTATTAGATAATGTTCTCTTTTGAAGGTATTTTAATTGTGTTCTCCTTCAGTGCATATGCCCAAAATAGGTAAGTAAGATACTAGAAGAGTTTAACAATGGCATATCTGGAGTACATTATTTTTCACAAATAACTACTACCAAGATCATGCGAGCTCATTATTATTGGCTGGATTTTTTCAAAGATTCCCATCTCTTGGTAAGGAATTACAAAGAATGTGTCTTTTTCACCAGGAAATAGAATTTGGAAGCTCTTCCACTACATCTGATTCAAGTGGATCAATCCTTCGTTCAATGGGGGTTGGATTTCATTGGAATGATTAATCCTCCATCTAGCGATGGACATAAATGGGTCCTCACTGCAATGATTTATTTCACTGGATGGAAAGAGGCAGTAGCATTGAAGGAGAGAAATGAAAAGGTAGTTCTTGATTTCTTAGAAGGTATAATGACAAGGCTCAGTGTTCCATTTACAATCATTTCAGAAAATATAATGGTTTTTTTAATTTTAAAGTTGAGTGAATGGGTTTTTAAGAATGGATTTTATCTCAAAACTTCATCCAATTACTATCTGCAAGGAAATGGATTGGCTGATTCTAGACACAACAATCTCACAAGGATTATTAAGCGCACAATGGAGATTAACAAGAGGACTTGGCACACACGGCTTAAAATTACCTTATGGGAAGATCAGATCACATCTAAAAGGGTCATTGGAAATTCTCCTTTCATGCTAGCTTATGGCAGAGAAGAAAAAATTCGACTATCCTTGGAAGTACCTTCTTTGGAGTTAGCTCATCATCTTGAGGTTATGGAGAGTGATCCTATGATAGCCAGGTTTGCTGAACTTATGGACTTAAAAGAAGTGTGGAAAAAGGAAATGATTAACTTGGAGCAACATCGGGCTCAAGTTAAAACATATCTTGACAAAAGGGCATCCAACATGCATTTTCAAGAAGGAGATTCAGTTCTCAAAAGGGATGATGATAGAGCCAAACCAGGAAAGCAAGCCAAGTTTGACACTCTCTAAAGCGGGCCATACATCATCATGAGTTGTAAAGAATTGAATTCATTTTGTCTATCCAGGATCAATGGAGAATAACTACCCATTCATGTGAATGGGATACATCTCAAAGCTTCATTTTGAGATCATTCCAACCCCTGTACATTTTAGTTAGGTGTTGTCCTCCATGTGCTTTTGCACATTGTTGTGTGTTGTTGTTTATTTTCGTTTCCTTATTGCGGTGTGTTTTGTTGTTCTTTAAATTTGTATCATCATTCGAGATTTTAATGGAGAAGAAAGGTTCATTGTTTCAAAAAGAGATTTAGATATCCAGGTTCTGAGATACTCCATTCAAGATTCTGCAGTGCTCTGTAGGTGTCAAGAATTCATTAGAATTAGTATATTTCCCGCCTAACATTACCAGAGAGTTAGGGATCAATTATTACAAGTTTTGGGATTACAACATTGAATCCATGCCTAATGGATGACTTAAGGCTACTAGAATCATGGTTAGCAAGAAATCATCCCCAAATAGTTGCCAAAAACAATTACCTAATTTTTCCCCTTTGATTAAAATTGGACCATATTACCACAATTGTAACCTTGGACCGGAAAATCCCTTCATGATCACTCACGGTGATTTCAGGTAAAGTTTGTGCTTACGTAGCATTTATTGTATTCCAAGAGGTTTTGGGATCATCTCAGATTATTTTCCCTTTTCCAAGTCTTAGGGTGAGAAATCTCCCTATGACGGGTCCACATTCATCCGATTAAAAAGATGATCAAAATTGCTAGGTTTTGTTTAAAAGGTCTTATTTTGCTTCTATTTACCTCACCGATTTCGAATAGAAACTAATGAAGTCTAAACACCAAGGTAAATCAGATTTAGAGGGGTGGATAGCATTAAGAAAAGAACGAGCTCGGCGAGCTCATGGTGATTTGGTTTATTTTACCTCGCTGAAAGGGATCGATTTGGTTGACTTACAAGGTATAGCTCAGGTGATTTGTCAAGGGAATCAGGTTCATGTAAAGAGCTATGAACTCAAGATCAGTCATCAGTTTAAGGATATCACCCGCAAGATGGATATCGACACTTGGCGTCCTGGTAATTGGAAGAGAAGAAGCTCAGTGAGAGGTCATGATAGGTACATAGAGGTGTCTCGATGAAACGAGGCTGAGTCAACTTCGAGCTCAATTCAGTTCGTGTGTATTCATCATCGAAGGGTGATCAATTTTGGCTCAAAAAGTGAGCTCACTAATTTATTTGTATGTGAGAGCCATAGAAGAACTCGGTGATTTGAGCTCACTCGGTCGAGCTAAGCTGCGTGGATCAGGAAAATGTACATCGGGCTCCCGAGCACAAAGAGCCAATGGTGGAGAAATTTTAGGCTAAGACTGGGGGCTTATCTCTGAGCTAGTCAAAATGGCCTGCCAGGCCCACCGAGTAGACATGACCTATGTCGGGGCAACTTTAGGGCAGTTGATGACTGAGTCATAACAAATGAGCTGTCGTGAAAATAAATAAACAAGGCACGATACCAAAGATGGAGACTCAAAATTTTAGCTCATCGAACTCTAGGTAGCATGGTAATGTAGTGTTTGTGTTTCTCGCACAAGTAGCAATCCAAACGGCTAGAAAAGTGATTTGTAGAATAGTTGAGCTCGTTAGGAAAGTGGTTCGCTAGATCGGGCCATACCATGATGATCAAGAGGACGATCAAAGCTCAAGCATAATCATATAGGTAGATCAAGAGGCGGTCTTAAAGCTACCAGGAAGATCTCAGGGAAAACGGTGGCTTGAGAGTGCTAACTGATCCCACTAGGTAAGGCGGAAGATAGTTCCATGTCAAACTCAACAGTATCTCGGCTCCTATGGAGATTCACACAATGTGCTCTTTTAGAATTGAGTTGCCTATAATGGTGTTTTGGAGATTGGTCATCTCGTATGGAGAATGACTCGGTTGGGTTGTTTGATTAGTGGTGAGATCAACAGTGTTTGGAAATAGCTTGTAGGAGTCAGCGCCTAGATCATCAGAAAACTCGACATCGTGGTAAGTCGGTATAACAATTCTACAAGGCCAGCTGAGTTGAAGCCAAGACACTCAGCGTGGAAATCCTATTGGATTAAATGGTTGAAATATAACATTTGAAGCTCGTCTTGTGTTCATGCAAGTTTTATGGCGAGTCGCTCGGTCCTTGCCAAGTTAGTTAGGATAAAGGCACTTCAGATTTGGAGATTCATTCTAGCTCGAACACGAGCTCATTACACAATGGGAGGCGAGACGGGCTTGACATGGTGAATTTATCGCTTAAGGGGAAGATCCCAAAAAGAGAATGGCTCGATATCCAGCTTGAAATCCATGTCAAATCGGTCGGTAGTGTTATTGCAGTAAAAGGTGAGCCTATTAGGGAACCGAGTTGAATACAAGATCATGTGGCACGATCAGAAAAAGTACATGTGCCTATCAGAAACTTTGAACGTAGCTCGGACGAAAACTCATGTGAGAGGTGAAAAGGCCAACTCGGCCGTGATTTTGGTAAAATCATCGAGCCACGTGAAGAGAAGAGTGGAGGGTTCAAGCTCAAAGTTAGTATGCAATGAATCTAGAAGGATCTCGGCGAGAGTTAACTCACTCAACCAAGCTAAGCTCGTACTGGGTCATTTGGGAGTTTGCGAGGTCGGTTTGATAGGAACCAAGCTTAGTGTGTCCTACGGAGAGCTTTCATGGGAACCCAGTCGAGTATAGGAGATCTACATGGCGAATAAGCTGTAGCTCAACTCGGTTCATGTGAATGCATTAAAGAAGGTTGCTATGGTTGGCTCACAAAGTGAGCGTGCTCGAAGTTGGTATAGGACAAGCCATCAAGGAACTCAGTGAGTTCAACTCGCTCGCTTAGGCTAAAGCACGTCATGAAGCCTGGGGAGCTTTCAGGGAATAAAAAGTTCTTTCCGGTTGAATCGAAAAAATGATGTCAAAGTTCTGCAGTTTACTCTTCAACGTGGGAGATTCAGACGAGCTTTTCTAGGTGGAAATAATGAGATGGCGAGCTAAGGGAGAAATTTTTCCAATGAAATGTGTCATTAAGGGACCGAGTTGGATGCTGAATCGTTTGGATAGTGTATGGAAATGGAACGTTGGTCAACGAACTTGGCGAGACATGTTGGAACGTGTAGTGATGGCTCGCCGAGATTGTAGTCTAATATTTTTCCACCAGTAAAGGTAAGGCCTGAGTCACAGGGAGCACGTGCATTAGTGATTTCTGATGCCTTATTCGAAGCAGTAAAAAAATATATGTCAAAGAACTAATGACTCACCGTGTGACACACAAAAAGATAATGTTAAACGCGTGGATGTGTCCTGAGGGACCCAGTCAAATGTTTAATGGTAAGCCATTTCATAGCTCGAAATGAGTTGGCCTAACATGTAAAGGCATAATGACAAGGTCAGAGGTCAAGGAAGTGTGACACTCAGGACGTGGAGAATGGAGAGTGTGGTGGTTAGAAATGGAGGGCTCAACATGATGGACAAGGAGACTCCGTCAAAGTGGGTTATCATTACACGCTTGAATGAAAACCAAGCTACGTGTCAACTCAACTCGATGGGTCGAGCTAGCGGTGGAGACTGAGTTAACATATGACATGTGATAGACCAACCTAATGGCTCGATGGAGGATACAAGGTGTCCCACTGAATGTAATTTTTTTTTAATTAAAATATATTAAAAATAGTATTATTTTAAAAATATTTTATTAAAAATATTATTTTAAATTAATTAAGCATAATTTCATTTTTTGAATTTATTGTGCATAATGGGTAAATGCAATTAGTGATTTAATTAAGCATGGTGGCCGTCATGTTTCGTTATTCACGCCCCATAATTTAGGTTTTATCCATCCTTTTCCTTCAATTAGGTTTTTCTATAAATGTAGAGGAGAAGTTCATTCTAAGGGGTTGGACAATTGAACAAGTGCACATTTTTCAAGAATCCTCTCTCTTTCTACTAGTTTTGTGGATTGGGGAACTTTCAAGCCTCTCTTCCAATATTGTAATGGAAAATGTTGCCTCTTCTTGAATTTATTGATTATTGTGCATGTGATTGAAGTAATAAAAGGGTGTGTTTTGTGACTATTGTTGGTCCTTTCATCATTCTATCTACTTTGTTATGCCTTTCTAATGCTTATAGGTACACTATGTAAATCAGGTTTCCATTGCAGTTTTTTGGAGATTTTGTGCTTAATCCCTCATATATAACGAAGACCAAAAACTATATAGTTAATCCCCCAAACTCTTAATTACTTCCCATTCGCTTCAGAATGTAACAGATGAAATCAATCCCAACCTCTCTTCATTGCTACTTTTCAGGTACGAGCCTCAAATCTACAACACGGAACCCTTGAAATCCGAAGCTCAAAAACATAAAAAAATAAAAACCAATCATCCGTATTACTATAGGAAATATACTCTTTTTGGTAAAAATCTGTAGTTTTAATGCTCCAAAACTATGATATCTCCTTCAAATAGATGCATCATGTGATCTCCTTCCCAGTCCCATAGATTGCCAGCATGCACAGATCACTAAGCATATGTATTTATAGATCTCGTTAATAAATATCACCGAAGTGGATGCAATTCACACGGATCCCATTTTAACTCAGATAGATCACCATATTTAATTCACACAAATCAAGGGTCCCCATGCATCAGATCATATTCACACAGATCATGGGATTTAAATCGTCAAACATCACTATTCGCCATGCATAAAATCAGATTTTGGAGAATATTTTGCGTAGAATCCTGGTGGGGTTGTGCATGCATGTCTTCAGTCGTTAAAATTTGAACACCTAAAATAAAATCAATGATTATCTTCCAAGCGTGATGGTCTCTTTGAACACTTTCCTAAATTTATAGAAATTTAGTTAGTTAGTTTATTATTAGTGACAAAATTCCTTGTCATAATAATCATGTCTAGGACTCAAATTGTATCACATATTAATTTGCTGTAGAATATATTAGGAAAAAATCAATATGAAACACCATATAGGAGATAGGCGAGTATATTCTACTTGAGGTTTTAGTTCATATTATTTTGTGGATAATAGACACTTAAAAGTGAAAAAAGATTTAGTTTTTATTTTAGAATTAAAAATAGAGTCAAATTTTGACATCATAATTTATTAAAGAGTATACATTATTAAGAACTAAAGTTTATATATATATATATATTCAACATTTTAGATTATGTATAATATTTGTTTTAACCCTTAAGTATTTATTCAATAAATGGTGTTAGGGAATAGATCAATTAAAAAAAAAAAAGTAAACACTCTGAATAGTCCACACAAATTTTTATCCTTCTTTCTTTCTTTATACTTATGACCATAGGGATAATCGATTTAGACTCTTCTATGGGCTTAATAATGTCATCTTGTATCATTTTGTTAATATCGTTCTTCACATTGACACAAAAATTGAGATTCATCCTATATGGTATTTTCCAAACTAGTCGCATGCCTTCTTTTAGCTTGATCTTCATATCTCATAGTGAAGGATGGATACCTTTTATCTCATGATAGCCCTTAGGAAATAGATCTTTAAATTCACACAACAGTTCAAACAATATTTGCAATTTCTACCTCAAACCAGTAATCGACCAACGATTGTCTTCCTTCGGTACATCATCTGACCCAATATTTACTTTCTTTATCTTCAGTGGTAAGTGGTACATATATGTGTGTCTACTCATCTTCTTTATCCATGACCTCACGATCACCCTCTATGTGTTATATGTTAATGATTTTTACATTCTCATCATCAATAAGGTATACTATATTTCCTTTTTCTTTTTTTTCTAATCTTGTTGTAAGAGATACTCATCATATTCCAACAATGCACATTGATTGTCACGACCATGTGGAATGATATCATTATAAAAACTAGTCATGAGGTATTTTTCCTTCGTGTTATCCCCTAAAGTGATGTGCTTCATCAAGTGAAAGGCATTATGAACTAGAGAGTTCGAAGAAAATTAATTAAGGACATGTATGATACATGATGTCAAGTCTTGCCAATTGGTAGTCTCCTCCTTCAACTCAGCATGTATGTACCATGCACACGCACAACCACACAAAGTTTAATAGAACTTGTGGACTCACATGGATCGTAGTAGCGTGTGTAGACCTTTTATACAAATATTCTCACAATTTTTTATGTGAGTCATGGGAGATGTCTTTCCATCATAATTTGGTATCTTCACAGGAAGATTAGTCTTAACAAACCTAGTTAAAAATGTAATCTTAATCTCACGCCATCTTAGAAAATTGTCTGTGTGTGTGGCCCACCACCTCACTATTGTTCCTCTTAGCGAATATATAAACATATTCATTCTCTATCATTTTTCACACAACTATTCTTCCATGCTGCACAAGAATAATTAGGCTTCTCCTCTCTAATATACCTTAAAAGTGAATTCTTTTCTTAGATGCCTAACTATACGTGGTTTGATGACTTTAGTTACGTGTCCATGAAATTCATGGGAAACTATCTCATAAGTGAAGTGTGCCCAATTATCACATGCAATACTATTAGTGTCATTGATTGAGTGTGTATTTTTCCATTTGAGCACCCCTTCCTTTGTAGGATCAATCCACTTTGGATCGCAGACAGTCTGCACATAAATCTGATTTAGATCTTCCTCACTTACTATCTATTTTTATGGCATGATTTGAGTATCATCCATCATAATTAGAAATAACTCATGCTCATTATAAAAAATGACATCTCACACTTATTAAAGCGTAAATTTTTATTATTTGCGTAATACCAAGGTCATCCAAGTAATACAAGAAAATTATCTGCCTCTGTAAATTCTAACACCTCAAATTCACCCTTAAAATTATCCTCTTGTATAGTGGCTCTTGCACCCTTTAGGACCCTAATGGGTAATGACCTTCTCTTAATAGCCATAAAAATAACATTCAAAGTAGGATGTAGTGGTGACCTCCCTATTTTGTTCCATGCATCCAACACAAGCACATTTGCCTTTGTGCATGTATCAATAAGGATATTACTCACCAATACTCCATCAATAATTCATCGATTGTGATCTCCTTATCATATTCATGGTTTTTTGGTGGAATATTTACATGTAATATGTGACTATCCTTGTCCTTATGTGTACATGGAACCTTATCGTGTAATCATTCACCTAATAGGGGTAAGATGTTCTCTTATGTATACATACGTCATACTTCCCTTATTTCATCAACATCCTTGTTAGGTAATTATGTATGTTTCACTTGATCCATATCCCATGCTTGTTATTTTAATCATTGTATCTCCCCCTATAAATCTCTAATTATGCTCATGGTTTCTTTAAAAACTTCCTTCTAATGACCAACATCAGTCCATACTTATTTGAGTGTGAAATATCTTCTCGTTGATTATTGGTTTAGTTCTCTCCTACACTCACATGCATGAAGCCTCAACATGTGTGGTGATAAGTTATGGTTCTTCCCTATCTACTACCAAATTCTTAGGCTTGCACTACCATTACTTGGTGCATTCGACTTGTATTATCATTGCACCCCTCTCATTCTTTGTTCTTTCACATTTGTTCTTATAAGTCTATAAAATATTCCACTTTATGCCACTTTCCTCAATATGTGCAAGAAAAATTATCGTCGCACTCACATTGATAATCATGAAATGATCCACATGAATAAAAAAGTGTCGTGGCTAGAGTTTCCTCCCTGATCACCATGTACTCTAACTCGATAGCGTCTCATATAGCCTCTATTTATTTTCTGAATGGCACCATTATCTTGACCCTCGTGATCCTGTAAATTTCCCTTTGAACTAGTTTGATGCATCGCAGTCTCACATGCTTCAGGGATCCAATCAATCAATCGACAATGAGTTGTATCATGTGTGTGTGAATCATAAATATTGTAGTATCTTGATGAATTCTTCTGTGTAACATGATAAAGTAGTGGGCATTCTTAGACATCATGTTAGTTATGGTATATCTCATGAGACAATAGTAGAGCGCACACATTCCTGTGTGTAAAATAATTTTTAATATGTCCGTCTACTTCACAATATGTATACCATATTCCACTTTGAGTTTTATGTGCTAAGATAGCAGATGGCTTATCCTACTATGTCGACATGGTTGCAATCTATGATTCAAAAAATGGGCTTACTCTAAAATCCACACTAACAACATATTATGCACACAAGAATTCTTCCAGAGCCTTGTATAGATTTGTAAACATGTTGTGTGATATAGCCCTCCTAAAAAGTGTCAATACTCCACCTAAAAACCATTACGTATGTTAAATTTTGTGGATATCATACAAAAGATTCAAAAATAGATTTTTGAATTACGCATCATATTCCCAAACACTTTTATAAAGTCCTTGGGTGATGTCCTTCAGTGCGTTGATGCTCTATTTTTCAAACTCAAGGATATGTAATTATGCTTGAGAAGGTAACATGCAAGGTGTCATAATCCACTATTTTCTGGTGTGGATCGTACTTTTGGTACTTACTTTACTGCACTGCAATCTTGCAATGTAATCTACAAATTGACTAGAATTTCTATCTAGAAGCGGTGATCCCCTTGGCTCTCCATAAAAGCTCACATTTTTACACATGTTTAACTGAATCTTTTACTCCTTTGGTACTCATGAAAGTGAGAGTGACATATCATAATAGATCATGACAATGTTGTGGAGGGATATTATCTTTGTCCTTGGATTAATACCCAAGCCTTGACCCTAAACCTTCTACCAGGATTTCCTCCACTCAAGGGAAGGACTAGAAACTCCTAATCCCCCTATTGTTGGAACTCTTGTATGCATGCATGTGGTAGAACTAGTCTATGCATGCCAATACTCTATCCTAATATTCCACCTATGTTACTACTTCCATAGAGTAGTGTGTAAAAAATCTATCCTGGTGTTGCATTCCTACAAGTACTACTCTCAAACATAGGTTTGCTGACCAGTTATCAAAGCCTACTAAGCAGCAGAGGCCATGATGCCATGTGTGTTTCGTTTATGTGTCATAATTCTTGAGTGGACACTAACACACTTCTACTGGTGTCACCTTCCCAATGTGGTGATCCTCGATTGTCACTCACACTATTCTCCTTTTTTATGATAATCTTCTATATGAACTTATAGAAATCTCGAGTACCATGCGTAAGGACTAAAGGTCTAGGGTGGTCCAGATGTACGCCAATGGTTTCTAAATATTCACAAGAATCATCTTTCAGAAGATGTCAAGGGGGTCCTTCTATGCACTTCCCTAATATCAAAGTGACATAGTCGTATGCATACCTCTCACTTTCCTCATGGTTCTCATCATTACCCTACATGGCCCTATTCCTCTATATTTCAACACCTCTTCAACCACCCTTTCCCATGCATCATTGTATATACATAGTATTTATTCTCTCTATCTTCTTCTATCTAGCCCAATACGCTATCCCTTCTAACCCCTTTCATTGCCCTTACACGCGGAAAGTTTTTTAGGCTAGCCATAGTGAGATATTCAAGTCTAAGTTATATCATCAAAATATTAATGGAAAGTATAAGTGCATGTAAATATGAATCCTTTGGGCTCATAAAGAAACTAGAACTTAACTTATTTTAGAAATGAATAAGTCATGATCATGTACGAGATAAACTATAGCTTCCTTAAAACACCTTCCCACCAGTGATCTACTGGGTGTGTATCCATGATCTTCTCCAAATCAAGCTAATGCTTGATACTTGTTCTAAGTCTAAAAATTTCTATGTTTCCCTTCCTACTCCCTATATTATGAGTATACACTACTAACCATTCATATTACTACCAAGGAAATAAATTGAAGAATTTCTCATAGAGTAGCATCATAAATATTGTCCTCAACCCACTCTGCATGGATTGAATCTGTCACCGATACGGTATCTTAGCACAAATTCATCTTTTACCTGATATAGCTAATGCATTCAATACTCTCCAAGGATGACCAAAATCCATGTGTGTGCCACATCTTAAGAGTCTAAATTTAAGAAGGTCTCGACAACTAAAACAAAATTTTGTGTCATAGTCTAGGTTTAACACAACATAGTTTGGTCGCACTGGCACTTCACCCAAACATAGGAATCTAGAATACTCACCTGAAGAGCATGTTCAAACCTATCTAGGCTCCTTCTCATGTTGGCTTTTCATAATGTTTTTTCATACACTCATGGTTATCACAACATAACAAACATACCACATGGAGTGTATATATATATATATATATATGATATGCTCACAAAATCATATCACATGTAAAAGATAAAACTATTCATCATTAAGAGAGATCTGAGTAATTATTATTAATCATGATGCTTCACATACAAATTACATTGACCTGTAACATAACTTAACAACCTGTCATTCTTAGAGAATCAAATCCATCTTACAAAATCTACATGTCAGAATTTGATTGTTAAGCAAACTAGGATTTCTAGACTAGAAATCACATAGATTACATAATCACTGACTGATTACAAATGAGTATCTACAAGTGTATTTTTAGGGTGGGAAATTGTCCTTTGCAACTAAATCAAGCTATACAATCTAAGAATAGATCAAACCCTGCACATAGATTGTATACTTTTACAACTAGCACTTTCCTATATTTAAACATAATTCCATGTTTCACCAAAAGCGGTCATCTTTCTTTTGAGAATCTCTATAAATAGATTTGCTTTGTTTCTGTCCCATACTGTAAATAGAATACATTCTATCCATACGTTAGCCATGTGCTGTAATTAGTCCCTACATCTTCTTATCATGTCATAGTCTAACTCTGGTCAATGCTTCATTCTATTTCTTATCATGTCTTGGTGATCATGTCAAATCTTCTTTTTCCTATATTTATCTTACTTGGTGATAACACCATTTCCTATCCTTGTGTGCCAAAGCTTCACACCTTCTCTATCATACTTTTGCATGAAATTTTTGCGCACTTCGTCAACCCTCAATCTTATCTAATACATATTCATTTTATCGACCCAACAAACTTTCCTAAAAATTGTTTGAGACTCGATTCATCAACCTCATGAATTTTCTCAGTGCATTTCTCAATCTAAACAACATTACAAGCCACTCAAACAAATATTTATTGAGTTTGATATGTTATCGTCCATTCATCCCCTTCTCTTATGAAAATTTTATGGTATCCTCTTTTTAAATAAACATTGTTGAGATATTTTCCTCCACTCAAGGAATCCATAATTTCCTTCAAGTATGGAAATGGAAACTTATATTTGATAGTGATCATGATTATGGATCTCAATTCAATATAAAATTTCACTCAACAATCTTAATTGGTGGTAATAATGTCTTCATTGCATACTCTATCTAATGATTCCCCTATCAAAAAATCCTTGCACTTACCTTTGTATCTACATATTTTTCAGGAGTATCATTCGATGGGATACCTTGTTTAGAAAACATAATCTTAGAATTAAATCCATGTGTTGGATAACATCTCTCCCATGTGGAAACCCTTTATATAACTCAATAGAAACAATTTCAAAAAATTCTTAACATTCCTTTCAATTCTAGTATATTATTTCTTCTTCTTTAGCCACTTTTTTCGCACCTAATCTTTGTGTGGTACATATTATGAGCGTAAAACATGCACTATCCTAATTAACTTTACTTGGGAATTTCTTATCTTATAGTAACAACAATTTTTTGATACTTCACTCATTTTCCATATTGAGTTTATACTACACTTCATTCCATCCTTCTCTATTGTGTATGTTTTTACAAAACCATATTCATAGTTTACCTTTCAATCAAAATACCAATGCCTATCAAGAAGCACATGACATGGATTTATGGGCATGATGTCACACATTACTTCAGATTCATATCTCTTAATCCAGAATTTAACCGATAATTATTCATTCACCAACAACATATTTCCATTTTGCAACCATGAAACCTTGTACAAATTTAGATGCTCAATTGTTTGTAACTTCAGTTCTTTCAAAAATTCCTCTACCACCTACTTATCATTTCCTCCATTGTCCACTAGTACTTTTCTAACTTTTCCCCATGATTTACAAACTTCCTTTCCCAATACCAATTTCATCCTTATTTAGTGTCACGAATATGCACTTGAACATCAAAACTTTTCTCATCTCGAGTTGTTCTTCACAACGTCAAAATCCTACTTCCCCTCCTTATAAAATGTGTACACTTCATTTTACACTATCTTGGGATTATGGACACTCATACACTTTATGTCGTATTTCTCGACACTAGTGGCATGTTTTGTGTAATTTACAACCTCTTCTAGTATCTCCTCAATATTTTATTCCATTTCCTTGAGATGTAACTTATGATATAATTTTGCTCAGATTATAACCGTGAAACTTTTCAATGATTTCAATTCCATGTCTTATTAGACAAGGGAGATTATAATATATAGAAGATTGATCTCCTTAATTTAAGGATTCAACCTTTCCCAATATCTCAACTAATCACTCAACAAACCTAGAATCCTCTAAGAGATGCTCTAGTTGTCACCAACTCATTTGCACAATAATAATAATGCACAATATTAAAATATTGCTAACATCACTCCCCTATTGTTAACATTATTATTTCCACACATTCCCCTAATGTGAACAATGGTAGAGAAAAACATTCACACGAGCTTGCCTGCCTCTTCATGCTCATCTTGGTATGCTGAACTTCACCAAATACGAACCCCTTTTCGACAATAACGGACCTCTGTCCTAGGTACGAGCCCCTGCTAATCTTTGTTCATCCTCTTCAAGAAAAACAATGTGCTTTTATCTTTCTACTATCACATATTTACATCAGGAGGTTATATACAATTCTGAACAGGAATGTAACATCTGTTCTTATTACAAAATAGACAATAATGGAATCAAACACACACTCATACACATATTACCGCGGCCTCGTCCATTGCCTGACGAGAGGTCGCCGATCAACCATGAAACCTTGTTTCCTCCAGCCTCCACAGAATATCCCTGCTAACTCAGCAGAAAGTATATGTTTTCAATTGTAAAAAATTGAGTGTTTACACCAAAAAACTCATTTGTCTTTTTTTTTTTTTTTTTTCTTAATTTGTAACAATTTTTCGACTCTTACAAACAACACGAATTTAACACTTCAAGACAATAATCACCTATTTGACATTGACTACCTCACCTGAACATAAATGATAATATTGATGACTCTAAAAAAGAATTTGATAACTTATAAAAACAACACTTTTTAACATACTACAATAATATGTCTAATTACTTAACTATTTGGATTGACGACAAACTCCTAAATTACAAGACTTTATGTAACAATTTCATAACCGACAACCAAAAAAAACTTGAAATTTAAACTTATATACTCGACTCTTCCTTTAAACACAAATATTTACTAATAAATACTTAGTAATAAAACCGAATACTATGTTATACATTTCCTTGGAGGGCCAAACGAGCAGGAGACTGTCGCGTCTCTGACACTGTTTCTGAGAATCCAGTGGAAATATTTGCATGCTGAGTTGAATGCAGGAAGATCTTGAGATGCACAGGAGGTGAGTCAGAAAAAGAAACTTACAGATCTCGAATACCACTTCTTTCGTATTTTGCGTCGATGAGAGGATGCCATTTTAGAGAATCAAACCAAAAAACTCCTACGTCAATGTCCAATCTACTTAGATGCCGTCTTATCCAACTCGCTTCATATAACAGTCCAAAAATCCCAATTCTTCTACTGACAACTATCCACATTGACGTTTCAACTACCTGCCACGTTATGTTGACTGCGTGGAGATGGAATGAATGGAAGACTGCAATTGTCGATGGAATTGATAATGGTTCATGAGCTGCGCCTGGGTATATCATCTGCAATTAGAAATGGTAAGAATTGACTCTTGCGGATGCCTTTATCAACACAATAAGACCTCATACAGAATACTTTAACTGGGCAGGGTATTAATGCTGGAAGAGCTTGCCAGGTTAACACATAGAACCCATATTTCAACAACCTCATAAATTCATGACAAAAAATTGCATCCATGCGGGAAAGTAGAGCATGTAATCTTTGTTTATAAAACTGTAATTTCTCTGCACTCTCGAATTCAAATAATAATAGTAGTGTCCTCCTGTATGCAGATCCTCACAATAGTGATTGCCGTATTTTTATTCATACCTGAAATGGAATCAACTTCTACCACTATAAATTATAAATCCAAAACTAATTTCACATTAACGAGGATTCAAACAGGTGATGTGTTGAGGATCCAATATGAAAATCATAAACAACTTACTGAGTTTTGACTCTCATAGTCGAAATCTAAATGGTGATGATTGTAAAAATGAATAGCGTAGACATGCAAGGAAATACGGTTAAAATCACAAAACACGGCCTACAATCTGTCCATTTCCAGGCACTCGTGACTTATGCAGACATCTGGAGGAACTGTTAGTGCATACAGATGACGTGCTGGAAACTTGGATTGATCTCTTTCCTTTAGCCACCATATCCAGAGAAGTCAATGCTACCCCAGTATCCTATGACACTTTTATACCAATGATATAAATTTTTCAGATTATAACCGTGAAATAGAGAGAACAGTAAACATGAACACAATGATTTCAATTCATTTGTCTTATTACAAGGGAGATTACAATATATAGAAGATTGATCTCTCAACTTTAATCTCAAACTCTCCCTAGAATATCTCGTGTTCCATCTTACATCACTCAACAACCTAGAATCTCTCTAAGAGATCTCTACGAGTTGTCACCAACTCATTATTTGCACAATAATAATAATGTTCACAATATTAAAATATTGCTAACAACTTATTTTTTACATAGTCGAATTTGAATCCCTTTAACCTTATGAAAAATTGTCTCTTCCTTTATTATATCCACAACCTTGTACGACATTTTATTTTCCCTATTTAGTGATTTCTTTTGTTAGGGTTCCATCTTACATTCTTCATTCTAAACATACTAATAGGATTATTCCATGGAATGGACTTGTAAGTCATAATAATCTCGTCATGTATCACCTTACGCAACTTATTAATATTCCAAAAAAATCTCCACATCATTCTCCTCATGTCTCGTTTGAAAAGTGATTCAATAAATTCCTATGTATTCTTTCACAATAATCTCCCTCTTTTCCATGACTTGCAACCTTTTGATCAAACTAAGTTCTGGTAATATATGGGTATAAAATGTTATTTGATATATTCCACAAATCCTATCCCTTATTTTTATCTTCTACTCACCACGTTGTACCTGGTTGATCTATATATGCTCCCACCAAAGAGACACGTGACCCTTCAACATTTTGTATGTAAACTTCAAATTTTCAAGATCTTCCATGTCTGCATACTAAAAACATTTTTTGATCTTGATTATCCAATCCATAAGATTTGATGGTTCAAAAATACCATAGTAAACAAAGGTGTCCAACTTAGGATTCATATTGATCCTATTGATTGTGTGAAGCATTTTATGCTTAGGACCATCTTGAACTTACTCTTCTTTTGTGTTTATGTTCACATCTACATTTGCATTCAGATCATTTTTTCCTTATTATGTTGTTCTACCTATATCATCACTATGGTATTCCATAGTAACACCTTTGCATTATATGTTTTCCATGGCCTCCAACAAAGCTTGCATAGATTGGATAATGTTTTCTAAGTCCTCAAAACTCTTTCTTCAATTTCAGTATTGCACATTCCTTTTATGTGTATTTTCAATTCTATTTTTCTTTTTTACTTATTTGAAATTAACAACCACAATATTTTCAATATTCTATCCAATAATCCTCTTGTTGTAAGATTCCTCCAATGATCTTATCCCATAATCCATACTATGAAAATCAAAAAAATATTAATGTGTCACTTCTCATCCCACCTTCTACCGAATAGTCACCCATTGGATGTTTTCTATAATGATTTTCTACACAAACTTGAAAATGTGGAAAACTGTAAAGATATTTCATTCCTCTCCTTAAGGAAAGTAATACAACTATGATAGTAAATTATGTAGATTTTTCTGACACTAAAAAAAGACCACCTAACACCATGTTATGTATAGACCACACATAGAAGAAAAACTTAGAAAGAAAGAAACCTGAATCAATATGACAATAAAATGAGCATAGATTTGGAATAGTAACACAACTTCGTGAATATCTTATTCAAAATATAAATAACATTAGACAAATTACCAGCCATCCAACCTCCTACACACACATGGACATGGAAAATATTCTATGTAATACTATTCAATACTTTAATAACTCTTAGGAAAATTTATTTTGACACCTTCATTATGGTTATTCAACCATCATCATGATTATGGTCAATATTAAGCCTGCATCTAGATACTATGTTATTAAGAACTTTTTTTTTCCCCTAAAATTGAAATTATTTTCTAATGAAATTTGATCTACTTATATAGCCATTCATGGCATCTCATAAGACTCCTAGTTCTATGGAATTCAAATGAAAAATTCATAGAACCCAGCAATAGACACAATGACAATGTGTCGTCCTTCTCCTTAACTTATTCGTTCAAAAAGTCAACTACTATAAGTTCATGTCTCAAGCAAGATTACATGGACAATGTTCCATGCTAGAAAATTACACAAAAAACTAAATATCATAGAGTTAAGTTACGCACTCCACAAGCATTGTGTAATGGACTTGTACAATCAATAAAATGTAAAGAAGGAATTTGTATAATTTGGATAGTTTGTAGCTTAAGATGATATTTGCATGGCTAATAGAGAATAAATCTTAGTATAGAGATGTGTTTATTGAATCCAAATTGATTTTTAATATGAATCCTTTGGAAGAGTAGTTAGCATGTGCATTTAAAGAGGATGGTGAGTATAAGTGTAAAATTTTGAAGAAATAAACACACATGTTCATTGCATAAAATGATGAGAAGATAGAGGAATTGGAAAAGTTTTCTAATGATTTCTAATTAAAGGATTTCAAGGTAGAACAATTGTTATGAGAAAAGGGTTTGCAGTGTAAAAAATACTAGAGAGGGATGAATGTAAAATTTCCAATCTTGAGGGAGTGGATGGGATAATGAAATTGATGAAAGAAATGAAAAGCATAAAAATGGATATTTAGGAGGTTCACATGAAGAGAAAATTAATCCAAGGAGTTACAGGAATAGTTAAAGGAATGTTTAGTTCCACTAAAAGTATAACAAGACATTAGATGGGAATTATAAGTATTTGTGGCTAAGGACATAAATATTAAGTTTGGGGAAATGTTGACCTAGAGAAATCCTACTTCTTTTGGTTAACTACTCAATCTAAGAAAATGAGGCACACGTGATCACATAAAGACTTAACCATGGGTTAGTGATAATTGGAGATGACCATGTAAGAATATCCAACTTGACCGTATGCAGAAGATGAAGAGAAGGAGTTCTACATAAGAAGACACATGCATAATAGGAAATAGACATGGTCGCTGATAATTTAGGATTGCATACACCACCTTCAGGAATAAAGTAAACTTTCTTTAAACTAAAAGGTGTATGCAAGTTATTTGATAACTACGAAGCCATGTCAAATACAAGTTATGAGTATCCTTTTGGTTCAACATGTAATAAATTTATAAACCCTTTTGCAAAACTCTTTAAGGAATTCATAGAGAGAGATAGAGTGAAAGAGAGACTTAGGATTTTTATTCAGAGGGTTTCGAGAGAGAAAATTTACAAATTCTAGGGTTTTGTGAATGTTTATGTGTAGATCACAAATGTATGCTTTGTTGATGGTGTAATTTTACATAATAATTATATACTATTATGTTAGGTGCATATTTTGATGTATGTTTTAATATATTTTGTTGTAGTTAGTGAAATATTCATGTTCTATGTAAATTGGAAGGATTGGGAGGTGAATTAAATGTGTTTTGTGTTAGTCTTTGCGGTTATGATGATGTTTATGTGTGTACTTTGTGTAATTGACAAGCTACGATTTGATCCATAGTTTTCATGTATAAATTTTCATACAATTTGGCATCTTCATGATAGTCTTATAACAAGGACCTTAGACTACTTTCAATTGTTTTTGATGATAAATTCAAGAACAAATTTGAGTGAAAAATATAGAATAGATAGAGTTTCTCTGTTATATTGTTATTGTGTGTCATTGTTTATTTCAGGGAGTTATCTCTAAAGTATTAAAAAACCTAAAAAAACTAAAATTACATTAACAATTAGAAAAATTACAAAACTAATGGAAAATATACCATCCAAAAAATACTAAATATTCTAAAAGTTGTTCAAATTTTTTACTTTCTAAAATATATAATAGATAAGAGTATTTTTTAATCCCATAGAACACCTTTTTGTTTATAGACTTCTAAAATTCAAATTAAGACTTTATTAATATACAAAACCAATACAAAAAGTTAAAATAAATATTACACATGAAACCAAATAATCAATGGTTTAAATATAGCATCTTTAACCCAACATTTCACGTAGGTGTAATGAATCATTCAAATGGAAGATAACTTGGCAAACTATAGTGTAGGTACTTTCAGTGTCACTTTTTCATATATGGGATTACATAGAATTGTGCCCAACATTTCACTGACGTCACTAATGATTCGTGTATCGAATCAAACAAATTTCTTTACCGTTCACCCAATAATTTATGTCAATCACTCATGATTACTGCAGAAAATTTTTCTCGCTTAGGTGGATTTGTTTTTTAAATGTTTACGGTAGCATTGGCTGGAACTGCCTCACCGCAAGTTTCAATAATTTCAAGTTTGTTTCTATCAATATCGGAATGACATGTCGGAATCGTTTCAGCAGAGGGTTTGGTGTCCTTCACTTTGCCCCACAGAACACTATACAGCCCTATAACTATCACGACGCCTCCAATCACGCTGCATTCCATTGCATGAAATTAAGATTTAAAAAAATTGCAGGTTATATCATTAATTTAAAGTTTGAAACAGTAAATAATAAAGAAACCCAAGAATCTATCTATCATGTGTTTGTAATACTAAATATGTTAAGTGCAGAGAAACAAACCTGCCCAAGTAAATGATCCGGTGAAGAATAATGGAGTCCATGATTGCAGAAATTATCATCGTCAATGGAATGAATGCCGTGGCGAATACAGGACCCTTAATTCTCATGCACAATCCTTGCACATAATATGCAATCCCTGAACCCAACACTCCCTGCATTCATTAATATCATTAGTGTCCTGTAATTAACACCTTAGTAGGGCCTAATAATCCTAACTTACCGAGTAGACAGCAGTAAGAAGGTTCATGTCCCATCCGATTGCCCATGCAGATGGATGCCTTTCAACAGCCAAGGTGATAACAATTGACTGTAATGTGCCTATCAAGCATATTAAGGTGGCGAGCGAAAGTTGTGCGGAATACTCCTTTAGTACCCAAGCCTGAATTCACGAATCCATTATATGTTTAATCATAGATAGGTATGCTATTTTTTTGGAGTAAATTAGATCTCGTCATTTAGATGTAATGAGTGTCAAGTAGATCATTTGTGAAAGATGGATTTTTATAAACCGTTACTAATAAAATATAAATAATATAAATTGAGCATTTATGAATCCGTGCATTCAATTTTAGTTAGTTAAACAAGTCAAGTTTATAAAATTCTTCATTCCTATTCATAAAAATTGAACTCTTGTGAACCACTATTTGTGAAATATAAACCGATTTAATTTCATTAAAATATATAAAACTGAATCTCAAAAAACATGTTAGTTACCTGAAGAACAAACAAGCCTGACCAAGAAAGGGTTGCAATAACTATACATATGGAGCCTTTAATCATGTCACTATTACTATCATGAGAGGCGCCAGCATTTGAAGAATTATGGTGGTCATTTGAAGACCAAGGCATGGGAACAATAGCACCTCTGTACAACGTCATTATCATTGCTCCACTCACACACACCAGTGTTCCCACTATCTTTGCTTGACTGCGTATGTTTCTAATGTTTACTCTCTCCATCCTACAAAACATGACAAATATTCGAATTTTAAAATATAAATTACAAAGTATTAAGGTTGCCAACTAACTTCTTTTATTACTAATTTAATTCAAAGTGCTTGTCTACTAATTATCCATTAAAAGAATGAGTTCTTCACAATTTTTTTTGAAAAAATTATTATGAGACCTAAATATCCATAATAAAGTAACCTGCAAATAACCACAAAGATACATGGTGTAAGGAAATTACCTGAAGATGAGAGCAATCACAAAAGTTGTAGCTGGAAGCAAGTTACTCATAGCGACCCCAAAGGTAGGAGAAGTATATTTCAAACCGAGGTAAAAGAAATTCTGATCCATTACAGGCCTGTCACTATTCCATGCTCATCAGGAAAAATATGATATATGACCATGATAAAAAAATGTTGGGGGAGAAAGGAGAAAATTAACGTACCCCAACAAACCTAGGGCAAAAATCTGACAAAATATGCGAAATGTGATTTTGGATCGTACTTTCCTGCAATTCATTGTGATAAAATAGAAAATAGAAACAAAAATAATTAGATGATATAAATTCATCATCATTTTCAATTTTAATCTGATAATAGATAATGGAACATGATCTCTTGACATTAAAAACTCTAATGGTTAATTGATCAACAACCAATGAGTTGTTTACGACGTTCTGGGGTTGATTTATCATAAGTTGGTTCATCAGTCAGCCTACACACAAATATTAAATTTAAGCTGAGCGAATTTTAACCAGAAGTCAATTCCCTCTACATAAATACCTTTCAAAAAAGAATGCAAAAGGAGCAAGGACAACCGTGGCGACCACATGCCTGTAAACTACAAGAACATAGTGACTCATTCCATTGTTGAGAGAAATCTTAGTGATAATGGCCATCCCTGCAGACGCAAACTGCAGGCTAGTCATTGCTATGTAGGGCTTTACTCTCTCAAACGTCTCCGTCCCCATTGAAATAATCTTATGTTATGGGCGCCTGAGTTCAGTGCCTCGCTTCATACACAATATGTGCTTAATTACAAGCAAAGCAATATTTATAGATGATGAAATTGCAGGGAAAGCTCCCTAGATATAGGGAATGATACGATAGAGAGCGGGTTCTGCAGCAACCCTTTTGCACCTGTTCGGGTTGCTCAATCAAAAAGTGACAAAATATATTCGGTGATTCGATTAAGGTGAAGTAAGTTCGTTCCATAATTACATATTTGAGGTGGGTGACGAGGTCCAAATCCACTAATGGTAGCTGTCAAGTATAATATACAGTTAGTCTTTTAGGGTTATTGATTTTCCAAACAGAATTTGATTGTGTGGATCGTTTTTGTGGATGTATTAATAATTTGCAAAGACAAATGAAAGCGAAGATGTATGCAGATGACTCAGTTGGCATTTGCAGTGTGACGATGTATACAGTATTATTTTTGTATCCGGCAAATGGAACAAGCACTGAGCGTGAACAGAGTTTTGGAAACAATAATGCTTGTTATTTTCAAATAATGGTACACTACGGATTTTTATTGTCCCAAAGTAAAATTTTCTTTGAAACGTCTAAATAATCAAAGAGCAAAAAAACATTATAATATGCGCAGTCAAAGACACAATCATTTCAATACAGTGAAGAATTATACATTCATATTCTAAAATGGCACTTGTTTGTTTTTATCCAGCATGCCATGAAAAGTGAAGCAATAATTTAGTGTTGAACTTTTGTAGCTATTCGTCTTGGTGGGTAGTAGTGGACATGAATTAATTTTTATATCACATTTACTCTGAATGGATTAGTTTTGTAGCTATTGGTCTGGTTATTGGTGGGGTTTTCTTATAATTGAGTTTTTATCATTATTTTATTTCATAATTTAAAATAACTTTTTAAAATTAATTTCTAAGTATATATTATTATTTTAAATAGGCCACTTTAATACTTTTTGAGATTGTTTCTATCATAATTTTAAAATAAAGTAGGTGTATCATATCAATTCTTGTTTTATTTTTTTCAAATATGATTTGTAAGTTGTTTGATTTACAATATGAAAATTAAATATGATTTAATAGGGAGTACAAAATATAAGATAAATTATGTTTCTATATTCAATTTTTTAAAAGAAAACTTGGACTACTAAACTTTAGTTACATGTGTAGGCACTTGGTTCGATGAAATTTTGGACCCTACTAAGATTCTTGCTCCATTTTATCCATGTATGGGTAGGGGTGGCCCACTATTAAGCATATAGAAGTACCACTTCCCCTTCTTAGTTTTACTATTGGAACCTTCTTTATATTATAATATAGACAAAATAATACAAGCTAGACTACTAAAATTTAGTTATTTGTATAGGCACTTGATTTGATGAAATTTTGGATCCCACTAAGATTCTTACCCCATTTTATCCATTTATGGGTAGGGGTGGCCCACTATGAAGCATATATAAGTATTACTCCCCCTTCCTAGTTTTACTATTGGAACCTCCTTTATATTATAATATAGACAAAATAATAGAAGGTGTTACATAGTAAGGGCTGAGCGACAGTTGTCGAAGCCTAAAAATAACAAAGTATCAAACTCCACAAGGGCAGACAAAAACATGCCACGTAGGCAACAAAAAATGGCCACCAGACGAAAACAGAGCACTACATGAAGACAAACTTAGGCACATAGAATGGCAGCACCCAGAGGAGGAGGCAGACAATCCCACGACAGAAAGAAGTCGAGATAGAATGGCTCATCATAGGGGGGTTGAGTAGACAACCATCCTATTATGACATCTGGATGTTGAGAGGGACCATGATTCTCCACCTGGGGGTGGCGAGCCACAAAACTGAAACATCCCACTAGGCGGAGATCCCCAATTGGAGGAGTTGGCCTCCACTTTTCCACGAGTCAGCAGGCTCCAGCCAAGCCAAATGGAAGATGGACTCGGGCAAGCTGGTGGCAGAGATGGCTGAGCTCTTCTTGACTGGGTTCGAGATCTTCCATGGCATCTGGGTGGCGGTAGAGGAGGTGACAGTGGATGATCATCATCCAGGGGGACATGGCTCATGGTACAAGGTGTGTTGCCCTAATGGTCAAGAAACTGCTGGAGATGAGAAAACTCCAGTGCCACCTTCTGCGCTTGTGCCTTAACCTGCATGCAAAAAGAAGAAAAAATAGCCACCTTTCCATTAATGGTTGATTCCACGGTAAGATCACAATGCTGAAATAAGGCATTATTTCAGGTTTCCAAAGTTGGAAAAAATTAACAGAGCGGAAGAACTGCCAAAGGGAAGCAATATAAGAGGACCAATTAGCATAATCACCAAACAAAACAACTTTCCAATCAAATAACTCAGCGTGATAGGGCCAAAAAAGGGAATGAATCCAATGCTAAACATGCTGACCACGTAAACAAAACCATAAGACATGTTTGAAACACTCAAGGCAACCACAACAAAGACAGACAGGGTTAGGAATACCAATGTGACTTAATCTTTGTCCCAACAGAAGCCCTTGATAGATGAGATACCAAAGAAAATAATTAAGCTTTAGCTCAAATAAAGGATTCCAGGACTGATGTAGATGCTTTAACCAAGTGGAGGGAGAGGATTGTAGATTCCATATGGAATTGAGCTTGTCTAAGGCAAGAGATATAGGCAAAAGAAGGGAGTCGATAATTGTTGATTGATAGATTGAAACTGTCAGTGTGATTGCATAATATGGAGCTTTTCCCAAAGCGTGAGACTTTGCAATTTGAAAATCTCTCTAGATGAAGGTTCATTCCTATTCCTCTATTCGGATACACACATTCAAATTGTAGAAGATATATCATAAAATCTACTCTAACTTGCCAAGGAGACAGGGTTGAAAAGATTGCAAGAAATTAAACCTAATCTACATGAGGTGATGGACCAAAAGGAATGTTGAATAAATTTCCATACATGGAAATGAAAGTAAAACAAGATTGAAGAGGATGAACATCAACACAAATTAGTTTCTTATCAGTAATTCATTCATCATTAAACACGAAATATCAAAACATGTAACACAACCTAAACTGCATAGTTAACCAAACTTGTAATCAGAGATCAGAAAGATGCAATGAACACAAGAGAGGTTTGAAATTCATTCACTGACTTATATTATTTCTCCATATATTTGATACAGTGCATTATAATGGCCAAGAGGCACAAATTTGCATTACAACTTCAATGAGATGTTTGAACTCTACAAATTCACTTACAGACAAGAGAAGAAGGGAGGGTGCAAGGAACGATTATCAAACCTTTTGAAATGAACCCCTCATTACAATATATAGGAAGAATGAGTGAATGGTGAGATAATAAATTTGTAATCTTGCTTCAACCACCCAAAAATGCATTAAAATCCCTACAATAATTATGGGTGCCACTATAAAACCCAATCTTTTTTGTAATTTACCTTATTAGGAAAGAAAGGAATCCCATACCTCATCACTTAGGTAGTTTTGAAGAGGACATTGAGGTATTTCCAAAAAGTGTGATTTTGTGCAAATCTAAGCTTTCAATCAAAAGTTATGGTCATCTGAAGATGAGGGTGCCATACTACAATAAATGCGGGTGGTGATTTGCCCTTTTCAGACTCTGAAATTGCATCACACCCTTTGAAATATGAAATTTCAGACTTTTGGGATTCGAAAATTTGGGCATTTTTATTTCCGAGTTCATGTTACTATTCATCCACATGAGTTCGTGAAACCCCCGAAACTCTGAAACCTCGAAGTCTGAAATTCAAAATTTCAGGTTTAAGACTTCAAGTTTCGATTTTTGTGCACTAGGCCTTCGACGTTCTGAAATGCCAAAACATTGAACTCTGAAATTCATACTTTGGGTTTCAAAATTTTGTGTTTTCATGACTTCATGTTTCGGGTTTTCAATACTTCAAGTTTCAGGATATAGGGACTTCGGGTTTTGGGACTTTGGGTTTTGGGGTTTCAGTTTTTGGGATTTCAGGGGTTTGTTCATCCATCCAGTCATTGCGCATCTCCAAAATCCAGAAATCCCAAAGTCTGAATTTCAGACTTCAGGTTTCAGAACTTTTTCCTCCCCGCGTGACACTATTCACCGTGAGCTCCCAAGACTCTGAAACTCTGAAATTGACCTTCATTTTATGCGTTCACCTTCAAATTTTAGAGCCTTGCAGTCCTTGTCTCCAGGTTTCACCATTTTATGATTGGGCCTACCTTCGAATGCCCTCACCTCCGAAGTCTGAATTTTACACATCGAAGCTTCTTCATTTCCCGAACTCCTTTGAAATGTGCTCGACCTACCTAACTTTTTCAACCAATCCCAAAATGTGATCTCCCTTGGCCGAATCGATCCCTTGTTTTCTCTATGGGGTCATGTTTGTCCAATTTCTCCTGAGGGAAAAAATTGGATAACATTAACTCCAAAATTATACTTCAATAAGGGGATATCCACATTCCATCTCCAATCCTTTCACCAAGCATGAGGTAGTTGAAGGCCTAATTTGTGAAACATAAAATTTGACATGAAAAATTGCGTTGCTAGAATTGAAGGCAAGTCATAATTGACAATGTGGAATTTCTGTTTCAGTGCAAGCCACAAGAGCCAATCTCTGTGCAGGAAACCACGTCCTGAATAGTGGAAATGCCTTTCCAAGCCATCCACACTCCCTTAATATTTGGATATTTCCGCCAAGGGTAAATTATTTGAAGAAAAAATAGGAGACCACCAGAAATTATGCTCGTTGAAGGATATACAAGTTCTGAAGCTATCACCAACCCACCACATCAGATGCTTGACCAACTAAAAATCCTTCCAAATAATTTTAACCATAAAGGTATCAAGATATTTTAACTGGAACTCTAGTAATTGATTAAGGTTTTAAACCCTATATTTTTCCAACATTTCTTATCGTAAGGCACTCCAGAAGAGATACAATGTTGTAAAATAATATGTCCATGCTTGGTTTCCCTGAATGCAACGAATGACCTATTCGACACAAAGAGAAATATTATTCTTATAAACATTGACTAATGCCCATGCCACCTTTCTCCCGAGGAAGCGTGCAAATGTCCTAAGAAACTCTGTGAAATCCACCCTTCTTGTAGCTTGAATAGAGAAAGTCCTTCAAGAGCTTAGTCTAACTTGTCAAAATAATCCCGTGACAGACACCAATACACCACATAATAGACCTAAGTCACAACAACAAAATTGGAACTTCGTAGCCAAAGACAATGGTCGAGAAATCCATTTTTGCACCTTCTTCTTAACTCGATCGACCACAAATTATCACAGAGTGGATGATTCGCTGTCAAAAGTAAAATTAATCCCCAAGACATAGAATCTTTCACCTCTCGGAATCCAATTCCAAGGGTAGGATACCAACCAGTTGGGCATTGCCCAAGGACTTTGGTGAAATCCCAAAGACTTGACAAGCTGAACCTTGGATCCAGACGCTTTAAAAAAATATCAAGGAAAGATAGCACCTCCTGAACATATTCTGACTCTGATTCTGTAATAGTGAGGAAAGAATCATCGGCAAAGTGGCCATTAAAAAGTTGGGTTTGATGATTAGGGAGATAAATGCCCCTTATCTGAGCTTGCACAACTCTGTTAGAAAGAAGGTAACCAAATGCATATCAGCAGTAAGGATGAAGAGAGCAGGAACTAATGGGCACCCCCTTTGGCGTATAGATCAAAATAACCCAACTGCATAGGTGATTGGTGTACTATTAATGGTGAGGAAAGAGGAAACACCAACAAAAAGAATGCAAACAATGTTGAGAAAAAAGTATCCAAAACCCGAAGCCTTGAGCAGCGCAATGATGAATGGCCATTCTATGTTATCATAGGCCTTCTAAAAGTCGATCTTTAGAAAGATAACCTTTTCTAGAGAAGATCGAGCCCATTCCATTCCTTCCCAAACTACTATAAGATTGTCCAAAATGTATCGGCCTTTAAAAAAACCACATTATTCATGCTGAACAATTTTAGGAAGCAGAGATGCCACCCGAATAGATCAAAAATCATTAGCAATAATTTTGTATTAAACATTAAGAAGCATGATAGGTTAGCAATTATATATAAGCTCTGGGTTACCAGCTTTAGGAATAAACTTAATATTGTATTTTTTAATAAACTTCCTAAGGGACTGAGTCTGAAGAGCTTCTTGGTAGACCTGTAATAAATCCTACCCAACGATAAGCCAATCTGCTTTGTAAAAATCACAGGGGAAACCATCCAAACCAGGTGATTTGTTCTCCATAAGACAGAGAAGGGAATTACAAAGCTCATCCAATGAAAGAGAAGCATCACAATGTTTATGATCCCGTAGACTAAGCTTAGGAGGTACCACATCAATGCACTATGTAGAGCCTCATTGCTTTGAGCAAAAGGAATTTGATCCTAAAAAACTAGGGTATAGTGATCCACAAATTTAGAAGAAGTATTATGCAAGGAAGTGACACGAGAGTGAGCCCACTCGATGCTTTTGATTTTCTCCTTGACACGTCTTGCTGTAATAATTTTGAAATATCTTTTAGAGGCTCAATCATCAGTTTTTAACCAGTGCAATCGAGCCCGAATTTGGATGCCTTTCGCTCTATTTTGTTCAAGAACCTTGAGCTTGTCTCTGAGCTGAGTGGCTCCAACTTGGGTAGAGGTGTCGAATGGCTGAGACTCTAGAAATTGAGACGTTCATTGGAAATCCTATTGGATGGCCTCGTCATCATGTTTTTAGACACGTGCCACCTTCTTGCCAAAATGACAAAGGAACTTGGTCATGCGCTGGATCACTTCATTCCACAAGGAAATCCACCTAGTGGTGAAAGGATAGCATGGTACCATGTTCCAGACTCAATTAATATATGCTAACACCCTCGGATGATTTAGTAGAGATACATTCATATGAAATTGCATATTTGACACTTTTAAAGAGGCCCCTATCAATGAAATAGTGAAAGATATCAGATTACGATCAGACAGGAGAATTTTTGACGACGTGGTGATAGGAGAATGACTAGTGGTAGCCAAATAAAATCCATGATGTTGAGATATTATGACAAGATCAAGCCATTTTTTGAGGATGCGCGCTCGATCCTTCTCGAAAATTGGACCAAGTAAACTAATTTTGAGAAGTAAAGTCCTGTTGCCTTTTAAAAAGTGGATCTTTAATACCCCACCCACTTTTGAAATAAAACAATGCTTCCCACTCTCCAATGCACCAATGCGTTGGAAGAACCCCCACTTTATCATCGAGTATGTTCCACCATATTAAAGTCACCACAAAATAATCAATATGAAAAAGGCAGATTATCCCGTAATCATCGCCATAATGCTAACATTTCCGAGACATCATTAGGGGCATAAATATTTTATATACCAAAAGAAATACCATTAATATTGAAAAGCACCCAAACAACCCTTTTGTTCCAGGATGACGACATGTAGTAGTGATCATGGTACAAAATTTAGGTGACACAGAAATTGGAAACTCCACCTTTTCCTTCTAAATGAGAAGAGAAAAAATGCAGAAAATTCGACACAATACATGCTACTGAAGTCTCAAGCAGAAACCCAATAATTTTCACCTCTTACAAACCAACAATATAAATATTACCAATAAGATTGCAAACATGCTTCACAGAATATTTTTGGGAGGATTCTATGAGACATCTAATGATTCCATGAGAGACAATTCATAGAAGGTCAAACATAGAAAGATCCTCCCCCTGCCCATCCTTGCAACATATCTTCCGAATTTAAAAATTCTAAATATATTGGAGAGTAACAAAAACATTCTGGTTTGAAACTACTGGCTCAGATCAAAATGGTACGACACTCAGCCCCGTTTAACTTAACATTTCCTGAGGATTCACGAGAAGGACTTCAGAAGTCAATGTTGGGAAGAAGACCTAGTAGCCAATGTCTCAGTGTTCTGTTTGGCAGAATGGGCTAGATCTCCATGGTAGGGAAGGGATGAGCATGTTTAGTAGGAACAAAAATCGAGGGTAGTGAAACCGATTGTTTCTTAGAAGGAGGTGGAATAGCTACCGAAGTGAGTTTATCAATCACCTTATTGTTAGTGACTAGCGTCCATCCCTCAGAGTTCTCCTCCTGCGAAGAAGAAACATTTTGGAAATTGGTAGGCTTGACACACTGAGAAAGTGGACAATCATGAATACAATGATCAGACAATTGGAAATGGAAATAGGTATTGGGAATGTTGAAGTAGACTACCTTCTGTAAAATACGCATTGACCAAACTTGAATGTTGATGTGATCTTGTAGATCATATGCTAAGTCAACTTCCACACAAACCTATTTGTGCGGGAAAGCATAAAAAACCATCTGGGCTCATGAAAGATCACATTGCCAAGGGGGTGGCTTGACATGCTGGGTAAGTGGACAATAAAAAATATGGTAAGATTCCTAACACGTGTTACCTAGATGCTGATGAACTCCCAATGGGATTTAATCCAGTTTTGGAGGTAAGACTCAGACGGAATACGACCATAGAAGTGCACAACCAAATAGTTGTTATGATAAAATTGCACAACAAGATCAACAAAATAAAGCTCAATAGTAACATATGGGGGAGATTTAGAAACATTACCTCATTATAAAATTTTGGGACAAACTTCCTCGCGTGTTTGGGAGCCATTGTCACCACTGTTAGCAATAGGATGGTTTGTGGCCATTTAAAGGGCTGGTGCACCTCCCAAAATGGGTAGAATAAATTCCCAACACGCTATGCAAAAATAAAATAATAACAGGAAAAATATTGAAAATACCAGAGAAAGAAGGCTAACACGAGTGTAATCATGCAGGAAAACCCTAGCAGAGCCCAAACCCAACACCTCAGAACTCCCTCTTCCTAGTTTTAATCTAAATTGTAAAGTTTTTTTTGTTTTTTTTTATGATTCAGGAGTTCATGAATAAAGTTGATCGTACAAAAATCAACATATGTAAAAATGAAAATAATCTTCAATTTTCATATAATTTAAGAGTTCATAAACTAAATGATGATTACATATATTAATTTATAAAAATTTCTTATATCAGTATATAATGGGTATGTTAAGAAGAAAATAAACTTAATCTTCAATTTCATTATTTAATGGGATCTAATACAAAGTATTTCTTGCAAAATAATGAAAAGATTATCCATCTATAGATTTTATTTTATAAAGCACCTATATTAGTTCTAAATTTTTAATCACAATATAGTCATTTTGAACCTTTCAATATTAAATAGATATGATATATGTTGGAAATTGAGATTGATTATATGTTTATAAAGGTCCCCAAACACTTTATGATTTTTATTTTTATTTTTGCTTTAGATCACATCCCACAAAAGGGTTATTTCCTCATTGATACTCCAAAAGTTTAACCTTTTATCATAGGAAAATTGTATAGAATTACAATTTTCTAACCATGTTTTAGATGAACATGTGTTAGGCATGATTGTTGAGAAAAGGTATGAAGTCGATCATGTTCCAAAATTTTATTCTTGTATTTATTTTGTTTAAAGTTTCTCTAAATATTTTTTAGCTTTGTAATTGCAAAGAATCACAAGTATGTTCGAAGACTAAATAATAATAATTTTTATCTCAATGCCAAATCCAAATTGATCAACATTATCTTGTCAAACTATAATATAATTTCAATCATGTTGTCACACCCACAATTTTGACACATAAATACAACAATAAAAGTATCGAAATAATTTTTTTGACTTACATTGTTTGATACATGACACATCATGAGATAATTTAGGATAACTTAGTATCACATAATAAATTTAAACAAACATGAACCCACATATATAACATGAAAAACATGATGCATATCAAGACACATTTTCCCCCAAATGAAAAAGTACAAATAACGATTCAACTAAAGTATAAACTCACGTATAGGAACTTTCCATGACACGAAACTTTCATGGTTTACATATTTTTCACACACCTATTTCATTATTGACCTTAACCATTTGAAAACCACTTAATCTGTAAACCTTAATTCTTCTTTATACTAGATTGTATTTTCTTTGTTTCGTTTAACATTTTAATTATAATGGTTTCATTTAAAATCTTACTTATAATAAGTACACTTAAATTTTGTTCTTTCTCTATTATACTAATTTAATTTACTTAATTATTAGTTCTATGAATTTTAATCACATATAATACCCTAATGCTCGATTTGATGCTCTGGGTTTTTTCCCGAAATATGTTTACTTGAAATTTAGTCTTACCTTCATTACACATGAAAAATTAACATGTAGTCAAGGAAGTAATCTTAATATTTAAAGGATATAAAGGTCCAAGTTTCCTTTTCATATAATATTCCATCTATTAGGGCATTTCTATTTCCTTTTTGAAGTTGTTATCTTTCAATGCTTGGTTTGGGTCTTTGATAATATTTGCACAATGTAAGTTTTTTTTCCATATGATTTAATTTTCTCATAGAAAAATAATATCATTAGAAGCAATTTTACCCCCCCCCCCCCCCCCCCAAGTCATTTTTTAACAACATAAAACAAGGTCTAATTAAGTAATGAGGAGAAATCTAGGTATCCCTTTTCTCCTAAACCAACATCTGACTTATTCTTGTTCATATCACACTTACGTTATCACTTGGGTCTCTTGTAAGTCTTCTTTTAAAGCAATATAATGTTACACAATGCTTTCTTAACATTTAGGGTCTCAAGACTCCAAGGGAAGCAATTTTATGCCAAGATTTTCATTTCATTATCACGAACCACCCAAACAATAAGAACATATCACAATTGAGGACTCCCACTCACCTTACACTTCCAAAGGCATTTGTAACCCATATTTAATTTTGAATAATGATTTTCAGGATTTCATCGCCGATGAATTTGAAGAGGTTACGATTAATTATTTCACTGCACTCAAGGAAATTACACCATACTAAATTCAAACCGGGGAAAAACAACACTCTTATTTTGCAATACCTTTATAAAATCCAAAAGATTCTTTTGATACTTGATAATGTAACAATTTATCTACAAATACATGATGGAAATGTTCATATCATTTAATACATATTTTAAAAAGTGCATTTAATTCACTTATGTGATACATAATTACACACAAAACACAATACTACCAGGTTCCCAGGGAAAATATGAGTGGTTAGTGACAGAGAACAATTCTCGAAGGTAGTTGTAGACTTCCTATTGAGATTGATCACTACTCAAGCACTCTTATTCTTGGATCACTTACAAATTTCATACGTATGATGGTTGCACTCGTTTCCTTACATTTGTTTAATGAGATCACTTGAAGATGAAAATAACCAAATTTTATTTATAAGGCTTATCTACCCTTTACATGGCCAAGTGCAATACAGACACAAAGGATATTTTTTATCACGATAAGGCTAAAACTATTACATCTAGGTATGTCACACCAAGTGTGATAGTGTAGACATAGTGCAAAACTTTCCTCACACAAACATACCTAAACTATGGAAAAAAAAATTTGCAAGGCTTGTCAAAAGTATAAACAAGGAAACAACTGGTAAAATTCTTAAGTATTTTATTAGCATGATAAGGGTTTTCTATGTCTAATACATCACTAGAAATTAGGTTACATACACCATTATTAGTTTGCAACTATCCACACTCACAAATAGAGTTCCTAAGAGGAAACATACATACTGAAGATAGTGTTTAACCATTACGTTTCTATAGGGGAAGGGGTTTTGTGATTATTTCAATATGTGTGCTTGTTATTTTGGCACCTTGAATTCAGAATCTCATTTCCCTTAAGATATGAGGTTTCATTGCATATAAGGAACTAGGCTCATCCTAAAATCTCAACTTTATACATCGTGAGAGTGACCACACAAGAAGCGTAGATCATACAAAAATTTACTTTGAGGTTCACATTTTTTTTAGGTTTCTTTCTTACGAGTCCAAGGTAATTAATTCAACACAAAAAAGAGGTTAATTTATTAATTTCCACACCCAGGAACACTATAAAAGATCAGATTCATTTCCAGTTAGCGTATACATCTAGCCCGTTAATAATATATAATCCAAAATTATGTTAACACCCATGATTACATGTTATTTTTCCAAATGCCCCAAAACACTAACAATTTTATGTTCATTACAAAATTCAACACTTAACATTTATATATAAATAGTATTGTTGATATACCATATGCAATTACATCATTCCAGAATAACATGCTACTATGAAATCACTAGTAACACTTCACTTTCTCCTTGTCTTAGTACATGCAACCAACACATGGTCGACAAAAACTATTGGCATGACATCTCACAAAAATTTAGCATAATTCAAGTTCTCATAGTTTTCCATTCACATGATTATATTACTTAACATGCAAATAGAGAGTGTAAATACATTCATTCATTTCATTTCATCTTCTAACTAGAGGAGGAGAGAGAAAGAGAGAGAGAAGAGACAAAAACACCTTCTCCCCAATATCCAAATTTATCAAAACAAAACACAGGAGAGATTTCCATATAGTCATTTATAAGCGTCTACAAGTTTACTCATCAGTTAATTGATTTGACAAGGGTTCTACGACATTCAATCAAATTTTCTTACTAGTATTTGAATACGTCCAATTTTAACTTGAGGGCTAAGATAACACATTCAAAAACTGATTTTAGATGGTCAACTGCACTAGAATGTAATTCCTATATGCTCTCCTATATATCAAATTTTCATATAAGTTGATGGAACTTAGAATTGGAAAATGGTTTACAAATGGTGAGTAGTTTTTAGGAGCCACCAATCATACTTGGACTAGTTTGACCTGGACAAACAATAATGTAGCCAAATTCTAACCAAGCATGATTTACTACAAATAATATGAACTCAAAATAAAATAGATCTCCTTCTTCATTATTGAATAATGAATTATAATGTTTCCTAAATAGGAGAACAACTCCAAACTCGAGTTGCCAAGAAAACTCTAACTCTAACTAAATCTACTCTAGGTGGCGAAAATTACTATTTTTAGCAATTTACTAGAACCTGCTATTCTTAGTAAGTTTACATGCTTATTCATACGGGCATAGAAATTGCCACGCATCTTCTACATCTCTAAATTAGATTAATTTCCAAATTTCTAACTCATAATGCAATTATTACACTAAAATTAACTAATGCCCAAAAATAGAAAAAAACTGAACTATAACTTAAATCCTAATTTTCAGCCTCAAGATGGCGGATTTAGGGAACGAAAACATTTCTAGAACTTTCCCAAACCAATAGGGAGGGTTGCTAATGCATTCGTCTCATTGAGACATGTGGTTTGAAACAAAAAACGGACTCAAACGGACACCTAGAGCTCAAGTTATGACTTTGTCAAGTTCCTGCTAATTCTGGAGCATCAAACAACAACCAGAGGCCTGAAAAATCCCCTTGCAAAACCTACTAACAGGGATTTTTTCTCAGAACTAAGGGTTTTAAGAAATTTTAAGGTAAAAATAATAGAGATCTATGGAGGCAGATATCCATTTACTCTCTTAAGGTCCTAAAGGAAATCCAAAGCCAAACCCAACTTTTGAGTTTAAACAGGTTCTCAAAAATGCAAAAAGGACTAACTGGGATCCTAGAGGGGTGGCATAAAGAGAAAAAATTGTCATTTGAGGTCATTTTAAGGTTTCGTATAACACTCCACATGAAAAGGAACACAAAAAAAATGACTTTTCATTTCTGAGGTTAGGAAGGGTGTTTTGCGAGTCACCAAAAATTGTGTTTTAATACCTTTGTAAGGTAAATGAAAAGAGTAGTTTAGTTTATGAATCATCTAAATCTCACCAAAATTTTTTTGGCATGAACACCTAGTTTTGATACCTTAGTTTTACCATGTATTAGGTTATGATTGCAAACAAGGTTAATGATCAAAGTATCAATTGGATTGCATGAGAAAAAAACCTTTTTTGTCGTTTAAAACTACATTTGAATGAATTAATTCATAAAAATTTCCTTATTGTTTTTAGAAACATGATTTCATAGAAAAAATGAAAACTATCAATAAAAAAATTACTTAAGGAAAAATCAAGAAAACATGTCTAATGGGGGAGATGAATTAGGTAACGTGGCTCTGAGAAAGCACACCACATACAAAATACATGGATTCAAAATGGTTGTCGAGCTCTACCAAGGCCAAATCATCTCGTCAAAGAAGTGGATAAAGATATCGAAGCTGATACTATAAGAATTGAGATCTTATTTCATTGCTACACCATTTCCCTCTCACCAAGGCTGAGATCAAAAGGGAAAACAACCACATTCAAACCAACAATCCAATGTCTAAGCATAATTTATAACCCACCTAACTCACATTGTACACCTTACCTATATTTGAAGATCCACGAACTCCATATTCCACACAAGGGCCAAGGTATAAATTGCCAACGAAAAATGTTACACTAACACATTTTCCCACTTTTTTTGTAAGAAAAATTTCTATTTCCACCAAAATCCTTACCAATGTATTTACTAATAAGGCCACCTCACCTAAAATTCATGCCATATAACCTGTCACCATCACCAAGTGCATACATCAAGATAAGGGGCATGTTCATACTCAAAATGCCATGTCAAGTGGAGACCAAGTCACATGGTGGATTCCAAGAACAATGATCAACATACCCACCATTAATGTCATTGATAAAACCACCTTAGAGTGGTTTCAATCCAAATTTATAAATACCAAGATCATAACCCACAAAGTAAAAAAAATGAAATGGTTCCAATGACCTGGCCCATTTTTCTTTATAGCATTTTTTCAAACAATTCACATTATGACACATAGGTAGGCATTGATGTAGTATTTCCCTACATGAATTTCAACAAACTGCTAAAACAAATAGAAACAACAATAGTCAGGAAGTTCCTCTACCCATCATACATTGATATACGTCCATTCACTATTCCAAATCCCTCCATTTGATTAGGTTGGTAGGATGCTCTCTAAGGTTGTGGATTTTAGGCTTTACATCTACAGTTTCACTTGCTTGATAGTTTGTATGCATTTTAAAAAAACCTAGAATGTAAACCTGAAATCAAACATTCAATTTTGAAAGAGGAAGGGAGGATGTTGATAAAGTGGAACCGATCATGTAAACCCTTGCTGATTGTATTTGGTTCAAAGTGGAAATGCATTATGGGGATGCCAACATCTATTCTAAATGGCTTCATTGGTTTGGGTGACACAACCATTATATAGTTATAACCGATTACGGCATCTACCAAAATCCTTTATTCTCATTCACCACCAATATCCATCTCACAACATAATTTAGAGAGAGGTGGGTTAGAGGAGGATCTACACAGTATTCTCACTACACACAACCCCTAAAAAATAGCTATAATCATTTTTTACCATTGCAAGCCCATATTTACAAGAAAGATATTTTTTTAAATAGATAGAGAAGCATCCAAACCCATATCCAATTCCCATTGGTAAAAGTAGAAAGATATTTTTCCTAAATGTAGAAATTATGCACATAAAGATTGTCAAATAAAACATATTATTGGAAACTCAGATCAACACTTTTTTGCATATATTTCTTCTTCTAGTTCCAAATATTAGGCTCAATACAATCTCTCTGAATGTGTTTGACATATCAAAACACTTCCAATTTCCTCTAATAAATAGATCGCTTCATCTAACAATAAAACACTCAACTCTTAAAAAAAGAACTAAAAATCACATGCTTTTGTGCAATATAATTCTTTTGATTTATTTTCTTTATTAAATTTTCCTAAACTTAATAACATCGAATACTAAACTCGAAAATAAAAGCATGTAAAAAACAAACTACTTTTTTATTTTCTAGGGGAAAAATTACTCTTTTTCTAACAGCCCCCCCTAATTTTGACATTAAAGATTTTATTTTTCTGGAGTTGACTATGCACTTATAAATGTGACAAATTCTAGATCAAAAACTCCCAAACAAGTTATCAAATACTGAAAAAATTCATATCCTAAAATATTTCGTAAAGATATCAGCAAATTGATATTCGGATCTAGAAAATTTAAGACAAATTTCCTTGTTGTTAACCAACTCTCTGATGAAGTGATACCTTATGTCTATGTGCTTTCTCCTCTTGTGAAAAACATTATTTTTAGAAAATGTTATTTCTGAATTGTTGTCATAACAAATTTGTACATTATCATCGTGATTTGGCCTCAAATATTTCAACACTCTTCTCATCAAAACAACCTTACATCATGTTGCTCCTGTTGCTGCTACATACTCTACTTTTTCTGAAGATAATGTGACTATGGGATGCTTCTTCGATGCCCATGAAACTATTTCTATTCCAAATTTAAAAGCATAGACGGATAATATTTTTCTATCATCTATACTTCCAACACTGTCACTGTCTATGTAACATATGGGTTTGAACTCATATTATGTTGAATACAAAATTCCATGATTCTTAGTTCCACATACATACCTCAAAACCCTTTTTCCATCTTGCCAATGTGAATCTTTTATAGATTCCATGAACCTTGATATGAGGCTCAAACCATACATATATCCAACCTTGTTGTTGTCAAATACACGAGACTTCCAACTAGTATTTTGAACAATGTTGGATGTATAAATGATCTGATGTCATATTTTCTTAACTTCAAACCTACTGCAACAAGCGTTGGCACTGAATTGCAATTCAACATGTTAAATCTCTTCAAAACATCATTATCATACCTTGTTTGTGAAATAAAAAATCTAGCTTATAATTTTTGAACTTCTATGCCCAAAAAAAAAGTGCATGAAACCTAGATCTCTCATCTGAAATTATTTCTTCATAGCTGATTTGAATGAATCTATAGATAGATTTCCAGTGATGATTAAATCATCCACATATAAACAATCAAACTTTTACCTTTCTCATTGATCTTGATGTATAAGGTAGGCTCATTTTTGTTCCTACTGAAACCATTTTGTATCAAATAAGAATCAATCTTGTTGTACCAAGCTCTAGGTGCTTGATTGCGACCATAGAGTAATTTTTTCAACTTGTATACCTTTCATTCATGACGTTCAATATCATAACCTTCTATGTGATTCACATAAAATTCTTCTTGAAGAAAAACTTTCAAGAATTTTGATTTTACATGCATCTGATAAATAGGCCATTTTGTTTGGAATGCAATTCCTAAAACTATTCTTACCATGTCCAAACGTGATACAGGTGCAAACATCTCATTGTAATATACTCCATATTTCTATGAAAAACCTTTGGTAACCAACCTTGCTTTATGTTTCTATACTTTACCATCAGTAATAGTATATTTGGTCTTATAGACCCACTTCACTCCTATCACGTCCTTTCCTTTTGAAATATCTACCAATTTCCATGTGTGATTCTTCTCTATGGCGTTTATCTTGGCATCCATTTCTTGAACTCAAACTTCATTGTCTATAGACTCTTCAAATTATATTAGATATGCAGCTTGAGAAAAAAATGCAAACAATGAAAAAGCATTCGTTGTATCAACATTATAAATCTCACTAAGACTCATCGTTTTCTACTGCAAAGGGCTATCTGATGATTGACTATTTTTTACTGAAGGAGTAGCTTCTGGTATTATTTTTTATGTCTGTTGGATGGTTGAAGATGACTGAAATCTTTTATATTTCCTAGATGTAGATGGAGGTGTAGCTTGTGCTACAACTTGTGGTGCATGTCCGAGATTCTAAGAAGATACAATACCTTGTTGCTCTACGATCTCATCTTCCATATCATCATGAGGAATAGTTCCTGCTACACTGATTGTTCTCTCAATACTTCCATCCCATGCATCATTTTTGACAAACTGTACATCTCTGCTAATTATGACCTTTGTGGTAACTCAATTAAACAACTTGTAAGCTTTTGTATTCTCTGAATATCTATAAAATATGCATTTTTATCCTTTGTTGTCTAACTTATTCCTTAGTGCATAAGGAACATGTGCATATGCCACACAACCAAAAACTCTAAAATGAGAAACATTATGTTTTCTCTTAGTCCAATCTTGTTGGGGAACCATATTTTGAACAATTTTGTTGGACACCTATTTATAATGTAAATAACACTGTCTACTGCTTGTGCCCAGTACTCATTTGAAAGATTCTTTTCCATCATCATACTTCTCGACATATCCATGATGGTTCTATTATTTCTCTTTGATACATCATTCTTCTATGGTCTATACCTGGTAGTAAACTGCTTGTGTATACCATGATATTTGCAAAAATTCAGAAAAGCATTGGAAACATACTCACTGCCTCTCTCTGTCCTCAAAACTTTGATGTAGTACCCTATTTAATTTTCCACTAAATCCTTGATCTACTGAAATATATCAAAATAATTTGATTTGTCTCTCAAAAAGTACACCTATGTATTCCTTGTATAGTCATCAATGAATGTCATAAAATATGAACAACCTCCAATAGAATTTGTTTGCATTGGTCCACATAAATCTGAGTGAACAATTTCAAGTGGTGCATTTGTTCTTCCTGTTTTTCCAACTGGGATGTACTCTCTTTGTTGATTCCCCAAAATATAACCTTCACAAAATCTATCTCATTTCTTTATCAAAGGAAAACATTTCACCATATTTTTTCTATGTAATAAATTCAAACCAAAAAATTTTAAATCACCAAACCTCATATGCCATAGCCATGATTCATCTTTTTCAACTGACTGAAAATATGATTCAATATCCTTAACTCCAGACTAATATGTAGTATGAGCTTTGGATTTGGCTAGTATAATCTTAAAAGGAAACATCATGTTTCTTTTCATCTTCACTTTAGCAATCACCGGGGTAGTTGGAGCTTTATTCGCGATCACACATTCATTTTCTTTAATGTGAACTCTATATCCCTTTTGTACCAATTGATCAATTATCATAATATTGTGATTCAAACCTGCAACATAATAAACATCCTTCATAATCTTCTTCTCCCCCTTTTTAGTAAGAATAATGATTTTTCTTAAGCCTTTTACATTTATTGTATTATTATTCCCAAGGGTAACTTTCATCTTTATTGACTTATCCAAATTACAAAATAAATCTAAGTTACCGAACATGTGATTACTACAACCATAATCCAAATACCACACATCACTAGCAATCTCTTGGGATAAATTACACTCAATAGGTGATGCTTTGGAAATATTTTTGCATGCTATAAATATCTATCTTGCAGTAGAGATTCCAACCTGATTTTGATTGTGCTTGTTTTGATCAAAATGATTTTTCCATTATTCAAAAGCATAGTGCCCATATCTCTTGCAATATTGACACTGCACATGTGATTTATCCTATTTTTGACCTGAAAAATGATTATGATTGTGCTCTTAACTAAGTCCTCTAGATGAGCTTATTCCTTTACCTCTAGGGATGAAATTTCCTCTTCCTCTTCCATGATTTCTTGATACCTATGATGAAAAAGATTGATCTACAACTGCATTTTATTTATTCAACCTTTGTACATGATTTATTACTGATTCATGTAACTCATCAATAACAACTACCAAAGGATCAAATTTTGAAGGAAAATTCATAAGCAATTTTTCAATAATCTTTCTATCCTCAATAATTTCACCATGATAAATTTGATTTGATTAACTAAACAAACTACAAAAGTAAAGAATGATTCTGCAAAATATGAATCTTTCATTGACATATTTTCAAAATCTCTACAAAGTAACTGAAGCTTTGTAGTTTTTACTTTTTATTTACCTTGATATGCAACCTGGAGAGTTTCCCACGTTATTTTTACTTTATCAACTTCTTCCACTGTGGGTAATATGTTATCATGCATGACTTGATGAATGAAGAAAAGAGATTTTCTGTCTTTCTTTCTTAATTCTTTCTAAGTGTATTTCTATGCCTATGAGAGTGTGTTATATATTTCTACAGTTGCGTGCTTTGTGTACCCATTCTCTGCGATTTCCCACACATCCTGGGATCTGAATTATGTCATCGTGGTTAATGACCAGTACGCATAATTCTTTCCTGTAAATTATGGTGTTTGCAAACTAGATATAGAAGCCATCACCTATTGTCAATAAGAAACCTACTAAAAAAATCCACGCTTTGATATCAATTTGTAGAAATTAAGCACGTAAAATAAGAACTAACAAAAATAAAATAAAGAATTGCAAATAAAACATATTATTGCAAACTGAGATCAACACTTTTGTGCATACATTTCTTATTCTAGTTCTAGAGCTTTGGCTCAATACAATCTCTCTAAATTTTTTTGATATATCAAAACACTTACAATTTCCTCTAATATATATATATGGCTTCATCTAACAATGAAACGCTCAACTTTAAAATAGAACTAAAATGCACATGCTTTTGTGCAATAAAAGGATTTTTATTTATTTTCTTTATTAACTTTTCCTAAACTTAAGAACATCTAAAATGAAACTCAAAAATAAAAGCATGTAAAAAGTAAATTTCTTTTTGCTTTTCTAGGGTCAAAATTACTCTTTTCTAATAGTAAAGGTTGTGGAGGCGGCTTTAAACCTCCCATTTGCAAAAATATCTCCCGAGGAACTTCTAATAAAATACCTAAAAAAACATGCCTCTCCTTTACAACATTTTTAGATGTCATGCCATTATTTAGGCTTAACACATCAGCTGGGAGTATTCTAAGAAATGATTTGGGAATGGGATTTACACATGTCAACATTTTTGTCTTTTGAATGTTTCTAATTTCTTTTCAACAAAACCCTTTTTTGCATAGCCTACAAACATGGCATAGGTTGGAGGATACATGCAAACGAGGGAAACTATATTGCAATTACAACATCTGATATACTTCATGAATTCCTCCATTCCTCCCATGCACCTTCTGCTATAGCTCATCACTCCCAACTACCACCTCTCACCTACTAGCCAACAACCATTTTCATTTTCATTTATTTTTTTGATTTTATTAATATTTTAAGTCCTTGTATTATTCTTTGGGTAAGTGCACCAAGTTGATGGACAAACATAGGGTCATCTGTGGACGTCATATTGCAAAAAACAGTGAAATCTCAACTTGTAGGGATTATTAGCTATACATGCACTCTAAATTAGAAAAAAATATATAAATATGAATAGTAGCATTCAGAATCTAGTTTCTAAAATACTAATTTTTGTAAAAAACAGACAAGTTTAGCTATATTAAACACTTAAAACTATATGACTTACTTTTTTTTTTCGAAAAAGCTTATAAGATTGTAGTCCGTTTGCCCGCATTTTGGATGACCAAATCTTGTTATTTTTTTTTTTCCTTTGGTGAAACGTTAGATATAGTTGTCTGTCTTGGGATCGATTTTATTTTATATTTTTTTTAGCAATATTTTTTTTTTAATGATTTTTTCCGTGAAAGTGGTCTGAAAATATTTAGAAAATGGAGCGCTTTCCGTTTGCCCGCCATAACTATATCAAAAAATATCGAAATCATTTTTTATTTTTTTTAAGGTGTATAGAATTTGTCCACGCTTGGGATGGTATAATTTTTATTATATTTTGATAAGCGAAACAAAAGTTACAGTCTTAAACGTAGACATGAACATTCATGGGAAAAAATGTCTTAAGGACCTATTGTTAGTAATAAATTATAAAATGATATTTATCTTATTCTATTCACTTTAAAAATAATATTTTTACAAAGCTAAGAGTCTACCCTACATGATGGCACCATTTTTGTGAAATGTTTTTAGTTTTTTAGCATGGTTCAAGTCTTTGGAAGAGCAGATTTAAGGTTTTTTGACCTTTTGCACTTCATAATGACCTTCCATAGCTTTGGTTGGGGAAAAACAAAGATTTTTCGAGGCTAAGGTTCAGCAAATAGCTCCGCGATCGTGGTTTTTTGTAAAAATACTGCGAACGTGGTTTATAAAGTGTGCTCGTGGTTTATAAAGCGCGCTCGCGCTTTATAAATCATATTTACACACATCCCAATGTTTGAATTACCATGTGATTTTTACTCTCTGACCTTACCGTACGAATTACTGTGAAATTCTTTCTTTTCCCAGGCACGTTTTTTTTATCACTAAAAGCAAAACATCATGGGAGACAAAAAATGAAGTCAAAAAAAGGAAGTCATTAAGTAAAAAACCACCAGACGAATTAGAGGCCAACAAAATTGAAAATGCTGAGCGAATGCGGAAATTTCGTGAATCTAGAAGAGGTTCATCTTCAATCCAACTACTGTAAGCAATGAAGAACTAGGTATGTTTCTACTGTCAATGTTGAAGTTGAATTAAATACTCATGATGAAGAAGTTTTTACTGTTAATGTTAAAGAAGAATTAAATACTCATGATGTAGCAAATGTTGAAATTGAAGGAGACAATGAAAATGTGAATAAGGAAATTCATGTTGAAACTATAGATAAGCAAAATTTGACAAAAACACCTCCTAGGGATTTTACTAAGAAACCTAATTTTTGATTGAAAATTGATGAAAACATTTTGAAACAATGTCTGACAAACTTTCTGAACGACAAATCAGAAGAAAAGCCACTGAATTTGGGATAATCATTTTGAAATTTTAAATGATTCCCAAAGATGTCAGTTGTTGGTTAGTTTGATGAATTGATTAAAATGAGACCTACATTAAACCTTAGGATTGACAACATCTAACATACGTGGTCAAACCTCTACAATTGTTGAAAACCTTCATGATGCATATCACACTGTTGGTGTCAAGAGACGTCACTAGGGATAGTAATATTGTGTGTCGTGTACTTGCTACTAGTGTTGTAAGTGAATCAATAAAAAAACAACGTTTGATTACGCAAATAAGTCGAATGTTTGCAAGGTAATCGAAAAACTCTAATGAACGCAATTGAAAGACGTAATATCCTTCAATCACTCAATAATGTCGATTTTTGGGCATTTTCTGCTAGAGCACCGCGTAAGGACAAAAATAATTTCTGATGCTATAGAGAAGTGTTATTAAATTTTGGCATGATAACACTAGAGTTCACCTAATACAAGAGATGTATAAAACGGAGAGTTGGTTCTACTAATCGTGAACCACAATCCAAAGCATTCTTAGATATGACTCAAACTCAATTTTTCGTAAGTTTGAACAAGAGAATCTGGAATTAAAATTAGTCAAACGTTGTTTGAAATGTTGAAACCATTCTATGTGAAAATCAACCATGCTCGCACCACTTGTTGTTGTAGGCAACATGTTGAATTTGCGATGCATTATGCTAAATTTTTACGTATTCGTTCTATTTTTCATTCTGAAACTATGTTATCTGAATGTGGTGTTCAAGTTCCACCAATATCTTCTAGGGATTTCATTCCTACTATATTTGTGAAAAGAAGTTGGACAATTTTTTTATAGTCAGGATTGTTTAGATGGAAGTTTGTAGTACATGCGGCGGATTACCTAAATTGGAAAGTTGCATCCATGAACAAATTGAAGGTACACATAGGACATGCGGCGGATTACCTAAATTGGAAGTTGCATCCATGAACAATAGGACATAATTTAGTTGAATTTTGATAAATATAAATCAGTTGCATACCAGTTGAAAGATGGAAAAGAGTCGAAACGGTGTGAGCTAGTTACAGAACAAATGCCCATTTTTCAATTTATGACAAAATTGAAGGATGAAATTGTTTATGAGTATGCGAGGCATACCATAGAGCTCGATGGTTGGATGAACAATTCAAGCTATGCAAAGACACATTTCCTATTGGTACTATTGTTTCAGTGTCGATTTTGCAGAGAATTACACATTGCAACCACAAATGGAGGTTCAATCACAATATTACAACTCAGTACAAGTTGCCATTTTTGTGCATATAGCATTTCTACATTCTCCTGACAATACAGAGAATGATCGAAAATTTTTAAGAGAGTACCACTTTTATATCAGTGATGATCGTACTCATTCTACTGAATTTGTGCAAGGGTGTTTCCAGTTATTTTATGGAAACTTGTGTGATAGGGACATCCACTTCAAACAACATTATATATGGTCAGATAATTACATGTCTCAGTTTAAGAATGCACGAATGTTTTATTGGATGAGCAGAATGCATGTCAAGATGGGTGTGCAACATATTTGGAGTTTCATTGAGGCTGGACATGGAAAAGGAGAGCATGACGGTGCAGGGGCATGTGTGAAAAGAGATCTTACAAGAGAAGAGTTGAAGTACAAAGATGGTGCTGAATTAAAATATGTAAAGAGCATAGTGGAATGGTGTACTAACAACATGGCCCGAGGTTCTCAAGAAAATTCCACAGTTTGCAGATTTTTTTAGTTGATAGAGGAAAAACATATTGCTAACTACGAGGATTGTATGACACTCACTGGGTCCAGTGATATGCACTCATTTTGTAGCTCAGACGCTACTTCGTGTGCCGTATGGACAAGAAAGTTGACATGTTTTTGTGCATCTTGTATCGAATTTGTCACTGCTGAGTGTGATTCACAAGAATGGGTGGAAGGATGGATTTGTAGGCCTCTAACTCCTCTTCCTAGTTATCACCCTCCATAAGCATTCAAACCTGTTTCTGCATATGAAGTTACAACATCCAGGACTTTTGACGAAATTTTGTTTTGGTGCTACAAGTTATTTACCAGTATTATTTATTTTTGTATGAGTTATGTCCATTTAAAATTTTAATTGCTTTAATTTGAGTTTTTCACCTTGGTTATTTTTTTTGTAGGACATTTGTTTTGCAGTAATTGTGAAGAAGACCATTTTTGTTGGGGGGGTGGTGGGGGGGGGGGGGGGGGGGGTGGGAAAACAAAAAAAAACCAAAAAAAACAAAAAAAAACGGGTGGGAGGTTGGGTTGTGTGTGTAAAACAACAAACACAAAAGAAAAAAACAAAGAAAAAGCAAAAACACACACAAAAAACAAAACCCCCCCTCCCCCCCCCCCACACCCCACCCAACCCCCCCCCCCCCCCGCCCCCCCCCCCCCCCCCTCCCCCCCCCCCCCCCCCCCCCACCCCCCCCCCCTCACCACACCCCCCCCCCCGCCTCCCGCCCCCCCCCCGCCCCCCCCCCCCCGCCCCCCCCCCCGCCCCCCCCCCCCCCCCCCCCCCCCCTCCCCCCCCACACCACCCTTTTTTTTGTTGTTTTTTTTTTTTTTTTTTTTTTTTTCCCCCACCCCCCCACCCCCCGCGCCCCCCCCCCCCCCCCCCCCCCCCCCCCCCCCCCCCCCCCCCCCCCCCCCCCCGCCCCCCCCCCCCCCCCCGCCCCCGCGCCCCCGCCCCCCCCCCCTATGCCTCCCCCCCCCACCCCCCCCCCCCCCCCCACCCACCCCCCCCCCCCCCCTCCCCCCCCCCCCCCCCCCGCCCCCCCCCCCCCCCCGTTTTTTTTTTTTTTTTTTGTTTGCCCCCCCCCCCCCACCCGCCCCCACCACCCCCCCATTTTTCGCTGTCGCTAAGGTTTTGGTTTTTTTTTTTTTGGTTAGTATCTTTTTTTTTTATGTATTTTGGGTTTTTTTTGTTTGTTGGTTTAGTTCTCTGATGTTTTTTGTTTTTGTTTTTTTTTTTTTTGTTGTTATTTATTGATTTTGTTTGGTCTTTTGTCTATATATGGTTTTTAATAAGGTTTCTTTTTGTTTTTGTTGTTTTTTTAATTTCTTTTTACGTTTTTTTTTTTTTTTTTTTATTTGTTTCTTGTGGTTTTTTTTTTTTTTGTTGTTTTTTTTTTTTTTTTCTTTTTTGTGTTTTTTGTTTTTTTTTTTTGTTTTGTTTTATGTTGATTGTTGTTACAATTTGTACTTTTTTTGGGTTTTTGTTTTTATTTTGGTTTCATTTTTTTTTTTGTTTTTTTATTTTTTTTCGTGTTTGATGTGGTTGTTTTTTGTTTGTGTGTGTTTTTAGTTGTATATTTGTTAGGTTATTTCTTGTGTTTTGTAGTAATTTTAGTTGCTCGCCGCCCCCCACCCGCCCCCCCCCCCCCCCCGTCGCCACCCCAAACCCCGCCCCCCCGCCACCCCCGCCCCCCCCCCGCAACCCCACCGCCCCCCACCCCCACCCCCCCCGCCGCCGTCACCCCGCGCCAACCCCACCCCCACCGCCCCCCCCCCCCTCCCCCCCGCCACCACACCCCCCCCGCGAGCTCCCCCCCCCCCCCCCTCCCCCCCCACCCCACCTTCTTTCTTGTTCGTGCGCACCATACTAATCGAGGAAAGAAAGAAGCTGACTCTCTCCATTATAGATGGCGAAGAGATTGGAGTATCCTACAGGTCGTGGTAGTTACTGGAACTGGCCTTTCGACGGTATCCATTAACAAAATCCTCTGTTTAGAGTGTTTGAAGACTTGAGACACATGGGAAAATACTCTTATATTCACATCTTAGTTCTAGCGACAATGTCAGTTGATAGATTGAGAAGATCCTAATAACAAATTCTTTAGAGTTTCGAGAGTCGATCATGAAGCACTCTTTCTACATTCAGAGTAGATCTATCCTGATGTTCCTGCATGAATTTACAATGCTCATGTCTGGTATATATTTAATTTCAAGTTTCAATTTATATAGCGTATATATATATATATATTTTTAGTTTAAAGATCTAGATTTAAGTTTGACTATATTTTTATTTTAAATTTGTGTATTTTGTATGTCATGTATATAGATCTAGTATATGGTTTTGATTTGAAACTTAAATTTCTTTAACTAACAATTTTATGTTTAGGTTAGTGGTGCCAGAAAACCTTCCACCTTAACGTGGTTGGTATCGTTAGTAGAGAATTTTAAATTCTCGAAGCTAAGAGAAGCTTGAACATTGTTTGAAAAATTTGTAAATTTTGAAAAGTCAAGTTTGTAAATTTTGAAAATATTGTAACTTTTGAAAATGTTGTAAATTTTGAAAAAGTTGTAAATTTTGAAAAAGTTGTAAATTTTGAAAAATTTGTAAATTTTGAAAACGACTCCTCTATGTGCCACGGAATCCGAGTAGTCACTCGTCGAATTTGAATGATATTTTGGTCTCAGGGCTCTTAAGGGACTAAGCTCGAACGAAGTAGCCCAGAAGCAATGACCCTTTTGCTCACCAAAACACCGCCTCCTCTAGCGTTCACCTAGCCACCCGGACGTGTCAGCGCAGGCGGTTCAGTGCCATGGCCCACCGTTTGCAAAATACAGCATTTGACAACCTTACACTGGCTCCAACTGCACTATTTCGCGCGTTTACAAACATTAGGACAGCGAGAGCACCGAAATGAGAAGGAAAAAAATGAGAGAGGCTATTGTAGAGGGTCTGTATGTTGAGGTGTCGAATCAGATGAGGCCTCTCTAGGTGTCATGGAGTCCGAGTAGTCACTCGTCGAATTTGAACGATATTTTGGTCTCAGGGCTCTTAAGGGACTAATCCCGAACGAAGTAGCCCGGAAGCAACAACCCTTTCGCGCACCAAAACACCACCTCCTCTAGCGTTCACTTGGCCACCCAGACGTTCCGGCGTAGGTGGTTCGGTGCCACGGCCCACCGTTTGCAAAATACAGCGTTTGACAACCTTACACTGGCTCCAACTACACTATTTCGTGCGTTTGTAAACATTAGGACAGCGAGAGCACCGAAATGAGAAGGAAAAAAATGAGAGAGGCTATTGTAGAGGGTCCATATGCCGAGGTTTCAGATCAGATGAGGCCTCTCTAGGTGCCACGGAGTCCGAGTAGTCACCCGTCAAATTTGAACGATATTTTGGTCTCAGGGCTCTTAAGGGACTAAGCCCGAACGAAGTAGCGTGGAAGCAACGACCCTTCGACGCACCGAAACACCACCTCCTCTAGTGTTCACGTGCCCACCCAGACATGCCAGTGTAGGCGGTTCAGTGCCACAGCCCACTGTTTGCAAAATACAGCGTTTGACAACCTTACACTGGCTCCAACTACACTATTTCGCACGTTTGCAAACATTAGGACAGCGAGAGCACTGAAATGAGAAGGAAAAAAATGAGAGACACTATTGTAGAGGGTCCATATGCCGAGGTGTCGGATTAGACGAGGCCTCTCTAGGTGCCACGGAGTCCGAGTAGTCACCCGTCGAATTTGATAGAAATTTTGGTCTGAGGGCTCTTAAGGGACTAAGCCCGAACGAAGTAGCCCGGAAGCAACGACCCTTTCGTGCACCGAAACACCACCTCCTCTAGCATTTACCTGCCCACCCGGACGTTCCGGCGTAGGCGGTTCGGTGCCACGGCCCACCGTTTACAAAATACAGCGTTTGACAACCTCACACTGGCTCCAACTACACTATTTCACGCGTTTGCAAACATTAGGATAACGAGAGCACCGAAATGAGAAGGAAAAAAATGAGAGAGGCTATTGTATAGGGTCCGTATGCCGAGGTGTTGGATCAGACAAGGCCTCTCTAGGTGCCACGGAGTCTGAGTAGTCACTCGTCGAATTTGAACGATATTTTGGTCTCAGGGCTCTTAAGGGACTACACCCGAACAAAGTAGCCCGGAAGCAACGACCCTTTCGCGAACCAAAACACCACCTCCTCTAGCATTCACCTACCCACCCAGATGTGCCGGCGTAGGCAGTTTGGTGCCACAGCCCATCGTTTGCAAAATACAGCGTTTGACAACCTTACACTGACTCCAACTGCACTATTTCGCGCGTTTGCAAACATTAGGACAGCGAGAGCACCGAAATGAGAAGGAAAAAAATGAGAGAGGCTATTGTAGAGGGTCTGTATGCCAAGGTTTCGGATCAGACGAGGCCTCTCTAGGTGCCACGGAGTTCGAGTAGTCACCCGTCGAATTTGAACGATATTTGGGTCTCAGGGCTCTTAAGGGACTACGCTCGAACGAAGTAGCCCGCAAGGAATGACCCTTTCGCGCACCGAAACACCACCTCCTTTAGCATTCACCTTCCCACCCAGACGTTTCGGCACAGGTGGTTCGGTGCCATGGCTCATCGTTTGTAAAATATAGCGTTTGATAACCTTACACTGGCTCCAACTGCACTATTTCACGCGTTTGCAAACATTAGGACAGCGAGAGCACCAAAATGAGAAGGAAAAAAATGAGAGAGGCTATTGTAGAGGGTCCATATGCCGAGGTGTTGGATCAGACGAGGCCTCTCTAGGTCCCACGGAGTCCGAGTAGTCACTCGTCGAATTTGAACGATATTTTGGTCTCAGGGCTCTTAAGGGACTAAGCCCGAACGAAGTAGCCCGGAAGCAATGACCCTTTCGTGCACCGAAACACCACCTCCTCTAGCATTCACCTACCCACCCAGACGTTTCGGTGTAGGCGGTTTGGTGCCACGGCCCACCATTTGCAAAATACAGCGTTTGACAACCTTACACTGGCTCCAACTGCACTATTTTACGCGTTTGTAAACATTAGGACAGCGAGAGCACCGAAATGAGAAAGAAAAAAATGAGATAGGCTATTGTAGAGGGTCTGTATGCCGAGGTGTCGGATCAGATGAGGCCTCTCTAGGTGCCACGGAGTCTGAGTAGTCACCTGTCGAATTTGAACGATATTTTGGTCTCAGGGCTCTTAAGGGACTACGCCCGAACGAAGTAGCCTGGAAGCAACGACCCTTTCGCGCACCAAAACACTGCCTCCTCTAGCGTTCACCTAGCCACCCAGACGTGCCGGCATAGGCGGTTTGGTGCCACGACCCACCGTTTGCAAAATACAGCGTTTCCTTATTTATTTAAATTAAATTACAATGACTTGGTTGTTATGTTATTTGTTGTTGTCATCTTGTCCTTGGTAGGATGATTACATCCAGGGCTATGAGTGTGATCTAGGATGTGGTTAGTTGTATTCAGATGTGTGTCTAGAGTATGACAAAAATTAGGTATGAGTATTTTTATCTAGTGGATACACGGTGCGAGATAGATCAAGAAGGCGCCTATGGTTGTTAAAACAATGCATAAATGAAGTGTATATCAAAATAAGTACAAAATTCTATATTTCCAAGTTCCCAAAGCAAATTTTGGGTACTAAACATTTATATCTTAATGAATTCAACACTACATGACACTTTACTATTGCACATGTGCACCAATTAAATTACAACCCTTTTGATCAGAATATTTTAGTGAATTTTATATATTAAAGATATCCTAAAAATTGACCACAAATACACATTATATCCAGCATGGTGTTCTATATGGCATGGCATGGTGTTATATCCTAAGTAAATTGTTTCTCTCATATTTGTTTATCAGATCAAATTTATAGCCTTACATCAACACCACTTTTTTGTTAACATAGTAATATAATTGGTTTGAATTGAGCATCCAATATTATAAATAAGGTGTGGAAGTTATGGAATCAATATAATAATTCATATTTTTAGAAGTGACATGTAAACAAAATAAAAACTAGAGAAAAATAATGAGAAAAATAAAAGTAATCAACCTACAAAAAATATCCATTGTATGTAAAACTACAAATGATTGAAGAGAGGGAGAGAAGCAATATTTATCACATTTAAAAAATATCCAACATGTAAAACTACACATTTATTGACTATGCTTAAAGCATCTTTCTCACTCCCAAATTCTAAGTCCGCCATTTTATTACTTTTTCTTCATGTAAATTGGTACCTCAAGAATCAATGCACGTTATAACATAGCACATCTCTAGTTACTAATACTTAAGTTGGCTTGATATAGAGCTAACAATATTGTTTTAGTTTGAAAATAAAAAATTCAAAATGCCCATGGCACGAAATATACCACAAAAAATAATTAGAAAGATACTAGAAAATATATAACTAGAAGTAATACACTAAATCCACCGAACAGAGATCAAAACCCACTTTCTCAGAGTTAGCAATAATACCAAAATAACCAAATTTATAGCCTTATTTAACCAACCACACATGGATATATATATATATATATATATATATATATATATATATATATATATATATATATATATATAAGAATCAAATAAAGTGTGCTCCAGACGCGCACGTCTCTGAAAATATATATGTACATGTATAAGTTCATAATGTATGTATACATCTCGAACTAAGCACGTGTCATAATGTACATATGGGACCACATGCGGTCGCAAAAGGCTAGATATATATACAATGACTGTTGAATAGATGTACTCATGACCACATATATGTGGCATCCAAGTGGACTAATAAATCTACTCATGAAACATATTCCCCTCTCTTTTCCCTGCTAGAAGTAGCACGATCCACAACCTGGGGATGTAGTTGAGGGAGATGCCACTACGGATTTCATCCATGTGGGTCCTAGGTGTCTCCAAGCATGCCTGCAACCTACCGCACATTCATAAACAAACAAGTTTTTAACACCCAAATTTTAAAATACCTTCAAAATTTAGAAACTTGTACAATTTAGTTAAAATGCATGTGCAATCTTACCGCCAATGTCATGATCCCTATCGATTTGTTGTTGACGCATCGCAGGGACAACAATAGACTCACGAGGGGTAAGCTACATACAAATAATAATTTTCAAATTAAATATTTCACACATATATATACCTACAAAATTTGATATTGTAGATTTAAGTTTAATAAGAAATAATGAACCTCCAAAATTTAACAATTTAAAAAATTGTGTACCTCGGTTAGTGGATTTGCAGATGCTATGGCAGTATCTACAGCAGCCTCCACAGTCTGCATATGTGGAGGAGTTCTCTGTAGTAGTCATAAGCTATACAAAAAACATGTACAAATCAATTTATTAAAATCTACTTAAGAGCTATACAAAAAACATGTACAAATCAATATTTAGTTACTCAGAAAGAATAAAAAATACATTATTAAATTTTATCTTCTATTAGGCTAAATACATAGGATCTATAAATGTTAGCACGGAGGCCATCTATCTTCATAAGATTTTGACAAACTTTTGTATTTAATCTAGGTAACCCATAGTCATCTTCTATGACAATTAGAGCATCATTCAAATTTGAAGAACTTTTAAATCTAACATCACCAGACCAAACATATAGATCAGACGAAGATTAGACAGAAGTTGTATATCCTTGGTGGGGCAAGTGTGTTGGAAATATATAGATTATAATGCACTATTTATTATAGTATTTGTGTCCAAAGGTAGCTGAGTTTGAGGTTTGGTGCACGAGCCTAGAGGATCTTAACTTGTGTGTTATCCCTTTGGAAATAAAGAACATAACCTCCTTCCACCTTGTTGGCTTAGAGATCTTTATTTCAGGTTTGTTATGTCCACTAAATGGTCCACCAACTTCGTGCACTTACCCTGTCAAGCGGTTGGGAGTCTGACTACCCAGGGTGGTCTAGCATCAAACACACACATATTTTTCTCCTTTGTTTTTTAATGCTTGATGAAGGGTTTTGTAAGTTATTGGGTTTCTACTTTACTGTTGATCATTGCAGGTCATCTCGATGTTGTGTGAAAAGAGCAACACATCAATCACGCAATTTCTAAACAAGCCAAAGCACTAGAAGTTTGATGAGCTCAACTACCTTATGATCTAAGACTGTAAATTCCTGTATTAGACTATACAACTACTACATAGACATACATATCATGTATGGTCTTGAACCTACATGTTTTCCAGTTCTATAATCTTCTTTGTAGATCTAAAGTCTTATCTTCTCCTGCTCCGCTACTTGTCACATCTAGCTCATCCCAGAATCTTCCTAAACAAGCTAAGTTTCTCTCCCCCTCTTGTATATTGATAAAGTTATTGTTTATCACTTAGTCCATTCAAGTTGGAATGAATTATTTTTGTCATGCTTAATTGATGTTGGAAGTTAATTAGATAATAATTGTCTACCTGTTTATAATCCTTGTACTTTTTCCAGTAGAAATTTTCAACAAGGGTATAAATATGACCAATACATGATATCTCCTCAAACCCATTATGAGGTGTGGCATAATATATAATAGAATACAAGCCCTTGATTCATCCCTCACACATGGAAACATGCACAATTTAGCTCATGTTTGATCTATGGGAAGAAACTGGAAACTTCAAACTGGTAGTTTTTTGTTGTTATGGGTACTCTTAAGGAATCAAATGGTCCAATGTTTCTTCTTAATTTTATTAGAGTGAGAATAGAGGATCCTTGACTTTTCCAAGGTCACCCTACTAGGGTTTTAGTGAATGAATATTTATATATGACCAATCGTTAGATTTCTTACTCAACAAACCTAAAAGTACTACCTAGGTTGACTAGCCAAGTAACCCTTTTGAAAAAGTTAATATTAGAAGTGTATGGGATAGGTTCATAGGGGGTGGATAGGTTGGAGTTTAACTTATCCTAAACCTACAAACATGTCCATGATGTCTAATAAATTAGGGTCTGAGACACATGGAGGATTATGCATATGTTCAATAACATGTGCAGTGATTTGTGAGGGGTTGGGATGGAGAATACTTGTTATCTAGTAGAAGCGAAGTGGATATAGAGTGAGACATTCCTTAAGTTGTTCAAGTTATGTGTGAATGAGATATATATCATTATAGTTGTAACACACGTCATGTTTCCAAGTGTTGGAATACATTTAGGTACTACAATTACCCCCCATTTCAATATAGTATTGATAAATGTTGGATTAATAGATAAGAAACAAGTAAATACAAACCTCACTTCTTGATCATACAATGATGTTGTAAATTCTTAAATCTCAGTACACCAATCCATATAAAACTTATAATCATATGGAAAGGACGCATAGATTTTTTTAGATAAAGGGTACAAGAGGATTTAATAACCTTTTTTACATTTCTTCATCACTCTTATCATTCATTTTGATTACGAGTTGATCGCTTCCACCTTGTCAAGTATCTTTTCCTTCGTGACTCATGGTGTTACATATCTAGAGGTAGTTATTGAGAATCAAGATATAAGTCTAGGTAATAAGTAGATATGGGAAGATATCATTTTACATTGGATTGAGAAGTTCATCATGTACAAATAATATACCTATGACAGTGCAGTACGTGTCATTATTTTGGATGTTGGGAACATGTAGACCATGTGTATCCAGTTTAGTACTACAACGAGACTAAGGGAATTATCAACTGGCCCGAGAGGATCAAGAAGATCAAGAGGATTGGGTCAGTAACCACCTAGAAAAAATACTTATGAGATTTCTATTTCTGGATCTAGAGGATAGGGTCCACATCCATAATAATCACTTAATAATCCTCTTCACCTAAGTAAGCACCTCAAGTCTATTATGACATGTATCTCCAATTACAAAAATTTTAGAGGTATTGAAAATGCAGCAGAGCATGTGTACAAGTGTGAGATACTATGGTATTCTAAGCAAATTACAACTTTATATATGGTAGCTGTTGTATGTATTTTATATACGTTGAGCATAAGAAAGTGAAACTCATGTACACAGAGGTCCAAGAATTAGAAACAAAGTGTTTATAGAGATTTGTAACTAACCTGCGTAAAACTCATGCGAGGCATGCCAGTAGCTTCAGTTCCTTGAGCAGATGATGACCCGCCAGGCTCCTGTGTATAAAAGAGAAAAATATTAATACATGTACAACATACACGTGAAACAAATTATAATAATAATCTAGTGCAATTAAATGATTTATTAAAAATGTAAGTTTGTACAACTTGAAACTTAGGTTTGAAACATGCCCAACCGCAGTAGCTAGCATGTCAACACCGGATGTTTCCTTCACCGGCTCTTGCTATTTAAAATAAAATAAAAAATTAGTTTTTTACATGTATGTACATGATGTACAATCATATATATATTAATATCTCAAACATGTGAATTAAACTATTGTACATATATATATTATTTAAATTTATTTAAAATTTGCCTGTGAAAGACCAATATCAGTGGCTCCAGTTCCAAAAACATTCCCCAGCATCTCATCTATAGAAAAAAAATCTTGTGAACCAGCAAATGATGTCTCGCCTGCAGTGCATACGGCACCACATGATCCATAGTGGTGTGGTGCACTAGAACTGGCGCCTCCACCAACATCACCGGATGCAATCTGGGTGCTATGCTGGGTGAGAGTGTCAGTGAGCTCCCTCAATGCATGCAATGTATCAATCTCCATAACCTCCTTCACTTTAGGAGGGATAACTGAAGGCAGTGGGGGTTTTGGGGCATGGGGGATCCTAGGCTGACCTACGCGTGCACCAGGTCTGCTCTGTGCAGAGCCAGCTCCTCGATCAAAAAAGTCTGAAAAGTCAAAATAATTCGGGACCTCATTGAGCACAAACTCACAATGTAATTTCTTCAAAAAATAAAGAGGAACCTCATTGTTTTTGCATGGTGGATAATCAAAAACCATCCACCATCGGTCCCAAAAATTGTTTTTGATTCTATCATCATGGGACCAATGGATTGGGAACCGTTTGCAAAGTAACTGCAGGGGGGGCATTGGTTCTAGGGTCGGTAAATAATGCACAAATGAGGTCTTTTCCATTTTTTTTGTCTTTGACGGCCGCATGAGATAGTTTATCCGCATACCACCGCCTACAGTCACTTCTAAAGGTGTTCCATCTATGTATTTGGTTGGTTGCAGACTCGACTTCACCAATCAATGTTTGTAATGTATTGGCTAAAGTCATGCGAGATGGATTTGTAGCATGATTTTGTCTTATAGTTTGAATTAGGTTCTCAATGACAATTTTATTTTCTTGGATTCTTCCAATGATATTATCTTGCGTTCCTGTTGGCTCAGTGGGGATAGAAGGAGCCACATGGGGTGGATCTATGTTTGGAGGAGGGTTTTGAGGAATGTTCGGAGGATTTTGAGGAATGTTCGGTGGGTTTTGAGGAATGTTTTGACGGTTTGCACGAGCCCGAGCTTGCCAACCAACTGATAAAACAATAAAATTGTATACATAAACAAACAATTCACAAAACCCATGAAAATGCCAAAAAAAACCTAAAATGCAAAAAAAACAACCTAAAATGCACAAAAATGATTACAATCGGGGACTTACCTCCTTGTATTGGCGGCATGGTTGAATCTATCGCTGTCCAGAAGTCCGATGAGAAATTTTGAGATAGTATTGAAAGTGTGAGTGAAAAACGCTTAGGAAAAGTCGCGGTTCGAAATGAAAATTAGGAAAATAACGACTCGCGGGACTATTAAATTTTGTCTCAGAGTTCAGCGATCGCGGTTTATAACCGCACTCGCAGTTATAAACCACGATCGCGGAACTAGGTTCGGTAATTACCGAACCTAGAATTCAATAACCGCGATCGCGGTTTTAGGACCGCGCTCACGGTACCTTTATTTCAGGTTTTTATGTCCACGGAATTGTCCACCAACTTCGTGCACTTACCCTCATACATGACTCACTCTATTGATGATGTATACAAATATGTATGTACTTTGGATAGATGCCTCGATATGAAGGCTCAATTTTGACTGATGTATATGTATTATTCAGATTATGCCTCATTCTGAAGGCACATATTTGACCCATGCCCATGATGGAAAAATTTGTAACTAGATGTATGTATCAAAACACATTGTATATGGACATTTGATTTTCAAATTTTATATGATGATGATTATGGACTTATTTATGATGTGTATGATTTATATCACCTGTTTTGATGCATTAATTTGTGTTCTACTTTTCATATTTTGTAGATATGAGATAGTAGTAGATGATGTCATGTTATTTTTCATATGATACTTATGGTTGTCCACATTTTTATTATGGTCTACGTTTGAGGGGGGATAGAAGGCGGTCCCTCTTGACCTTCTTAGTGATATTATATATTGTTAACATAGGATACATGTTTAATTTTAATGTTAATGAGAATGTATCTTAGATTTTATTTATATATGATATATAGATGGTGTGATAACAAAAAATTATACAATAGAAACAAGAAATATAACTTAATCAAAGCTAATTAAAACAACACAATTATATAAAAGTACGAAAGATAAAATAACTCAATGCCTATGTACATCCGATTAATGTAACACTTTAAAGTAAGCAAAGGAATCTGATGTACAACACACAACACAAAAAGATAAAGTAATCAAAACTCTACAAACTGACATTTAAAAGTAAGAAAACTACTACTTTGTTTTTTGGGGACAGTTTTGAATCATTTTTTATTGTTTTTGTTATCATACTAAAGACAATTTTCAAGGCTATTGTTCACATTTTTTTATAATTTCTATAAGACAATGTTATGTTTTTTTCATAGATTTTTCCCTATAAAGTGTTTTTCAAATGTTTACATTTATTATTTTTTTATTTTTTTATTTTTCCAAGGTTTTCCAAAAATATGTACAAAAAATCAAAGAAGCATGGATGTCCCTAGTGTGAGATGGGCATATACAAAGGTATAATGTCACGCGCATGTGTAAGATTGTGAAAATGTGAAGGATTCCCCAATGTTAGATGGGAATATAAAAAGGAGATTCCTTCATACATACAAGAATAAATCAACCAGATCCAAGCCCTAAAAGATACGCTTAACAACATCCCTAGAAAGAAGTGATAGTTATCCATTCAGATGTAGGAGTTTATTGTGAGCAAAGAATCCACCTTAAGCTTCAGAAGTTGGTTTTCACCCAAATTCCTGCACAATGTGCCACAATTGTGTGGTTTTCATACTTTGATAACCTATTTTCTTTTAAATTTTTCTTTATTATTATTTTTTCCTTGTTTATTTCCTTCCTTTTTTAGGAACCTCATACTCAAGAATACAACCACTTTATATGCAGTGTGTTCATTGGTTCCTTTAATTTATCAACATCTGAGTTAGCCATATTAGATGCCCTTGAACTATACTTAACAAGCACAATATATGGTCCTAACTTGTTGGCTAAAGCGTTCCTCTCTTTTCTTGATCCTTGACTATGTTAAACTAGTTTTATTTTAAAACAAGACCCCTACCTCAAATTTATGAGGTATGATCCTTGTTTTATATCCTTGTGAAACTCGGTTCTAATAAACCTTCAAATGATTGAGTGTTGTTATACGCTTCTCTTCCAGTAGTTCTAACTCTACTAGCTGAGCTCCCCTATTGTATTCATCTTTGTACAGATAATCCTAGAGAGATATTATCATGGAGGGAAGATCAATTTCTAAAGGTATAATTTCCTTAGTGTCAAAGACTAATGAATAAGGAGTAGCACCAGTAGGGGTGTAGATGGAGATTCAATAGGCCCATAGGGCGGGATGGATCTGTGGGTGCCAATTACGACCAATTTTTCTAACCATCTTCCTGATGCTATGAAAAATTGTTTTCTTAGTGGTTTCAACCCTTCCATTACCCTAAGGATAGTAGGGATTTAACCACTTGTGTTAGATTTGGAAGTGCTAGAATAACACTTTGACTGTCTTTTTTAAATGATTTACCATTTTCTACTACACTAGCGGAGGGGATATCGTAACGGAAAATGAGATGGTTCATTATGATCTTGGAGATCTTTGCACTGGTTACGTAAGTGAGAGGCACAATGTCTACCCATTCGGTGAAGTTCTCAATGGTAGTGATAATATGAGTGTGGCTAGCTGAGGAAGTTGGATTAAGCTTCCCTATGAGATAAATTCACCATTTTGATAAAGACCAGGGTGATGTGATGGGATGAAAATATTGTTCTTGGGCATGTATCAAGTTTCCATACTTTTTACAAAGTTCACATTTCTCTACAAATTTATAACAGTCTACTTCCATTGTAGGCCAATAGTAACCTACAATTATTAGTTTCTTAGTAGGTACCATTCCTTATGTGTGTTCTCCACAAAATCCTCCATGCAATTATTTAATTACTTGGATTTAATCAGTCACATCAATACAATGCAATAGATTCCCTTCGAAGCCATGATTATAGAGGGTGCCTCCTATGAGGGTATAACATGTTATATGGCCAATAAGGGATATTTTCTCAGTATGGGAGATATTTGGGGGAAAAGTTACATCTTGTAAGTAGTTAAAATATTGAATGATACCAAGAAGATAAAGGACCAAAAACTTCACATGCTATAAAATAAACTGGCATGTCATATGAAAGGCACTCATAAGCGTTCAACAAAGAAAGGAATCTTGTTTTCCTGAGGTGGAATGCATAGTAAATACCCAATTGTAGCCATGGCATCTGTTGATCAATTACATGATCTTGGCCTATGTTGAAAGACAATATATAAAAATTATTCCTTCATAGTTTCAACCATTTTATTGTATCAAACAAGCTTCTCATATTTGACCTTGTATTCATCATTAATATTTAATGATCAATAGGGAGTCACCAATGACTCATAGCTATCTCATGTTCGACGTGATATATAATTTAAAGCCGGCGATCAAGACCTAATATTCTAAAATATTATTTGTATAAGGGAATCCCAAATAAAATGCCTATGGAATAAATTCTCTAGTGGGATTTAAAAGTACCACTCCTGCTCCTAAACCATGAAAGGTGAATGACCCATCAAAGTGGACTTGCTACATGACGGATTTCTCAATATTCATTATAGATACTACTGCAAATCTAGACACAATGGTTCCATCCTTGGTAAGGGAGCTTCAACCAGCTAATCTACAAGCACCTTTCCTTTTAGGGATATCTAGTTAATGTATTCAATGTATAAATTGCTAAGGAGGATGATCCAATTAGACATACAGCTTGTAAAGGTAGGTTTCGATAGGAGGTATTTGAGAGGGTAAAATTTGGATATTAGCTTGGTATTATTATTAAAGAGATAATGGCATAGCTTCTAAAATTTAAAGACCATAGCTAGGCATGTGTTTTCAATCTGAGGATAGTTCGGCTCATAGGGAATTAAAGCATGGCTAAGGTAATAAAATTACCTTTCTTTATAGCTAAGATAATAATAGGCAAGAAGTGCACCAATAGTTAATTGAGTGGTTAAAATATAAAACAATAGGCATTCTCCTGAGGTAGGTATCGTGAGAATAGGTGGATTTTTTAGATACTGTTTGATTAATTCAAAATCCACTTGATAATCAAATCACTAGTTAAAGGTGACATCCTTTTTCAATAGATGTGTGAAAGGATGGCACTCAACCGTAAGTTGTGATATTAATTGGCATATTTCAAAAATATTCCCTTGTAGACGTCATATTTGCTGAAGGTTTGTTGGTGGAGGAATCTCTGTAATAGTTGCAACCTTGGAAAGATCTACATCTATCCCTCTTTATGAAAAAATGAAACCCAATAACTTTCCTGATTGTATGCAAAAGATGCACTTCTCGAGATTCAATCAAACCTTGTAATCTTAGAGGCATTAAAATATATCATCAATGTAATCCTCCATGATGTCACTCATCATATAATGGAAGATGACGGTCCTTTCTCATTCATATGTAGCTCTGACATTTTTGAGTCCGAAAGGAATTACCTAATAGAGAAATGTCCCATAAGAGGTGATGAAATTAGTCTTATTTTGGTCTTCATCTGTGATCTTAATCTGATTATAGCCTAAAAATCCATCCATTAAGGACAACATCTCATAACTAGTAGTTGAATCGATAATAATGTCAATGTTCAGTAAGAGGAATTCATGTTTAGGACATGCTTTGTTGATGTCTCTATATTCAGTGCATATTTTGATGCCCACTAGCTTATTATAGACTAGAACTATGTTAGATATCTAATCTAAATAGTTAATATGTCTTAAAAAACTTGCTACAAATAGTCTCTCTAGTTATTATTTGACAAGTTGTGTAAATTCAAAATTCATCTTCCTTAGTTTATACTTGATAGGCTGGGCATTTGGGTGTACCACAAGGTTGTGCATGACCAACAATGGGTCCAAATCTGTAATATCTACATATGACCATGCAAATATTTCTTCAAACTCTCATAATAGTGTTAGGAAGGTTTTCAATTCTTGTACTAAGAGTGAAGCTCCCAGATTTATCAATTTGGGATCGTGTTCTGATCCAATGTTTACATTGATTATCTCTTCAACTAGCATATTTGATGCAACCTCCATCTATGTAGGATTAGGGGGGAGAGTGATATCGACTTCTACATCTAGTTCAAAGATATTCTTATCTTCACATGGGGGAACCACCTTCTTTGTTGATTTTTTTTTTCATTCATCCACAAGTTCCGCAAAGAGGTTTTCACTATGGTACTTATGTTTATTCTTATTACCAGGATTCTTTGTAGTAATTTTTCCCTTGCCTACTAGTTTTCTATTTAAGTGACCACATAATTCTTCCTCTTCCCCAAAGTACACACATGATTCCAATTTAATGGAGAAGACCTTCCTATGATAACCATTTGGAATGGTATCTATAAGTCCTTGGAAATGTAAAATTGCCTCATCATTTTCAAATAAATCAACCTACATGTGAAGTAGTTCATCCCATTCAATGATTTTGGGATATACAAGGGTGACTTCGAAATTATCTCTAGAATTGGATCTAGAAAGGGTGAAGATAGCCAATTCTAGAAATAAATTAGTACATGTAAGGTCCTGATATAAGCTAAATTTGGAATCTGCATCGTTGTTTAAATGAGATGAGAAATCCCCACATTCAGAAGAGGTGGCATCTATCTCCGAGGATAGATCATTATGAGGTATGATACTAAGGCCATGTTTGTTTGACTTATAACAAGCAATAGGAATAGGCTCTAATCTGCCTTGTGTGTTTGGGCCATAACCGAATCCCTTATAACCCATGACATGAATCATTCGATGAACTTTGATATACTAGGGTTCATAGTGACATGAAGGCATAATTATTTTAGGTACTGATCTAGGAGGTGTATTAGCATCTTTTCATCTGACAAGATACCACTAGGAATAAACCTCTCAAAGGGTTCAAGGAAACTAGCCAAAGTATGGTCTTCCAAGTGTTTGAGGTGAGACTGAAAGATCGAATATTAAAATATCTTGTTGAATATTGAATTCATTATTTTAAAACGTTGTTTCCCATGAGGTAAAGGGATTGATTAATGAAGTAAAATTTTGATTGAAAGGAATTAAAGCATCTAGATCTATACGATCCTTCGTATCCTCAGTTCATAATGGGACAACAATATCAAAATAAGGACACTCATATGTTGTATGAGAAAAGTTGTACAATGCTCTATAATGTGTAAATGGTTATGCATCACTTTGGATGGTGATAGTTTGTCCTCTGTGACATAATTTGATACACTAATGGAAGGTAGAAGGATTGGCTTGTAATGCATGAATCCATTGGCGACCTACGAGCATTTTATATGGAAGGTCTGAGTTAAGGACATGGAATTTTTTATCATGATAGGTGGGCTCCACTTTCATTAAGATCACTATGGTACCCACTGACTCATGCTCTTCATTATCATTATCCGTGATCATAATGGTATTAGCATCCAAATCTTCTTTTGTATGGCCTAGCTGCTTGACAAGATTTAATGTATAAATATTTAGACCGGATCCGCTATCCTAAGAGCACTATTTTTATCTTACGAAGAGTAATGAAGAGTTCTATGTACAAAGGTAGGTTGTGTTTAATATTGTTACACGGGATTTCGCTCCAATGGAAGGATATATATTCATTGGGATTACGATTTGCAAGCCTTTCTTGAAGTTTTGTAGGATCTACATCTTTGGATACACCTGATCCCTAAAACATTTTTTTATAGTATGTTCTTTGAGGAGGTCTAAGATCAAGATCTTAGCCGTGGTCTTCTCCAATTGTTCTAATAATTCATACTGATATTCCTAAGGAATAGGTAGAGGAAGTTACATAATCACTAAGTGAGCACGTCGCATTCCTACAACATAATTGTTAGCTAATATCCTAATAGTGTTCACTTGGTCATCAGATGAATGAATACAACCTATGAATGAATCCAAAGGATTAGAATTTTATTGATACACATAGTTAGCATCTATATAGTCATTAGATGACTCAACTAGATCTAAATTCTTGTTTCCATGTTTATTATGATTAGGAAAAGGTTGTTTGAATATTCCCATCTTTTTTCTAGGACCTTGTCTTAAGTTAAGTGAATCCACCTTAATATTTCCTTCTTAAATAAGGTCTTGAATGAAATGTCATGACTTCAAACATATGTCGGTCTTGTGTCCTTTAACACGATGAAATTCGTAGCATCCTTGTTCTTTGAACCATACTAGTTTAGGTGCATCACCTGGATAAGGCACTCTTGTGGTTAGATACTACACCATGTTTATGGCATATAATATTTTAAGGATGACAAATAATTATTATTTTAAAGGTTTAAATGTTCATTTCTGGGACACTTTTCAGAGAAGTCCTTGTGTAAGTTTTAAGGGAAGACTATTTTGTATAGCCTACACTCTCTTGGAGTCTTTGATGTCGTCTTCGATGACATTCTTGTTGTTATTGAAATTTTTCATTTTTTCTACAACTTTCAACTTGTGTTTATCTTTTGAAAAAGGGCTTTATCATTCCCTTTGCTATGAGATCCTTATCGATTTGACTTCACTTAATAAATTCCTTGAAGTTAGTGAAAATGTGCATCTATAGATGAAATTTCATATCTTGATTCAAATTCAACATAAAGATACTAATTATTTGATTTTGCAGAATGGGACAAGGGAAATAACTTGCTAACACCTGCCATCACTATAGGAAACCAACATAGGTCTCATTTGCTTCTTTTTGTATTACAAATATCTACCATGGTAATGTCACTCTCCATGTTAAAATATAAATCATGCACAAAAATTTGCAGCTAGCGCAAGCCATGTCGAGATCATCTCCTTAGGTAAGTGGAGTAACCATTCTAATGCTTTTCCTTTTAAGCTACGAGAGAACAAACATATGAGATAGTAGTTGCTATAAAATACTTCCTAAAAATCCATGTATACGTCTTTAATATTATTATAAGGATCACCTTTACCTTTATATTTTTCAAACATATAACAGCCGAAGTTTTTAGGAAATGATACTCATAATATGTATCTCTCAAAGTGATAAGTACATAGTTCTTCATATTGGTATTTCATACTATGACCTGTGTTACTTTCCTAGAGGGTCGTGACTATGTTCTTCATGGTTTACAACTCTTGTGTAATGAGTTCCACTTTTTTAGGGGATTATGGTCTATTCACTTGAGTAACCTTTAACATTTCATCTTTGTAAGATTTGGCATGAAATTTACCTAATTTGGAGTTAAGTTTTCCCTTATCTACACTCTTCCTTAAGGAACCTAAGTTAGCTAACTTTTCATTAAGCTTGATGATTTTTATTTGTATTACCTCTTCTTCGGCTTGAGGATAATCTTCTTTATCATTGTTATCATCAAATCACTGCACCTTCAGTTTACACAAGTGTGTGTGCTTGAGTTCACGACGTGACTAGAAAACATGGGTACTATGTTCAAGTTGTGGGAATTTTTTTCTTGAGATAGACCTCCAGAGAAATATGGTTCCTACTCCTAAACTACCTACCATAATCTACTCTAATACAAGAAAACATATCTTATCCTAATCTAAATTTCCAAGGGACCAATTAGAGAGAGAATATGAAAGTAAATACTACACTAACAAAGGTCATACACTAGAAAATGAGAGAACGAGAATATCTTTCCAATGTGTGAAAAATGGAAGTGAAGTGGCTACTAGATTGGGTGATAACAGTTCTCCACAGTCTAACAAATACATTCACAACAATATTTCATACACACTCAATGGTAATGAATCCCTACAAGAGAATAAATTAGACACAATATATTTTCAATGAGGTTGAAATAGAAAGAAGAATGCTAACAAACACAATAGGGGAAGATACATCCCAAAACTTGCATCTTTTACTTCATGATATGCAGAGTTCAATCTGTCATAAAATCAAGGCCTAGATCACCATGAAAGGAATCCACTACAAGGGCATGTAACACATTGGCTTGACAAAACCAATTTGAAAAACTTTTTCTACTCAAAAATTATCTCCCTTTATATTGAGCCCAACACTCTAACTTATAGAATTTTGAGAGGAGAGAGAGAGGGAGAAATGAAAGTCCTAAAATTTCACTTCCCAAAACTTGCAATAGGTAATAAATTAAGTGAAATGATGGTATTTTTCTTGTAAAAATCTTCCCATACTATCCCATAACTTGCAGCAGTGCAAAATGTATGCCCATGATTCATTACATGTTCTCATAACCACCAATAAAATCATTGTTTTGAACCTGGCCACATTTACAAAAAAATCAGCATCAAAATTTCATCAATTTCTACAATTATTGATTGATGTGCATCTTGATTAGAATCAAAATTCCAAAGAGACTAATTTTGCAACAATCCGTTGAGAAATGCAAAAGATATGGCATTCTAAGTGTGAGCAGCTATTTTGAGTTCGCCAGGGATTTCTTGCATTTTACTGGAATGATATTTTATTTTCTTTGGAAAAGGATTTTTTTTTTCTTGCATAGAGGATGCTGTAACCTTTTTGAAAAGTCAATTTTTTTGAAAAATGAAGCTCTGTGTAAAAATTTATGCTCGTTTGAATTTCAAGGGTCGCATTACACCACATCCCTTTGTATTGTGGCGAATTCAGGTTTTTGGGGAACTCCTGTCCCTACGGTACCACGACCATGTGGGCATACTTTGTTTGTATCACTTGATTTGGGATTTTCTATCCTCGTACATCTGCCATTAACTGGGCTAGGATGGACATTGACTCTCAACATTTCCATATTTTATTTTCCCATGGGTGCTTCGGTGATTTCAGCCTTTTTCGGCCCTACTATCCCGGACAATTCTTTTTGCCATCTCTGCACTTGACTATCTATGGTGATTTTGTATTTTTAGGTCGCAACAATCCCACACATATTTTACCACCTTAACCACATTACACTTAACTGTGGCTATTTCAGCTTTTTTGGGCCTGCGCATACCTTCGTCCCAACTTTCCCTTGGACTGCGCGGGAAAAAATCTTCCACTTTTGCCATATATTTTTACCTCCTTAGTATTTAGGGCCTGAACTAGGTACGATGAACCCTGGTATGATCTACATTGGTTCCATTCGCAGCTTCCAAACCTGATTTGCACTAAAATAGGCCATTGAATTCATTATTTCAATATTTAACAAATTTTCACTAACCCCTTGGATTTTTCTTTGGAATAGTAAAGTTAGAGAAAAGTAAAGGGATCCCTCAAAACTTGAATTTGGGCCTGTGAACCATTTCTACTTTCTCAATCCTTGAGAAAAGGTCCAAGTTATCTAAATTACCTTAGGGATAAATTTTGAATAACAGTCATATTGGGGAGGAGGTAACTCCTTGGGTTCACGTTCAATCCTAATTTTGCACGAGGATTTAAAGTATGGTCTCCGAGAACCATCTATTTTTTTGTTCCTTCACTCTCAAAGTTTGTATTACGAGCACCAGAAATCGAAGCAGATCATCCGTCAAACCATGTCAATAAGGGGAGGTCATTATCGTTCTTCACCCTCTTGATTAATGGTTTTGTTAGCCACGTCCCACTGTTGTGGTAATTTGGCTCCTAATTCTAGTACTCGTGTGAGTACTTGATCTCTATTATAGAATAAGAGTTCATCAAAGTGAATAAGATCAACGGTGTGTTACTCATTCAAATGAATTAGTATCATTCCTACTATGGTCAGTTAATACTTCCATGTCTTTAACATCCAAAAAGAGGGGACCGAAGTTGTCACTACTAAAGGCATAGTAGGAAAAAGTATTTAACTCTAATTCAGGTTCAATTTTCTTAGATTCCATTCTCATGGTAGGTAACATTACTAATCTCTTTTCTACTAGGTTTGGTCCAAGTGTGATCAAGATGTAATAAACCTAGGTGTAATGTGGTATAAGTGGACTAAATTCTCAATGTTTCATAAAACAATGTTTTAATGAATATTGGGTTATAGAATCAAAGAATATAATGATTTTTCCTAGATATCAATCTAAACAACTATTATCACATAAGGAACAATCATGCAAGCCTATGAGTAAACAAGTCAATCAATCAACAATTTACACCTTATGTTTCTCAACAGTGGTTCAACATATAGATGATCAAATCGATGTGACTTCTTGTGTCAAGTTTAAAATGAACAAGGCGTAAGCACTAAAAAGGAATTTATGTGACTCCCAATCAAAGGATACTACAAAATTTTTATAAACAAGCAATACCTAAATCCTAACAGGTATAAATTATGCATGTAAGGAACAAAACAATACTACTAAGGCACGTTAACAAAGTTTCAAGAGAAAAAAATGTTCTAGAGCCAAAATAATATGGATATGATACACAAACAACATAATCACTACTCTTCAAGATTTGAAGTAATCTTTGCAAAAAAACTAAGTACAGGTATACTAGGGATTTGATAAGATGTGGGCAGCACAACACCAATATACTGATACTTAGATCACATTCAGGTGTAAGTATCGCGATTGAGACAATGTAATACGAATAAATTAACACGTCTAAGGGAGATGAAAAGGTGAATAAATCCTATCTACGTCGATAATGTGTCTCAAGATGGGTTCGAGATATAGGGCCTACTAGAATATGATGACATACCATTCATACTTTCAACACATGCATTCTGACAGTGCAACCTAGTCATGAAAGTAGACTACAAAAGTGGTGGACATGATTAATTATAGTGTTATCCATGGATGTTGTTTCTATTTTTTCCCAAATGGGCAACAAGATAAGAAAGGTGTAGACCACGTGATGATGAAACAAACTAAGTTTAACTTTGAAAGATTTTCTCCTTACGTTAGGGTAAGTGAAAAACTAAGACAAAGTAATGGGTCATATGTCCATGATGAGTAACACTTAGTTTCAAATTAAGTGGACTCTCACCTTATTTGTATAACAAGGTTTTGTTTCCAAGAAAGTATTTACTTCATGAGAGCTCTATAGAACATGATGGCTTGATACGAAGAAGTTAGCTCCAAGAAGATATGGATTTCCTAGGTGGTTCACTCAACTAGGTACCAAAAACACCCTCTATGAGCTCATTTTACCAAGAAATTCGCAATGACTAGTATTGGAGTATCTCATCTTTACTTTAACCACTTCAAATATGATGTACAATGAATGTGTTCATGTTTATATTTCATTGGAGTCGCAAAGAAGAATTTTTTGGTGCTAAACACAATTGTAAAATCTATTCAATTTGGTAAGTGGATAAATTCCCTTTTTTTCACAAGGTTCCCTCTTGCATGGACTACTTTGGGGTTCCTATGACCATCCCCTTTGTTATAGCTTAAGGTTTATGCAAAGGAGGTTATATCCTAGTTTAAAGTGGATGAGATGTACCCTTATCCGAACCTGTAAATCAAGTGTGTTGAATATGGTGTTTTTTTATCTTTTAGACTTAATGTGGTTTTTTTCGCACATTCTTTAAAAACCTACAAGAAATGAGTTAACCTTAGTTTAGAATATAATTATTTTACAAGAGACTTTTTTTCCTTTAAACAAGATTAGTAAATTTCTAAGTGATAAGAAGATAATATAAAAGATTCAGAATTGTGATGGACGAGTTATCACATTCAACCCAAGGATGCATTGCAATGCCTCTAAAACACAAATGCAAAGCATACTAGGAAGAGGTCATTCTTTCTAATTGATCAACAGTAAAATTGTCCCTTCGTGAACCAGGTGGAGAAATCAGGATTGTCTACGTTTTTCAAACTCTTAGTCTTATTCATGTCCATTGTCAGACATCGATTTACATGGTTATCCCTGTTATAAGGTTTAGAATGCAGAGTTGTCTTGAGAACATGAAAGCCAGTAATGACATAGGTTCTTGTGATTAGCTCAAGATAGTACCTCGGATATTAGCATGTAGGGTAGTAATAGAGTGTAACTCATCCTTTTAGCAGAATAAGTGTTTGACACACCCTACATCTTAGTCACTCAAGAGTGCATGCTGATGGTTATAAACAACCTTCTCAGTGACCTGTGTGTTGTTTTTTGTGGTTGCTCTTGCATGGTGTGTCAAAGGTGAAGTTATCAAAAGAAAGATAAAATTCAAGTTTCAAAAAGAGTTCATGACATCCAAAACTTAATAGATGCTTCATTCAAAACTTCACAGTATGCCATAAATTCCAATCATTCATCATGTGCAATATACTTCATAGTTGCCATTACCGACATGTCCAAGATCAATAGTGCTTGAAGGAATTTCAAAATCCATCACCACAGTTGCAAGATAAAAAGGATGATCAACATTGAAGGCCATGCCTTGAATGGATGAGTTAAGGTTACTGGACTGATGCTTAGATGACAATCACCCATGATAATTGTCTTATTATGTTCACATAATTTCCCCATTTCAAAGAGAGCCCAAAGAGATCAAAATTTGGGCTAAAAATGTTAAAGGCACATATAAGGAAGCATTGAGTTAGAAAATATCACCGAGCTACTCGTCGAGATGAGCATCAAGCTAAGGATTTGTAGGATGGCTCGATGGTTGTTTGGAGTTGATTCAATTTTCATGGTGAGATCATCAACATAGTATTTCATCGATTTTGCTGGATGATGAGCATGACGAGTAGATACTTCATGTCAAGCTAGGTATGGAGCATTTGCATTCTTGAGCCCATCATCAAGTATGCAGCGAGTTTCCCCAACATTGAAGCCAAGTCAAAGAAGATATTCGGAATCTAGTTTCTAAAATACTAATTTTTTTAAAAAACGGACAAGTTTAGCTATATTAAACACTTAAAATTATATGACTTAGTTTTTTTTTTGAAAAAACTTATAAGATTGTAGTCCGTTTGCCCGCATTTTGGATGACCAAATCTTGTTTTTTTTTTTTTCCTTTGGTGAAACGTTAGATGTAGTTGTCTATCTTGGGATGGATTTTATTTTGTATTTTTTTTAGCAATATTTTTTTTTTATGATTTTTTCCGTGAAAGTGGTCTGAAAATATTTAGAAAACGGAGCGCTTTCCGTTTGCCCGCCATAACTATATCAAAAAATATCGAAATCAATTTTTTTTTTTAACGTGTATAGAATTTGTCCACGCTTGGGATGGTATAAGTTTTATCATATTTTGATAAGCGAAACAAAAGTTACAGTCTTAAACGTAGACATGAACATTCACGGGAAAAAATGTCTTAAAGACCTATTGTTAGTAAAAAATTATAAAATGATATTTATCTTATTCTATTCACTTTAAAAACAATATTTCTACGAAGCTAAGAGTCTCCCCTACGCGATGGCACCATTTTTGTGAAATGTTTTCAGTTTTTTAGCATGGTTCAAGTCTTTGGAAGAGTAGATTTGAGGTTTTTTGACCTTTTACACTTCATAATGACCTTCCATAGCTTTGGTTGGGGAAAAACAAAGATTTTCCGAGGCTTAGGTTCGGCAGATAGATCCGCGATCGCGGTTTATAAAGCGCGATCGTGGTTTTTTAACATAAACCGTGAGCGCGCTTTATAAACCATGATCACAGTTTATAAAGCACACTCGCGGTTCATAAATCATATTTACACACATCCCAATGTCTGAATTACCATGTGATTTTTACTCTCTGACCTTACCGTATACGAATTACTGTGAAATTCTGTCTTTTTCTGCATGTTTTTCTTATCACCGGAAGCAAAACATCATGGGAGACAAAAAATGAAGTCAAAAAAGGAAGTCATTAAGTAAAAAAACACCAAACGAATTAGAGGCCAACAAAATTCAAAATGCTGAGCGAATGCGGAAACTTCGTGAATCTAGAAGAGGTTCATCTTCAATCCCAACTATTGTAAGCAATGAAGAACTAGGTAATGTTTCTACTGTCAATGTTGAAGTTGAATTAAATACTCGTGATGAAGAAGTTTTTACTGTCAATGTTGAAGAAGAATTAAATACTCATGATGTAGCAAATGTTGAAATTGAAGGAGACAATGAAAATGTGAATAAGGAAATTCATGTTGAAACTGTAGACAAGCAAAATTTGACAAAAACACCTCCTAGGATTTTACGTAAGAAACCTAATTTTTTTATTGAAATTGATGAAAACATTTTGAAACCAATGTCTGACAAACTTTCTGAACGACAAATCAGAAGAAAAGCCACTGAAATTTGGGATAATCATTTTGAAATTTTAAATGATTCCCAAAGATGTCAGTTGTTGGTTAGTTTGATGAAATTGATTAAAATGAGACCTACATTAAACACCTTAGGATTGACAACATCTAATATACGTGGTCAAACCTCTACAATTGTTGAAAACCTTCATGATGCATATCACACTGTTGGTGTCAAGAGACGCACTAGGGATAGTAATATTGTGCGTCGTGTACTTGCTACTAGTGTTGTAAGTGAATCAATAAAAAAACAACGTTTGATTACGCAAACAAGTCGAATGTTGCAAGTTAATCGAAAAACTCTAATGAAAGCAATTGAAAGACGTAATATCCTTCAATCACTCAATAATGCCGATTTTTGGGCATTTTCTGCTAGAGCACCGCGTAAGGACAAAAATAATTCTGATGCTATAAGAGAAGTTATTAAATTTTGGCATGATAACACTAGAGTTTCACCTAATACAAGAGATGTTATAAAACGGAGAGTTGGTTCTACTAATCGTGAACCACATCCAAAGCATTTCTTAGATATGACTCAAACTCAATTTTTTCGTAAGTTTGAACAAGAGAATCTAGAAATTAAAATTAGTCAACGTTTTTTTGAAATGTTGAAACCATTCTATGTGAAAATCAACCATGCTCGCACCACTTGTTGTTGTAGGCAACATGTTGAATTTGCGATGCATTATGCTAAATTTTTACGTATTCATTCTAATTTTCATTCTGAAACTATGTTATCTGAATGTGGTGTTCAAGTTCCACCAATATCTTCCAGGGATTTCATTCCTACTATATTTTGTGAAAAAGAAGTTGGACAATTTTTTTATAGTCAGGATTGTTTAGATGGAAGTTGTAGTACATGCGGCGGATTACCTAAATTGGAAAGTTGCATCCATGAGAAAATTGAAGGTACAATAGGACATAATTTAGTTGAGTTTGATAAATATAAATCAGTTGCATACCAGTTGAAAGATGGAAAAGAGTCGAAACGGTGTGAGCTAGTTACAGAACAAATGCCCATTTTTCAATTTATGAGAAAATTTAAGGATGAAATTGTTTATGAGTATGCGAGGCATACACATAGAGCTCGATGGTTGGATGAACAATTCAAGCTATGCAAAGACACATTTCCTATTGGTACTATTGTTTCAGTGGTCGATTTTGCAGAGAATTACACATTGCAACCACAAATGGAGGTTCAATCGCAATATTACAACTCAGTACAAGTTGCCATTTTTGTGCATATAGCATTTCTACATTCTCCTGACAGTACAGAGAATGATCGAAATTTTTTTAAGAGAGTACCACTTTTATATCAGTGATGATCGTACTCATTCTACTGAATTTGTGCAAGGGTGTTTCCAGTTATTTTATGGAAACTTGTCTGATAGGGACATCCACTTCAAACAACATTATATATGGTCAGATAATTACACGTCTCAGTTTAAGAATGCACGAATGTTTTATTGGATGAGCAGAATGCACGTCAAGATGGGTGTGCAACATATTTGGAGTTTCACTGAGGCTGGACATGGAAAAGGAGAGCATGACGGTGCAGGGGCATGTGTGAAAAGAGCTCTTGCAAGAGAAGAGTTGAAGTACAAAGATGGTGCTAAATTAAAAGATGCAAAGAGCATAGTGGAATGGTGTACTGACAACATGGCCCGAGGTTCTCAAGAAAATTCCACAGTTCACAGATATTTTTGGTTGATAGAGGAACAACATATTGCTAACTACGAGGATTGTATGACACTCACTGGGTCCAGTGATATACACTCATTTTGTAGCTCAGAAGCTACTTCGTGGGCCGTATGGACAAGAAAGTTGACATGTTTTTGTGCATCTTGTATCGAATTTGTCACTGCTGAGTGTGATTCACAAGAATGGGTGGAAGGATGGATTTGTAGGCCTCTAACTCTGCTTCCTAGTTATCAACCTCCACAAGCATTACGACTTGTTTCTGCAGATGAAGTTACAACATCCAAGGACTTTGACGAAATTTTGATTTTGGTGCGACAAGGTATTTATGGTTATTTATTTAATTTTTGTATTGAGTTATGTCCATTGAAATTTTAATATGTAATTTAAATTTGAGTTGTTCAACCTTGGTTATTTTTTTGTAGGACATGTGTTTGCAGTAATTGCGACAGAAGACAATGAAGAAGGAACAGACTATTTCTTATGTCGTTGCATCGAGGAAAGAAAGAAGTTGACTTCTCCTATTATAGATGGCGAAGATATTGAGTATCCTACAGGGTCAGTGGTAGTTACTGGAACTTGGCTTCGACGGTATCCATTAAAAAACTCCTCTGTTTGGGTGTTTGAAGACTTTGAGACACACAGGAAAATACTCTTATATTCACATCTAGTTCTAGCGACAAATATTCAGCTGTATAGATATCGAGGAAGGCCTAATAACAAGATTCTTTGGAAGGTTCGAGAGTCAGATCATGAAGCAATCTTGTCTGCTATTCATAGTAGATCCGATCCTGATGGTTCATTGGAATGAATTTACAACGCTCATGTCTGGTATATATAATTTCTTTTCAATATATATATATAAATTTTTTAGTTTAAAGATCTAGATTTAAGTTTGAATATATATTTTATTTTAAATTTGTGTATTTTGTACATATATAGATAGTATATGGTTTTGATTTGAAACTTAAATTTCTTTGACTAACACTTTTATGTTTAGGTTAGTGGTGCCAGAAAAGCTTCCACCTTCACGTGGTTGGCACTGTTAGTAGAGAATTTTAAATTCTCGAAGCTAAGAGAAGCTTTCATTGTTTGAAAAAGTTGTAAATTTTGAAAAAGTTGTAAATTTTGAAAATGTTGTAAATTTTGAAAATGTTGTAAATTTTGAAAAAAGTTGTAAATTTTGAAAAAGTTGTAAATTTTGAAAATGTTGTAAATTTTGAAAAAGTTGTAAATTTTGAAAATGTTGTAAATTTTGAAAACGACTCCTCCCCAAGTGTTTACAAGACCATACCTACGCGTGTGCACCGAAATGAGAAGGAAAAAACTGAGAGAGGCTATTGTAGAGGGTCCCTACGCCGAGGTGTCGGATCAGACGAGGCCTCTCTAGGTGCCACGGAGTCCGAGTAGTCACCCGTCGAAGTTGAACGATATTTTGGTCTCAGGGCTCTTAAGGGACTACGCCCGAACGAAGTAGCCCGGAAGCAACGACCCTTTCGCGCACCGAAACACCACCTCCTCTAGTGTTCACCTGGCCACCCAGATGTGTCGGCACAGTCGGTTCGGTGCCATGACCCACCGTTTGCAAAATATAGCGTTTGACAACCTTACACTGGCTCCAACTGCACTATTTCACGCGTTTGCAAACAATAGGGCAGCAAGAGCACCGAAATGAGAAGGAAAAAACTGAGAGAGGCTATTGTAGAGGGTCCCTACGCCGAGGTGTCAGATCAGACGAGGCCTCTCTAGGTGCCACGGAGTCTGAGTAGTCACCCGTCGAAGTTGAACGATATTTTGGTCTCAGGGCTCTTAAGGGACTACGCCCGAACGAAGTAGCCCGGAAGCAACGACCCTTTCACGCACCAAAACACCACCTCCTCTAGTGTTCACCTAGCCACCCGGATGTGTCGGCGTAGTCGGTTTGGTGCCACGACCCACCGTTTGCAAAATATAGCGTTTGACAACCTTACACTGGCTCCAACTGCACTATTTCGCGCGTTTACAAACAGTAGGACAACGAGAGCACCGAAATGAGAAGGAAAAAACAAAGAGAGGCTATTGTAGAGGGTCCCTACACCGAGGTGTTAGATCAGACGAGGCCTCTCTAGGTGCCACAGAGTCCGAGTAGTCACCCGTCGAAGTTGAATGATATTTTGGTCTCAGGGCTCTTAAGGGACTACGCCTGAACGAAGTAGCCCGAAAGCAATGACCCTTTCCCGCACCAAAACACCACCTCCTCTAGTGTTCACCTGGCCACCCAGACATGTTTTGGTGTAGTCGGTTCGGTTCCACAACCCATCGTTTGAAAAATATAGTGTTTGACAACCTTACACTGGCTCCAACTGCACTATTTCACGCGTTTGCAAAAGTAGGACAACAAGAGCACCAAAATGAGAAGGAAAAAACTGAGAGAGGCTATTGTAGAGGGTCCCTACACTGAGGTGTTAGATTAGATGAGGACTCTCTAGGTGCCACAGAGTCCAAATAGTCACCCGTCGAAGTTGAACGATATTTTGGTCTCAGGGCTCTTAAGGGACTGCGCCCGAACGAAGTAGCCCGAAAGCAACGACCGTTTCACGCACTGAAACACCACCTCCTCTAGCGTTCACCTTTCCACCCGGACATTGTCGACGTAGTCCGTTCGGTGCCACTACCCACCGTTTGCAAAATATAGTGTTTCCTTATTTATTTAAATTAAATTACAATGACTTGGTTATTATGTTATCTCTTGTTGTCATCTTGTCCTTGGTAGGATGATATATGGGGCTCATGAATCTTATTTTCTGCCTTATCCTTAACACTTGGTTTTGTTATAATATTATGGTCAATAATATTTTTCTACGGTTTTTTTCTTTTCTTTCTCTTCTTTCTCTCTTTCTATGAAGACCATCAGTTGTGCTACCTTTTGATTCAACTCTCTGACCTCCTGTGAAACCATAATTATGTTCTCTTCTCTTTTGGCTTTCTTTCTCCTTTTTCCTCTCTCTCTCTCTCTCTCTCTCTCTCTCTCTCTCTCTCTCTCTCTCTCTCTCTCTCTATTGTACCTCATTAAGCTCTATCATCAACTTTGAATCACATTTCCTGCTAGTTCTTCTTCTTCTTCTTCACCATATATATCAAGTCTGATTCATGAGGCCTAATAACCTTCAATTACCTTTCTACGTTTCTTCTTTTTTCTTTTCCATCATCTTTTCTATTTTTTCACATATGTTCTTGAACTCTCTTATCCTTTCATGTAATTGCTTTAGTCTAGCATCTTATCTCTCTCTTTATACTACTTCTCCATCCAATGTGGCATTTTGTTTTGTAACATGACCTTCACTCTTTTTACTTCACCCATCATTTTCATCTATCTCTTTGTCTCTCTTCTTGGACCACTGTATCAACCTTATCTCAAATCCTTTTAGCTAATCTTCCTGATCTTCAAGCTATGATACCACATGTTGCAGTTCAAAAAATTTATATAAAATATGTATTCAATGGTTTCTATGTTTCCCTAAAAAACTCAAAAAAATCTCTCTTTTGATCAATTCAAACAAGTCCTTTTCACTAGTTAACATACTCCAAATTTAATATTATCCCTTATCCTCTATATGGTTTCTTACTGATATTATTTATCTAACTCTAATGTAGATACTATGAGCGTAATCAAAATGATCAACTACCATCTTCAACTGCCAAGTTCAATATCCATGATGCATAGGCAAATACAACAATGCCCATGTTGGAAGGTACTTACAGTCTTCACAGTTTTGGAACTCAAAATACATGAAGCAATCAGCTAAAAACAAATGTAAAAATAAATTTGAAAAAAAATTTAAAATAACTTCTAGGTTGTAGAGCAATTGAAAGAATGTAGTTTCATGGTATTAGTTTCATATCCAAAAGTCTAAGAAGATTTGCAACTATAATGGCATGTTTCATTTCAATGCAATCTAATTTCAGTTTAGTAAAAAGATGATGTAAAAAAAAATAAAAAAAATACAATACATCATATATCATTCATATTTAACAAAATTTTTTCAATTATTATGAGTTACAAAAGAACATATTGTATGGCTATTAGGATTGGAAAATTGAATACAGTTAAGTTAAAGGGATTAACTCATATGTACACAAAAAGTTACAAAAACAATGCAGACCCAATTTTGGGTTATATTCATTAAATATAATATTATTTACAAGATACTACAAGTCAATATACCACAGTTTTCAAGCACACTTTTCCAAATAAAACAAATGATAAATTGATGAAATTCCATTAAATGAAGAGAGGAGAGAAGCCAATATTCTCACATTTAAAAAAAATATTCCAACATGAAAAACTACACATTTATTGACTATGCTTTAACGCACTTCTCCACTCCAAATTCTAGTCCGCCATGTCATACTTTTTCTTCATGTAATTGGTACCTCAAGAATCAATGCTGTTATACATAGCAAATCTCTAGTTACTAATACTAAGTTGGCTTGATATAGAGCTAAAATATTGTTTTAGTTTGAAAAAAAAAATTCAAAATGCCCATTGGCACGAAATATACCACAAAGAATAATCAGTAAAGGATACTAGAAAAATAGAGTAATTACACATAAATCACCGAACAGAGATCAAAACCACTTTCTCATAAGAGTTAGCAATAATACCAAAATAACCAATTTATGCCTATTTAACCAACACACATGGCTATTATATATATAAGAATCAAATAAAGTGTGCTTCAGCGCGCACGTCCTAAAAAGATATGTACATGTATAATTCATAATGATATGTATAATCTCAAACTAAGCACGGTGTCATCATGTACATATGGGACCACATGTGAGTCGCAAAAGGCTAGATATATATACAATGGAATGTGAATGATGTACGCATGACACATAGGTGGCATCCAAGTGGATATAAATCTACTCATGAAACATCTTCCCTCTCTTCGCCCTACTAGAAGTAGACACGTTCGACCTGGGGATGTAGTGGAGGGAGATGCCATACGGATTTTAATCCGTGTGTCCTAGGTGTCTCCAAGCATGCCTTTCAACCTACCTGCACATTCATAAACAAACAAGTTGTACACCCAAATTTTAAAATACCCTTCAAAAATTGGAAACTTGTACAATTTTAGTAAAATGGCAGTGCAAATCTATACCGCAAATGTCATATCCCTATTGATTTGTTGTTGACGCGTCGCAGGGACAACAATAGACTCACGAGGGGTAAGCTACATACAAATAATTAATTTTCAAATTAAATATTTCACACACACACACACACACACACACACACACAACACACAAACACACACACACACACCACCACCACACACACACACACACCACATAATATATATACCTACCAAAATTTTATATGTAGATTAAGTTTATAAGAAAATGAACCTCCAAAATTTAAACAAATTCAAAAATTGGGTTGTACCTCGGTTAGTGGATTTGCCAGTGCTATGGCAGTAGAGTATCTACAAGGCAGCAACCAAAGTATGCATATGTGAGGAGTCTCTGTGTATGTAGCTAGTCATAAGCTATACAAAAACAGGTAAAATCAATTTATAAAAATATACGTAAGAGGCTATACAAAAAAACATGTACAATTCAATATTTAGTTAACCCTGCAGAAGAAAGAATAAAAAATTACATTATTAAATTTTATCTTCTATTTAGGCAAATACATAGGGCTTCTATAAATGTTAGCAACAGGAGGCCATCATCTTCATAAGATTTTGACAAACTTTGTATTAATATAGGTAACCCATAGTCATCTTCTATGACAATTAGAGCTCATTCAAATGAAGAACTTTTAAATCTAAACATCACAGACCAAAACATATAGATCAGAGAAGAGTAGACTACGAGTTGTATATCCTGGTGGGCAAGTGTGTTGCAAATATATAGATTATAATGCTACTATTTATAGTATTGTGTCGCAAAGGCTAGCGAGTTTGAGTTTGGTGCACGAAAGCCTAAGGATCTTATTGTGTGTTAATCCATTGGGAAATAAAACACATAACCTCCTTCCAACCTTGCTGGCTAGAGATCTTTATTTCGGGTTTTTATGTCCACATGAATTTGTCCACCAACTTCGTGCACATTAACTGTCAAGCAGTTGGTGAGCTACGTACCCCCGGGGGTCTAGCAGCAAACACACACAATTTTTCTCCCCCCCCCCCCCCCACTTTCCCCCATTTGGTTTTAAGTTTGATGACGGGTTTTGTAAGGTTATTAGGGTTTCGACTTTACTGTTGATCATTACGGTCATTCGAGGTTGTGTGAAAAAAAGAGCAAACACAATGATCACAAAATTTCTATACAAGCAAAGCACTAGAAAGTTGAGAGGTCAACTACATTATGATCTAAGACGTAAATTCATGTATTAGACTGTACACTACTACATAGACAATAATATCATGTTGGTCTTGAACCTACATGTTTCCAGTTTTATACTCTTCTTGTAGAAATCTAAAGTCTGATCTTTCCTGCTCCGTCCTGACCTGTCACATCTAGCTCATCCCAGAATCTTACTAAACAAGCTAAGTTTCTCTCCCCTCTTGTTTAATTGATAAAGTTATTGTATCACTTAGTCCATTCATTTGGAATGAATGATTTTTGTCATGTTTAATTGAGTGGAAGTTATTAGTACTATAAGCTCTACCTGTTATAATCCTTGTACCTTTTTCAGTAGAAATTGTTAATAAGGGTATAAATGTGACCAATACAGTATAGCCCCTCAAACCCATTATGAGGTGAGGCATAATATATAATAGTGAATATCAAGCCCTTGATTCATCCTCACACCTGGAAACATGCACAAATTTAGCGCATGTTTTGATCTATGGGAAGAAACCTGGATAACTTCAAACTGGATTTGTTGTTGTATGGGTACTTCTTAAGGACGCACATGTGTCCAAGCTTTCTTCTTAAATTTTTTAGCGTGAGAATAGAGGATCCTTGGAATTTTCCAAGGCACCCACTTAGGTTTTAGTGAATGAATCTTTATATATGACCAATCGTTAGATTTCTTGACTCAACAAACCAAAACGTACTACCTAGGTGACTAAGCCAAGTACACCCTTTTGAAAAAGTTAATATTATGAAGTGGATGGGATAGGTTCGGTAGGGCGGTGGATAGGTTGGAGTTTCAATTATCCTAACCTACAAAAATGTCCATGTGTCTAATAAATAGGTCTGAGACAATGGAGGATTATGCATATGTAAATAACATGTGCAGTGATTTGTGAGGGGTTGTGCTGGAGCATATTGTTATCTAGTAGAAGCGAAGTGGATATAGAGGATGAGACATTTTCCTGAAGGTTGTTCAAGTTATGTGTGAATGAGAATATATCATTATAGTTGTAAACACGTCATGTTTCAAGGTTGGGAATACATAGGTACTACAAATTACCTGCACCCCATTTCAATATGTATTGATAAATGTGGGATTATAGATACGAAACAAGTAAATACAAACCTCAACTTCTTGATCATACACTAATGTGTAAAATTCTTAAGATCTCAGTACACCATCCATAAAAACGGATAACATATGGAAAGGACGCATAGATTGTTTAGTAAGGGCTACAAGAGATTTAATAACCTTTTTAAGTTATTCATCACTCTTATCATTATTTTGATTATGAGTGATCGCTTCCACCTTGTCAAGTATATTTCCTTGTGATCATGGTGTACATACTAGAGGTAGTCTATCTGAGAATCACGCTTGTCTAGGTAAATAAGTAGATATGGGAAGATCTCATTTTACATTGGATTGACAGTTCATATGTACAAATAATATACCTATGACAGTGCAGTACGTGCTTATTTTATATGTTGGGAACATGTAGACATGGGATCAAGTTTAGTACTACAAACGAGACAAAGGGAATTTATCAAGGCCTTGAGAAGGATCAAGAAGATCAAGAGGATGGGTCAGTAACCACCTAGAAAACATACTTATGAGATTTCTATTTATGGATCTAGAGATAGGTCCACGTCCATAATAATCAGTAAGAATCCTCTTCACCTAAAGAAGAACCTCAAGTCTATTATGACATGTATCTCTGATTACAACAATTTTAGGGTATCTGAAAATGCAGGCCAGCGGCCTGTGTGACAAGAATGTGGGATATATGGTATTTAAGCAAAATTACAACTTATATAGGTAGTGTTGTATGTATTTTATATGTACGTTGAGTATAAGAAAGTGAAACTCATGTACACAGATCGCGCACGTCTCTGAACATTATATGTAACATGTATAAGTCATAATGTAATGTATAACATCTCGAACTACGCACGTGTCATAATGTACATGATGGGACCACATGCGGTCGCAGAGGCTATATATATATACAATGGACTGTGAATAATGTACTCATGACCACATATCTGTGCCATCCAGTGGACTATAATCTCCGCATGAACTATTCCCTTCTCTTTTCCCTGCTATAAGTAGCACGTCCACAACCTGGGGGATGTTAGTGAGGGAGATGCCACTACGGATTTCATCCAGTGGTCCTAGGTGTCATCCAAGCCGCCCTGCAAACCTAACCCTGCACATTCATAAACACAACAAGTTTTTAACACCCAAAATTGTAAATACCTTCCAAATTTAGAAACTTGTACAATTTATTTAAAATGCCATGTGTGCAATCTTACCTCATGTCATGATCCCATCGATTTGGGTTGTTGACGCATCGCAGGGCAACACTATACACGCGCGTAGATCCTACATACAAATAATTAATTTTCAATTAACTATTTCCCACATATATCTAACGCTACAAAATTGATATTTAGATTAAGTTTAATAAGAACTAAGAACCTCCAAAATTTAACAAATTTAAAAATTGATGTAACTCTCGTAGGTGGATTTGCAGATGCTAAATGGACAGTATCTATAGCAGCAGCCTCCTACATCTGCATATGTGGAGGAGTCTCTTTATGATTTCATAAATAAGCTATCACAAAAAACATGGTACAATCAATTTTATTAAAATCATTACTTAGAGCTATATACAACAATAACATGTACAACCTCAACTATTTAGTTACTCAAGAAAGAATAAATACCTTATTAAATTTTCTTCTATTTAGGCTAAATACAGAGTATCTTAAATCGTTGCTACGAGGCCATCTCCTTCATACATTTTGACAAACTTTTGTATTTAATCTAGGTCACCCCATAGTCATCTTCTATGACAATTAGAGCATCATTCAAATTTGAAGAACTTTTAAATCTAACAATCACCATGCAAACATATAGATCAGACGAAGATTATACTAGAGTTTGTATATACCCTTGGTGGGCAAGTGTGTTTGGAATATATAGATTATCAGTGCACTCTTTATATGTAGTGTTTGTTTCACAAAGTTAGCTGAGTTTGAGTTTATTTGGGGTGCACGGAGCCTAGAGGATCTTTACTTGTGTGTTATTCCCTTTGGAAATAAAGACCTAACCTCCTTCCACCCTTGTTGGCTTAGATATCTTTTATTTCAGGTTTTTATGGTCCACGAATTGTCCAGCCAACTTCGTACGCAGCTTTTTTTTACCCTTCAAGCGGTTGGGAGTCTGACTACCCAGGGGGTCTAGCCTCAAAACAACACACAGTTTCTTTCTCCTTTTTTTTTTTTAAAATTAATGCTTTGATGAAGGGTTTTGTAAGTTATTGGGGTTTCGTACTTTACTGTTGATCATTGCAGTCATCATCGATGTTGTGTGAAAAAGAGGCAACACAATTCAAATCACACAATTTTAAACAAGCAAAGCACTAGAAAGTTGAGAGCTCAACTACCCTTTATGAATCTAGACTGTAATTCCTTGTATTAGACCATACACCTACTTAGCATAGACCATCATATCATGTAGGGCTGGAACCTACATGTTTTCCAGTTCTATAATCTTCTTTGTAGAATCTAAAGTCTTATCTCTCCTGCTCCTCTACTTTCACAAATATATCCTCATCCAGAATCTCCTAAACAAGCTAAGTTTTTCTCTCCCCTCTTGTATATTGTAAAGTTATTGTTTTATCTTAGTCCATTTCAAGTTTGGAATATTTATTTTTGTCATCTTAATTGATGTTTGAGTTAATTATAATAATAAATTGTCTACCTGTTTATATCCTTGTACCTTTTTCATAGAAATTGTGTTTTTTTTAAAACAAAGGGTATAATATGACCAATACATTATATCTCCTCAAACCCTTATGATGGTGGCATAATATATAATAGATACAAGCCCCTTGATTCATCCCTCAACACCTGAAACATGGCACAAAATTTTTTAGCCTCAATGTTTGTCTATGGGAAGAAACATGGATAACTTCAAACTGGTCGTTTTTTTGTTGTTATGGGTACTCTTAATTATTCAAATGGTCCAATGTTTCTTCTTAATTTTATTAGCGTGTAATAGAGGATCCTTGAATTTTTTCCAGGTCACTACTAGGTTTTAGTGAATGAATATTTATATATGACAATCGTTTCGATTTCTCACTCACAAACCTAAAAAGTTACTACCTAGGTTGACTAAGCCAAGTAACCCTTTTGAAAAGTTATATTAGAAGTGTATGGGATAGGTTCATAGGGGGTGGATAGGTTGGACGTTTATACTTACCTAAACTCCAAACATGTCCATGATGTCTATAATTTAGGTCTGAGACACGGAGATTATGCATATGTTTTCAATAACGATGTGCAGTGATTTGTGAGGGGTTGGGATGGAGAATACTTGTTATCTAGTAGAAGCGAAGTGGATATAGAGTGAGAAATTTCCTTCAGTTGTTCAAGTTATGTGTGAGAGATATATAGCATTAGAGTTGTAACACAACGTCAATTTTTTCCAAGTGTTGAATACATTTAGGTAACTACAACTTTACCCCCATTTCAATATAGTATTGATTAAATGTTGGAATTTAATAGATAAGAAAACAAGTAAAGCAAACCTCACTTCTTGATCATACATGAATGTTGTAAATTCTTAATCTCAGTACACCGTACAAACCAATTCCAATATAAAAACTTATAACTCATATGGAAAAAGGACGCGTAGAATTTTTTTAGATAAGGGGTTTACAAGAGGATTTAATAACCTTTTTACATTTCTTTCATCACTCTTATCATTTCATTTTTGATTACAGTTTGATCGCTTTCCCCCTTGTCAAGTATCTTTTCCTTCGTGACTCTGTGTTACATATCTAAGGTAGTTATTCTTGAACTCAAGATATAATCTAGGTAAATAATAGATATGGGAAGATAATCATTTTCACATTGGGATTGAGAAGTTATCATGTACAAATAATATACCTATGACAGTGTAGTACGTGTCAGTATTTTGACTGTTGGGAACATTAGACCATTTGTATCAGTTTAGTACTACAACATCATAAAGGGAATTTATCACTTGCCCGAGATGATCAAGATATTCAAGAAGGATTGATCAGTAACCACCTAGAAAAATACCTTATGAGATTTCTATTTCTGATCTAGAGGATAGGTTCCACATCCATAATAACACTTAATAATCCTCTTCACCTAAAGTAGCACCTCAAGTCTATTATGACATGTATCTCCAATTAACAAAATTTTAGAGGTATTGAAATGCACAGATGCATGTGGTACAGTGTGAGATACTATGGTATTCTAAAGAAATTCCAAACTTTAATATTGTTAGCTTTTGTGTATTTTAATATACGTTGAGTATAAGAAGTGAAACCTCATGTACCAGATGTCCAAGATTTAGAAACAAAGTGTTTTAAAGAGATTTGTAACTAACTGCTTAAACTCATGCGAGGCATGCCAGTAGCTTCAGTTCCTGACAGATGATGATCCACCTGTGGGGCTCATATGTATAAAGAGACACATCATAATACATGTACACATCACGTGAAACAATTATAATAATCACTAGTGCAATTAAATGCTTTATTAAATGTAAGTTTGTACAAATTTAAACTTACTTGAAACCCCCAACCGCAGTAGCTATCATGTCAACACCCCGGATTTTTTCCTTCACCGGCTCTTGTCTATTTAATAACATAAAATTAGTTTTTTACATGTATGTACATGACGTACAATCATATATATATTAAATCTCAAACATGTGAATAAACTATTGTACATATATAAAATATATATTATTTAAATTAACTTTAAAATTTATCCCTGTGAACGACCAATTATCAGTGGCTTCAGCTCCAAAAACATTCCCCACGCATCTCATCTATAGAAAAAAAAATCCTGTGACCAGGCAATGATGTCCACCTATTAGTGCATATTACGGCACCACATGACCCACAGTGGTTGGTGCCCTAGAACTGGCGCCTCCACACCAACATCGAAACCGGATGTAATCTGGGTGCTATGCTGGGTGCGCTTGTCAGTGAGACTCCTCAATGCATATGCAGATGTATCATCTCCACAACCTCCTTCCTGTAAGGAGGATAACTGAATGCAGTGGGTGGTTTTGGGGCAATGGAGGATCCTAGGCTGACCCTATGCGTGCACCAGGTCTGCTCTGTGTAAAGCCACCTCTCGACCACACAAAGTCTGAAAAGTCCAAATAATAATCGGGACCCTCTTGAGCACAAACTCACAATATAGTTCTTCTTCAAAAATAAAGAGGACTCATTGTTGTTCATGTTATATCAAAAACCATCCCCCCATCAGTCCAAAAATTGTTTTTGATTCTATCATCATGGCACCATGGATTGGAACCGTATATGCAACGTAACTTGCAGGGGGGCATTGGTTCTAGGTCGGTAAATATGCACAAATGAGGTCTTTTCCAAATTGTTTGTCTTTGACGGTGGCTGCAATGAGATAGTTTATCCCCATACCACGCCGTACAATCACTTCTAAAGTTGTTCCATCTACATGTATTTGGTTGGTTGCATACGTCGACTTCGCCCATCAATTTTTGCAATTATTTGGCTAAATTCTGCGGAATGGATTTGTAGCATGATTTTGTCTATAGTTTTCATTAGGTCTCAATGACATTTTATTTCTTGGATTCTCCCATGATAGTATCTTGCATTTCCTGTTTGGCTCAGTGGGGACAGAAGGAGCCAGGGGGCGGACTAATGTTTGGATATGGTTTTTGAGGAATGTTCGGGGTTTTGAGGAATGTTCGGTGGGTTTTGAGGACCTCTTTATTTTGATGGTTTGCCTGAGCCTGATTTCCGCACCACCTGATAAAACATATTGTATACATCAACAAACAATTCCACAAAACGCATTAAAATGCCAAAAAAACACCTAAAAGGCACAAAAACAACCTAAAATGGCAAAAAAATGATTACAATCAGGGAACTTATTACCTCCTCTTTGGAGTCATGGTTGAATCTATCGCTATCCAAAATTCCGATGAGCACTTTTGAGATAGTATTGAAAGTGCGAGTAAAAACATTTAGAAAAGTCACGGTTCAATGAATATTAGGAAAATAACGATTCGCGGGATCCGGTTAAATTTTGTGCTCATAGTTCCGTGATCGCGGTTTTAGGACCGCGCTCGCGGTTTTAAAAACAGCACGATCGTGGTACCTTTATTTCAAGTTTTTTAGGTCCACGGAATTGTCCCCCCAACTTCGTGCACTTAAACCCCTTTGTATATATAGATATCTATATATATAAGTATATATATATATATATATCATATATCTAGATATCTATATATATCTGTATATGTATTAATGTATCTGTTCTATGTATATGTTATGTATCGGTGTATATTATCATGTATGTCTATCTCTACTCTGGTCTATCTCTATCATAGCTCTCTCTCATCTACCTCTCTGTCTATATCTACCTGTCTCCTCTCCTCCCTCTAATCTCGCTCATCATGCTCTCCTCTCCTCCTCTCATTCTCTCTCTTTTTTTAGATCTTTACCTTTCTTCTGTTTGTGTTCTTTTCACCTTTTCTTTTTCTTGTTTCTTTCCCCGTTCTCCTTCTTCTCCCATTCTCCTCCTTGGATAATATTCAACTAGTTTTTCCTGTTTAGTACAACGAAGTAAAGGCACTATGTTTACCTCCCCTTAAAAATCATTTTCCCCTCAATGCAACTTACGACCATGCTAAAGGATAATTAGAGCCTAAATTACACATGACAGATCCTAATCTAGGGTGATCACATTTTTGGCCACAATGTGGGGGGTTTGGGGCATGGGAGGATCCTAGGCTGACTATGGTGCACCAGGGTCTGCTTGTGTGTAGAGACACCTCCTTCGACCCCCAAAAAAAGTCTTGAAAAGTTGAAAAGTCAAAATAATTCGGGACCTCATTGAGCACCAAACTCACAATATAATTTCTTCAAAAATAAAGAGGAACCTCATTGTTGTTGCATGGTAGATAATCAAAACCATCCACCATCAGTCCCAAAAATTGTTTTTGATTCTATCATCATGGCACCAATGGATTGGGAACCGTTTGCAAGTAACTGCAGGGGGGGGCATTGGTTCTAGGGTCGGTAAATAATGCACAAATGAGGTCTTTTCCAATTTTTGTCTTTGACGGCTGCATGAGATAGTTTATCCACATACCACCGCCTACAGTCACTTCTAAAGGTGTTCCATCTATGTATTTGGTTGGTTGCAGACTCGACTTCGCCAATCAATGTTTGCAATGTATTGGCTAAAGTCATGCGGGATGGATTTGTAGCATGATTTTGTCTTATAGTTTGAATTAGGTTCTCAATGACAATTTTATTTTCTTGGATTCTTCCAATGATATTATCTTGCATTTCCTGTTGGCTCAGTGGGGACAGAAGGAGCCACAGGGGGCGGATCTATGTTTGGAGGAGGGTTTTGAGGAATGTTCGGAGGGTTTTGAGGAATGTTCGGTGGGTTTTGAGGAATGTTTTGATGGTTTGCATGAGCCTGAGCTTTCCGACCAACTGATAAAACAATAAAATTGTATACATAAACAAACAATTCACAAAACCCATGAAAATGCCAAAAAAAACCTAAAATGCAAAAAAAACAACCTAAAATGCAAAAAAATGATTACAATCAGGGACTTACCTCCTCGTCTTGGCGGCATGGTTGAATCTATCGCTATCCAAAATTCCGATGAGCAATTTTGAGATAGTATTGAAAGTGCGAGTGAAAAACATTTAGGAAAAGTCACGGTTCGAAATGAATATTAGGAAAATAACGAGTCGCGGGACTGTTAAATTTTGTCTCAGAGTTCCGTGATCGCGGTTTTAGGACCGCGCTCGCGGTTTTAAAACCACGATCGTGGTACCTTTATTTCAAGTTTTTATGTCCACGGAATTGTCCACCAACTTCGTGCACTTACCCCTTTGTAATATCTATATATATATATATATAATATATAATCATATCATTATCTATAATAGTAGTATATATATATATAGTATTATGTATTATGTATATGTATTATGTATATGTATATGTCTGTATATGTTAATGTATAGTAGTGTCCTATTATATATTATGTATAGATATTATATAATATATATACATATATGTAATATTATCCATGTTATATATATAGTACAATATATATATATATATATAATATATAACCGATATAATATATAATAATAATTTTAGTATTTTATTTATTATGTTTGTGTTTATTTTAAAATTTTATTTTCTTGTTTATTTAACATTTATAATTATTCTTACAATTATAATTTGATAATATTCAAACTAAGTTTTCTGTTTAGTACAACGAAGTAAAGGCACTATGTTTACCTCCCCTTAAAAAATCATTTTCCTCAATGCAACTTAACACCAAGGCTAAAAGGATAATTAAGCTCTAAATTAAACAATGACAGATCCTAATCTAGGGTGATCACATTTTTGCCACAATGTGACCGCAAGGTAGAACATATGTTTTGAGAATTTATTAATGTTCTTGTATTCAATGAAAGGTTTTGCAAGAGATATGGATATGGGGAAAGACCCCAAAGATTTGTGCAAAGCCCCTCAATGGATCATTAGATAAGAAATGAGCAAGGAAACCTACTTTGCATACATTAGACTTGAAGAAAACAAGCAATCTAGTAAATATAACTATCCTCTATTCTTGAAAGCTTGATAAAATGAGCCTAATATGGATCTAAGAAATCAATTTTGTTGTTTACTTCATGAGAGTGAATGAATCTCACTAAATGGCTACATGGCCAACTTTAGCTATTCCATTACTAACCTACCATGTGTGCAAGATGAAGCTATTTTAATGGTGGATTGCCCAAGATTAAATGCCTATTATCTTGGCTAATGCAAATGAGGTCAAATGCCAATATATCCAAATGTGAGAGAGAAGGACTTGTGAGTGAAGTTGTGTAGTTTGAAAGGGAGGGGTGACCCTTCTATTTATAGATTTCCAAATAAAAGGATGTTGAACCTTGGGTGCATGTGGGACTAAAGCTCAAAAGGAACTTTAGGATTACATTAGGATAAACATGATTTAGGCTTAGTTAAGCTAGGTTTAGGCTAGTTAACTAGGTTTACACTAGTTAAAATTTATTAGCAAGTGATTAGAGACTCATTGAGAGTTGGGAGGGGTCTGGATAACAATTGTGACTAATAGATAGCCTATAAAGCCGATAGAAGTGGTCTAGAGAGAAATAGGGAGTTTCTAAATGGTCAAAAGGAGGAATGTTTAGATAATAAGAGATATATTAGCCAAATAAGTTTATTATAGGAGGAATACAACCGAAAAGGTGTCATAAATGGGAATCTGAGAATGCAGAAAAGAAGGGCTGATTAACGAAGTGTCATTAATTGATTGGATTGGATGAAATGCTAAGTGTAAGCATATATTAGGTGTCTACATTTTCCCCTGTTTGAGGTGGTGTAAGAGACGTCACTTCAAAGAAAGCAGACACACATAAACAAGTAGAAATTTTTAAAGCGATAGAAGAAAAATGAGTATAATGGAGGACGCCCTGTTGATTGTCAATGGGGTGATGAAAGAGGGAGATCGACGATCAAAAATATGAAGGAAATAGATAGAATAAGAAGTGAAGAAAGGGAATATAGAAGAAAAGTAGTATGAGGAAGAGGGAATGAGCCAACATCCATCCAGTGCCTTTTAAACAACTTTATTTTTCATCATATTGCTAAAATCTTCATCATCGGTCCTTAGTAAAAGAATGAACAAAAGTGTTGTATGACATTGAAAAGCCATATACAAAAAAATGTCCATTACTAAAAACACCAACTCCATGCAACATACAAAATGCAATGCAATACGAGGAAGTAAAATATGCCTAACTCCATGCAACATACATAATGTAATGTAATACGAGAAATTAAACAAGATAACCTAATAGAGAAGCAAGTACCATGTTTTTGTTATCGAGATTCAATTCCAACCTATGTCAATTAATGACAAGGGTTAATGACAGTGCCCCAAGAAAGGATATGCAAAGAGAATAATGGAGGACACTTCGGTCCTATGAAAAAGCAATGTGTACTACAAAATAGTACCAGGCAACTCGTTGTGCCCCATAGTACAGACAAAGTAAGCAACTTAGCTTTTGTTGATGGAGGTAGATCAAGATGATCCACGAGTCACGCACATGAACAAGTGAGAACCAAAGAGTGATGTTTTATAAGATGATTTATATTCTTTAGAAGTTTTCTAAAACATATTTGAATATTTTGATTTTTTTCTAACATATTTGAATGCTTTTGTGATTTTTCAAACATATTTGAATATTTTGATTTTTCTAACATATTTGAATGTTTTTTTAATTTTTCTAACACATTTGAAGTTTTGATTTTTCTAACATATTTGAATTTTTTTTTGATTTTTCTAACATATTTGAATGTTTTGATTTTTCTAACATATTTGAATGTTTTTTATTTTTCTATCATATTTGAATGTTTTGATTTTTCTAACATATTTGAATGTTTTTGTGATATATCTAACATATTTGAATGCTTTTTATTTTTCTAACATATTTGAATGTTTTTTTTTTTCCAACATATTTGAATGTTTTGATTTTTCTAACATATTTGACTGTTTTTGTGGATTTTCTAACATATTTGAATGTTTTTGTGATTTTTCTAACATATTTGAATGTTTTGATTTTTCTAACATATCTGAATGTTTTGATTTTTCTTACATATTTGAATGTTTTTGTTGATTTTGAAAGTTTTCTGAAACTATGTATAGGAAGATGAGGAAGCGTGGATGCCCCTAGTGATAGATGGGATGTACAAGGGCAGAAGGCCATGTGTGTACGAGAAAGATGAAGATGCAAAAATGCCCCAACAATTAGGTGGGAGAATTAAAAGGTAAACTCTTCACAGGTAGAAGTGGGACCTAAGGCCATTATGGATAGGTTTAACATGATGATGAACGTAAACTACTGAAGTTCTAGGAAGGATCAAGGATTCCCCCAGCGTAAGTTCACCTAAAAGGACATGATAGAAAGGAAGGAGAAGATTGTTTTTGCGAAAGGGGACAAAAGTGTCTGAAAACATGAAAAACAAAGTAATATTATACACATGGATGTTATGAATGAAGTAGAAGAATGATGTGAATGATATGAATTTAGCTTAGAAGCCTCGCGATGAAGAAGTGATTAGCCAAAAGCACAAATCGTGAGATGAGATAAGGACTAAAGCAAGAGTTTGAACAAGGTCTAAAAAAAAAGACATTTAGTAACATACTAATCCTATCACTCATAGAGATCCAGTGTGTGCATGTGGAAATTAATTACCTCTTGAAGGGAATATTTATTAGAGAACAAGTGAAGACACCCTAGAAAATGTGTAAGAATAATTTATTTTGAAAGGAGATTTTGTGATTGGACAGTGGAAGGATAGACGTACATTGCTCCACTGTCAGCCAGGCATCCATAGCCCCGATGGAGATGCATTTGATTCTAATCAAAACATTTCTCTACTACAAGTCAGGTGTCCATAGCCTCGATAGAGATTATTGGAAATACCCCAAGAGAGAGTTATATATCAATTTTATTTTTCTTTTAGCTTTCATCTTTTGATTGATTGATTTTGATTCTTTTTCTTTCTGAAAACTTATTTCAGCTTGATTTTTTGACATGGAGTTAAGAACCACAGATGGCTTGATGGAAGGAGGTGGAAGTGATTATGATGAATACATTGGCTAGTGTCAACAAGTATGTCCAAAATTTCTTTGCAACAAGTTTATTAGATGTTGAATGTGATAGGATCTCTAAGAGGTCATTCATTCTTTAATTTACCAAGGTGATAAAAGAACAGGGTCAAACACCATAGAGATAAATGTCACAAAATGTGTGTGACTAGGCTAACCAAAATATCACCGAAGGGATGAAAATGACAAAAATATTTACAGAATAAGAGAAAGAAAGGGGAGAAATAACATCCATGTGTACGCAATGCCTGATTGCAATGTTTGATCTTTGTACCTTTGATTTTGTTGTGTTTTCTCATGTTTGTTTGTATTTTTGCATTTTTTTAATTTTTTTTTCTAATTTTGATAGTTTTAGGAGGTTGAGACTAACAAATTCACTCTACATGGTAAGATCGAACAATGATGTTTGTGACTTCCTTTATAAGGGATACTAGGCATGTTTACTGATCAAGCATAATATTTTCTCCAATCTCGATGATTGTGGAGAGCTCCTACTCAATAAATGACTGCGATTTATCTTGAAACATTGATTGTTCATGTGGGAGCTTGAGTTACCTATCCATAGGTTTATGCACTTTGAACCATACTTTACGGTTACGTTGATGTGCGTTGTTGAATCACACTTGTTTTAAAATTTTGAGATTGTTCAAGTTATTTGGGGAGTTCGAGCTCTTGGAAGTTTTGACATGATCTTGATGAAGAAAATGTTTGGGTTTCTTATAAGTTGATGCATGACTTGTCTGATCTCAAGAAGGATAGGAAATCAAATGTGGACATTTATGATTGATAGTAGGAATGAAAGAAATGATAATGGGCTTGCCCCAGTCATTGGTAGAGGGATGGAGAGGATACGATCCAAAAATTTAAGAGGATGGGCTACGAGGAGGTGAGCCACTAATAGAATATGATGAAGGGCTGCTATAATATGGCACTAAGATGGAAGAAGTTGGGATATGAGGACATGGCCCGAGAATAGAAGAATATGAGGAAGGGATGTTAGGACTTTGACCAACTATAAATGAGGAGGGACTACCAGGAGGTGTCCCATAGATAGAAAAGGATGAAGGGATACGAGGACGTGGCCCAAGAATAGAATGTAATGGACTACCAAGAGGTGACCCACAAGTAGAAAATAGAGGACTAGCTAGGGGTGGCTCAAGTATAGAAGAAGATGATTGGCTACTCAATGGTGACCCAAGGAGATATTTTGATTGACGAATGGTGATAGATAAGGAATGATTTAAAAATGAGAAGATAAGCCATGGATCATTGCTAGACCCTGACATCTCGTCATGCTCAGCGGAAGGTGAATATGGAATAACAGAATAAGAATCAAGTTCCATGATCTTAGGCTCCTCATACATTTTATGACAAAAGGGATAAACTACATTTCCCCAATACACATGCATATCAAGTTCTAGAAATAATCCTTGTTTGCAATCCTCTAAAGGGATATCATCATGTACTCTGATTGTTTCTTCATTCTGAGATAAATCAACTAGTAGAGGTTGTTTTTCTTTGGCCATACAAGGTTGAATAGAAGAAACAGGTCCAATAATCAGGGTTGATTGATTGATAGAAGAAGCTGACTCAAGAGAGGAAGTAGGATTGGTGGTAGGTGTCTCATGAATGGATGATTTAGATTTGGACTTATATAATTTTTCTAGAAGATGACCTAATGTGGGAGAGAAAATAGGATCACATATCCATTCGTTAAGTTGTGACATACGAGTTGAATTATATGATTGACTAGAGGGAATCTGAGTCATGGGACTCTTCAACAGAGGAAGATGTCATGGAGACAACTGAAGAAGGAGATCCTGTGAAGAAAGGGAGGACCATTACTCAAGACCTGAATTAGATGTTCGATCAATGGAACTTGGAGTCACATGAGTCTTCAAAGGAGGAAGATTTCATTGAGGTGATTTGGAATAAAGGTCCTATGAAGGAAGTGAGGACCGTGATTTGAGATTTGATCTAGGGGTATCTGAATAATAGTTGTAATCCGAGTCTTTAGAAGTAGAGTGGGAATATGAATGGTGGTTTGGATTTGAATTAGAAGAAGAGCAGAGGTAACCCAAATAATAATTTGGATTAGAAGAATCCAAACCATACCACCGACTATGAGCTGAAGGTGGGGAACAGGGTACCTGGGTGGGACCTCTAACACGAAGAACCAAATTAGGTTTATTTATAATGGGAATATTTTGATTTGAATTCCTAAACCTAGTTTCTGTATTGTAGTAAGTGTGAGAAACTGTGCAATAATCAGTCATTTTTGGTGTCATTTTAAGCACAAATGTCTAGATCTAGATAGTGTTATGGAACTCCTTCAAAGGGAAGGAAGTGACATGTTGATTCAGGGAAGAATAATGACATCTAACTAGATATCTCATAAGTATGGATATGCATGCGTGATTTTTCAAAGAAATTCTAAGGAAAATAGACATCGTGATAACACAATATCGATGAGATTGAAAATGATTGTCCTAGAACAATAAGTTTTCTGGGTGAATAATCACAAGGAACAATCATGCCAGTGTGAAATACAAAGCCAATCAATAAGGAGATACACCCTATGCAAATGCGTGTGCAAAGTCATAGTTTGATGCAAAGATGATCAACACAATGTCAAAATTTATGTCAAGCTTGAAATGAACAAGGCGTAAATTTTAACAAAGGGTAGATGTGACTTCCAATCAAAGGATACCACGACAAGTTCAAAAACCAACAAGGTCTAAATGTTTACAAATGTAAGCCACGTAACCACACCAACTGGACACATCTGTCAAGATTCACAGAGAAGTGAGATATTAGTGTCAAAGTGGTATTGAAATGACATAAACAAAGTAAGTGACACCCATCAAGGTTTGGAGAAATGTTTTAAGTCAAAAAAAGTCAAGGTATACTAAGGATGTGCTAAAATGTGCGCAACGTAATGCCACAATGCAGTCACTTAGATAGTGTTAATGAGATACATGACATAGGTATATTAATTGTGTCGAGACAATGCAAACGAGGTAACACGTCAAAGGGAGATCAAATTATGAATCAATCCTAAATATGATGATGATATTAAAATCAATATAAAGTGGCCATCAAAGATATAAGGGTGCATCCATGCACTTTAGGTGTTTAACAACTCAGCCGCAAGCATGGATGAGCATAAATAGACAAAAAAGTGGTGATGACTATCTATGAAAACACTCCCGAAAGATGCCTTATCTTGTCCCAAATGGGAAACAAGAACGCAAAGGTGTAGATCAAAAGATGGAAATAAACTAAGCATTACTTGGGTAGAGTTTCACCTCGCTTGAAGGGAAGAAAGAAACCAAGATAAGTAACACGTTATAAACTTCATGATGAGACACTTAGATCTAAATTAAGTGGATTCTTTATCTTGTTCAAGAAACAAGGCTTTGAATCCAAAAAATTTATCACTTTGTGATGGCCAAGACATGATAAAGGACTAGCAAAGTGGGCTCCAAGATAGAATGGCCTCCTTAATAAGATCTCTCAACTAGGTGTTACAAAGTTGTCTTAAGCAAGCGCGATTTACCCAAAAATTTGCAGTGACTAAATTGGGAGTATCTCGGCTTTATTTTACTCCCTTCAAGAACATTGGGAAATAAATGCATGCATGTGTACTCTTACTAGGTTCGTCATACAGACAACTAGTAATGCTAACTCACAAGGAAAAACTAGTCAAGTGGGTAAGCAAAGCACGTCCTATTTCATCCATGAGGTTAGTCAGTGGTGGATTACTTTAGGGTTCTAGGAACCACCCCCATTGTTGTAGCTTAAAGCATTATGCCAAAGGGGTTATGTTTCAGTTGAACGGATAGGGACGTACCCTTTTTTGAAACTTGTAATACAATGTGATAAAAAGTGGTGTTTTTTTTAATCTTTTTTAATTTAAATGTGGTTTCAAGTAGCACACCATTTGGCAACCTACATGAAAAAATGTGTTAGTGGGTTATTTGTTTTGTCTTATCTCACCCTTTCTTTTATAACAAACCAAACCAAGTGCCACTTGGGCAGAGTTTCACCTCATCTGAAGACAAGAATAAAACTAAGTGAAAGTGGGACGTAGTTTAGGTTCGTGATGAAAAATACTTAGATCAAACTCACAAGGGTTCTTTACCTTGTTCAAAAAATGAGGTTTATATTCCAAATGAGTTGTCACTTCATGATGGCTTGACGGAACAATGAACTTGTAAAGTGGGATCCAAGATAGAATGGCAGCCTTAATAAGTTCTCTCAACTAGATGTTACAAAGTTGTCTGAAGCGAACGCGATTTACCCAAATAGTCACCCTGAATATCTTGGGAGTATTGATGAGGATCATCAATCCTTGCCATTAAAAATGTCAATCCAAGTTGGTGTCCAAAGGCTATATGCATTAAGAGAAGAATATCTTGGAAAACAAATCCTTTAAACACAATCCAAACTTCCATAAAATAAATCACACATGCAGTGATTTAAAAAGCACACTTGTATAAAGAAAATCAAACTTACATAAATAAATGTTGCATGAAAAAAATAAAACTTGTATAAATGAAATTTATAGATTAAAAATAAACATAATTGAATGAAACACCTGTAGGTTTACTACAGACTGAATTTTCACAATATAAAGATCAAAACAATACAACAGAATGAATTAAAGACAAATGAATAAACATAAACATAAAAATATAGATCCATCTTCCTTGGAATGAGTGGCCAGCTCATTCCTTGAAAGAATATTTAAATCATACTTCTGGGATATTGAAACTAAAGAATATTTGAGAGGAAAGAATATATCATTATCTCTTTCGAGAAAAGCGTCACATATTTAAGTGTGGAAGGTTACATTTATAATTCATGCATCTAACCAACTCTTTATTTTAGGAAATAGAATATAATCATATTTTTATTCCAATCCTGATAACAAAGATCTCCATCTCCACAAAATATGGAAAGAGATATATTATTGAAGTCAAATTTTATCTCACTTATTTTAGGAAAATTTGCTCCCAAATCTTCTCCTTACTTTTCGGTAACAAGAATCATAATGATTTTAATTCCTCTACATTGTTGGAAGAATGATTTTCCATCAAAATATAATTTTGACTAAATGTCTTTCTCAGATTTTCAATTTGACTTTTGTTGTTTTTGACTGTGGAAATTTTGACGTTTCTCTAATATGTTTTTTCCGTTAGGAGTACAATTCACTAAAAGCTATATTTATTTTGATTGATAAAATTTGTAGCAAATATGAATGATGTTTTTTTTTAAACAAATCTCTATGAAACAAAAACCTCTCTCAAATTTTCCATTTGACTTTTTCTGTTTTTATTTATGAAAATTTTAGTGATCGTCTAATAGACATTTCCTCATACTTCAGCTCACTAAAATTTATATATCTCTTCATTGGTAAAACTTGTAACAAATCTGAATGAGGTTTTTGTCTAAAAAAAAATTATATTAAAAAAAACCTATCTCATATTTTCCCTTTGAATTTTCTATTTCTGTTTATGAAACTTTTAGTGCTCGTCTAATATACGTTTTCCTCGGACTGCAGCTCACTAAAAGTTATATCTCTCTTCATTGGTAAAAATTGTAGCAAATCTAAATGAGGTTTTTATCAAACACATTGCTATAAATGAAAAACCACCTCTCATATCTCTCATTGCAATCTCTGAGTTTTCACAATACCTAAAAAAATTATCATTCCGTCGATGCAAGTTCCGGAACTAAAGTCTGCCATTCCTTTTATGCAAGTTCCGGAACTAAATCTTATTTTTCCACGAATTAAAAGTTCCAGAACTAACTGTCATTAAATTGATATAAGTTCTGGAACTAAATATGCAAGTTTCCAGAACTAAACCTGCAAGTTCCGATACTAAACTCTGTGAGTTCCGGAACTAACTCTGCGAGTTCCACAGCTAACTTAAAACATTTATAATTTTTGCATGCTACCTCAGATTGAGATGATTCTCTTTTTGTAATGTGCATAATTTTTTTTAGAAGAATCTCAATATCAAATCAGATATAATTTTAAATATACTGTGTTCATGATCAATTCCACTTTTCCCAATACTAGCATTATCTTTCTTTTATAGCTTTCATACACAAGATTTTTTACATATTTTCCCAAATAATAAATAGGATTAGTAAACAAAATAGATAACAAAAAGATTTATAAAAAATGAACACGATATATCTATCATATATTCTTTCATAAGAAAACTATATGTTTTTATATTACATTTAAATCAACTTGCTAAAGTAACTTTAGAAAGATAAAATAATGGTAATTTATGGCCTCATCAGTAATGTAATCAAGTCACGAGAGAGGTAGAGAGTGAACTGATCATTATCTCCATTTGGGTACATTAGATTCTTATCAGCGTATCATAAGGACACATTTTAATATTAGATAAGGGTTCTACTACTTATGAATTGTTTATGTCTATAACATATGGTTTGTGATGTACACCTTCTCCTCATGTTACTTATGATACTTTTTCTCTTACTGCAAGTTATTGTGTGAGATCCCCTTCTAGTTGCTGGTTTGATTTTTTATTTTACGACAAGTTCTTGTGTGGATCTATTTCTAGTTGCTTTTGATATTCTTTATTTCACAAGTGATTATTGTGCATCTCCTTATGTTGCTTTTGATTTATTTCTCTTACAACAGAATCTCTTGTGTGGATCTTCTATGGTGATTCACTATATAGAAACACTATTCAAGAAGATAAGTATACACATGGGTATGATTTATTTGATTTCATGCTTTCATTAATTTTAATTCTACACATGTTTCTTATTATTTGTAGTCGCAAAATCATGCACTTTAGACATTTATTTATCCTTCTACTACTTTTGATTTCTTTCTTCTACAATAGGTTCTTGTGTGGATCTCCTTCTGTTGATTTTTATATTTTTTTCTTTACAATAGGTTCTTGTGTGGGTCTCCTTCTATTTCTTTTGATATTCTTTTCTTTTACATCAAGTTCTTGTGTAGATCTCCTTCTGCTGCTTTTGATATCTTTTATTTCATAGTAGGTTCTTGTGTGGATCTCCTTTTGTTGTGTCTCATATTTAAAATCAAAATGCATAGCTCATGCTTCTCCTTCTCTGCCACACCAAAAATCATGCATGTCCTCATCCATGTTTTTTATTTATGGTTGCTCATAAATTAGACTCAAAAAGTTTGATTGCAAAGAGGTGCTCATATTTTTCATATAAGTAGGGGAGATATGAATTTTATCTTGCCTTCTTTGGAAATATTTAAAAGTGGATCTAGCTGTAGTTAAAAAAATTACAAGAAAGCTTTAAAATAAAATAGTAGAACAAAATAACTTGATCATAGCTCTAGTTGTCTTTGTCATCCTATTGTTAACAGGGTCAAATAGTGTTGAGAAGAAAGCCACCAGGTAATTGTTGATTTCCTTTGAAGAAGAGCCACCTCATTTTTCCTTTGATTGGCCAGCAAACTGGTTTTCCAATCAAAGTTTTTTTTTTGCCTTTGACTGGCCAACAAACTGGTTTTCCAATCAAATATTTTTGATTTTTTTTCCTTTGATTGGCCAGTAACCTATTTTTCCAATAAAAAATTTTTGATTTTTTTTTTCTTATAACCTGAAGTTTTCTATAACCTTGACCACTGCATAGGCATGCTTCTCGAATTGGCTGTATTTTAGCTCATGATTTTTCAAAGGAAAACTCATGAAAGCAATAGGTGATTCCCCGCCTTAATCATTTTTCTGAACGAGAATGGCAGAGAGAGTATGTTCTAGTGCATAACAATACATGGTGAATTATTTGTTAAAATCTAGAGACACAAGAGTCAGAGATTTGGCAATGGATTTTATGTCCTCGTAGATTAGATTAACTTGTTCTTAGCTAACTTATCTTTAGTTAATTTCATTTAATCATATATTCTAGCATCATAACCCGATGACACACTCTCATTCTTTGGTTCACACTTGACTGTTGAGGTATTACTTCTACATTGAACCCCACACACTGCACATTAGGCATTACACATTACATTTTTACACACATCGCATGTCTAAAATTTTTGACATTTACACATTCCTACATCTCACATGTCTACTCTTGTTCCAATAATTCTAACATCTACACATTTATGATCATAAATGCACTTTTTTTGGATTTAGTGATATGCCATGTTTCATACACCTTGCAAGTACCTATTCCAAGTGATAGTTATGATCTACCCTCTTCTTTGAAAATACTATGAGATCATCAAAATATATGACAATGCAATGCTTTAGATCTTTGAAGGCCAAATCCATCGCCCTTTGGAATATAGCTCATGCATTGATTAGGCCAAAAGGCATTATGTTGTAGGCAAAAGTGCCCCAAGGTGTTGTAAAGGTTGTCTTGGTGAGGTCCTCCTCTGCCACTTTGATTTGATTATATCATGAGAATCCATCAAATAATGGAAGGCATTTCAGATCCAATAACTGCTTGCAGGATATGGCCCATGACTAGGAAGAGGATAATTGTCCTTTAATGATGCCTAGTTTAGGTTGTTGAAAGTTGACATATCCTTATTTCACCATTCTTCTTCTGCACTAGCACAATGTTAGCCACCCATGTTGAATGGTGGATGCGAAAGATGATCCTTGCATTAAGAATCTTCATTACCTCCACCTTTATTATATCAGCAATCTTTGGGTTGTACAACCTTTCGACACTAAAATTTTCCTCCGTAATTTCTATTTCATTAATGTATGTATTAGGAATAGGATGTTGTTAAGTGTAATTAGTAGTAGCATCTGATAGAAGATAACGGTGCCATCAGTATGGTGCCGCCAATAATGTAGAGTACGGTAACAGTCAAAGTACAATAGGAATGTTGTAAAAAGTAAATATTTGTCGTAAGTGGTCTGGTAATGTTAAAATGTCAAAGTTTGGGATAAGTAGAGAAGTAGGGTCTACATGATTAGGAATTAGAAATATTATATTGGTAATAAGGACAAGGAGTGAGGTCATAAATATTTTGTGTATTTTATTTGTAACAAGTCTAAAAATGTGGAACCCATGTGAAATGATAAGGTTTATCTTATCTTAAAAGATAAGCTTACATGTATAGATAAGAGTTAAGGTATGGAATATGATTCGTCAGAGTGGATTTCTTATCCTATCTTAGAGATAAGATGGATAAGCCTAGAAGTTCTATAAATAAAGAGGCCACCCCCCTCATTTAGCATAGAAGGAAGTAGTGAGAAATATTGTAGGAAGTGTGTAAAGGAAACCATCAGTTTAAAGGTGTGTTGAAGAAGCCATTAAGAGGTGTAATTGTAAAGTTTCTCCCATAGTATTGGTGGAAGGCAAGTGAAGTCAATAACACTTGAAGTACCTCATGGGTGAGATTGTAACAATTTCATGTTAATATTATAATTTACTTTGATATTTTAGATTTTTCATCATTTCATTTTATCATAGTCGATGGTATTCTTGTGTTATGTTTGTTGTTTTGTTTCCAGATTATATCCACCAAACTAAAGGCTGTGCATTAGTAAATAATCATAGCATGAGGATTTCCCAGAAAAGAATTATCATAGTGCCGGATTGGTGATGACATTTTGGTTCCGTTGCCGGGACCATTCCTCGTTGGTGGATTGTCTGGAGAGATATTCCCACTTAGTCAAAAATCAATTGGAGGGTAACCTTGTTTTTACTATGCATAGTAGTTACCATGGTAAAGTCATTTTTTCAATAGTAGTTTACCATGGTAAAGTCATGAATAGTATTTACCATGGTAAAGTCACTTTTTACCGTGAATAGTATTTACCGTAGTAACTTCACTTTTTACTGTGAATAGTGTTTACCACAGTAAAGTCAGTTTTTACCGCAGTAAGTCAAGTTTTACCATAGTTTACCGTGGTCATTTCTATTTTCTATTATAGTGATTTTCCAATTATTGGTGCACATAAGTCTTTTTTATTGTACTTTTGGGTTGGTATTTCACTGGTGGTTACTTTTGAAAATGGGGAAGATTCCTGTTTTTTTAGCCCAATCTAATGAAGATGCTTCCTCTTTCATTCAAGAGTTTAAACAATCTTTTATTTGTAATGGCCTTATAAGAAGGGAACAATGGACTGAATTTTTTCCTACCTTTTTGGATGGTTCAGCCCTTAAGTGGTTTGAAACACTAGGTGATAATGTGAAAAACTCATGGGATTTATTAACTGAAATTTTTTCTTGAAGAATTTGGTGAACAACAGAGATATGCATATCTCATGATCGATATCACAAAGCTAACCCAAGGAGAGAAGGAGAAGATAAGGGATTATCATGCTCGTGTTCTAGAGCTAAGGAGAAAGCTCGACGCCTAGATCCGGAAGGAAGGATTAGCGGATGGGTTGATGAATGGCGTGGATAATCTCCTATGTAAGCACTTCATTCTTAGGATGAAGCCAGAGATCAGACAATGAGTGAAGTATGACCGCCCAGCTACCATTGAACAAGCAAAGGAGATTGCAAGAAGGTAAGAAGAAAGCATGGAAGAGGAGCCCAAAGAAATTGTTGCTAAAGTAGAACCTGCACTAGCACCTTTGCTCCAGAATCCACAACCACTCTCGGTGAGAACAAATCTTTCTCCTAGTACATCTACTGAGTATGAAGATATGCTCAAAAAGATGAGTCAGTTAACTATTAATCTTCTTCAAGGAAAAGAATTTAGTTCTCAGGGAGGAGATAGAGGTCCAAAAAGAAATATTTCTGAAGTTGTATGTTATGGTTGTTATAAAAAGGGTCATTATAATTATAATTGTCTAGATAGAGCTTCTACATCTGGTAAAGGAGATAATGATAAAGGAAAAGCACATGTGAATTCTTTTGATGTAGTAGATAAGAGCATAAATAATGAAGTAGATGTGTTTGTAACAAAAAGAAAGAAAGAAAAAGATAATCAAGATGGAAATGATCCTAAGAAGATGAAAGGAGAAACTAGTAAGAAACATAGGAGAAGAAAGTTGGGGTGTGCAGGATTTTCTGATTTCACAGGGGCAAGGACCATACTGCATCTTGGAAGATCTGTCCAAAAGGCCTGCAAATATTACATATGGTCAACTCTTGGCTATGTCTTCTGAGAAGAGGCGGGAGCTGCGACAGTGGACTCAATGCTCGACGAAGGAAGGAGGTTGAGGTCCCTGTTTTGGAGGCAGAGGCAGATCCCTATGCTCCACAAGTTGAGGTATTATGTAATGGTATTTCAATTCATGATGTCTTAGTTGATGGAGGTGCTGCAGTTAATGTAATGACCGAGTCTGTAATGAATATGTTGGGTTTAAAAATTGATCGCCCTTCAACACTTATGTTAAGGTCATTAAATAAGGGAAAAACTAAACTAGAAGGTGTAGTTTCAAATGTGGCAATATCTGTTATGGGTGTTATATGTGTGGTAGACTTTCAGGTGATGAAAAATGGTACTGTTGCGTACCCAATGTTGCTGGGAAGACCATGGCTAAGGAGAGTTCATGCAAGAAACTACTAGAATGAAGGCTTCATGACACTTGGACGTGGTAGAGAGAGGGTGAAGATAAACGTGATCCCTCGACATCATAAGGTAAAACCTGTGGATTCAAGTGATGAAACTGATGATTGGACATCCTCTGATTACTCTAGTACTAGTGAAGTGGACACTGAAGATGAAGAAAGTGAGGTTGATGTTTCAGTCATGGATATCCTTCCAGTCACACCGACTCATGACCCCATAAAATTATCTAAAGAAGAAGTTGATGATCGTCTCCAACAAATAAAGATTGGTGATGTTGTGATGGAGAGTGAGAAGGAATCCTACCTCCAGCTCTTTCGAAGGTACATACACATATTCACTTTTGATTACAAGGAACTCCGTCAAGTAAGTTGGGTAGAACATTCCATTGAGCTGGTAAATGGTGTTAATCCTATAAAGCAAATGCCATATAGAATGAATCCTAATTTTTCCAAGACTGTAAAAGAAGAAATAGATAAGTTTCTTGATGCAGGATTCATATTTGCTGTGGAGAATTCATAATGGGTTTCTCTCATTGTGATCTCAATAAAAAAGAATGGGAAGCTACGCATTTGTGTTGATTACAGGAAGCTCAATAAGGCAACAAAGAAGGATCATTACCCTCTTCCATTCTCAGATCAAATCTTAGACGAAGTAGCTAACCAAGAGTGTTATATTTTTGCTGATGGATTATAGCGGATACAACCAAGTCCGTATAGCGAAGAAAGATCAGCTGAAGACCACGTTCACCATTCCTTCGGGAACGTTTGCTTATAGAGTTATGCCTTTTGGGTTGTGTAATGCTCCAGCAACATTCCAGCATTTGATGAATAGGGTGTTCGAACCCTACATTGGGACCTTCATCAGAGTATTTCTGGATGATTTTTACATCTATGGGAGCAAGTTAGACCACCTGCACCAGATGGAGACAACATTTTAAATGTTAGATGAAGCACAAGCCTCACTAAACCCTAAAAAGTGTGTCTTTGGATGTTCTAAAGGTGTTTTGTTAGGGCATGTTGTATCCAGAGATGGTATTGGTACTGATCCTGATAAAGTTTCAAAAATCAAAGATTTACCATTTCCTATGAATAGAAGTAAGTTGAGATCATTTTTAGGCCATGTGGGTTACTATAGAAGGTTCATCAAGAATTTCTCAAAGATTTCACAGCCACTAACCCAGTTCTTGAAGAAGGATGTTACTTATGAACCAGGAAATAAGGCACATGAAGCTTTTGGACAACTGAAGGAAGCCCTGGTGTCTTCACCTATTTTAAAGAATCCAGATTGGAGCAAGCCATTCATTGTGTACACTAATGCCTCAGATGCAGCATTAGGAATTACTTTGAGCCAAAAGGATGAAAATGGGAATGAACATCCAATTTACTTTGGGAGTAGACAAATTAGCAGTGCTGAGGTAAATTATACTGTAACTGAAAAAGAGGCTCTGTCTATCATTTTTGTTGCAAAGAAGTTTAGAAATTACTTGCTAGGGCAGAAATTTATAGTTCTAACATGTCATCAGGCTCTAAAAAATATTGTAAATAATCCTAACCCATTAGGGAGGATAGCAAGATGGATAATTTTGCTTCAAGAATTTGAATTTGATATTATAGATAGGCCAGGAAAGAAGCATGTCAATGCAGATGCACTCTCTCGAGTCTATGATGGTTTAGGATCATCTTGTGATGATGATGATTTCCCCGATGCAGCATTGTTATCTGTTGACATAATCTCTAGTGAATACATAGATATTTGGAATTATCTAAATGAATTCAAGTTTCCTGATGGTGTCAATGCAAATACTAAGAGAAAGATTACTCAAGCCAATCGTCCATATTCTATTCTACATGGAGTATTATTTCAAATAGGACCTGATGGATAGTATAAGAGGGCAGTTGGACGTGGATCAAGGAAAGGAACTGCTAGAAGAATTCCACAATGGTACATGTGGAGGGCACTTCTCTAGACAACTTACAGCAAGAAGGATCTTGGATGTAGGTTATCACTGGCCCACTCTTTTTAAATATTGTTATAATTATTATAAGACATGTGATATTTGTTAAACACATGATAACCGTAAGACTTCATTAGCTCCATTATGTCCTATTCTTCCACTTAGTCCCTTTGAAAAGTGGGGAATAGACATTGTAGGTCCACTTCCAACTACCTCACGCCAAAATAAGTATATTGTAGTTGCCACAGATTATTTAACCAAGTGGGTTGAAGCTAGGCCATTGAAAACAGCTTCCATGGATGAGGTGTCAAGGTTCATATATGAACGCATTGTCACCAGATTTGGTTGTCCATTAGAAATTGTAACAGATCAAGGAAGTCACTTCATTAATGAGGTAGTAGAAGGCCTAGTCAATAAATTTTCTATTAAGCACAGGAAGGCAACAACTTACAAGCCAAGCACAAATGGACAGGTGGAACGAACAAATTTTGTGTTGTGTCAAATTCTAGCAAAAGATGCAGCCTTGCAGGTACATAAGTGGGATAAAAGGATTCATGCAGCATTGTGGGCATATAGGGCAACATCAAAGTCAGCAACAGGATACTCCCCATTTCAGTTGGCCTATGGCATTGATCCAGTTCTTCCTATTGAGTTTGATATTCCCACTGTGAGAGTTATGAAAAATGAAAGGATGGATGAAAGTGATTCAGTAAAAGAAAGGTTGGTACATCTTCATTTGCTAGAGGAAATGAGGGAAATAGCTAAGGATACAAGCTATAAGAAGAAAATGAAGCAGAAGGAATACTTTGATCAAAAGATCCGTTGGTCTCCATTTCATGTGAATGACTTGGTTCTAGTATATGATTCCAGATACAAAAAAAGAAGACAGAGAAAATTTCTTCCAAAATGGATGGGGCCCTACAAAATAGCAGTTGTGCATGAAAATGGTACGTACCGACTAGAGGAATTGGATGGCACTCCCATTACGAAATGGGTCAACCACGACAAGTTGAATATTTTCCAAGCACCAGAATAGTCTACTCCGAGGACGGAGTAGAAGCTAGGAAGGGGGAAGATGTCGACACTAAAATTTTCCTCCATAATTTCTATTTCATTAATGTATGTATTAGGAATAGGATGTTGTTAAGTATAATTAGTAGTAGCGTCTGATAGAAGATAACGGCGCTGCAGTACAGTCGCCGCCAATAATGTCTAGTACGGTAATAGTCAAAAGTACAATAGGAATGTTGTGGTAAAAAGTAAATATTTGTCGTAAGTGGTCCCGTAATGTTAAAATGTCAAAGTTTGGGTAAGTAGAGAAGTAGGGTCTACATGATTAGGAATTAGAAATATTATATTGGTAATAAGGACAAGGAGTGAGGTCATAAATATTTTGTGTATTTTATTTGTAAAAAGTCTAAAAATGTGGAACCCATGTGAAATGATAAGGTTTATCTTATCTTAAAAGATAAGCTTACATGTACAGATAAGAGTTAAGGTATGGAATATGATTCGTCAGAGTGGATTTCTTATCCTATCTTAGAGATAAGATGGATAAGCCTGGAAGTTCTATAAATAAAGAGGCCACCCCCCTCATTTAGCATAGAAGGAAGTAGTGAGAAATATTGTATGAAGTGTGTAAAGGAAGCCATCAGTTTAAAGGTGTGTTGAAGAAGCCATTAAGAGGTGTAATTGTAAAGTTTCTCCCATAGTATTGGTGGAAGGCAAGTGAAGTCAATAACACTTGAAGTACCTCATGGGTGAGATTGTAACAATTTCATGTTAATATTATAATTTACTTTGATATTTTAGATTTGTCATCATTTCATGTCTTATCATAGTCGATGGTATTCTTGTGTTATGTTTGTTGTTTTGTTTCCAGATTACATCCACCAAACTAAAGGTTGTGCATTAGTAAATAATCATAACATGAGGAGTTCCCGGTGAAGAATTATCATAGTGTCGGATTGGTGATGACATTACCTCCTCCTTGATGGTATCAGCAATGATTGGGTTGTATGGCCTTTGTTTCTTCCTGAAGGGCTTAACACCCTGCTTCAAAGGAATTGAGTGATGCATTTTATTTGGCTAGAAGGATTTGAGTTCGTCATAAGAGTAGGCCAAGACATTTGATTATTTCTCGAGTAATGGAACAAACCTTTTTTTTTCTTCACGCGAACAACATTTTCTAATATTGACCATCTTTAGCTCCTCCGGGGTACAAATATTTTCTTTATCAAAATCAGCTGGGCACCAAGAAGATTACTTTTCTTTCTCTTGAATGAATCTGTCATGTTTGTCAAATAGGTATTCTAAAGAGACTAGGCCTTTGGGAATTTTGTTCCCTTTCAATTTGATTATTCCCTCTTCATAAATCCCTTCAATTCCTTCTTTCTCTTCTTTGGGGACTGCTTCTTGGTGTGGATTTTCACCTCCTTCAAAGAAGAGATTATTGAAATTATCCCTTTGCTCTAAAAAGGCTAGAATTTGCTTATAAAAAACTTAAAGACTTGACATTGATTTGCATTGTCTGGTACACTAGGGCTGAATACCATTTGAATGGTCACTTTGTCTTTACCAAAAGAAGCATGAGGTGTCACTATGGAAGCTCAAAACTGCAAGAGAATCAACAATTTTATCTGTTCCCTTGGAATAACTTCAATGGAAAATACATCAAAAGATTTGATGCAGTCCCACACTCTATTTCTGTAATGCCAGAGTCTTGGATTCTTCACCTGATATTATTAGTGGACCTCCTTTACTACAACCTTTACATCACCTCGGCATCTCAGTTTCTTGATTCCCATGTCCTCTGCTGCACTCATGCCTAATATTAGTGCTTCATACTCTACAATGTTATTTGTATTATCAAATTTGAGCTTGTAGGAAAATTGGAACAACTCATTAGAAGGAGAGTACAATAATACACCAGCTCCCAAGCCCGCATTGGAATGACTACCATAAAATTACATTTTCCAAATTTGATCTTCCTCTTCCCCTATGAGAAGTGGTAAGTTATCCTCTTTTTTTTATGTGAGGAAGTAGTTTCCTAGCCCACAATCTTGATAGAGAATGTTTTCTTTCAGATCATTAGACTTTCGTATGTGAAATTCATCTTTCTTACTGGTAGTAACTTCTTCATCTCACTTTTTACTAGGATAGTTGTAGATGATCAATCCATTTTTATCTCTCCACCTAGGTCTCTGCAGAAAATCCTACTCACTAGCACACCAAAGGATGCTGGCATGTCTGCTACCAGTATGGTTAGGAACACCTTCTTGTCTTGAAAATCAACTAGTGCTACCTGTGCATATTTGATTCTTCCTACCCATGGCACTTGTTTGTATTCCATTAAGTAGTAGGTTCCATTTACCCGGGTCAAGGTGAGGTCTAGAGAATTTTCAACTTTGGATAGCATCACATTATGTGAGGCTCTAGAATCTATGATACAATTATTTAGTTGGAATCCTTTAATGAGGAGTGACAAGTAAAAAGGTTCAACCCTGTTGGTTTTGGAGGAACTGAGGGCTATCATGTTTTAGGAAGGTGGTTTGGATGGTGTGGGCAGTAAGCCTTTAGAATTAGGACTCGAAGATACAAGGTTACCACCACGATATACATTAATAAACCTGTCAAATTGGGTAGGGTGTGTTTGTAGGTATTCTATTTCTAAGAGTTGGACTTTGGTTTTTCTTGCATGTTCCACAAAGTTAAATGGGGTTATAGTGGGTGAGGAAGAGGTTCTGTAAATGGAGGAATATTTACATTGTAGAGGATTTTCTACTTTGGGTGTTGAATTCTCCTTCTTGGGTGTAGCAATTTGCTTGGAAGGGAGTAAGGGTGTAGCTTTTTATTTAACCTTAGATGTTTTTGTAGGAACACCATTTAAAGGAAAATTGATCTTAGAAACTTTTTTCCTGGGAGAAGAATTAGATGACGTACTTGGCATAGTAGCATGATCCCTGACAACCAGTGAGTCTGGTTTTTATATGGCCGACAACATATAAGGTGCTAATGGTGATCCTCTACTGATGATTTTATTTTGTGTGACCTCTGGAGGAGAATCTTCTTTATTATTCTTATCCTTTACCACAACCGTTAAGGATGAAGCACTTTTCCTAGATTACATGCACGAGTGAAAAGAAAACATGAGAAACTTGGAGCTTCTTCATCATCAAATTACTCAATTAGGCCATTGTGCATATCGGCTTCCTCGACCTCAAGATAGTTTTCATAGTCTTCCATATTTTCTTATTCACTTTCATCAATTTTTGCTTCCTCCTCCGAATCTTTGGTGTCACAAATGGCATTTACTTGTGGTGCTTTAAGAGTCAAGCTAACAAGGAGGTGGAGAAATCCTTGCCATATCTAGAGGGTTTGGTTTCCTTGAAGCATTCTGCATTGTGATCGAAGATAATTGCTTCTTCAAGGAAACCAAGTCATTTTCCATTTTTTGGAACATTGAATCTGTGGTGACAGAGTTTGAATTATAACTCTTTTACTTTCCATTGGGGCATTTCACCTTTCTGGAAAGGATTATATCATCATCAGTTTCTATTGCATAGTCATTGGCTTCCCTCAATGTTCTTGGTTAGGCTCTTCTGAGGAAGAAACCTACTTCTAATTACAAATAACTAATGAAAAACCTCTTCAAATTATTTTTCGTTGGCACCACATCCTCACGGATCCTTCTTATCACTCTATCATATCTTGCTACGAAGTCCCTCATTGACTCAGAAGTTTATTTCTTCATTTTTACCAATTAGACCAACAGATCCTGACAATCTTTTGTGCTCTTGAACCTATGTTCGAGTGCACTTCTTATATCCTCCCAACAGGTGACAAACCTCGGGGGTAGCATGTAGAACCATTTGGTATATTTCTCTTGAAGTGACTCCATAAATAGTTAGACTGACACATATTCATCCTCAACACCCAACAAACTAAAAGCAATGATAAATGACACTACATGCTCTTACGAAAGTTGAGAACCACCCCCTTTGAATTTTGGGAAGTTTTTTCTTGAACCTCTTGGTAGATCATGGAGTTTTTGAGCAAGAGCTAGTGGATCAGTGTTTCCTCCCCATGGTACATTAGGCCTATGGGCCTCATGATCACATTCATGCTCACGATCATGATCCCCCATTCTATTTATGTTTCTAGCTTCCAACCTTGCTAAGGCTGTAGGTTTTTCTGCTGCTCTTTCATCTGCCTCGGCTTGAAGTCTCTCAATTTATTCAAGTTGAGATCTTATTTCTTCGTTGGCTCTCACCTCTCTTTCTCTAGCTTCTTATTTTGTCTCCATGTCAGTGAAATCTACAAGGTTCTCGTTGATGTATGGAAATTCACCATCCAAAGAATTGGCAACACTCAGGTTCCCAACATGAGCGGTTTCTTAAAAAGGAAGCCTCTGGATTCCGAGTAGCTCTTGTCTCTTTTGAAGAACCTAAAAAATGGGATCAGTTTGTCCTCTTTGTCTCTATTGCTGGGTGTATATTCTATCCACCAGATTGAAAATCTATGCTCTTCTTCGCGATGCTAGAATTTTTCTTCGCCTCTCCAATTCAGTAGTGCATTCTTCCTCAAGGTCCAGAATTCTAGCGGAAATTAAGTAGTTATTGGCACTTTTTCTATTATGCCAGATAGCTTCCCTCAAATCTAAAGAAACATCTTCTTGGACGTGGAAGATAAATTTGGGTCAATCAACAGGAGGGTTTCCTAGAATAGCCATGATTTGAATCCATGTGGCTCATATAGCCATTCAAATTCTAGAATTTTTTCTTTTTTGAATTTTGAATTTTCTGACCTTGCGGTTGCATTTAGGTGTAGATGCTACTAAATTTTCCCCACAGTGGGCACCAAAAATTGTTGGCGAGAAAATTTTTCAGGTGGATAAATTTGTGAATTCCGTGCTAATGCTCTACAAATCTAAGTCCCTCTACTTAATCAGTGCAGCTGTCGTGTATGTATGCATGATAAAATGTGGATTTCTGTGGTGGCCTTTCAACTGGGGATCCAATAGGGGCACTTCAATGACCCTACGGAAAAGCTAGCAATCTCCTTCTAGGGAATAATTTATTTGAAAGTGGGAAAGGGGGTGAGAATGGAGGTAGGAGAACTAATGTTGCAGGTAGAAAACCAGATTCTTGCGCACACACTAGTTAGAAATTTAAACACATGCATTTATGAGAAGAAACAACCTTGCAAATGGTAACAAGACAAGATAAGATTGTGAACTAAAAGTTTCTAAAAACTCCTCATCAAAGAGGCTACAAAATCCTTCTTCTTGTATTGATGCTTAAACAGAGGTTGTACATAATGTGGGAATGGAATAAATTTGAGAATGGAGGAAAGTAGAAGAAAATGGATATCTCCTTTCCTTTCTCTAAGTACAATGCTCTTGTGAGTTTACAAGATCAATTGTCCCCTTTATAATAGGGTGATGAAGCCATTAAATATCTTGCAAGAAACGATTTACAATATTTTTCAATCATTTGCGCCCATTCAAATTCTTAATTCGTGAAGAAACGCTAATGGTGTAAAAAAACCATAATTTTCGTAATGCAACCATTACACTCATTTTGTAACTTTAAATTTGAACCATTCATCTTGCCTTTAAAACTTTAAACCAAAGTTGTCCACGTGGGAGAAATTTACTGGAGCCAGAATGGAGGATGCCTTTTGTATTTTGTGACTTTATAGAGATTTGGCATTTTTTACATTTTTGGTCCGCTCACCTGATTTTGATATGGTTTTGACACATTGCCTTACTTGAGTGGACACAGAGATGCGGGTCACTTTTATAATTTTTCCTTTTTTCAATGCAGGCTCAAAAATACAAATTGCTCCGTCAGCCCACCTCCCCGCTTTGACCTTCAATGCGGGCTTAATATTTTAATTTTTCCTTGGCGTGGACGGGGTTGTGGGTCACTTTTTAACTTTAAGCCCCTTCAATGAAAACATGGTTTAAATTCTTAAATATCCCCAATGGCCCACTTCCCCACCTTTATTTTCAATGTGGGATTAACATTTGACTTTTTCCTCATAGCATGATTGGGGCTACGGGTCACTTTATGACTTTTAGCACTTTTTATAAAAAAGGCTCAAAACCTTAAATTTCTTCATCGGCCCCCCTTGACTTTCAATACGGGCTCAACATTTAACATTTTCCTCATTTTCACCACAATGCCTCAAAATGCAAACAGGACCTGTCCTGCTGCATCCAATTAGATATGTCCACATACCCATGTATAATTGGGCCAAAATTTGATGAGGAAGAAAATACCTATCATTCATGACTATGGAAAAATGTAGAGAAGAAGAAAACTCCACCATTTCGCTTCCAATTTTCAAATTTCTTTCGCAAACCAAGGAATTGAAAACAATACAAGGTTCGATGATCCATGGCCATAGAAATATTGACAATTTCAATCAAATGAGGACAACAAAAAAATAGTCACGCATTCCAGAAAGGAAAATGGAAAATTCATCAAAATCTGCAGACTGGAGAGTTTAAATAACTTCAAAGCATGAATTTATCTATCTTTTTGAACTTCCAACTTTACTTGAACACTTTTGAAGGGTGTGATCTCAACATTTTTTAATTTGACTTTAAAAATGAGGGGGGTATTTTTAGGGCAACAACAAGATTGCACCAAGTTATCCTTTATATCAGTAGTACTCACAATATTTCCAAAAATCTTATCATTAGAAGACCCTATTTTAGGGTACAGACCAATTATGCCTTCCTTGTTTATCATCACTCCTCTCACCTTCTTAATTATCATGTTCACCAAGTAGCTTCTAGAGGTTACTCATTCTTGTTAAACAATTCCTTTCTATCTTCTTGTCATGTTTATGCTTGTTATACTAAGATCATGTTATTCCTATTCTTGAACTTTGAGTTCGTCTTAACCATTTCAGATCATCCTTGAAATTTATACTACTTCACAACTTCTTAACATGAGGGTAGACTCCTGTACACTTTCCTTTCCTTCCCACACCTTGAGAACCACTTAGTTTATTGTGACTTCATTTTTTCATGGTTATCATCACATTTGAGCCTCTCTAGCAAACATTTAGTTTTGACTGAGTACAGAGTTTACAAATCTTACACATTATGCACCTAACATCATTGTATATTGACAATATTGACTCTACTTTCACAATTCTTTATACATGATCATGGACACCTCATATTTCACATAGATGAATTCTTGTTGGTCACCTTACAAATTTGAGTCATCTTGAAAAAACTTTTATGTCTTACATACACGCTATACAACTTGGTTTTAACATGGCATACTTCAATGTTAACCCATGATTAACTTACATAATTTGAAAACCTCTAAACCTTATTGTGACTTCTTCAAGATTCACATGACTAACTATTTATCGTGGACTAGATCAGTTATTCTGAACACTTAATACTTAGCTAGGTAACTTGTTTGACCATATTACAAACTTGAGTCTTATTGACACGACATAATAGAAATCATAAACAAAATTTGTACCTTGAAGACTTGGTGAAAGCTATGGACTATTATGTAATCCTGAGCAGGACTTGTCTAGATAAGACTTTGACAACTTTGGACTAATCACAAGACAACTTACCTTTTTTTTAGGACCTATATACAAACTACAAAGGATGACTCTTTGACAATAGTGTTAATAAAACATACTCTTCTTAATGCACACACCTATTTAAGACCAAACACACTTTTTTCAGATCATAATAGACTATATAATGTTCATTTGACTCGTGAAACATTTCTTGAAGCCTAGGATGAATATCACACCATATACTATGATACAATTTGAATGGAGCTTGATGAACTATTCTTGACTAGCTAGGTAAAGTTATGAAACCAATTTTTTTAATTTAATGAGCTATCATGACCTTCACATTTGCAACACATATCAATCTTGGAAATAGACCTTAAGAGAGGGATTGACCCACCATACCTTTTGACTGGTGATACATTTACAACATGAGAAGTATTTTATCACCAGCTACCGATAGTGACTCTACTTCAAGAACACACCAATACTTCTTTCAAGTATAATATTCCTTCTAGAACCGTAGATAAGGTACACCATGCTTGTTAGATCACCTTAGAATAACATAGAGTCATCAAGGAAGTATGATGACTTGATCATCTCTTTTTTCCTTTTTCACTTTCTCATTCTTCTTTAATGTCCTTTTTGATGTTATAATTTCTTCTACTATGTCCTCATCACCTAATTGAATTCTTGAAATACATGTATGATGAACTTTTTTCCCTTGTTTTCTCTTAGATATAGCTAGATAATATTCATGATTGGCACTAGGCTTGATACAATCCTTCTCAACCTTATCAACACTTTATAATTTCTTGTTTAAGCTGGTCTCTCTCATGAATTTTGCTAACACACTCTTAGGATTGGTTTTCACTTTGTATACCTTCTTAACTTTCCCTTTTCCTACTTAAGTTATACTTTTATTCCTTGGAGGTTGATTTTGGTAAAAATTTATTGCAAAGTGCCCAATTTTATGACAATTGAAACACACAACTTGATTCTTGCTTATATATGAGTATGGACTGAGATTCCAACTATACTCAGCGCTATCATGACAATAACACTTACTAGAAGCATGTCCAATACTGTTAAAATTATAAAATACTATCTTATTCATTTCTCTTGAGTCTTCTATCCTCCAAAGTTGATTAGTTGGTTCATAAAGGAAGTATTGATCTATCTGACCTTTCTCTTTACATTTTAAACGTACTATATTATTTTCTTTCTCATCTATTTTTCCCCCCATGGATGGTCATCCATGACATGCTTTCCACATTCCTTATTTGTCCAAACTTGTGACAAGAAAAGTAATAATCGTTAAAGGTTATTTCATACCTGGATGCATTTGGTTTCGTGATTTATTTAGGCCTTCTTGAATTTTCCCCTTGGTCATCTTCATGTTTGATTTTTTTCTTAGACCATCCATGTCATCTTCACAAATCTTCATAGGTTCTTCTTTGAATCCTAGTCATGTCTTATCACCTGTTTTGTTTTGACTATCTAGAATTCCATTCAAAGCTTGAAATCTCTTTTCCATCTTTCCATACATCTTTAATATTAATTTTCCTACTTCTAGTTCATTTTTAAAGGATATAAATTCCTCTCCATGTATCATACAATTGTCTTCTTTTTCACTAAGGGATTTTATCACTTTGTCAACTTGAGGCTTCAAATCTGTATTGAGTTTGAGGTACTCTTATTCTTTAACTTTGAGAGAGGTTGTGACCAAATTTGTTTAGGATTCAAGTTATTTGAGTACATATTCATGTTCTTCATCTTTCTACTACTTCATTTCCTCAAGAATATTGATTTTCTCTTCATATTATCTCACCATTAGTTTCAATTTTTGGTTCTTTCTTCATTGGTGTTTCAATTCCTCCAGTGAACTTATCAATTCTGCTTCAAGATTTACTTCATCATCATCTTCATCTAATATTTCATCTTCATTGTGATACTTATCTCTTAAAATTCTTTTGGATATTATCTCTATAGCCATGTTTGTGTTTCAAAAGGACCTCCTCCAAGATATTAGACTTGATTCAAGAGGAATAGGCTCCGATACCAATTATTTGAAATCATAGGCATTGAGAGGGGGTTGAATAAATACTTATTCAAAATTTGACAAAAAATTAAATTTCCTTAACTTTGTTATGATGAAACCACAAAATCATTGACAAAAAATCAACAAGAGAACACACATAGGGAGACAATATTTATAGTGGGAAAACCATAAAGGAAGAAAAATCCACTGAAACCAAGAACTAGCTTGGACAAATTGTCCTATAAATCTTACAATAATTTCACTATTGATCATCCACTCAACTTGAATAATTAACTCAAACACTTTAGTCAAGTTGTCACTTGACCTTTATAAATTTTCTACATGTATGGAAAATTCAAATCCAAACTCTTAAATCAATCTTCTACTTGATCTTTTGTAAGCTTCCACTTAAGAGGAAGCATCAACTTCCTGTGTTCTAGGAATCCACTTAGAATTTTTCACAATGTTTTGATCAATTTTTTTGTGTTGTCTCTCACATTCATCTCACCTTGTAGACACAAAATCATTCACTCTGGATAATTATCTAGTCCTAATTACATACTACTATTCAAATGATTCCTAAGTAAGAAAAGTACTAATCAACACATGTCTTTGGCCACCTTTCTTTGTCTTATGTTGATCCTTTTAGTCTTGGACCTTTGTTTGCTCAGTCTACCTTATTATACTCATGATTTTATCATCTTGGACACCAACGCCTAGCTTGGACATCAATTTCAAGCACCCTCGTACCCACTGGGCGCCCTTGACCCCTTTGTATGTTACTCACACTTTTTGGGTCCTTTCTAGCCGTTTGAGCATAATATCTATTTAGTATTCATAACTTTTGGGGTTAATTACAAAATTCAAGAAAGGAAATCATATAAATATAAATTTATGTGATCATAATAAAGGACCAAACACTAAGCATTAGATATTACCTCCTAAGTTTGCATCCTTCAAGAATCTAAGATCTCCATTGTATCCATCTAGCACCATCACAAGGGACACAATGGATGGTTATTTTGCATACACATCATAGGATGGAATTTTATTCTATTACATTTCTTTACATCTAGCTATTCTCGCTATCAAGTACGACACACATAAGAACCACCTAGGGCACAATTCCGCACACATGCATAAAACTACATTGAGTTTGATATGTAGTGCAAGATCACTCGTAAGTTCACCATTGTGATAGATGAGGAAAAATTGAACCCTCATTATGCATCTTTCCTTTTTTGGATTTGATTTCTACTTGATGGTTTTACAGGTTCATATGTCATTGCAGGTTTCTAGCGACCTCGGTGATCTTGGTGTGACCTTAGAGAGACAAAATGCGACTAAAAATGAATAAATTTTGACAGCTTAGAGGAGGTTTTATAATATTTTTCGTAGACTCAGGCACCCATAAATAGGCCTAGGGTACCCATGGGTGCCCCTATCCCTTTCCATGTGCCCCAGTCCAGCCAATCTCTCTGGATCTACATTTTTTTTGGGTCTCTTTGCGAAGCTCATATCATTTTGTTCACTTGGTTATAACTTTGAAACATTCCATATTTCACTATGAATCAACTAAGGATTATCACCCTCTCTTTGCACTTAGGGCTTTCTACTTCATTACTTAGTTTTCTTGGGTTTATTTCATATACTTAATTACATATTTATTTTACTACTACAATAGCATTATATTAGGCTCTTATTTACATTTTATCTTAATCATTTTGGTGAGTCCCAGTCATGATCGATCTTTTAGATCCTTCGTAGGTATATAATCTTCACTATCATGGCTCCTAAAATTCCTCAAATTTATTTGTATGACTTAATTCAATTGCATCCTAATTGCCAAGTTGTTTTGAAAAAATCCCTAGACACCATGTATCTCCCTACCAATACGTTGCCACATCAAGTGAGTGTTAGTTTAGACCGCCTATCTGAAGACCCTAGTCTTCATGATCTTCCATCTAATCAATCTATGTTGGACTCAATTCAAAAAAAGTATTCTTTATTTCAAGACAAATTTTAGGTTATGGAAACCATAATTACATCTCTCAAATTTAAAATCCAACATCTTAACGATGATTATCAGGCTCATGTTTATTCTCCTTCTCCATCCCATCTTCATTCTATGTCATCTACATGTTCTTGAATCTGTGAGCCTCAAGTCTTTCCATTACTGGAGCCTCTGACATTTAATCATAATGCTAAGCAAAATGACATTCTTACTAATCACCTGAGTCATCAACTGATCACTTTCCCATCTACTCATGGCTATCCTCTATCATCTAATGAAATATCAGGGTCATCTATATTATAATTATCATTTAATTAATGGACATAATGACAATGATTTCTATGATTTATGAAGAAGATTCAAGAATCTTGAGATTCAATGATTTATCTCATTCACTGCACAACATCATGTTACATCAACCTCTCTAATTGTTACATCTCAATGGGTTCCTAAATTTGTTTTATCTATGTCTAGTGAACACCATCCTATTACCTCTAGTGTGCCTTCTTTGGCTAGTCAAGTGAAACCTATTTAACCCACTCAACCTCATTTTAAGGATGGTCCCACTTCTCTTCCACTTAACCTATCTATGACATTACCAAGTCAAACTAAGAAATCACCTCTCAAGATTATTTCTCCATCACCTCCTGCTACTAAATCATCTACGATATCACAAATCCAATCTAAGCAACCTCCTCTAAAACTTAGTTCAACCTGGATTCCATTCAAGTCTTCCAAAACTTTACGAAGTAATCCACCATTGTGCAAGGTCCCTCCCTAATCACCACTCCCACAACCAATCACTTTTTTTCAAAACAAATTCTCCTTCTATTGATGGTCAAGACACATTTCAAACTCTGTCATTGTCACATGGTCCTAATGTTTCTTCCAACGCTCCACAACTGCTTAATCTCTTGTAGGTGAATTTTCTCACCTCATTTCCTAATGACGCACTCTTGTATTTTAGTTCCCACTTGACTATTAAGGGCATCCTATACACATGAACCTCACACACAACACACTAAACCACACATTTCACAATGCACACTTCAAATCTCCAACACACATTTACCATCCTACACATCTTTGATGTCATCTTATTACATCTACTATACATCTTACACACTTTGCACTTTCTACCCATTACACATCTTATGCCTATGCAACCTTTGCTTCTTCCTAAACATCATACATATTTTGCACTTTCTACATCTGATATTCATATCTTCTTCTATACATCATAAAATTTTTGTGCTACATACTATGCACATCTTCAACATCATCTTCTGACATATATTAGGCATCATACACACTTTGTGCCTCCCACACTTATGCATTCTATAAATATTGGGTTGCACATTACACATCATCACACTGAACATGTTCAACACACATATTTCTATCATTGCATAGTCACATTACACATTACACATCTCACACATCACGCATCATAAACTTTGGATATCTTCTCTTGTAGAGTCAACTACACATACTCCTACATGCCACAATAATTACGCTATGAATAACTCTACTTACATGGTCCATAATCAACTACTAAAGGTATACATCTCAAATGGACCTCATCACACTCACACGTTTAATCACAAACTCTACACTTTGCACTTTGACAATCACATCTTCTTAGTACACACAATTAAAACGAATTCCCAATTACACGCTCTCATTTACAGATCATTCTTGACTGCTCATGGGGCATAAATAAATGAAACTCATTTCATACATACACATCCACTAAGGGGGAACATTTCCCCTTTCATTCACATTGTATTCTATTCCATCTCATCCACATCATACTTCATATCTTGGTCGCAATTAGTCTTTATTACATTTACTTAGTACATACACATCATATTACACATGCTAGATACATATTTTGTATGCATTATATTTATCATACAAACATGTGCATTCACTTGATTTCTAGTTTTGATCTTAGATTATATATATCTATTACATGCAACATGGAATTTTGGTGCAATACCTCATACTAGTCCCACAATGGCTCCTTGGGGCATCCACTTTCATACACTATAGGTGTTATTGTTTCATTTTGTTTCATAGAACATTAATTTATCATCTTATAAATTCTTTGACATAATATTTATCTTTCTAAAATACTAACGGGTGATTCATGTGAAGCATTTGTTATGAAGGTCTATTTATTTCCATGGTTATCTATTACATTGTTTTTAATTATTTTATTTTTGTTTATTCTTGTCTGTGGGATTTCCCCTTTTTATTGTGTGCACACTTTTATGTTTATGGCCAATATGGCCTTGATTATCATGCAACATCGTGAGTGATGTATCATGTTTGTAACCCACTTTTCGCAATCTATAATATTTTCTTGCATTTTTACTTTCATCTTAGATTACACATTGTCTTCAAGTATTCTAGATTACATTTGACATGCATGTTTTATTGTACTAACACTTGTCTCTTAGCCACTTTGTTTGTGTGTGCCTTGGTTTCTACCAAGAACATTCCATTCCCCTTGTAGGGCATAATTTTAGCATAGCACTCGATCCTTCTTTTGGCCGCATACTCCTTTAGCGACGTCCCATGCACCCCAATCAAGGGGGCATCATTTGGGTGAATTAGTCACCATATATAATGTTATAAATAACAAAGCATAGTACTAGGAAAGAATAGTTTTTAGTTTCCAACAAGGCTCAGAATCAGACTTGGGTCCTTATCATAGTGAAGTCCTTCTTGGATTCCAGTAAGTAGGGGGCATATCTTTAGAATTTTGCAGTTCAACAAAGTTTTTTGGTTTGTCACAGAGAATTTTAATAGGGTAAAGGGTTCTTTAGCACTGGTACATTTACATTGATGAAAAGTACACAGCATATACAATGGTGTTTTTATTCCAGGGAGTAATTAAAGGTTAGAGGATTACACAAGAATTTAATCTCTACACTACTTCTTCCGTGACGTAGGATTACCCAAAAATCCAAAATTTCAGAGTGCTCTACAAATTTGTGAAGTGATTAAAGGTTTGAGGATGACATTAGACTTTCCTCCCTATACTTATTTTGTCGTGGCATGAAATTTCCCAAAAAACTCACCCTTCATCAACATCTTCAAGATCCTTTCTACACTCTTTTCTCATCATAGATCATGTGCACATGTTATTTTTTCACATTTTTAGCATTTTTACATACTTTTTACACACACATATATGCTTATTTGAATAATTTATCATTCTTCTCTTTTTTAAGTCCATCTATATGGGAAGTGGTATTCAACATCATTGACCTCATCAAAAAATCAATGACAATGACATTGAGATGAACAACAGGTACATTGTGACATCTACACATGTATTTTCACCCTAGGTTCATTTTCATTACTAATTTTTTAGCTTTCTCCTCCTTAGCATCCACGCTTCACATTGTTATCACTCCACGCTTTTTCTAGTACCTCGGCACACTTTCATCATCAAACTACATGGTTATCAAGTAAACATCTTTATCTACTTTATGTTACCAAGCTCTCTGCTCACTAACATAAAGTGGGGTAAAATATAGATATAAAATCGTGCACTTTGGGTAATTATCTAGTCCTGATTACATATTAATATTCATATGATTCATAAGTAAGAAAAGTACTAATTAACCCATGTCTTTGGCCACCTTTCTTTGTATTATGTTGCTCCATTAAGTTTTATACCTTTGCTTTCTCAGTCTTCCTTATTTTACTCTATATTTTATCATCTTGGACACCAACGCCTAGCCATGATGCCATCACCAGGCACCCTCATCTCATCTAGGCACCCCCATCTCATCTAGGCACCCCTGACCCTTTTGTACTTTATTCACAATTTTTGGGTCCTTTCTAGTTGTTTTAGCATCTCATATTTTTGGTAGTTGACATTTTTGGGGTTAATTATGAAATTCAAGCAATGAAATCATATAAATATAAAGTTATGTGATCATAATAAAGGACCAAACACTAAGCATTAGCTATCACCACTTAAGGTTGCATCCACCAAACATCTAAGAACTCCATTACATCCATTTAGCACCATCACAAGGGACACAAGGGTTGGTTATTCCACATACACTTCATCAGAGGGAAGTTCATTTTATTCCATGCATAAATCTATTACATTTCTTTACATCTAACTATTTTCTACTATCAAGTGTGACATGCACAAACGCCACCTAGGGCACGATTCCAAACACACACACATGCACATAGAACTACATCGGGTCTTATATGTATTACTTGGATAATTTCATGTACTACCTAAGGTTCATATTCAAGAGAAATGAAACACTTCAATCATCTCCATTCATGCAGTGAGGCATTGATGTTGGACAAGGACAAATAGGATTTTAAACTCAGAATTTTTGCCTCCACAAAGTAAGATTGTTCATGCAATCAAACACTCCTACATGACTCTGAATTAACATTTATGATAGGTACTAATACTTATTAAACTCAGAATATTAATAGAAATCCTAATTTCAATATGTATAATCCAAGTAACCTTGCATTTTAGAGACATCTAAAGCTGGTTTCAAAACACCCAAATACTAGTCTTGAATTATATGACTTCAACCACTTCAATTGCACTTTAATGCTCAACCAATTCATGAATCATATGTCACAGGACATGTAATTCAAGTACAAACTTCACTTTAAAATATTATGTGGAGAGAATACCATTTACCTTTCAAACACAACGACTATTTTTTTTCCTGGTTTAGCATTCTCAAGGGGTAGGAGAAAAACACACATGTATCACAAAATTTCTCCAAGTAACTATCCTAGATAACTTCATGAACATCAAGAGAACATTTCCAACATGTCTCACAAACATTTTGAGCATGGGATCCTTTGCAAATTTATCATGTACATTTAATTCTTCACAAAAATATTGTTTTCTTGTGGGGTCTACCATGTTTCATAAACTAAAAGCACCATGAATATTACCTTTGATGAGTTCTCTGCACATTCAAATCATTTTCTAGGCAAAAATTAATCCATTTGGAGGCATAACCAATCAAGTTTCTCAATAACACTTCCAACTAGGGTTTAAAAGGGTTTAAGAAGGTGCCAGAAAATGGATAGAAGGGTAATTGCATGGAAATGAGGGGTGTAAAGGGATTCAAAAAGGGACACATTTTTCCTAAAATCAGTGAAACCTTAAATTCATCTAATAATTCAGCATGCATATGCTCAAAAATTACAAAGTGATAAGAATAAGTACCATATAGCTCGGAATCTAGTTTCTAAACTACTATTTTTTTTAAATGGAGGAGATTGAGAGGGTCAAATGTGGTGCGCACACAAAGTTGTCTATTTTTGTGTCAAATATATACGGACCTATTGTGTGTGCACCCCCCATTTTTTAAGTTTTATATATTATTTTTCAAATCCCTTCAATATAAAGTTAGCTAATTCCATGTACGAGGTCCCATGATTTTTTCATAATTTTTGGATGAATATATAATTTTTTATCAATTTTCAAAGTGAAAACATCCTGAAAATGACATACTTGTTTGTACACCCCCATAACTTTGAGAGAAAAAATTCTTTTTGAGTGTGTGTAGAATGGATTTTAGAAGAGGAGTTTTTTTTTTGAAATTTTGATGAAAAAATCATAATTTGTGTACAAAAACATATGCATACATTTTGACAAGAAAAGAGGGCACTAGTAAAATAAATTAAGGATGAAAGCTTTAAACTAATTGGATTTTAGAAGTAAGTATATCATCACCAAGGTAAAACTGAGCTTGAAGTCGTAGTATAATTTTTTGGAATATCATGTTATAACGCATGAGATATCGAGGTGTACACGTGAGAGTTTGATATTTTTTTATTAAACACAGATTTAATCACGGATTACATAGTCCAAGCCTTATGGTTGGATATCCAACGAAAATCCAAGCCTATTGATTGGGATTCCCAAACCCATAGAAGATGAAATGTGAGCACATTATAACGTGCTCGCATTTCTATTTATTATGTGCTATATGTGCTTATAGGACGGATATATTTACTAAGTTTTTCTTTTATTAATCTTTATACTTTATTATTTCTTATATACTTATACTTGAAATTTATTTTAATAAATATAAGAAGTTAGGGTCACTCTGCACCTTATGGAATTAGTCTCACATCTCCATCTAGCTGAATTTTTGAAATTTTTAAACTAGGGCAATATCAATAGATTTTCCATCGTGTACTTATTTATTCAAAAAAGAACATTTTTTGTCCTTTCTCGATGTACCAATTTATTCACTCTTCTTTTGTATAGTCTTTGTTTTTCTATTTTTTCTCTTTCCTCTTCTCTGTTTCTTTTTCTTTCTTCTTTTTCTTTCCTTCTCTTTTCTTTTTCATATTTTAATCTGGTAAGTACATAGGTATTTGTCAAGATTTCAACATTCATCCTTCAAACTTTTAGGGTTTAAATTATACAATCGATATCTGATTTGTGAAAGAATAAAGTCATTTCTTAGGTTTTTAGGAATTTTAGATTGGTTATTGCATTTGTAGGAGTGTTAAATGTGTCAAAATTGGAATTTACAAACCTCACAACTCTCAAAGGTAGAGACAATTGATCAAATAGTTGGACTTATGAATTTTCCCATGAACATGGATTTGAATCCTTAATTTTGTCTTAGAATATGGTAAAATCATACTGTGGATGAGTACCTATTTTACAAGGTTAGGAAATGCATCTTTCATTTCCTTGTCAATGGTGTGTCCTTCCTCTGGCTAGCATACCTCAGTGCCACTCTCAATCAGGATGAAAATAAGTTATTAAAAAGGTTTTTTTAAGTTTGTTTCAATGTTCAAGGATGATTGGATATGATGATTGATGATTTCAATGTGACTTGATGGAATATAACTTCCTCCGAAGGCCTTAAAAGGCAATTTTGAGCTAATCAAACACCTTCTAGGAGAGTTAAATAAATATATTAAGCATCAGGAGGTGATGTTAGAGAATCATGGAAGTGTTGGAGGTAATTTAGGAAGATTTAAGAAATTCTTACTCATCCAAGGACAATCTTCTCAATAAGGGGTTTTCTAGGTGCAGGTAACAAACACTCTAATGGTGAAATTTGAATTCTTCAGATGATTTTGGAAGCTTCATAAGGAGTTAGGAGGAAAAAAATTAGGCACTCAAAATATATGTGAATCCTATACATGTTGGTAACATCCATTTTTCTCTAATAATTGAAGGTTTCATGAAGAATTTAAAAATAGTGTAGCTACCCCTTTTTGGTTCCAAACAAAAATGGCCCTAAATTTGAAATATCAAGAGAGATGATCACCACATGGTGATAGGTGAATATTTGTAAATGTTTATAAGTACCTCTAGGAATGGGTAATTTCATAAATAAACTATTTTTTACCATGGGTAAGGATTCATGAGGATGGGGCCAAATTTTGTGATTTGAAAACACCTTCCTAACACCCTAGGTTCTGTTTTTGAGTGACGAAACTTATAACATTCAAAAAGTGGTAAAACATGAGTTACTGTGAGTTGAAAACATTTATGTAAAACCTGAAGTGATGGCTTAAGTGTTTAGAAACACTATTACGAGACCGACAGTTCGATGGGAACAGGACAATCTCTTTTAATTACAAGGCAAGACAGAGGATCACTCTCTTATTTTTCAAGGCCTTTACAATTAACCGTTGTGATCACAGATCAACTCCATGATTATCAAAAAAAAAATTGATTATCTATCACTTAATTTAATAGGTATTCACCATGTAGATGGAAGGATTTTTCACTAAATGAGAATATTTTCATGTGTCCACCTATTCAAATGAAATGATGCGGTTATAATGTACTTCCTACGTTGCAGTGTGATCACACTACAATGTTCAAATGAGTGTTTAAGAACACTACCAAGTGAGTGACATCAAGTGAAACTCATTCAATTTATCATTCTTACATACATGGTGCTATCTATGAAGATCATCCTCTTACCCCTCCTGGCTCAAGAATTCTCCTCAAATGGAATCAACTTTTGGATACTCATGCACCTTGTTACTCATATGCCTCTCATAGAGATAGATGATTCCTTGATCCTTCATACATGATGGTCCTAAATGTCTTGGTATCTTGAATAGCTCATCTTGGCTTGTTCCTTGAAGAGGTTTTAACATAATGGAAGATTTAAGATTTGATGATTCTCAACTCACTCCATGAGCTTCCCATTTCACCTTTAAACATGATGACATTCTTTTTAACTACACAATTCACTTCCCTGACCAATATGTCACACGAGTGGAAACATGATTATAGTATTTGGACACATCTTCACATCATTTCTCCTCATGTAAATAGGTTTCCTCCTCTATATGGAATGATTTATCCTTAAATGAGACTTGAAGGAATGTTTGAGGGTGAGCTCCATCTTCTTTAACTCCAACTACATTGAAGCACCATGAAAACCACTCAGGAATTACAATATGTGATCACATCACCAAGTATTGATTAAGTGTTTAGAAACAATCTAAAGAGATATACAACATTTTTGAGATTGAGATGACTATCATCACCACTAATGGTGATCCTTTCTCATCATGCTCATGATGATCATTACCTTAATGACTTGAATTTTAATAAAGTTCTTGATGTTTTAGATCCTTTACAGACATGATGATTCTCATGATTACACATTTTGTCCATGTGACTATCTATTAAACATTTTAATGCATATTATTTCCCTCTAAACTCATTTGGGAACTCCCAGAATATTCCATCGAAGACAACATTCACTATTGAAGATCGCATTCCCTACACCATGAATACCCTATGTTGAACAGACGGATCTTGAATCATATTTTATTTCTTAAATTTTCCTAAATTAATTCAGACACCTTTAATTCTCTTCAAAATCACCCTCAGATGTTTTATAATTTCCATTAACATTCCCAAAGTGTGTTTACCAAAAATGGGCAAAAAAAAAAATTTAGGCCTCTGGAGGAAGTTATCTTTCACTGAATCTTACTGAATTAATTTATCACCTTGGGTAATAATCCTTGCACACTAAAATAGCTTTAAAGTTTTTTTTAGGAATTTCCTCTAAGCCATGGTCAAGGTTGAACTGAAGTCAAGCTAGTCAAAGGATCTATATTTTCTCCCTATTAGGTTATCTAAAACCCTATTTTGGGGTTTCAACAAGAAAATATTGATAGCTCAGCTGATAAGGATTCTTAGAAGATAAATCTACCTAGAATTCGGTTATTAAACTTAGCAGTCTTCTTGAGTCACACCATTGTAGAGAAGATTCTAATACCATTTCAGAGAACACCCTTTGATCAATTTTAGCCATCTAGAATTAGAACTTGAAGGTGAATCACATGTTCCTGGTATTTACAATGTATTTAACTCATTACCAAACACTATAGAAGTTTTTATAAACAATCTTGGGAGGTATGTATTGCTTGAGAGTGTGAGATGATTACTAGCATCATCTTTGGTCACATTGGATCAAAATGTATCCTCCCAAAATGTAAAGGATTATTCAATATTTCCATTTCCTCCTTTTTTTCCTCCTAGTTCCTTACAGAGCTCCCGGAATTATCCGAAGAATTCAAGGTTCACAATTTGACTACACATTCCTTGCACCTAAAAACCTGTTGTTGAACAAACTATCCCTAAATGATCAAAACTTTCCTAAATCTTCCAAAAATTCCTCCAACACCTTCAAGGATTTCACATACCACCTTTTTATACTTAATAGCTTTTCATAACCCTCCTGGACGATGCACACAGGTTCCGAAATGGCCAAAATTCACCTTTCTATGCTTAATGGAAAATTAGTCTTTTACTGCACTTCAATGAATGGAATAATGGACCTTATTGAACATTTTTACAAACTTATACATTTTCACCCAATGCATTAGGAATACCTTCAAGGAAAATGTGATCATGACGTAGGAGGCAGGTTAGCCCAGAGAGGGATTGAAGAACATTTGTGAGCAATATTTCACATTCTGGCTTGGTTTTCATGGTTTAAGTTTTACATTTTTAGGCCAGTCAATTCACATGAAAACATATCTATATGAATATCATCGTATTACCCTTCCAGGATTCAAAATCATCCCTGAATGGAATAAGATTTAATATTCTCATAAACTTGTTTCTCATATCCATCTCATGAGAATATGTGACTTATTGATCCTTCATACATGATGGTCATCGATGCCTCGGTAGCCTGACTAGCTAATTTTATTTGTTTCTCGAAGATATTTGGACACACTTATAGAGTCAAGATGTGATGATAATCAATTGACTCCTGGAGCATAACTTTTTATCTTTGAACATAATGATCTCTTATTCATCTCATAATTCACCTCCCTTCCCAAGATGTCACCTAAGTGGAAGCATGAATATGATGTCTAGACACCCTCTTTCTCAATTTCTCATCATGGAGATAGGTTTACTCCTTCTGATAGAAGGATTGAACCCTAAATGAAACTTGGAGGAAGGGATATCTAAAAAACCCATGAGTATGGTTTGAAACACCCTAGATTAAAAGGTGCACTACAAAATGCACAAAGAGTAGAGATAGAAGAGAGTTAATAGGCCAGAAATTAGAAAAGAGATAACAAGATTAGTTTAAAGGGTTGAAATTTTAAATTTTTCATGCATTACACTAAGATGAAAGGGTATCAGAGGATGTGTTTTTTTAGTTTTGGATATGACTAGATGTGCATAATCATGGATCTTGCATCCATGAATGGCTCTTAAGTGCTAAAATAGGGTACGATTGATTAAAATTGAGAGGATTAATGTTTTCTTTGATTAATTATCACTTTTTTTGAATGGTTTCATGTTAGTCTGAGCATAGTGAAACAATATAAAGAGTTGAAATGAGCAAATGGAAGCAAAAAAGTCCAAATTTGTGCTTGATTTGGAATCAGGAGGCTTAAAGATAATGAGAGGAATAGATTTGAAGTATGAGAAAATGAGGTTTAACAAGAAAATGAGTCATTTTAACATTTGATTAGGTTTGTGTAAAAAATGTGAGAGTAGGATATAGGGGTTGGAAGGTAATATTTAGATTGATTGTGTCATTTTTGCATATTTGAGCCTATAGAGCTTGTTGGAAAGACTACTAAAAATAAGATACTAATGAGAATGATTGAAATTGGTTGTTATGAGTTGATGACTAAATGCAAATGTGTTGGAGCTCTGCATCACCTCATGATGTTTTAGATCCTTCACAAACCCCATGATGACCATTCTCTTGATTATTTGAATCGATAAAAAACTTACATATGTGTTTTGCTTTATTATGTGTTATAAGGAATTGCATGAGTCCATATATTCGAGCAATTATTGCTACCTTTGGGAGTTGTGAGGTTTAAAATATATAGTTTTCATGCATCTAAAACTCCTACAAATGTCAATAACCAATCAAGAATACCCAAAAACCTAAACAATGAATATTTTCTTTCATAACACAGACATCGATTATAGAATTTTAACCCTAAAAGCTTTAAGCTAAATGTTGAAATCCTGAAAAATACCTTTATACTGACTAGATTAGAATTTGAAAACTGATCTTCTAAATCATGATAGATGGATCTATGAAACTATTTCCATAAGGTGCAGAGTGCCCCTAACTTCTTATATTTACTAAAATAAGTTTACAGTATAAGAAATAATAAAGTATAAAGATTAATAAAAGAAAAACTTATACCACATACCAAATATAAACGTGAGTGTGTTATAGCACGAGCACCTTATAACGTGATCATGTTTTAGGATTGGTAAGTACCAACCCTATAAATTTATAACGCGCTCGTGTTTCACTTAAAATAAAAAAACGTGCCAACTTTTTGGCCCACCATCTCCATGCACTTGCCCAGAAATTTATTATTCTTCATCCTTTTGACCCAATAATTTTTACATAATCTCTTTCTCTTTATTCTCTTCAAAAATGTTTCTTATGATTTATCTAGACAATTATTTTCAATTTAGATTAAACTCTAAGAAGTAAGGGAACTATTTTGGCATACCTTGCTTAGCCCAGTTTTTGAAAAAAATTCAATTTATTGCACAGAAATCATCCTCTAGTCATAAAAAATTTTCCAAACCTTCATGACTACCTCCTCCATGATTTCCAATGGCAAATTTTTCATGGTTCACCCTGGAACTTCCAACCCCATCTCATTTTGGGCATATTAAACATGTTTGTCCTAAAGGGAAGTCATACAAATGACCCTAAATATGCCTCTAAGTGTTGATTTATTACATGTATCTTTATTTAAGGACTATTTTTAATGTTCCTACACACTTTCCATGCTTTCATTTGCTTTCTATAGCTTGTTTTGCTTCATACCCTCTATCTAGGTCCTTGAAATAGACATAAATGAGCTAATTTACATTGTAACTCATCATGTCTATATGTGCTTCATCATGTATCCCCTTATACATGTACTTTTATGTGTCTCATGCCTCTACCATGCTTCACTAGCTGCATCATGCCTTCACTCCACCTTTCTAGGTCACTTTGTTAACTAGGCCTAGGGATTAGGCCTGTTAAACCGAGTTAGTCTCACCAATCATGTACTCATGTATTCATCCTTTTGACCTTGTTTCCACACCATATACATGCTTGACCATGTATGACATCATCCTTCTATGGTCTCACATCATCACCCTGTCACTACCTGCTCAAGAAGCAAGTGCTTAATCAAGTGTTCTCAAGCCTTTATCGTGTCCTGCCTTGTCAATCTCATTCCAAGCTCCCTCTAACTCTCCTACATCCTACAATTTCATTAATGTGCCTTTTGAATCAATGACAACTCAATATTCACATGCCAACATAAGTCAATGTGTCATACTCCTTTCTTGTGACCACTATTTAACCTTGTTATAAAGGAATTTCTAGCATCCTCTTTTCTACATGGGCTTTATGACCTTATTTATTTTCCCCAAAGTTTTTGAGCCTTATTTAATGGCTTTCCCTTTCCCAACTTGTTTTAGCATGTGTACCAATATATCCCTACTTGTAATTCAATATGTTTATCATTAGACAAGAGCATTAGTGCATTTAGGACCATCATAAAATGAATCAATTATCAACTTGAGTAAAAAGGAAGCATCTCTTCTCAAAAGAAATTACAAGTATTTAGATATTACAAACGCATAATAGCATATCTCATTACAACTTTGACGATAAATATTTACAAAATAATAAAATGATAATTCTTTAAAAAAAACTTTACAATCTTTCTTCTTTTTTTAATAGTTGAATATCATATATATATATATATATATATATATATATATACATAATAAAACACATATTCTTTATTAAATAATAGAGAATTACACTCAAGATATTTTTGAAGGGATAAAGAATTGGTATGTAAATTCAAAATACCAAAAAGTGAAACACTCTATTAAAGCATTAAAGATAACGCTTGGACATTTGTGTTATAGTGGATTGCTTATTTTCTTCAAAGTGCCTAATAATAATAATAATAAAAGAGTGATAACAGACACCCCTCTAAACATCTCTAATTTTTTTACTGTTTTACAAAACGTTAGAGTCATATTAAGATTTCAAAGAACATCTCTAATAAAAAAACTGAATATTATTTTCAAACCTTTTCTTTATCAATATCCTATAATCCTAAATTTTTGAAAATGATTCCTTTTAAACAATTACATTTAACTTTACCCTTCTAAATCTATTTAAAACTACTTCCTAGATTTAGAATAACCTTGAATGTAAGACCATACATGGGGATAAATGACGTGAATGACAATCATGTAATACCCTGTAGTTCAAAATAGAATTGTAACTCCCACTCCCACATATTTTTCCTTTCTCTCAAATTCCTGGCTTCTGGAAAAGAGAATTTAAGCCCTACTTATAGCCTAAGACAATATCAGAAAAGAAAGAATCTGAGTACCACTCATAGGAAAAAACATAGAAACTCGAAAGAAGATGAGGGCTACAAATTAATATAATAACGAAAAAGATTTGAAGATACTTGATTAATTTTTTAATGAAAATGGAAGAAAGTTTTAAGAATAAGTAGTAGCAGCAAGTCTTGCTTTCTTCTTTCTAGATATAGTAAATGTATTACACAGTCTATGGATTGAAAGAACCTAGTTTACTGTCTAGGGATTTTATATGTTCACATGACACCTTGACATGTAGGCTCTAACTTTTGGTTGGCACCTTCAAGATACCCACAGATGGAATAAAATTCCAAGGAGTGAAGCGCACTTCACAGTGATGTAAGCATGCTCAGAACCATCTATTCCTGAAAATGGAATAGAGAACAGAGTGCACTCACATATAATGACTAAAACAAAATAACAGTGCAACACATTGTATCCTCCTGAGTGTGCCTCAGCAACAGTCCGTGGAGCGCATTTCTACTCCATGTGCAGGCATTATCAGTTTATATTTCTTAATTTAATTTTTTCCTCCTATATTCCTTACAAGAACAGTCGATAAAACTATCTGCATAGAAAAGACTTCGACATATTTTCAGCAGCAATTGCTGAGAAAATATATGTAGCCCAGCACCCCCCTCCCCCCCGCATTGTTTGATAAGGATTGCAGACTTTAGAGAGCAACAATCATCTTGAATCATGGTGAAATATATGATGAATCGCTATAAGGAAAGCTTGGGTGAAATTGCAAAGATATCAGTGGTAGTGGTAGTAGCAGTGATATTCATATTTTTCATTTCAGTGGATGTCCTGAAAGCATTAAAGAGGAGAGCACATTGGATTCTGGGTGACTATCTTGTGCTCATGGCACTAACAATCCAGCAGCTGAATTTTCTTAGCGGTCATGGTGCTTTGTTGGAAGAGGCATTGAAGAATCCAATGCCATTCCAAGTAAATATCTTGAAGAGTGAATTTTGGATGATCCACAGAAGCCAGGTAATGTTGTACGTAGTTATAGCATATTTGGTGCCAGGAATGGCCTGTCGAGGCTTTGAGGACTCTTGGTGCAAGCTATCTGCTTTGGTCATTACTATCGCGGTCCATGTGACCTCTGAGGTATACACTGTGCATCAAGCTCATTCCAAGTTAACCAGCTATCTTTATCTTTGGCCATGAACAAGCAATACTAGCCACATTATCTATATCGTCTGGTCTTGCATGAAGGATGCATGTTCAAATCAGCAGTTCCTCTGCACTTCCACCACCACCACTGCAGCTCATCTTCTACAACTCCATCTCATTAACTAGTTTTTTTACTTCAGTTAATAAATTGTAGACTGAACAATTCCTTCAGTCATAGGATTAGTTCACTTTCAGTTAAGTCTCAGTTCTCTCTTGTTTGCAGCTTCATTCGTTGCCTAATAAATTGTAGGATTTAGTTTGTTTTTTCTATTTATTTTATGCATTCTCTCTTACGGTATAACATATAGTAGAAGGAGAAGAAATTTTTTTGAATAAAACAAATATTTATTTTCTCTCTCTTAGCTTTTTTGTTCACTCACTTTGTGAGAAAATGTATTATTTTTTTTATTTGCACAGTATAGTGTAAGTTCTTTTTTATTTATAATCTTCAATTGGTATCAGAGCTAGTTGTAGGACTGTTCTTGTTTGCAAAATTTGCAGGTTAACGGTTCTCTCCAAGAATTACCAGAATGTCAAATGGTGGCAATTTCTCATTCCAGCTTCTGCTGTTTACTAGAGACAACTACGATTACTGGAGTATAAAGATGAAGACCCTACTATTATCCCAAGATATCTGGGATTTAGTAGAAGGAGGATACACTGAACCTACAAATTAGAATGCTTTAAATTTTTAACAGCAAATCAATGAATGTAATTGAAATAAGACAAAAAGAAGGACAATTGAGATCTTTTTTCTATCCAATCTTCATTGGATATATCAATTTTTCCCCGTATAGCTGGTATGTCAAAGTCAAAGGATGCATGGGAGGCCCTACAAACTGCATACCAAGGATCTAACAAAATAAGGTTGGTAAGACTCCAAACCCTTCGAAGAGATTTTGAAAGTTTAAGTATGAAGGATGTTGAGTCTATTCAAGATTTTATTACTAGGGCTCAAAGTATTGTGAACCATCTTAAAACTCAAGGGGAAAGTGTCATAGAGCAAAAAATCGTAGAAAAGATTTTGAGATCTCTTCCTCCAAAGTTTAATCCAGTGGTCATAGCCATTGAAGAAAGTAAAGATCTAACCACATTCAAAGTTTCAAAGTTGATAGGTTCTTTGCAATCTCATGAGGAGCGTATGCAACATTCTACAGCGAACCTAGTTCAAGCCTTCCAATCTACTGTAAGACTTGAAGAAAAATCTACAACCCCTTCTTAGTCAAACAAATATGAAGGGGAGTCTTCTACATCTAGAGGACGTGGTAGAGGAAGAGGAAGAAGGTCTATGGATCGAAGAAGCATCCAGTGCCAATATTGTGAAAGGTATGGACACTATGAATCTGAATGTAGAAAGAAAAAATATGATTTGAATAAGTCAAGAGCCAACTATACTGAAGAGTCTTTTGAAGAAGAAAAACACTCTACATTCTTCACTTGCAATTTGGCAAAAGAACCTCAAAAGGATGTTTGGTTCTTGGATAGTGGTTGCCCAAATCATATGACAGGTAAATCTGATCTCTTTGTCAAATTAGATGAATATGTAAGGAGTCAAGTAAAATTTGGTGATGATAAAGAGGTTGACGTAATGGGAAAAGGTACCCTTGTAGTGAAAACTAAGAAAGGAGAAACTACATTTATTCATGACACTTTGCATGTGCCCAAATTACAACATAATCTTTTAAGTATTGGGCAGCTTGTAGCAAAAAATTACAAGGTTGTGTTTGAAGATAACTGCTACAAAATATTTGATAAATCAACTAATCATTGTCTTGTAGCAAAGGCTTGTATGATAGAGAATCGATTATTTCCTCTCACTTTGGAGTCCAGTAAGGTGCATGCCCTCAAGGAAACCATAGATGATTCATGGTTATGGCACCAACGGTATGGTCATTTGCATTTTCAAGGATTAAGTTTTCTTAATAAGAAAGGCATGGTGAGAGGGCTTCCTGCAATTCAGGAAAAAGAAGAAGTTTGTCTAGGGTGTGCACTTAGCAAGCAACATTGAGACAATTTTCTGGTGAACAAATCATGGAGGGAAAAATATCCTCTAGAGCTTGTGCATAGTGACATTTTTGGTGACATGCAAGAGGAATCTTTCGGTAAGAATATTTATTTTCTGACATTTATTGATGATTTATCATGCTAGAAATGGGTTTATTTTTTTAAAAAGAAATCTGAGGCATTTGAATGCTTCAAGCATTTTAAGGCAATGCCAAAAAATCAAAGCGGGTATTCTCTCAAAATACTCAGAACAGATAGAGGGGGAGAATTCAATTCCAATGAGTTTGCTGATTTTTGTAATACTCATGGAATTAAGAGACAACTCACAGCAGCTTATACCCCACAACAGAATGGCATTGCAAAAAGAAAGAACCATACCATTATGGAGATGGCATGAAGTATGTTGTAGTTCAAAAACCATCTTAATTGCTATTGGAGAGTTGCATTAGCAACCACAACTTATATTTTGAATCGAAGCCCAACAAAATTGCTTCAAAATATCACTTCCAAGGAAGCCTAGAGTGGACACAAGCCCTCAGTAGCTCACTTTCATGTATTTGGTTGCCCTGCATATGTTCATGTTCCAGAAAAGAAGTAGAAGAAGTTGGATGCAAAATCCCAACTTTGTATCTTTGTGGGATCTTCAGATTTCATGAAAGGATACAAGTTCTATAATCCTGACACACAAAAATGGATTATTAGTCGAGATGTGGTTTTTGATGAAGGGGGAGTCTGGAAATGGCAAAAAGGAGTTCAACAAACTACACCACTCATCATGGGTATAGAATATGTTCAACAAGTTCCTCCTCTCCCGACAAGATGAAGTGGAAGTTCAAGCCCCAGTTCACTAAGTTCACCAAGTTCCTCTTCAGGTGATAGTTCTAGTCCACAATCAAGTCCAAGTTCTTCACGAAAGGTATGAAGTTTAAATGAAATTTATGAAAAGAGTTCTAATTTGAATCTAATTTCCAATTTTTCTTTGTTTAGTACCATTCATGTTGAACCTTTGGTGTATGAAGAAGCCATGAAAGAACAAGTATGGATTGATGCTATGAATGAAGAGATGTATGTAATTGATAAAAACCATACATGGGAATTAGTGCAACTTCCTAAAGATAAGCAAGTGATTTGTGTCAAATGGATTTTTAAGGTGAAATATCATGTTGATGGTTCTATGAATAGACACAAAGAAATATTAGTTGCTAAGGGATTTGCACAAACGCCTGGAGGAGATTATTCTGAGACTTTCGCTCCAGTTGCAAGATTTGATACAGTCAAGATTATATTGGCTATTGTTGCACAACACAAGTGTCCAATCTATCAGATGGATGTAAAATCAGCCTTCCTAAATGGTTTTATTAATGAGGAAGTCTATGTGGAACAACCTACTGGTTATGAAATTCTAGGAAAAGAACATTTGGTTTATAAGCTAAAAGGGGCTCTTTAAGGGTTAAAGCAAGCACCTCATCTTTGGTATGCAAGGATTGACAGTTATTTCTTAAAGAAAGGATTCATTCGAAGTTCCTCAGAGCTAACACTCTATATCCAACATCTTGGTAATGATATTCTAATTGTTTTCCTTTATGTTGATGATCTCATTTATACAGGTAACAACCCATCTCTCATGAAGAAATTTCAAGTAGAAATGAAACAAGAATTTGAGATGTCAGATCTGGGATTCATGCATTATTTTCTTTGAGTGGAGGTACAACAACAATATAAAGGTATATCCATTTCTCAAACCAAGTATGTGGCTAATCTATTGAAGCAATTTAGAATGATGTCATGCACTGCAGTTGTCACTGCTGTTACCCTTGGTGAAAAATTAACCAAGGAAGATGCAAGTTCCAAAGTAGATGCTAATTTATACAAAAGTTTGGTTGGGAGCCTCATGTACCTCACTACCATGACACCTGATATTATGTATGTTGTAAGCCTCATCTCTCAGTTCATGCAGGATCCCCATGAGTCTCATTGGCATGCTGCAAAAAGAATCTTAAGGTATGTGAGTGGTACACACAATTTTGGCATTCATTATTCTCCCACACATAAGTTTGAGTTATGTGGTTACACAGATTCTAATTGGGCTGGTTCAGTGGATGATAAAAAATCCACATCTGGTTATATTTTCTCACTTGGTTCTGGATTTGTCTCATGGAGTAGTAAAAAGCAGGCAACCATTGCTCTCTCTTCTGCAGAAGTAGAGTATATTACAGCTGCAGCAGCTAGTTGTCAAGCCATATGGATTAGACAGATTTTGGAAGATTTGCAATTGGTTTAGGAACATCCAACAACTATTTATTGTGATAATAGTAGTACCATTGCAATGACAAAGAATCTTGTGTTTCATGCTAGATCGAAGCACATTGAGATTCGGCATCACTTCATCAGAGACTTGGTTCAAGATGGGATAGTGGAATTACAATTTTTCCCTACAATGGAGCAAGTTGCTGATATTTTTACCAAAGATCTACCTACATCTAGAGTTTTGTTGCTTTGAGGAATCAGTTGGGACTCATCCCCATTTCACATGCAGTGGGAGATTGAAGGATGCATGTTCAAATCTGCAGTTCCACCACCACCACTGCAACTCATTTTCTACAACTCCAACTCATTAACTAGTTTTTTACTTCAGTTAATAAATTGTAGACTGAGCAATTCCTTCAGTCATAGGATTAGTTCATTTTCAGTTAAGTCTCAGTTCTCTCTTGTTTGCAGCTTCATTCGCTGCCTAATAAACTGTAGGAATTAGTTTGTTTTTTATATTTATTCTATGCATTCTCTCTTGTAGTATAACATATAGCAGAAGGAGAAAAAGATAGTTTTTTGAATAAAACAAATATTTTTATTCTCTCTCTTAGCTTTGTTGTTCGCTCACTTTGTGAGCAGATGTGTTATTTGTTTTATTTACACAGTATAGTGTAAGTTTTGTTTTTATTTATAATCTTCATTGCATAGAATCCATCTCCTTTCTAATGTTGTTTCTCCTTCTGGCCTGTGCTACAATAGCCGGCAAAGGTATTGAGGGCATTATTATTCAAAAAATTCCGCACATCCTATCCATGCCTCATATTGAGGAGAATTTTTCTTGGAGGACAGTTGAATACAACGTCCTCATGTTATGGATTGTTGCTCGTGCCTACAATCCTAAATTTATTATTGCCAGGTCTGCATTAAGTTCATCTACAACAGCAATTGTTATAGTTCAAATTGTGGCTTTAATAACACGGTGGTATATGGAAGGACCATCTGTGGAGCTCTATGATTTGTTTGTAGTGGTGAAGTTTACTGGCACAGTGCTACAACATGTGTTTGTGTACATAGGATGGGCAATTATTGGATGGTGATGGGCTACCACAGTGGGTTATTACAGAAGATGGCATTTGGACACCTGGCATAGTGGTTTCCTGATGGAGGAATTTTGGATAAGACACATTAGAGAATTGCAGGAGGGCAAAGAACCCCATCTGCCTGAAGAGAAAATGTTGGAGAAGAAAGTGAAGAAGCTTATTGCCAAAGAACCCAAGAATATGGGGAAACCAAGGCAATTATTATATGCGGTGTTGGGCCTACAGTGGCTAATGGCCTTATTTAGCAAAGCATGTTGGATTAGCTCTTTGATGATATTCCACAACAAATGTATGTGTAATGCCCCGTTCGAGGATTCCCCAGTTCTTGACATGATGACCCTGTTGTTAAGCATGGGAGGGTTGTGTGCATGCTCTCATTGACCATTGTCGACTTTGTCCTTTTCGTAGTGAAGATTTTGCACCCTCTTTCTCCTTCTTGCCTTTTTGGGTCATTGTCATCACCCCAAACTGTGGACCTTCTAGCGTCATGTGTGATTATCTGGTTAAAGGAAAATCTAGTTCTTGCTTCTTCGAGCTTGCCTGGTTCTCGCCATTAATATGATTAATCATTATTATTATTATTATTATTATTATTATTATTAATTGTAAAATCATTAAAAAAATGTTTATAATAATATTATAATTTATATTGTCGAAGTACGATCATTTGTTTTTGTGTCAAAATTTTATCGCGATTGTTATGGATTACCTTTAAGCTATTTGTTTATTTTGTTTACTTCGTTTTAGGGTTTTTATTTTTATTTTTTAGATTAAAACAAACAAAAATAAATATATAAAATAAAAGAGTTAAATTTAAAAGGCCCGTGAATTAGGGTGGATTATTAAAAGGAAAAAAGGAAGGGCGCGAGGGTTCCTTATGGGATTTTTCCTTCCTTTTGTTGATTAGAGAGAGAGAGTAGCTGTCGCCATGGGAAGGAAACTTTAGACCTATTTTGCGCACCCACCAGATGTGAAGAAGGCGTGAAGGAGGAGGTTTTGTCAATTGTGCAGTTGGAAATTCACAGGGTTGGGAAAAACGCCTAAAGGAAACGTGGTTTCACGGAATGCTATGGTCGCAGCCTTTACAGAGATCCATTTGCTTAAGTGTGCTTTTCTTTTTCAAAGAAATGCCTTGCCAGATATCATCTCATGGAGTGCTGTGGCTGTGACCTATGCTAGCATCCTCCCACCCTATATTAAAATGGGGAAATCTTGGAACCTGCATGGCATCTCACAGAACATTGACATTGTTACAGTGTTTGACCAAATGAAAGAACGAGACAACTTCTCATGGAGTATGTTTATGGAAGTGTTCAGAAGACATGGGGTTTCCTCAGGAGATAGTCACATTGTTTCTTCCATGCATATTCCTGACTTGTGCCAAAATACGAGCTCCGGAACAGGGTATGGACGTCCATCTAAGCATTTTGATTTTTTTTTATATTGCCAATTTCCCCCCACCCCCAGTCAGCACCAAAATGGGGATTTTTACTAGTTTTTGTAGCTATAAGTGCCCTGACAGATCGACCTACAACTAGTGGAAGCATAAGAAGGGCATGTAAACTTTTAAACAAAAACAAACTTCTGAGAGAAATTTGGGTTCATGATCTGCAGCATTCGTAGGCTATCAACAAAATGGTTTTGTTGAAAAGGCTTTAGTTTCTTCTAAGAAACCGTAACTAGCAGATCTAAAGCCAGTTTCCATAACCTTTGCTAGCATCTCCCGTCCTGTTCCCGATGTGATTTGTGGAACACATTATGGACATCATTCAAATTATAAAGATTAGAGGAATGGTTTCAAATATGTAGTTAAAAATTTTACGATAGACATGTATGCAAAATGGTGGAGCTGCGGATGCTCATGAATTGGTTGACGAAGTGCCAGGTGAGATGTTGAACTGAATCTTGTGGGTTTGACCGACTCTGTTCCTCTTAGGCATGGTTCACCTCCCCTCATCTCTCATAACTCTCGTACTTTAGTTTTTGTTTACAACTTAATATAATTTTTAAAATATTAGGATTGTAATATTTTTAATTGTTTTATTTTAACTCGTTGTAAAACAATAAATTGTCATATCGTAACTCACAAAAAAAAAGAAAAAAAGGGTCAAAATAACTCATTTGCATTAAACCATGAACTTCCAACCTCATTCTAAGGTGATTTAGAAAACTTCCTACTCAACTAGATCACTATGATATTGTTTATCAACTAAACAAAATTGACTTTCCAGTAATAAAGTTGATCATCTCCCTGTTTAAATAGATAATTTTTGCATTTTTTAAAGACTCATTAAGTACTCTTCGTAATTCTGAAAATGAGGTGTTAAGCTTCATTCGTGTGCCTTATTATGTGAGGAGTCACCTTGACCTTTGGATTGACCTGAAATGAACATATGTGATCTTTTTGACGCTCTTATAGGAGCCCTATTACACTGTTTTGTAGTGGTAGGAAGTTGTTAAATCTAGAAAGTTGGATTTCATTTTGAACCGCCATTTGAAACCTGGATAGAGAAATTATTTTCCGTCTTCACAAACCTCTAGTGTTTTTACCAGACAATTACATGGTACCTTCAGTTTAGGGAAAAGCACTTTTCTAGATATTTTGACGATGACATTTTGTAGGCCTCTGGTAGCAGTTTGACAACGTCAAACAGGACCAATTAGGACTAGTGGCTTTAAAAAACTTGTCGCCGTTTGAAGACTGTTTTCTAGTTCGGAATTCCGTTGACTCTGTTGAATTCTTCGTATATAGGAAAATTTGTAAGAATTTTCTCGTTGCGCGTTCATCCATCAAACACCAATTTTGGATGTGGTTTTCTAAGCCCTCGAGATAACTTTTGTTCATCTACAACTGGGTCAACTATGACTAGTAGTCCTAAAAAACAAGCCACCAAACGTACACCATTCACTTTTTCCAAACTCCGTCAGTTGCTATGAATTCTTGGTATATATGTGGACATGTATAAATTTAATTGTGGTGTGTGTTTTTATTGGAAGAAAACTTTTGAAAGTGGTTTCTTAGCCTCCAAGCCCGTTTGAACGTTTTTGTAGCTAGTAAGAATATGTAAAAATAGAAAGTTGTGGGACCCTCGTCAGGTTTCCAAACCACTGTGGAACCTTTTGACACATGTAAATAACTATTTAAAACTATATAGTGTAACTTGTTGTGTGAAATAGAACTTTTGATAAAATGGTATTTTCTCTCTCTTCCCTTCCTTTTCTCTCTCCTGGGTTACAAAATGAAGTGAAATGAAATATAAGGAATACATGTCTCTAAACCTCTAATTTCATTTGCAAATTGTAATTATTATCATATATAAATGGGAAACTGAAAAGATGATAATTATGTTAGATTAGGGTGGATGCCATGCCAGCCATTTATCGTTGATATCATGCTCATGTGGTTTTGTAGGATAAAAGAATGATGACGAAAAGGTGATGTGTAATTCATTTATTATCATTGTAATTTATATAGTTCATTGTTAAATGAATAAATGTATAATATAGTATCATGTTACAGAAGGTTATATTCGATAATTTGTTGATATGTATGAGATGTTAGTTTCAAGGACATATAGGAAATGTGCATTTAATCATAGGTCAATTTGATTTATAATACACCTGGTAAAAAGGTTTGATATTTATATAAGGTAAATGAATTTGAAGTAATATCTTGTAGTGCATATTTAGTGTTCAATAAATGATTAATGAGTCATCTTGTGCATTCATACTTTGTAAATGTAATAAAGAGAATTAAACTGAAACACTCTACCCTTGTTCAATATCGAGACATAACTTATTTTTCATGTGTGATACTCCTTACCGTAGAAGACATTGAAATATGTAGAATGAACTTATACTCTGTATTCAATAGAAATCTCCTAGTTTGAGTACACAAGAGCCCAAGAATAGGTTTATTGTCTTAGTTAGTATGGTTAGTGACATTTTCATAAACATGGTAGATATGAGCAAGGCAGTCAAATTTTTCTTGGAGTATGTAGAGCTAACTCCTCCTTCATAGCCTAGTGGACTACCTTGTCTTTCGAAGATAGATCTAAAATTTATTTTCTTCATGGAATGAAATCCCTATTGGATCCAGACGACATAGATGGAGATTGTGACTTAGTTGCTCTAGATCTTAAACTCTTGTTAATGAATTACTTAGCTCCACTTAGCTGAATGTGTTACCTTAGTTTCTCTCAACATAACACTTTGTTTTTGTTTTTTTTTAAAGGTGGTTTAGCATAAATTTTTCCTCTCGCTTAAAACTCTTATGTAGTTGAGGGGTAGACCCTTAGGTGAAGTTGGAATTAATCTAAACCTCTGTTGATTTGGATGTTAACTTAGGGTTCGTGTGTAGCTTCAAGTCTCATTATCATATATGTCTTCAAGAGGTTAGACAAACATTTTGTAACTCCTTTTACAAGACAATGCTAATAATAAAACCATAATGTGACGTAGAAAATAAAGCATATAAGAGTAAAAACGAGATTTAAGGTTCGGAATAATGCCACTCTCGGAGACCTTATAACTCAATTAAATATATTCTTTTGTTTCAAAGAATATGAATTGCCTTTGTGTGTTCAACCTTCAAGAAAACAAAATACATATATAAATCAAAATGGAATTCCACAAGTCATTGAATTAAAATAACTATGGTAGGGAAATAACTATACCGTGATAGAGAAATGTTTTTGGTAAAAAGTTATCTTGTATTTAAATCTCCGTTAAATCCTAATATCGCTATATGGACAGCAAGTCACATTCACTTGAGTTGTAAGAGTAAAAAGGTAGACATTGAACATATGTTCGAGAAGAATATTCTTAACATAATAACAAGATAATTAAGTATTTTATATGCATTTGAATTATGCCAAATAAGTATGCAAGTTATGGAAAAATTTGTAAAGAATAAGAAGCCAACGTAAAAAGGGTCGAACGGTAATTTTAACCGCGGAATAAACTTAAGAATTTGTAGGTGGACAAACGAGGAATTTATCCTTGCACAATAATGTTCTTGGAATGAAAATCGTAATTAAAATACAATTAAAGAAATGATGTGTTGTGGGTTCACAATTCCTGAAGTCGTTTTTCTTGTGGTTGGGTCATTACTAGTAATCATTCATTGGGAAAAGTGTGGCATCGACATGCCTATGTTGTTTTCATGTGTCTATGTGAGTCGATGATTTATGTAATTGTCGTATGCGAGTCGAGTTTCTATTCTTGGAGCCCTTGCTGTGTTGTGCGAAGTGAGCAATGGAAGTCAAAAAAAAATTATCCTAGTATTTTACTATTGTCATTGCGTGTATAAAATATGGGCACTACAGTATGAGTAAGTTACTATCTTTCATGTTATCAAAACATCAAAAAGCAGCTTTCCAAGATTATTCAAAATATAGGAAAATTTTGGAGGGCGTTCAGATGTTGAGGGAGACTCCGGAAAGGATGTGGATGGCTAACCGCAAGTCTATTGTACAAGCAAAGAAGCTTATTACAGAGGGAAATGAGGATACAGAATACAACTGCAAAGAACTGATTGAATTTCTAGCAGGCAAAAGGACACTCATGGCCAGCGGCTGTATAGATATTTCTACACCTGAAACAAGATTGAAGTATTTATGGAAAACGGAGGATGAACAATCACTAGAGGTGGAAAAGGATTTGTTAGATGTGGAACACCATTTCGCGGACTTGAGCAAACAGTCTTGGAAAATGACGGCAGTGTCCCTGATCAGAATTATTATCCAGCTTTCTCCAATTTTTGTGGAAGATATCGACGATGCCTGTTCCACTTCTCATGTTTTTCCTCCAAAGGCAGTTCAGAACTGTTTGAAGGCATACTCTCAAGCATGGCAAATCATAGATTTTGTTGAGGAGACAGAAGCAGGGGCAGATCAAATGATCATCAGCCAAGCAGCCGATAAATCTTTCCGCAGACCGAGGACCAAAGTGGAAAATGGAAGTCTTCCCGCTACTAAATTTCGTCATGCAACTCCTAAATGCGTTGCTGCAGCATTGAATGAGCTTGCAGAGGAATGTAAAAAGCAAACAGAGCCGTCTGGCGGTGTGAACATTGTATCAAGCTAATCCTTACTGAATTACTTGTATGCCGAAAATGCAATATATCAGGACGCATCAACTGTCAGATAACTGGGAGAGAGTGGCTAGAACAATTTTGACTCCATTGATTTGAAAGCTTAAAGGCTGCGGTGCAGGCAAAACGGTGTACTCCTTTCTCTGACATATTACTCCTGCATCCATCTGTACTTCAGTCCCATTGACCTACAATGTTCTTTTAGTATTTTGATTTTCATTTATTTTAGGCTAATGCTTGTTAGATGAATACTACGTAGGTCCTGCATCTCAGGCACCCTAAACCTTTCGTTATGAGATGCATTGCATGTATACTTGCAGGTCATAAAACTGACGTTTATGAGATATTGCAAGAGGACTTTACACTGCTGGCAACCCTGATGGTATTGGTGGACATATTATTGGAACTTTTCCTTCCACTAGGATCCATAGGGAAGGAATCTAAACTCGGCTTGTAACCTGCAATTTGTTATGGAAAATATACACAGGTTAGTTCTAGTCTTGTCATATGTTTTGCAGTTATCTCTTGCTTTCAGACTAGGCCTGAAATTTGATGGTTTCAAGTTTTCTGCTATATATAGTTTGAAAACATATGTCTTACAAGTTTATTTTTTAAAATGATGTGTACGAATTATGTTATTTCTTATATACATTATATTTTCTTTAGCAGTCTATGCAAAAACATCTGAATCTTTGATTAGTGACCAAAATTTTGTGCTACGACATTCAACATACTAATAGGATTAATATTGAGCTACTATTTTCTTCTTGTCTATTCAATACTTATCAAACATTGAGTTCTTTTTACTTGTGTCATAAAATTAACAAACCGTAAGACCAAGGCCCTGCCTTCATTACAACATTTGGGCACGCTAGAGGTTCAATATCTTTTGTTACATGATCTATGCTCTATGCACATAACAAATACTGTATAGTACAATACTCTCAGCAAAATGAATCCTCCACACCATGGTAACTCTTCATCTTCGGCAGGATAATTGAAGAGGATTCTTATTTGGGGCCCTTGTGCTATTTCATGTATTTGGTGGGTTTATAATGATATGACTATTTAGTAGGCCTTATGTCCAATACATAATCCTTTGAAAAAGATGAAACAACTAGAAGTACAATTAGTCTAAGAGAAGAATGTGTTGCAGTGTACGAGGAAAGACGTATGATTCTTGTCATTGTTGTATTCAATTATCCTTCAATGTTATGTATTCCATAAACATCCAATTTTAGTCACTAACACAACTTAGTTTTCAGTGAATCCCCAGTTGTCTGTTCAAAACCAATGAATCACATGAAGCTCAGTTACTTGATATTGATCTGCAATTTTATTTGGACTACTATATTTGTCAGATAATAGATTTACACAAGTGTAAAGACTGGAATGTAAGAGTATTAATAAGGAATCATGTTCCTTGGTGTGTTACCAGATCCTATCATGAAATTGCCACAACTAACGTTGTCAATTGTAAGGAGCCTAAGATTAGAGAGATTACTTGTTCACGTAAGTTATCAACATAACTTTATATGCTATCACACAGTGTGTTTAGATAGATAGTTGATGTCAATCTAAGCAATAATCCTAACCCAATAATCTATGATGGAATTAACAATTAACAATTTATAGCAGCTCATTTCCTGGAAGCAATGAAATAATGCAAAATTTCAAAGTGATGATTATACTCAACTTTCTTGGAGCTTCAGTAATACAGCTTCAAATCCTTAATTAGGAAAAATCCACTAGTTTTGTGGAAAACCTGTCTCCAGTCTTTGCAATCTAAACGTACCTGCTAACAATTAGTACCAAATGGTAGAAATTTAGAGTATGCTTAGGGAACTGTGTATGACTAAAGTCTTCTATGATTAGGGGAAAAAAAAGGAAATTATAGCAAAAATCCACTAACAGAAAGAAATGCCCAAGCCTTAAATCTTTTTTATGGAGTCAAGAAGGAAGTGGTCCAAGATTTGTCAATTTCAAGTTAAATACCGCTTCTTTATCCCTTCACAAAAATGGACTTTTCAAGTGTAATTAGTCTGATTAAAGAACCCCCAAAAAAGAGTGTCGAAATAATGTGTGCCCCGTGTGTGTGTGTGTGTGTGTGTCCAACATTAATTTTAAGAACCGCCATTTATTTTATGTGGGAAATAACTATTCTCAAATTTATAATGAGACATGTTATTATGCCTTTATAATCTCTAAATACTAGTAGTTTATGAAAAAAGATGCTTCTTTTTCACTCAAATTGATAATTGATTCATTTTATGATGTGACATTGATGAATTGGATGCTCTTGTGTTGTTTATTGGCACACGTTCTTACTTTTGATTTATAGGTAGGCATAAGCTCTATAATATGATGTGCCAAATCGTGTACATGTTGGACATAATTATCTGCATCATAATATTCCATGTAGACTTGAGCATGCTAGAAAATCCTTAATAACATGCGTTAAATAGTGGGGCTTTTTAGAAAGGAGTAAGATCACATTGACTTAACTTGTCTCAATTGTATTTTTGTCACATCTGCCTCTAGTTAATCCAACAACTATCCATTTCTATACATTCGTCATGAGTAATTTTATATGAATTATGTAACAGGAACAAGCACACGACTGGTATGGATCTACGATCATTGAGCCAAGATGATAATGTGGTGTTGAAGTCAAACCAAGAATGTTTCCTGCCTATAGAATGATAAACTGGAGTCTCGACTCCCTATGCCATAGCTTTTCAACCCAATCTAGAACATGTTCTTGTGCTAGATCCCTCTTATCAGCATTGCCCATGTTTTGCAAAGGAAAAGGATGTGAATCTATATAGATGTGTTAGATACTTCTGCATTAATCTTGAAAAAAAACTATGTCAGAACATGACGAGTAACCATGGTCTTGAGGTTCTTGGTTACACATAAGGATTCCAACTCATATGATCTATTCCAATAGGCACGTCTAATCTTACATAAGACTTAGTTCCTAAAGTAGAGAGGCATTGAAACACTTTGAAGTCATTGTTTGTTATTAGATCCTTATACCTCTGTTGGATACTCAACTCTACTGTTTCCAAGGGTTGCATACAATTGCGATTTCAAACACTTCTAGTAAGTGGTGATTAGGAATACTAATGTATCACATGTCTACGTGTCAATATTGTTCAACAAATTCAATTGCAGAAGGTAAATAGTAAACAATTCCAAGACGAGATTCAACAATGTGAAGAATAGAAGTGATGAAGATTTGCCAAGGTGCCATGTGAACATCTAAAACCTTAAGGAGTACACAAGGTTCTCTTAATGCACAGGTTGTACAATACATTTGCTGTATCTAAAAAGAAAGTAGCACTTGCTAGCTAATCATTCTTTAAATGAGATTCAATTGCATTCAATTCGTATCCCGCAGAGGACTTATTTGCAAGCTGGACAAGTGCAAGCTCAAGCACTCTATTTAATAAATCATGTACAGGTCATGAATTTTTGCTGTCCTATCTTGCTTTCCATTGAATAAGCTGGACAGCCCATTGTCAGTGGTTTTATTGTGGCCAGTTCATTTAAATATTGGATCCATTCGCCCTTCAGCAATGGCAATTACCATTGAAAGACGCAAATCTCTGAATCTCTGTTACGGCAGACTTGTTTTTGTAAGTGTTTTTGAAAGGCCTGTGCTATGCAAGTTTACTATTAGTTTAGGTCCTGCAGCATTTCAGTTTTTTGATGAATATTGTTTATGCATGTTGAAGCTGTAATCAACACAAAGCAAGTTAGGAAGTCAAGATATCCCTCAAATATGTCCATTAGTAAATATTCGCTACAATCAAAACCCTGTTAACTACTCTCTTGCTCTGAATTACAAGAAGCCTACAAAGCAACAGGGAATTTCATTTCTTGCAAAGTCTTTTCCAATTGTAGACAGTTTTGTTTTTTCCATTTGTAGATAGTTTTCTTTGTTCCGTTGTTTTTGCATTTTTTAATGTTTTGAAGTTCATGTTTGGATCTTAGGAATCTTTTGCAACATCATTTTACCATACACCTACACAAAGCTCAACGTACACATAATACACACATGGTTATTCCTTATTTAGGTATCTGGTTTTTAACCTGCTGCAACTGTTATTGAAAATGAAAACCAAATTAATTTCTTTGCTAGGTTATTATCTTGCCTTAGGTAGGTGTATATAAGCTTCAACAAAACTAATATCACTTTTTTCTCTGACCAATCACAATGATGCATATAACATTTTACATCATTTGTATATAGTTTTCTAAAATTATATATTTATTTGATTTTTGTGATTGGCTGAAAATAAAGTATAGGCATCTCAAAAAATTTCTAATTAATACACACAGGAATTTTCTAATTTTTCATTTCTATAGTTTAAACCTTATAATTATAAAATTGCAATAAATATTACAAGTACAATATTAAATGAACATTAAATGTTGTATAATACGGCTTCGGATATAGATACAAATCAATTAATTTGTAGTTATTAATAGTTCAGACTTCTACAGTTGTTGCAACTATCCAATTACTGCTACATTTACAATGTTAACTTGGGTTTCCGCATGGTTAACGCCTTGGCTCTCAAATAAAGTGCTTGTTTTATTATGGAAAGGTCAGCGTCATGCATGCCCCGACATACAGTTAACATGGTCTAATATCCAGCCCTAGATTTTCTTTGCTCATCTCAAATCATTCCCAAGCACAGTCAATATGTTGGCCTTGCATCTCAATATTTCTATACGTGACCATGAATTGCACCCATTATGTGAGTGTGGCCTGCGCGGCCCCACTTTGGGGAGATTCGAAATTTGAACAAGGCAATTAATATTTTAATAGAAACTATAGCTTTTTCCTGCAACGTAATTACTTAAAACAACTAAGCCTCTATGCTTTTTCACTTGTGTTATTTTTGCTTCACAAATCTGGTGTCTTCAATACTTGGGGTCAATACATAAATTAGATATGGGACTTTAAATAAACAACTTAGATTAAAATGTTATGTTTATTTTACGTATGGTGCAAAAAATTAAGATTTACGGCCCAAAAAACACTTTTTCACTTCCGAGATATGTATATAAGATGATCTATATCTAATTCACAATATTTTGTATTGATATTATATGACAATATTTTCCTCTTAAATTGATATTCTTCCACTATGGACTTGTAGCCTTGAGACAACAACTTCAAATAAGGTTGTGTTTTCCATAATGTGAAGTTCATGTTTGGTGTGTCTTTTCCTTTTTTCCAAGTTTCAAACCCACTCCCTACTAGGAATCAAGAGAATCCGTTGTCATATTTTCTTGAAGTTTCAAACAAAACATTGTTGTAAATTATTGCTACAACTTTACCTAATCACTCTTGTCTGAGTCAAATCCTTTGTTTGAAACCCCTAGGGTGAAAAATACTTTATTAACCAATGGTTTGTTCCCTTACAAGACACACATTCATTAATCTAACCTTATGTGGTCTTTTCCATAAGGGTTTCTTCACTGGCAAGTAGAAACAACCACAATAGGACTACATAATAAATATATACGATCGACAAATGTAGGTTTAAACACCTTCACATATTCATTACAAAACATCTCCAGAAGCCTTCATTCGAGGGAAACTTAAACACTTATTTTTTCATCAAAACCTTTAAATATTTTCATACTTTTTCTCCATTTGTATATATATTCGTCACAAATTATAATAGTATTGTTCAATTTGCAGTAAAATGACCACGCACTAACAACAACGATAGTGTATACAATACTTATCCTCGATTGGGAAGAAAATATTTTGGAAAACACTTAAGCAATAAAAGAAGCAACAAGATCTAAAGCAAAAGGAAATATTTGGGTGTGGTTCCCTAGGCTAGGATTTTGTGTTTATCAAACACTTGTTAAATTACCCATACACTAGTTCAGAATACTTTAACTTACTTTAAATCCTTGGAACTATGACATTAACTTAACGAACTTTTGGGCATGTTCTTTCCTGTCAGATCTTTGCTTCCAACTAAGACGAAGTTTTTCCTTGATTTCGCATCTAAAATATCTACCCAACAAATGTCATACTTTTGACATGCATTTGCAACTGGGATCCTCAACCAACACTTGCTTGGCTATAAAACTCATTCCAAAAAAATTATAGCTTCATTTTTGCACTTCTTCTCTAGGATATGCTATTCACAGCCTTGTTTTCTTTTTACTAGTGCACAAAATCATCTAGACAACTATATTAAAGATGTCTAGGTAAGTTTTTTTGGAAGGATCTAATACTTTGTTAATTTTCTATATAATTCTTTGCTAAAAAATGAATGCTTTTGTTACTTTGTTATATAAAAACTTTTTTCTATATGATTTTGTCAATTTTTTAAGTAGAGCATGGTTTTTAAGGATGCTTTCTTTTGATTGCACTGTAATTTACTATTCTTGCATGCAAGATGACCTTATTTGGAAACACTCATGCCCACTCTTGCAAAAATTTACCATTAAGAATACTTACAAGACAAATATGCCAATATATATTATCAGAGAGATGAATACTTTTAGTCGAATATCACTCCAACAACACCATTACCACAACAATGAAACAACATTGATGCACAACATAAATGGATCAAAGAATAAGTCTTAAGCGCTCTGCAATGTATAATCCAACAATTTTTACAAAGGGAGCAAGATCCTATTAAATAGGTAAAATGAGTTGGTTTCACAACCAATTGGTTGTGAATAAATCCAATATGGAGATTTTCATATTATTATTCACTCAAAAAATTACATGCATATAATAGTTTTCCCTTAACAACTCAAAAGCTAAATAACTCCCAATTAAGCTTATCTTCTTGTGAGTGTGAATGTGGACATTTGCAAGGTTGGTTTGGAAAAGTATCAAACCACCTACAAGTGTGAACACATTAACTCCAACACCCTCCCATAAGTGTAAAATTTGGAGTAAGAAAAAGAAATCCTAGGCAACAAATCCAAATATTAGTCCCGACAACAAGGCCTTATAAGATACACATTTACATACAAATGGGAAAAAAAGAGTTACCATAGATGAAAAAGAGTCACTATAAGGTACCCATAAACAAGTAAGAAACAACAAAGTAAAGACTAAAATCCTATTCCAATGCATCCCACGAAGTAAGACTCAAAATACTCATATTTTTTTGAAGAAAATGCTTGGTCTACATTGTGGTCTAGATCCACTTCATGATCACAAAACTCAAAATCAAGTAACATTGTAATTCAATAGAATAGATCCATGTAAGGAGACTGTCAATGTAGTCTCAGACACTATAACTCAATAGAATAGCTACACTTTAGAAGGAGAAAAAACTCAAAATCTAACATAAGTAGACTGCCAAAGGTGACGTCCATAGTGTAAAAAATCACCAAATATAATTTGATCTACTTCTATAATATGTGATCCACTAACTAAAAAAGCATAAGGAACACTATACCCAAAGAAGTAAGATCAACACCACACCCTTCCATATTGTTGAATGAGTTGAGTGACGCCACAAATATGTATCATTGGTTAAACCAACTACTTGAATAATGACATAATGACACTAGACTTAACCAGATTAGCTCTTCCACAAGAGAGACTATCAACATATCTAAAAAGTGTCGAAAATAAAGCTACAAAATAACTCAAAAACAAAAGAAATACATTCTACACTTGCTAAAAAAATGGCTCAAAACAAGGAGCATTACAATGCAAGAGTAGAATTATATGGATCAAGAAGTTGAATGGTGGAGGAACCATGCCTATAGATCCTTCCCAATGAATGCTTATGTTTCATGTGGAAGTACATTAAACAAAAGTTATATCTAATTTTTCATAATATCTTTACCTAAATATAAATAAGTTTTATATTTTTAAAATTTCTATTATTAAGGAATATTTAAAACATTAAGAATTTTACTAAATTTTCATCATGGAATTGATTACGGCCACCTTAATATTTCACTTGTCATTTACTGCCAAAATCACATTTAACATAGGCTATACGATGTCATTTTCCACAATTGAAATGTAAATGTACAATTATAAATTCCAAAGGTAGAAATCACTATGCATTTGCATTTAGCATAGACACTACAATATCCCTTCAAAACAAGTAATTATTTTTCATATCTATTAGATTCACATTCTTTCCAATATACAAGCATAAATTGTAATGGCATGAAGAAAAACTATTGGAGAGTCAATTTGACATAGTATCTACTTTCTAACCTAAAATATTACTTTGTAATTTATTTGGTGGTTATATGTATTCAAACACTACAATATATCCTAACATTTCTTTTTTTAGTAACAAAACAATTGATTTTTAACCAAAACTATCAACAACACAAATGAAAAGAGTACTCAGTACTTGTTTTTTTTAAACTAGACAAAAAAAAATGAGGCATAAGACTTGATATGTAGTGCCCACTTCCCTTTGACACCTTTTGATACTGATCATGACACTGTTGACTATACCATGGACATTGTTATAGTTTTGATTTAGTATGATGATTAGATGTTAGAGCATGGATTATTGTTGACTCTGATTCATATATGATGCATGATGATTATTAGAGATATTTTATATATTGATGTTGATATACTATCTGGCATGGTTATGATAATAATGGTATAGCTTTGATACCAAATGATAGAATAGAATAAGATTGCAATGACCAAAGAGGGACAGAAGCCTCACAAATATTATTGATCATGAAATCAGATTACATAAAAATGCAAGAGCTGTAATATTTATAGATATTAGACAACCTCATATGGATAGACATGACACCCTATCAGGCACCAACTACGAGATGATAAGACCCATCTCACATGCACATGTAATTACTACTGATACCAATATTGAATGTTATCTAACATAACAATATTGAATGCAAGTCACTAGACTAGAAAGCACATGTTGCACATTATTAAATAAAAGACAATGCAATAAATATGTGTATGCTAAATTATGCTAACATTCCCCCCCTTAATTTTGCATAGTTTCCAATGAAGTGGAGAGGAACTCTCTGAACAGTGTGAATTTATCACGTGCTTAGGATAGAACTGGAGCTATATCTGCCTTCTGTTCAGCTATAGGATAGAACTGGAGCTATATGTTGTGCTTCAAGACATGCTCGCGTATGAAATGAACCTGTACTTCAATATGCTTTGTTCTCAAATGAAATACTGGATTGCGAACAAGCTTCAGAACTCCTTCATTATGAACATATACTCGAGTATATTTCTGTTGTGGTAGACCAATTCCTTCCAGTATTCGGCGTAGCCATATTGCTTCACAAACAGCTTCACCTGCAGCTCGATACTCTACTTCTGTAGAAGAACGAGAAACAAAGTTCTGTTTCTTTCTTCCCCATGATATCGGTCTAGATCCCATAAAGAAGATGAAGCCTAATGTTGACTTCCTATCATCCATGTTTCCTGCATGATCTAAATCTGAATATCCTGTCAAGAAGAAGTTATCATTCTTCTTGTACTCTAGACCAAGTTCAACTGTACCCTTTAGATATCTCAGTATTCTCTTTGCTGCTTTCCAATGACATATTTTTGATTCTTGCATGAAGTGTGATAAATAGCTGAATGCAAAGCTAATATCTGGTCTAGTATATGTCAGGTAAATGAGACTCCCAATCAACTACCGATAGAGAGTTGCATTCACCAGTGGTGATGGATCAGAATGAGATAACTAAAGTCTCGCTTCCATAGGTGTCGCAATAGGAGTGCAGTCCATCATCCTAAATTTCTTGAGCATTGTCTTGGTGTATTTTAACTGCGACACAAAGATATGATTCTCTTTTTTCCATACTTCCAACCCAAGACAATAGTGCATGAGCCCGAGATCTGTCATGTCGAACAATCGATTAAAATCCTTCTTTGTTGCATCAATCATCTTCACAGAACTTCCTGTAATGACTAAATCGTCGACATAAACAACCACAATGACAATCTCCCCCCCTTGCTTTTTGAGGTAGAGATTGGGGTCATAAGGATTCCTTTCGAATCCATGACTTATGAGATGCTCATCAATTTTGATGTACCATGCCCGGGGTGCCTGTTTTAGGCCATATAGAGATTTTATGAGTCTATATACCATCATCTCTTTTCCTAGTATTACATAACCCTCTAGCTGAGTCATATAGACTTCTTCTTACAAATTTCCATTAAGAAAGACACTTTTCACATCCATTTGGTGGACTTTCCAGCCAAATTGTGTAGCTAGAGCAAAGATCATCCTGATTGTCTTGATCTTGGCTGTGGGAGCAAATGTCTCCTCATAATCAATGCCTTCTTGTTGTGCATACCCCTTTGCTACAAGCCTTGCTTTATACTTGTCAATAGTCCCATCTGATTTGTACTTAGTCTTGAATATCCATCTACATCTAATGGGTTTCTTCCCTGGTGGAAGGTCGACAAGTTGCCATGTGTTGTTCTTCATCACTGACTGATACTCTAAATCAATGGGATCTTTCCAAGCTTTTGATTGTAGGGCTTCCTGAACTGTAGATGGTTCAAATGTTTCAACAACTCTACTCATTAGGGCATAATTGACCTCTTCAAAAGCTTCACTGCAAATTCTAGTTCCAGGATTGGATGGTGTGCTAGGTGCTTCATCAAATTTGCATCTCTTATTAATTGAGTATACCATTTAGGTAACTTCTTAGCTATTCCATTGGCTTGTGCTGGATCCAATTTTTTACCATCATCCAATTCATCATTGTCATCTTCAGTGGGAGCATCAAATTCTATCTTCACAATAGGTGTATTCTGCATGTTTGTTGAGTCGTTGAGTGGAGCATTTGCTTGTTTCTTCTCAAAGAACTCAACATCCCTACTTGTGTATACTTTCTTTGATTTTGGATCCCATAATCTGTGCCCAAGTGCTTCTTCACTGTATCCAATGAATATTAGTTTCTCAACTTTCATATCCAACTTGTTCCTGTTCTTCTTGGGTATGTGCATGCTAGCTTTACACCCAAATACTCTTAGGTGTGCAATTGATGGTTTTTGATTTGACCATGCTTCTTGAGGTGTCACTCCTTCAAGAGCTACTATGGGAACTCTGTTCAACAAATAGACTGTAGTTCTTGCAGCTTCTGCCCAAAATGTCTTTGTTAAACCTGATTCGTCAATCATACATCACACCATTTCCATGATAGTACGATTCCTTCTCTCAACTATACCATTCTGCTGTGGTGTGTGAGTAGGAGGCATTTTTTGACGAATCCCATGAGCTTCCAGGTAAGTCTTGAACTCATTACTTGTTAATTCCCCCCTCGATCTGAGCAGAGAGTTTTGATCTTGCGACCAAATTCATTCTCAACAAGTGCTTTGAACTTCTGAAATGTCTCAAAGGCTTGACTCTTGTTTCTTAGACAATATATCCACATCTTTTTTGAGTCGTCATCAACACAAAGCATGAAGTATTGACATCCAGAATGACTTGGTTACATGGGCCCGCAAAGATCGATGTGCACCAAATCAAGCTTTCCCTTAGCTCTATATGTGTTCTTCTGGAAGGGTACTATGTGTTGCTTTCCAGCTAGGCAATTGTGACACTTGTTAGTGTTGTTCTTGAGTGTAGGCAATCCTTTCACCATGTTGCCCTTTTGAAGTGTTTGGAGATAGCTAAAACTGATGTGACCATATCTGCGATGCCATATTTCTACAGATTGTGTGTCTTTGGCCACTAGAGCTTGATCATCCTTGTGGAAAAAATAAAGTTGGAACATGCGTCCCACATTGGAATCTCTTGCTACAATCTTGGAACCTCTTGACTTATCTCTTATCAAGCACACTTTTTCTTTATTATTACTGTCAAAATCCAACTTCAAGTTGTGATCAAGGAGTTGACTAACTGATAGCAAATTCTTGGTCACCCCAGGTACATACAATATATCTATGATTTTGTAGTCATGCTTTCCAAGAGGTAGTGAAATGTTTCCAATCGCCTTGACACTATATGATGAGTCATCACCTAATGACACATGGTTCTTGTTAGGTGAGTCACGTAGTGTGTAGAACCAATCCTTGCGTCCAGTCATGTGTCAAGTTACACCCAAGTCAACATACCAGATATCTTGTGTGGACTTGGTTTCTTCGTCAAATTGAGAAAAATACATGTGGTGTCTTTTATCTGAATCATCCTCATGTTCGGCAATCTACCCTTTTTTTTTGGGTTTTCTTTGCCAATTACTATTTTTCTACCCTTGATTGTTGTTGTTGTTGGACTTCCCTTTATTTGAATTGTTGTTACCCTATTGGTTGTTGGGTTTTGAATTGCTTGATGAACCCTTTTTTGTAGGAATTGTACCAACAATCTTTGATGTCATGTCCCCCTCTATTGTAAATGGGGTACTTCTTGGTGTTTTCCTCGTTGACTTTTGGTCCCTTTGTTGACTTTGATTTTGTTGGGACTTCTTGTTATTGGACCGAAATTTCCCCTTTCCTTTATGATTAGACGATAGTTCTTGCTCATCTTCATGATCTTTGTTGTTCATTGCCTCTTTTTTTTGGAGTAGATTGACTAACTTCTCAAAGGTGATTGTGTGTTCACTCATATTGATAGTTGTCACAAAGATTCTGTAGGAAGGAGGAAGTGCTCGTAACACAATTGGTATGAGGTCTTCATCACTTATCTCTTTTTCCCAATGCCAATAGAGATGCCCTCAAAGTAGAAACTCGTCTAAAAAAAACTTCAACCTTCTCATTGTGCTTGAACTTGAGAGTATGCAGTTGTGATAGTAGGTTGAGGATTGCATTCTTGTTCTTTGCCTCATAGACTATGCTCAACTTATCCCATGCGTTTTTTGGCCGATGTGGCATCTCTAATGTGGGGTTACACATCATCTGTTACGCCAAACAAGATGATCAACTTGGCCTTTTGATTGGCCCTGTCAAATTGAACTTGTTGTGCTTTCATCATCAAGTGATCTTGTTGTTTTTCCATCTACAACTGTCCATAGGTCTTCAAACTCAAGTAACATCTTGATCTTCAGTTTCCATGTAGCATAGTTGTCTCCTCTAAGCAGTTGTGAATTTGGCAAGAAGAACTTTGGTGCTTGTGCACCCATTTATGAAATCTAAATTTCTGAAACTTTGAATTTTTGACAAAGGGTAAGGCTCTTATCACTCCAGGTTTATGGTCTCCTCTTAATATACCGTTAGGCGTATATACCAAACCTTTCTATATACGCTCCCTTCCGATATACCCATCAGTAAGTGGAATAAGATCACCCTTTCAATATACCCGTCAGTATGGAAAGAGGTGTTAACGCACGTGAAATAATTTAGTATGTGGTACGTAGATAGTACGGAGAGGGGTTTGTGCAAGCACAAACAGATGGAAGAGCTAAAATGTGTGTGTAGTTTGTCCTTATTACTCCCCGTTTATTTTATAGGGTCGATGCCCAGACGACATTTAGGTAGCTGTGTTAGGCGTTAAGTGCAGTAGTAGTCGTGACGGCATCATCCGTAAGCGCTTCCCAGAGACACTGTATATACCGAACGCTGCTATGAGATCAAAGATCTCGTGTGATAGAACCAAACATAAAATAAAAAATTTGTACCTTTTTTTTGTGCACTTTATACACCAAGATTAGTAAAAAATGCTTCAAAAGTATATCAAAATGAAGTTTTTTTTTCCCCCCTCTTTAGAAAAAAGGGTCTAGAATCACAAAATACACAATTTAGGCCAAAAATATTTTTTACCCCCCAATAGGTGTTTTTTCGCTAAATTTAGCAGTCGCTCTAAATGTGTTTGCTAAGCTTCTAAATTTAGAAATCTCCCAAAATTTAGTAATTTATCCAAATTTTCCAAAAAAAAATAATTTAATAAAAAATATGGAGAGAGTGGGAATTGAACTGCTGACCTGTTTGTTCCCAAGATCTAAACAAACAATCTGAATATTGTTTTCACCTTTTCTCACAAACCATGATCTAGGTTTTTCTAAAATTTTGACAGTATCATCATACAATATTTTTCTTAAAACCCACAAAATTTCAGAAGAATCAAAATCTTATTTTTTGAGATCTTACCAATTTACCAGCTAGATCTGATTTTTTTTCAGAATAAAAATAATCTGACTTGTACAGAATTTTCGTCACATGTAGAGGCCGAATCTTAAGATTATGTAAACTAAAAAGTTGTGTGCCTCCTTCTTATCTTTCCAGAAAAAAAAAATAGCATATCAATCCGACATTGTATGAAAAATTCACGTCCTATTTTCTAAGAGCTATCTAATGTAATTTTGTTGACGGGACTACTTCAACCTTTGCTCTCGAATTCTTCAACCTCCACTTTCAGATCTGATTTTTTTTTTTTGATTTGATCTTTTTTTTTCACTCTTTTTTTAGATCTGCTATTTTTTTTTAAAGATCTTTCTCCTTTTTTTTTTCAAGATCTTTTTTTTTTTTTCACAAATCTTTTTTTTTTTTTTTTTTCAAGATCTTTTTTTTTTTAAGATCTCCAAATTTGAAATATTCCGCCAATATGTTGGATCAATTAGCTATGCCAATGAATAATAAAAAAAAATTTACCTTCCAAATAAGTGGATAGGTCAAATTTTAGTTGAGGGATGCTTGGAAGGAATGGAGGCTGCGGGATGCTTCAATGGCTCTCCTTTGATGCAGATCGTCTTCTCCAATGGATCCTCTCCAATACTGCTCCTCTTCAACCTTGCTTGGATATAACCTGCTCTAATACCAAATGATAATAATGGTATAGCTTTGATACCAAATGATAAAATAGAATAATATTGCAATGACCAAAGAGGGACGGAAGCCTCACATATTCTATTGATCATGAAATCAGATTACATAACAATGCAAGAGCTGTAATATTTATAGATATTAGACAGCCTCATATGGATAGACATGATACCCTATCAGGCACCAACTACAAGATGATAAGACCTATCTCACATGCACATGTAATTACTACTAATACCAATATTGAATGTTATCCACCATAACAATATTGAATGCAAGTCACTAGACTAGAGTGCACATGTTACACATTATTAAATAAAAGACAATACAATAAAATGCAATAAATATGCCTATACTAAATTATGCTAACATGTTATATTAGAGATGTTGTTCAGACATGTGATATTTGGATATTTTGAGTAGACCTAGAAAATGAAAATTGAATTAAAATTGATGATGATATAGTTGTTGATAAAATTTTAAGGGACACTGTTGATTGACTTAATGATTGTTGTGATTCACATATATATTGATGAATTTGGAAGTATATTATATTCATTTGGATGTTCTGGTGTGGCCACGAGGCCAAAGGAGGTATTTGTGTTTTGCAGGTTAAAATATCACAACACACATCGGGGTATCAGAGACCAACCACTTTGGAATTCTAGATGAATTCAACAAGGTCACCATGACAATTTTATTTGTTTGTGTGTGTTTAATTGTTGTTAGGGATTCCCATGGGGGGGATCACCTTCAAATGTGACCAAGGGGTTTTATGTTTCTTTTATTTATTTTCCTTGGTTTAATGTTGCATGTGTTTATTTTGTGGTGCTTTGACCCCTTTCCTTATTTATCTAAATGGCCATGTTAATTAATGTGAGTAATCTTATTGTTAAAAATTTAATTAATCAAATTGGGTCATAAGAAAGTAATTATTAGAGTTGTTGGCCTAAAATTAAAGTGTTGTAAGAAATGTGTAAGTGATGTGTAATTTATTTTGGAGTATGAAACACTCCATCTTCTTTGAAATTCGAAATTGTCCTTGGAGGCTGATTTTGGAGATGTGTGAGATAAGTTAAACTTCTCCCATACCTCTTAAATTTATATACCAACCTTACATATCGTTGGAGAGTTAAATTTATCCCTTCTTTATGCATTTTTGTAAATCAAGTTGAATGTTTTTATTGCACTTTTCTAACATGTTTTAATTTCAGTCCTTTAGGGTGTGGGTTGGATTTGAGTGTGTAAGTAAACTGTCATATTATTCACCCACCTATTTATTATTCATTGGAGAATGAAGTTGACTTTTGAGTTGGGGTTGAAGATGTGTGATATAGCATCCTACGTGGATCTGCCTCATCCTCTTCCCTTCCCTCTTCTATAAAATTTGAATGGCTTGCCCTATTTTGGGGTTGCTTCATTTTGGAGACTTTATTCTTGGGTAAATTCCTTTTTGTTTTAGGAGCTCTTGCTTTGAATAAGTTTTTTTTTGGAAATATTTTTGCATGCTTGGGCTTGCCTATTTTGGATTGCTTTCATTGGGATAAATCTTTTTGTTTTGGAACTTGGAACAACTCCGTCATGGAGAGGTAGGAGCTTGACTCTTGAAATGCTCTTATTTTATGAATGTAAGTGTTAATATATGAATTTTTTGGCATGTTTGTGGGTTTTTGGGTAGATGGCCTAGGAATGGTGCAGGAGAAGACTATGGGGTTATATTTTGTGGGAGGCACAAGTGTTTTTTAGGGAGGTATAAGGGTGGAGGGAGTTGGGATTTGAGTTCTACCTTACAAAGAAATAGCTTACATTTCTTTATTCATTATGGATTTATTGCTATTTATTCATTACATAGTTAAATCTACTCATTTTAAATCATTATCAATTTCAAATAAAATCACAACTACTTACAAGCTCATTTCCATTTTGTTCAACTAGTTTTCTTTGAATTCCAAGAGTAAACATAAAGAATTTATATCTACTTCTACATTGTTATTTTCTTAAAACAAAATGCAACGATTCCCTATCTCAAATTTTTTGTATCTTTCATATTCACTACAACTTCATATATCAAAAATGACTATAACAACTTTATTTTATATTCAAGTTTACTTTGCACACATTCTAACATATTACAACTTCTATATTTCTCCTTTCTCTTTTACCATAATGCAAACTTCACCATGTTGTAAAATTTATTTTCTCATTGCTCATTTCTTTTAAAAAAATAAGGAACTTCTTTTCTCACAACAAGATAACACTTCAAATAATGACACTAGTTTCCTTTTCCTTTTCGCACAACAAACTTACAACACATATCTTTCTTCTCTCTTTTTTCAAAATGCAACTTCCAACTAAAATTTTACATAATGTATCCATTTTTATTCTTTCTCTTTCCCTATTACATTCTAATGAGAAGGAAATTTATTTCTTTACAATTCTAAAATGAACTCCTTCAAATAATAATACAACTTGTATTTCAACATTTCCTTTAAAACATAAAAAAATTTACAATCTTCCACCTTGAGTGGGTAACAAATATGCTTCTCTCAAGAAGGGATTTCTTCAAAAACTCCAACAAAATTTCAAGCTCCTCAACACCAACAAGAAGGATCCAACATGATTTGTTTGATTCACAACAAAATGGGGGGAGAGGAAACACTCTCCACCCAACCAAGATATCCAATGAAGAGGAGAAGCCATCCTCTTCATTGGCCCCCGAGCCCCAACCACATTACAATGGGAGATGATTACAATACATGGCAACAACAAGATCCCACAACATAACAATTTTTTCAAAACCATTTCAACTACACTTCAATAAAAAGAAAACAAGGCTTAGAATGAAAGCCAAAAGAGCAAGACCTATGGGGAGGCCACTTATGTCTCCAAATGGGAATGAGTGCCCACCTTAAAGCCTCTAATTCATATCTCAAATCGCATGCATGCTCTTATGCCTCCCTCAAGTACCCTTTATACCTCCCACAAACTCTTATGACTCCCTCATAAAAGAAACAAGAAATAAATACAAGCATTCCTTATACAAGGTGGGGCACCCAACCCAAACTCCCTCCAAACAAAAAAAATTGAACTCTTATGCCTCCCTACAAGAAATTTCCCCATAGTCTCCTCCTACTCCAAACATAGGCAATCTACCCACACCCAACAAGCATTCCAAAGAAAAAAATACTCAACACAAACACATAAACACAAAATAAAGCATAACATGATCAAGGTAAAGATCTTACCTTTCCATAGTAGAGCTTGTTCCAAGATTAAGTCTCCAAGATCCTCAAAACCAAGCAATCATCCACAAGCTCTCCCGAAAATCCTCTAACTATCCAAAAATAAAAGAGCACAAAATAATGAAGTAACACCCAAACAAGCAAAAGAACTCTAATAAATAGAAAAGGGAGAGAGGAGGATGAGGTGGGTCCATGTAGGATGCCACATCACTCATCCTCAACTCCACCTAAGAAGTCAAACCTCAACCCCAATGCACCATAAATTTGTGGGTGAGAGGAATGACAAGAAACTTACACACACAATCTAATCCCACACCCCCTAAGGAAAAAATTAATTACTTGAAAGAAATTGCAATAAACATTTCACCTTTTAATCTTCCCAAAACACCTAATGGGGTCATTTTATGAGCCCCCCAACCCATAGGTAGGGTTTGTATGACAATTTAAGAGATGTGGGACAATTTTAACTTATCCCACAAACCTTCAAAATTATCCCTTAAGGACAAATTCGAGTTTCCCATGGATGGTAGAGTGTACAACACTTAAAATCTCAATCATTCAACACACAACACAACATCAAAGAGAAAATCAAGTCTAATAAATGAACTTGTTTTGGTCACATCTTTAATTAGTTTAGGACAAGATTTATTAACTTTAATAAGACACTTAGACCCACTAAGATAAAAGGAAAAACATACATCAAAAACTAAATAATTAAAACAAGTAAATTACATCACTCAAAGGAACACATACTAACATTAATAAAAGGGAAACTAAAACAAAAGACAACACATGACCCCTTGGTCACAATTTTCGCTAACCAAATAATTCTAACACACACACAATTACATGTTGCCATGGTGACCCTAGTTGAATTCACCTAGAATTCTAATGTGGTTGGTCTTCAATCCCCCCGATCTTGTTGTGAATATAAATATACTTGCAAGACACATAATACCTCCTTCAGCCTCGTGGCTGCATTAAAACATCCATGCCAAAATATGAAATATAAATCTAAAATCATCTATATATGAATTAATATCATTTAGAAAATTACGAATCATTTAGAAATTTCTAATAACATTTCTATCCAACGTTTCATCCATGTCAAAAATGATCACAACATTAATTCAATTATCAAATCCTACTCATGGCGACAAAAGTATATCGCATGTCATAAATATATATAAATAACCATGTCCACAACATATCAACATCAATATAAAATGTCTCTAATAATCCACATGCATCATATATGAATCGAAATAAACAACAGTCTAGTATCTCTAACATCTAGCATCATGCTAAATCAAAAGCCTGCAATAATGTACATAAGTGTAGTCGACAGTATCAAAATCAAATAAAAAGGTGTCGAAGGGAAGTGGGCACTATAGTTACAATGTTTCCTAAATAGAAAAACAACTCCCAACTCAAGTTTCCAAGAAAACTCTAACTTTGACTTAATCTACTCTAGGTGGCAGAAATTACTATTTTTAATAGTTTACTAAAACCTGCTATTCTTAGTAAGTTCGCATGCTTATTCGTACGGGCATTGAAATTTCCTTGCATCTTCTACATGCCTAAATTAGAGGAATTTCCAACTTTCCAAATCATAATGCAACTAAGAGACTAAAATTAACTAATGCCCTAAAATAGGAAAAAACCGAACTACAACTTAAATCCTAATTTTTGGCCTTAAGATGGATGATTTTGTGCCCGAAAATGTGCCGAAACATGCTCCCACTGGAAAGGCGAGTTGACCAGTGCATTCATCTTATCGAAATAGGTGGTTTAAAAAAATGGACTCAAACAGACACCCGAAGCACAATGTAATGCCTCGTTCATCATTGCTCTTTTTCTCTTTCGATGACCGTGTTGCTAAGCATTTAACGTTGTTGGGCTCTTGTTGATCTTTTATTGGCTTCTCCCTTATTGCAAAGAAGAATTGTAATTCTCCCTCTTCATCATGCCTACTTGTGTCGGTGTCTATGTTTTTTTTTTGGCCCCCGCAGCGTCCCTCGTGATTATCCTATTAAAAGAAAATCGTGTTCTTGCTTTATCGAACATTCTTTTGATCGTTATTAATATGATTGATTATTATTATTTTTGTTTTAGGTTGTAAAAAAATAAATAAATAATAATGATAATAATAATATTATTATTTAATTACCGATCGACGATTACTTCATTATTTTATTGTCGATTTTTTTATAAATTTTATTATTAATTAGCGTTAAGTGATTTTATTGTTTTGTTGGTCACTTCACAGACTGAACCTCGGATCATGCACAGGAAGAGGATTCCCCATCGTGGCCACGTGGTTTGGTCATAATCTTGTGTTCATGTTCGAAGCTTCAACCACCTTTTTCCTTCTCCCCCCCACCTTGGCTAGACGCATACTTTGAAACCAATGGAAATTTATTGGTACACTTATCGAGATATTTCACCCACTGACCTACCATTCTTTATGGAAGATTATCCCCCTTGTTTAGCGTGATATTTTCCTGATTTCCTGTCCTCCCTTGTCTCCTAGAAAGTGGATATGTAGAGATGCTTTGGGGAGTGGGATGCCTACCATTCCTTTCTTTTCTTTATGAACTTTTAATTTTGTGCTTGGCGTGAGATGGTGGAAGAGTTGTTTTCCTCTTTTTCTTACTGACAGGACCAATTTGATGGTTGTCTCATTAATTTGTTGTCATGGCTCCCTGTTGTAGCCTAAAAATATTTATCTTGTTTATCATTGACTCTAGGTATACTGGCAAGGAAACATGGGTCGACTCAATGGAGCCCGACTATGAGTCGGGTTTGAAAATCATGGAGGGAGGGGTGACTCCCAGTCACAGTATTTTGTAAAAAGGCCAAGCTTAGAGGGATGAACTCGAGTAGGAAAGTTCATCTGAGACAAAGTAAATCTGAGACCCTTGATCTCGAAAAGAAGTTCAAGAGCCTGTGATCCGGTCTAATGCCAAAGGCATTGGACGATGCAATGAATCAACATAGATTGAGCTAAGTGTGAGATCGCATTGGAGAGTAGTGAGTTACAGGGCCGAGTCGCTGCCATGGCATTGGATAGCTCATCCCATGATCTTAAACTATTACACTTCATGCCCATAGGATCCAGTGTGAAGCGGCAAACCAAAGGGCTCCAACTCAGTAAGAAAATCAAGGCTAAATCAATCATAAGGTAGAAGTATGCCACTTCAACGCTGAAGGAAATAAGTGGTCAAGTTTGAATATGCCAAGTAAATGGAAGGGGTTTATCTAAAGACATTTAATATTAGGCTGCACCCTTTTTTTAAGTGGTTTACAGGAGGCACCAAATATATCTAATGTTGTAAACATCAAATCAATGTCATCAAAAATGGAAAATGGGGGCTAATTCCAATAACTTGAGGAGTAGTTGTTTGTTGCTCATGGTGTGGCAGGGTCGTTTGTTTTTGCTGGTCTCGTAGTGCATATCCTACAATCGTGTCATTTCAAGACGACATCTCTTTGAGGCACTTTGTTTAGGTAGTTCACCATCCTTTTTTATTACTCTCCCATATTTTGCATGCAATCTAGGGTGTTGCAACTGAAGGGTGAGATGAGCAGTTTGGAAACCATTTTTGGCTAATCATATATGGTGGAATCAGGGTCTTAGATCAAGCTATTTTATGTACATATTTCTATCTTAGTATCCTAGAGACCATGGTTCCTTCAAGGTATTATAGAGGAATGTTTTGGGGACTCCATACCCTGATTGTAACTTTCCTGTGCCACGTTTTGGCTGTGAGAAGAGTGTAGACCACCCAACAAGCTGGAGGACACTGGAATGTTGGCGCCTTACATGCTATTAATGAAGATTCAACTAGAGGTTTGTTGTTGATTGACTTTGAGGTGTTTGGGTTCCTCATTGAAGCTAAAGAAGCAGGTAAGATATTTCTACACTTTGCTACGGTTACTATATTTAAATTATTGTGAAATCGAACCACCATTTCCTTGAATTGATTTTTTAGTTGGATGCCATGTTGGGAGATCTCTTCTTTCTACATGTTTTCTTCTTGTTTTAGCTTTTATCTTTGTCAGAATGTTGGTGGAAAGCATGCGTGTGTCCTCTCCTCTGGGCGTTATGTTTTTCTTGCTCGAGTGATAGACCTTCGTCTTTTTGTATGTATATATATATCTTCTTCTCTATGATTGAGTTTCAAGATTATTATGTTGATCCAACTAGTATTTTCATTATCGTTAAAGTTTGCGATAACTGTGAAACTCTTTCCTATCACTTGAGTTTTTTTTCTTTTTCTTTTTTCAAATATTGTTAAATATCTCTCTCAAACCCCTTTGGTAAAGTTCTTGACATTGGGAAAGAAAGGTTGTAGAATTGGAGTGATCAACGCTTGGACTATCCGTGTTGGAGTTTTGGTATTATAACTTTTCGAATGAGAAAGTCTATGTGCAACACGTTTCAGAGCTCGCGTGTTTAGACTCCTATGTTATCTTCCATCTTGTTCCTTGGTTATTTAAATCCATCCTCAGAAAATACCTTGACTGTCCCCAGGAACTTGAATCGTAACTAGTTTTTTGGATTAGCTAAGTTCGAGGTTTTAATTGTGCAAATCCAGTACCCCGCTATTACTAGAATTGTTTTGGTCTAATTCCCTCTTAGAAGATTGTTGGTGAAATAATCTAGTTTTTCTAACTTGTGTTTTCCTCCCTTTTATAATGATTGTGTTGTTATTTAATATTGGACAGTCTCTATGCACATATGTACCTTAATGTTTTGTGATGAAAATTGTTGTGAACATTGTTAACCTTGGGGAAAAATTTCTTGCAATCAATAGTATTATGGATTTATAGCAGAAGGATTTTTTTTTATAACGAAACTTAGTAGTTTATGTTGTACCTATGTTTGAATGGTTGATTATGTTACCAAGGGTTACCTTAAAGTATTTTTGTTTTGGAAAAGAGGTAATTTCTTTTAAATTAACCAAACTTTAGAATTACTGTGGAGATTTGTAAATCCTCAGTTATATAAAATTTAGATGAAATTTTGTATAATTTTGTCTGACGGAACTCCCTTCTTCTCCCATGTGTTGTTACTAGCCTATAAGAGCATTGAACCTTCTTGAATGATTGGGGAATATCTGGGAGCTAATGGTCAAGTCTTGTATTATTTGCCTTCGCTTTGAAACTTATGTTGTGTGGTGTCCATGTAATTAATTTCAGTCATATACTCTATGTGATTGTGGGATTAAAAAAATCTAATATACTTGGATTTTCATGTTAATCTTTAAACCCCGTGTTTCCTCTGTGTTGGGTGGATCAACTCTTGCCTTTTTAGAAATCTAATATTTTAGCCTATGTGTTTGGTACCTTTTAATAAATTTAGATGGTTGGTCTGTATATCATTTTTCAATCTTGTAATTAATAATCTATTTATTTTATGGGAATCATGTTTATGCTAGATTGTTTATTTCTTCTTATAGGGCCAAGGGCCATTCTCGTACGACTTTTATACTTTCGTTGCTTTTGTTCATAACTGAAGTACAAGGTATTTCATCTTTGATTGGCATCGTAGAGACTTTATTATAACTTGAGGTGTTGTAAGTGTTTAGAGCAGTTACCCAATTCATGTAATAGAGTGTTTCCTTTCATGGTATTGTTAGATTATATTTATTGTGGCTTGTGTAGCCTTATCTTGCTCAGTTCTCGCAAATTGACTCTTGTGGAAAATTTGTTGCAGATGGCTTATGCAAGTAGATGAGGGATAGACTATATATTTTTGCATCAACCTCATTTGAGAAGTTATTTTGCACAAATCCCTTTTATGTTGTTCAACTGTTGATAAGGTCCAGTGGAAACTTTAGAAGAGGGTCAGTGTCTTAGTATAATGTATTGTGGACTTTGTCATATTAACTTTTGAAACCTTGGGTCATTTGACTATCATTGAAAATATAAGAAAAAAAATTTACCGCTTGTTGAGTGACCTTAACGGATTATCGGTATTCTAAGAGTTGATATAACCTTGTTTTGTTTTTGTAAATGAGTATTGTTAAACTTTACCCTTGTGAATAAATGTTGACTTAAATATTTCTAAGACTTAGTAATAATGTGTCATAAGTAAAATAAAATGGATTGTTTAAAAATTATAGAAATTAAACTAAAATTTATATGCAAATAAATTAATGTAGAGGTGACCAACTTGAGAGCACGTAATTCTATAAGTGATCAAAGATGAAACTATCCTTTGCTAAGTAAAATTATATAACTTGATATCCCTAGCTACACTAGCAAACATTATCCTTTTTATGGTGAAATATTAAAACGATCCTAAGGTGAAATAAATTGTTAGTTGTTAGAAGATAATAAGATTTAATAAGTAGGAGGAAACAGTTTAGAAACCACGCAATCTATCTCTCAACCATTTGAAAGGTAAATTGTTTTCCTTTGTAAAAATCATCCAATAAAGCCTAAGTAAAATTTTTAACAATATAGGATAAATTCTCAAGCTTCAATAAAATCCTAGTTAATAACTAATGAGGTCTTAAAGATGAATTCAACTCAAATTTCTTCCTCTAACCTTTTTTTTCAAGGTGCTTTGTATTTATTCTCTTAAGTGTTTTTAACGCGAACCCATGTTGTTGTAAGGGTATGAACGAGTTCTAGTAGCGTAAGTGTGAATTGATGGCCTTTTGTAATTAATTACCCCTTTTACTAAATAAGTGAATCAAGCAAATAAAGGTCATAATAGAGAAGACTTAAAGCAAAATTCTCTTCAGAGTAAAAGTAAGAAACTTAGCGTTGTAAGAGGAATTGTTAGAATCGTATCCAGAGTCATGGAAAACTTAAGTTAAGGATTGAAGGATGTTTTATCAAAATAAATAACCTTCAATAATTTCTCACTGTGGCTTGCCCTAACTGTAAGTGTGTTATGTGGTGGTTTCCTATATTTTCTTGTCAAAAAGAAAAGTGAATTATCCTTGATGGGTGAGAACATTTCCGTGTTACCTTTGTGGTCATCCTTGTATCGAGTTGTTCACAGAGTTAGTTATAACCTTGGTGGAAAAATGTTGTGTCATGTTATGTGTCAATCAAATAAGAAAAAAAAAGTTATCCTGTATTCCACTGTGTTGTTAGCATGTGTGAATTTTTGGGTCATTACACTTGGTATCAGAGTATAGGTTCATGCTCTCGAACCTTAGGGCAAGATTGGAGTGGTGATGGTGTTACATGATGATGTTACATGATGATGATGGTGTTGCATGATGGTGGTTGATATTGGAAGAGTAATGTACTTTAAGTGTGATGTGATCCATGTGGTAATTGTGATATTGTGAATGCACATGATGTGTATGTCACTTAGTGCATATTTGTTATCATGTTGATGTGTTGGGAATGGGAGTATTCTCTCTCCTTCTTGTGGATTCTATGAGGAGTTCATGTGTTAAATAATGCTTGTGATGTGTGAAAAGAATTCTAATGTGGATGATGGAGTGTTGTAGCATTGTAGTATATTGTGATATGTAGGTGTATCAATGTGTTGTATGACTAGATTGACGTAAAATGAAATGAGTTGTATCATGATGTTTTTACCATGTTTTGTAGAAATGTGTATATCACCTTGTTATGTAGCAATTAATGTTATGTTGTGATGTTACTTATTATGTTCATCATATGTATGATTTGGGTAATATGTAATGATTCATGTTGTGATATAGGGGCATACAGTGAGCCTATGAACCCTATTGTATAGTGGTTGCACTTTGGGTGCAGAATGTAGTAAAGTGATGTATTGCACCTAGTGAATGTATGATTGTGATATACCCTGTATATGGAGCACACGTAAGATGTTATGGTAAATATGTGTGTACCACCATTGCGTTAGTGATGTAGTTACATATTATGTTGTGAACCTTCAACTAACCGACCCTAAAAAGGGAATCGGTAAAAGTGTATGTCTAGAGTGAGGAAAGGTGTATGGTTGACCAATCACTAGAGCCAACCTTAGGCTCCATGGATGGTGGCCTATGCTCCTCTCTCTCTCTCTTTATGTGGTTTTTTTTATGGATATAACCTTAGTTCAACTATGACTATGTTTAATCTTGTTGAAGAGGTGGTGGGATGATTAGATAGTTGTATTATTGATATGTATTTTTACAAGCTGAGGCTCAATGTTCCGAGTGCTAGAAAATCGTTGAGTACCCCTTTGTGGCCAGATAAGGCTACACAGTTATCGTAATGTGATATTATTATAAGTGTATTTTATTCGTAAATTGAGAATTTTACTTTATTTTGCAAGGACCAACAATTTTCTTGATTGTCATGCTTTATAGTTTTGGGAATTTCCTTGGTTTGTGGCACTAACATGCAGATTTTGACACTAACTATGGCTATTTGGCCATTTATTTTTCTTGGTTTTTATTTTCTTTTAAATTTTAAGATTTTATCGCCTTACCCAAGGCTTGTACCTTGCCACTTGGCATTTTATCGGATTGTTATGCTGGTTCTATTGGCGTGATGTGTGGAATAGGGTCATGGGATGCACCATGGAATGGTTGGACCTATGGACCCGCTTCATTGTATGGGGGTACGCCCCAAGGAGTTATAGATAACTAGCGGGTTGTTGAACCACACGTTATTATGTCACTTGGGTTAGGAGTGTCCAAACCCTATGTGTCTTAGGCCAAGGGGACAACCGGCCTCCTTGAGGGAGGCATAAGAGCTTGAGGGAGGAATAAGATATTGAGGGAGGCATAAGAGATTTACATGTATGTGTGACTGATGCTTTAGGAGGTATGCAGATTTGTTATGATGTTTTGGTTATGATCTTATGATGTATGTGCTACTCATGTCAGTTGGACATATTTTGTGATGTTGTGGATATGTCATTGATGCCCTTGTTGACCCTATGTACATGTATCTATTTTCTGAGTTGTGTAAAATATTCATCTTCAGAATTGAGGAAATGTCTAGTTTTCATAGTACACTTTGTTTAAGTATTATATTTTTTAGTCATGGATGTGTGACGTGTACTATGTTATGTGGACCATGTTTGTTCCCTTCCATAAATTGACTAGTCTCTTGTGGTGTGGTACTGTCATGAAGTATGTACTTGTATGCTTGTGAATCATCAATGTTGTGTATGACCCTGGTAGGGCATTATGACTGTAGTTCATGATTGGGCATCCACAAGAATGAATAAACTAAAATTCTACAACAATGAAATTCTAAAGGAATTGAATTAAGAATAATGTTAATGGAAAGAGATTAATGAAATAATGAATAAGAGAGAACTGCCAATCTTCATAGAACCTTGAAAGTTAAAATTTCTGCCAAATGTTCGTAAGGCCACCTCGTGGCCGTGTTTTAATCAACTGAATTTTTAACCATAGAGTGCACTTTTGCCATTATTTGTTCCTTGTTTCTTACCACCTTTTCTTCCTTCAATGTCATGTCACATTGAGGACGATGCTTTCTTAAAGGGAGGAGAATGTAATGCCCCGTTCATCATTGCTCTTTTTTCTCCTTCGATGACTATGTTGTTAAGCGTTTAACGTTGTTGGGCTCTTGTTGATATTTTATTAGCTTCGCCCTTTTTGCAGAGAACAACTGCAATTCTCCCTCTATATCATACATGCTTGTGTCAGTGTCGATGTTTTTTGTTGTTTGCCCCCATAGCATCCCTCGCGATTATCCTATTAAAATAAAATCTTGTTCTTGCTTTATCGAACTTCCTGTTGAGCGTTATTAATATGATTGATTATTATTATTTTTGTTTTAGGTTGTAAAAAATAAATAATAATGATAATAATAATATTATTATTTAATTACCGATCGACGATTACTTCATTATTTTATTGTCGATTTTTTTTATCAATTTTATTATTAATTAGCATTAAGCGATTTTATTGTTTTGTTGGTCGCTTTGTAGACCAAACCTCGGATCATGCACAGGAAGAGGATTCCTCGTCGTGGCCCCGTGGTTTGGTCGTAATCATGTGTTCGTGTCTGAAGCTTCAACCACATTTTTCAATCTCCACCCCACCTTGTCTGGAAATTTATTAGTACACTTATGGAGATATTTCACCCACTGACCTGCCATTCTTTATGGCAGATTATCCTCCTTGTTTGGAGTGATATTTTCCTAATTTCATGTCCTACCTTATCTCCTAGAAAGTGGATGCATGGAGATGCTTTGGGGAGTGGGATGCCTACCCTTCCTTTCTTTTCTTTATGAACTTTTAATTTCGTGGTTGGCGTGAGATGATGGAAGAGATTTTTTTCCTCTTTTTCTTTCTAACAGGACCAATTTGATGGTTGGCTCATTAATTTGTTGTCATGGATCCCTGCTGTAGCCTACAAATATTTATCTTGTTTATCACTAGCCCCAGGTATACTGGCAAGGAAACATAGGTCGACTCAATGGAGCCCGACTATGAGTCAAGTTTGAAAATCATGGAGGGAGGGGTGACTCCCAGTGACAGTATTTTGTAAAAGAGCCAGGATTAGATGGATGAGCTCGAGTAGGGAAGTTCATCTAAGACAAAGTAAAGTCGAGACCCTTGATCTTGGAAAGAAGTTTAAGAGCCTGTGATCCGGTCTAATGCCAAAGGCATTGAACGATGTAATGACTCAACGTAGACTGAGCTTAGCATGATCTCAAGTTGGAGAGTAGCGAGTTGCAGGGCCGAGTCACTACCGTGGCATTTAGATAGCTCATCCCACGATCTCAAACTATTACACTTTGTGCCCATAGGATCCAGTGTGGAGTGGAAAACCAAAGGGCTCCAACTCAGCAAGAAAAGCAAGGCTAAATCAATCATAAGGTAGAAGTATGCCACTTCGACACTGAAGGAAGTCAGTGGTCAAGTTTTCGTATGCCGAGAAAAGGGAAGGGGTTTGTCCGAAGACATTCAGTCTTATGCTACAACCTTTTTTTTTAAGTTGTTTGCGAGAGGCACCAAATATATTTAATGTTGTGAACATCAAATCAATGTCATCAAAAATGGAAAATGGGGGCTAATTCCAATACCTTGAGGAGCAATTGTTGGTTTCTTATGGTGTGGCAGGGTTATTTTCTTTTGCTGGTCTTGTAGTGCATAACCTAAAGTTGTGTCATTTCAAGACCACATCTCTTTGAGGCATTTTGTTCAGAAAATTCACCATCCTCTTGTATTACTCTCCCACATTTTGCATGTAATCTAGGGTGTTGTAACTAAATGATGAGATGAGCAGTTTGGATATAATTTTTGGCTGGTCATATATGGTGGAATCAGGGTCTTAGATCAAGCCGTTTTATGTACAAATTTCTATCTTAGCATCCTAGAGACCAAGTTTCCTTCAAGGTATTATAGAGCTATGTTTTGGGGACTCTATACCCTAACTACATAACTTTCCTGTGCCACATTTTGGCTTTGAGAAGAGTTTAGACAAGCCAACAAGCTGGAGGACAATGGAATGTTGGTGCCTTGCATGATATGAATGAAGATTCAACTAGAGGTTTGTTGTTTCTGGACTTCAAGGTGTTTGGGTTCCTCGTTGAAACTGGAGGAGAAGGCACGATATTTCTACACTTGCTACTGTTACTATATTTAAATTATTGTGAAATCAAACCACCATTTCCTTGAATTGATTTGTCAGTTGGACTCCATGTTGGGATATCTCTCCTTTCTACTTGTTTTCTTTTTGTTTTAGCTTTTATCTTTGTCAGTATGTTGGTGGAAAGCATGCGTGTGTCCTCTCCTCTGGGTGTTATGTTTCTCTTGCTCGAGTGAGACACCTTCATCTTTGTGTGTGTGTGTGTGTGTGTGTGTGTCTTCTTCTATACGATTGAGTTTCATTATTATTATGTTGATCTAACTAGTATTTTCATTGTTGTTAAAGTAAGTTTGTGATAACTGTGAAGCTCTTTCCTATCACTTGAGTTTTTTTTCTTTGTCTTTTATTGAATGATGTTAAATATCTCTCTCAAACCCCTTTGGTAAAGTTCTTGACATTGGGAAAGAAAGGTTGTAGAATTGGAGTGATCAACGCTTGGGCTATCCAGGTTGGAGTTTTGGTATTATAACTTTTAGAATGAGAAATTTTGTGTGCAACGTGTTTCAGACCTCGCGTGTTTAGACTCCTATGTTATCTTCTGTCTTGTTCTGAGGTTTTTTAAAGCCATCCTCAGAAAGTACCTTGACCATCCCCAGCAACTTGAATCGTAACTAGTTTTTTGGATTAGCTAAGTTCGAGGTTTTAATTATGCAAATCCAGTACCCCACTATTACTAGAATTGTTTTGGTCTAATTCCCTCTTGAAAGATTGTTGGTGGAATAATCTATTTTTTCTAACTTGTGTTTTCCTCCCTTTTATAATGATTCTGTTGTTAATTATGATTGAATATTTTCTATGCACATATGTACCTTAATGTTTTGTGATGAAAATTGTATTGAACGTTGTTAACCTTGGGGAAAATTTTCTTGCAATCGATAGTATTATGGATTTATAGTAGAAGGAGTTGTTTTGATAACAAAAATTAGTAGTTTATGTTGTACCTATGTTTGAACGGTTGATTATGTTACCAAGGGTTGCCTTAAAGTATTGTTGTTTTGGAAAAGAGGTAATTTATTTTAAATTAACCAAACTTTAGAATTACTATGGAGGTTTGTAAATCCTTAGTGAGATAAAATTTAGATGACATTTTGTATATTTTGTCTGACGGAACTCCCTTCTTCTCCCATGTGCTGTTACTAGCCTATAAGAGCATTGAACCTTCTTGAATGATTGGGTATCTCTAGGAACTAATGGTCAAGTCTTTTATTCTTTACCTTCACTTTGAAACTTATGTTGTGTGGTGTCCGTGTAATTAATTTCAGTCATATACTCTATGTGATTACGGGATTAAACAAATTCTAATATACTTGGCTTTTCATGTTAATCTTTAAACCCCATGTTTCCTCTTTGTTGGGTGGATCAACTCTTGCCTTTTTAGAAATATAATATTTTAGCCTATGCGTTTGGTACCTTTTGATAAATTTAGATGGTTGGTCTGTATATCGATTTTCAATCTTGTAATTAATAATCTATTTATTTGATGGGAATCATGTTTCTGCTAGATTATTTATTTCTTCTTATAGGGCCAAGGGCCATTCTCGTACGATTGTTATACTTTCGTTTCTTTTGTTCATAACTGAAGTACAAGTTCTTTCATCTTTTATTGGCATGGTAGAGACTTTATTATAACTTGAGGTGTTGCAAGTGTTTAGAGCAGTTACCCAATTCATGTAATAGAGTGTTTCCTTTCATGGTATTGTTAGATTATAGTTATTGTGGCTTGTGTAGCCTTATCTTGCTCAATTCTCGCGAACTGAATCTTGTGGAAAAATTTTTGTAGATGGGTTATGCAAGTAGATGAGGGATAGACTGTAGGTTTTTGCATCAACCTCAGTTGAGAAGTTATTTTACACGAATCCCTTTTATGTTGTTCAACTATTGATAAGGTCTAGTGGAAACTTTAGAAGAGGGTCAGTGTCTTAGTATAATGTATTGTGGACTTTGTCATCTTAACTTTGGAAACCTTGGATCATTTGACTATCATTGAAAATATAAGAAAATTTGTTTACCTCTTGTTGAGTGACCTTAACGGATTATCGGTATTCTAAGAGTTCATGTAACCTTGTTTTGTTTTCGTAAATGATTATTGTTAAACTTTACCCTTCTGAATAAATGTTGAGTTGAATCTTTCTAAGACTTAGTAATAATATGTCATGAGCAAAATAAAATGGGTTGTTTAAAATTTATAGAAGTTAAACTAAAATTTATATGCAAATAAATTAATGTAGAGGTGACCAACTTGAGAGCATGTAATTCCATAAGTGATCAAAGATGAAACTATCCTTTGCTAAGTAAAATTATATAACTTGATATCCCTAGCTGCACTAGCAAACATTATCCTTTTTATGGTGAATTCTTAAAACGATCCTAAGGTGAAATAAATTGTTAGTTGTTAGAAGATAAAAATATTTAATAAGTAGGAGGAAACAGTTTAGAAACCACGCAATCTATCTCTCAACAAATTTGAAAGGTAAATTGTTTTCCTTTGTAAAAAACATCCAGTAAAGCCTAAGTAAAATTTTTAAAAATATAGGATAAATTCTCAAGCTTCAGTAAAATCCTAGTTAATAACTAATGAGGTCTTAAAGATGAATTCAACTCGACCTTCTTCCTCTAACCTTTTTTTTCAAGGTGCTTTGTATTTATTCTCTTAAGTGTGTTGAACGCGAACCCATGTTGTTGTAAGGGTATGAACGAGTTATAGTAGCGTAAGTGTGAATAGATGGCCTTGTGGAATTAATTACCCCTTTTATTAAATAAATGAATTAAGCAAATAAAGGTCATAATAGAGAAGATTTAAAGCAAAATTCTCTTCAGAGTAAAAGTAAGAAACTTAGCATTGCAAGAGGAATTGTTTGAATCATATCCACAGTCCTGGAAAACTTGAGTTAAGGATTGAAGGATGTTTTATCAAAATAAATAACCTTCAATAATTTCTCACTGTGGATTGCCCTAACTGTAAGTGTGTTATGTGGTGGTTTCCTATGTTGTCTTGTCAAAAAGAAAAGTGAATTATCCTTGATGGGTGTGAACATTTCCGTGTTACCTTTGTGGTCGTCGAGTTGTTCACAGAGTTAGTTGTAACCTTGGCGGTGACATGTTGTGTCGTGTTATGTGTCAATCAAGTAAGAAAAAAAAAGTTATCATGTATTCCACTATGTTGTTAGCGTGTGTGAATTTTTGGGTCGTTACACACAAGTTATGACCTTTTCAAGTTCCTGCTAATTTTATCGCATCAAATTATTTTAAAAATATACATATTTTAGCTAGGATTCAGGGTTCAGAATTGTGGGTATGACACATCATTTCTAATATTTTTTCCAATCCAATCTATATAAAAATGTAACTGGATAGTCTCCTCATCATATTTATGAAACTTCAACCATGATATCTTTACAAGTAATAGGGATCCTTTATCTCTAAATTCATCCTCTAACTTGGTAAAACAATACTTATCTCTCACCCCATAAGGCCATAAATATTTAATAAAACCAAAAAGAGATTACCTCTAGAATCCATCATAATGAAATTTATGCAAGAATCGAATGTGGAGATTGAATTTCCTAATAATGCTTTGGGATTCCATATTACTACAAGGCCACATGCAAAGAGGCTTTTAAAATATTTTGAAGAGCTCCAAACTAATTTTGGTGTCATATAATTTGAGGATTTTTGATTTGTATCTAGAAACCATCTTAACCAATCAAATCTTATTAAGAAAGAAAATTTCTTAGAAAAAAACTTTTAAAATATTAGAGAGAGGAGATCGCGCGTTAAAATAGAGATGAAAATTTATGAAGAAATAGTAAAAATAAAAAATATTTTTCTATTTATTTTTAATTATTAAAAATAATCCTTTGCTAAAAAGTTTGTGTATACCCAACGTAATTCTTCTATTTCTCCCTCTGCCTGTTTTGAAATCCTCTACCCTTAATAAATCTACGAATTAAAGCCTTGACAAAAAAATTTGAATAGCCCCACCCAAAACATTTAGTGAGAATATGAATGATGGTATTCCTTCGAAAATTGGAGAGTTATATGCGAGACCTATAATATTTGTTATGCTTTATAAAATCCATAATAATCCATATTTACAATAATGTGAATCTGATATTCCATAACTTTTCTTCCTTCTCCCGTGGTCAATACATACATACTCCTAAGCTTTTCTATGTTTGCCATGGTATTCTAATTTTACTTTTTATTCTAAGTTATTTTTGGTTATTAGGTAGTGAGAAATATGAAGAGAATGTAATGAGAATACTAATTAGTGTGATATGCATAAAATCCAATATAAGATAATTGATATTGATAGTTATCGATATTTTTCAAATAGATGTATTTAAGATATTTATACAAATATAATTGCAATGAGAAATTCAATATAGCTTTTAACTTGGACGATATTTTATAGAGATCATTGCAAAGGGTTTGTAAAGGACCTCTTCATATACTAATCCTAAGAACAAATTTCATTAAAAGAATTTGACCATATTCTTATTTGTTCTTAGGATTAGTATATGAAGAGGTCCTTTACAAACCCTTTGCAATGATTCTATAAAATATCATCCAAGTTAAAAGCTATATTGAATTTCTCATTGCAATTATATTTGTATAAATATCTTAAATACATCTATTTGAAAAATATCGATAACTATCAATATCAATTATCTTATATTGGATTTTATGCATATCACACTAATTAGTATTCTCATTACATTCTCTTCATATTTCTCACTACCTAATGACCAAAAATAACTTTTCTATAAAATAAAGCGCTCCAAAATCTACCATATAATGATAAACTATAACTAATTTTTTATTGATTTCTCAAATTTCAAAAAAATTATGTAATGGTCAAGACAATAGAAAATATAAGTTGGTCGGGTGAACACATTCTTTAAAAATTACATACGTGGTTGTGCTGATAGACACAATCAATAAAATTTTAGTCAATTGAATTATTGTCAACAAAGTATAGCTTTCTTCAAAATTTTCAGTTAATTTGCTATATAATTATAAGCTTAAAAAAATAAAAAAATAAAAAATCAATGGAATAAAGAGTTGATTTACCCCCTCCGTCGTGATTTTTCCAAAAGTTAGGCAATTAAATTATTTTTTATTTTCTAACATTCACCAAGATATTATAAAAAAAATTAGAAAAATATTATTAAAATTATCCATTAGTTTTGTATCAAAATGTACTTTAACAAAATTCCTAATAATGTTGTATCATTATAAGATAGATTAGCTTTAAGGACATCTAAAATAGGGCACCTTTATTGTTGCGTGCAATGTATATGAGAGTTGGTAATGTCGTTTCTCATTTTACCGAGTTGCGTTTACTCCTGAAAAAAGGTCAGCTTAAAACAAGGATACTTTGTTCAGAATACAAGAATTTTATTTCTTTGTTCTTATGTTTTTGTTTCTTTTTGGATCGTCAATATACTTGATATAGATTTTGTGAGCTTTGTATTATTCCAAGCCATGAATACTATCGATATAATTGGAAGGAAAGATTGCGTGCAGAGTGGCCATTAAAAAGTAAAGAAAGAAAATGAGTAATGCTATCTTCAACCCCATTTTATATTAAAAATTCAACAGGCTATTCTCATTTTTATATTAAAATTTTATCGACACAAATTTGCTAACTTTTCTTTTGCCCAATCCATTTCACCTACCCATATGTATGTAATTTGATAAGTTTTTATATACCATGGAGTGTGCTGTTGACTATAAGTTTTTATTGATGGCAGATATGCTCTTCCGTGCTTTTTTTAATCTCTATTTACAAAATATTATCCCTTAATAAAATATTTGGCGATGAAAAGACACTATGTTATGTCTGGGGGAGTTATTATTCATGTCACAGATTGTAACAAATTTGTTTATCCAGAAATGCATCCATCAAAATCTTCAACACAGTTTTATTCAGAAATCTGATATACAAATTTTTTTATTCTTTTATAAAAAAACTTAGAGTTATTAAGTCGAAGGTGTTGTCTAAATTAGATTGTACCCTATTACAACTGACACATATGAAAGGATGACAAGAATATACTATCAACAAAATTTGGAATTCATACATATATACAATTTGGAATGGAAAGAATTGACAAAGGTCTTAGATAGAATCTATTTAATCAAAAGGTTTAGTCGGAATTTGAAAGATCAAATTCGAACAAATTGGATAAAAAAAGACATTTTGAACAATGCAAAACAAGATGCAATTAACCAGGACTCATCAAGTTGGAGAAAATGTCAGAAAGAATGGTTCAATCACTCTATTCTTCGAGCTTCCAGAAATATCAATCAGAATTTGAATATTTATACATTGTCCATTCAGATCGAATACTTGAGAAAAGGGTTGAAACATCTTGTGTTTTGTTTTAAACAAAACAATTGGAAAAACATTATGTTCAATCCAATTGAATTATTGACCATTAATCATTTTGACCAATATGGAAAGTTTGATCCTAGTGAACTATTGACTCATCATAATAATAATAATTTTGATTCGTATAAAACTTCAAATAAACAAAAAAAAAAAAAAAAAAGGTATAATCTTGGACTAACTCACACCACTTGAAAGGAATATCGAATCAAAATCAATCCCTTTACCAAAATCAGAATATCGCCCCCATTAAGTTTGACTGATAAACCTATTACAACTGACACATAGTAAAGGATTGGAGGGTGATGATTATGTTTTTGCAATTCTTGAACTGATTACATCTATATAATCCACATTCTCGTATACTTAATTTGGCGTGCCCGCTTTATGGACCACCTCTATTCTCACATCCTACGTGGACAACATAATCCGTGCTACATTTCTCCACGTCATCCATGTTGTATATTCATCTCACATTTGTACAGATATTTTTTATAATTATAATTCATAGGACTAACCCTTAGTCAAAGGATTTCCACAATAGTCTAGCTGTCATCTCTCATTTTCAATCTTTCCATTTCCTATTCACTAGATTTGTTCTTCTTGAAAGAATATTCTCAACGTGTTTGGTTACCTTTACCATGTGCAAAGATTTGTATATATCCATGTTTCTATACAATGTCTCTCTTCCCATGTGCGTTGCAGTTTAATACACAGGTCATGTCTTACTGTTTGTGTTCCACATGCATCTATGGGAAATGTGCTCCTCCAAAACCATCGTCAAAACATGTATAGGGTATTGATTTAATAAAGTCAAATTGGCTTGCCTATTCATAGTGAATTGATAATTTTTAATAGAATTTGTACGAGGTATTTTTTGTTTTTTAATTTAATAGATTTTTAAAGATGATTTTCTTCACCACTTTCTCATAATTTAGATAGATGGTTTTGAAGAACGCATTTCAAAATTGGATTTTAGGTAGTTGTTAATGACTCACATTTTGGAAACGAAGGGTGAGGATTTTAATGTTGGTAGTTGTTGACGTATGACATCAATAGGACTGTTGATCATTATTTTGTTGTTTTTGGTGTTTAATTTCTCCATGTCCTTCATGCACAAGTGGGACCATGATAGCAAAGACCCACATGGATGCATTCACAAACTCTTCTTCAATGTTAATTGTAAATACAAAATCCTTGCAATGTCCTCGTAATGCACACTTGAATGATCCTTCACCACTACTTCCAACTCTCCTTGAACTAATGATCCTTGGTTTTGGTTTCCTCATTCAAAACCAAATTTTACATCATCAACTCAATAATTAAAGTGATTTTGTTTGTGCCACATAGTATCATCTCTTGTAACATGTCAGCTTGGTATCATATTAAAGTTAATATTAATATATTGGGGGTTTAAATTTTCATATAAATATTATTTAAATCGGTTCTCATTTTCACTTTTACTTAAATTATGGGACTCTATGAATATGATAATTTTATTCCATTGTTTGTTATGTGATACAATGATATATTAATAATCACCAAAATTTTCTAATCGACAGTTTATCCTCCATTGACTATTTATACCCCTAATTTTATGGTCAAGTTCCTTACGTGTCACTAAATTTTGCCAAAACGGACAACCTTGTGTGGAAACCCAATACCGATATTTTTTTATGGGTTGTATTGATGCAACATTGATTTACCAAGAAAATAATTTAACCGGATAATTTTTGTGTGTTGTAAGGGTGACCCATGTGTAGACACAAAATTACGCACATACTACTATTTTACTATGTCGTCAAGTATGTTGTTATATGCATGGATTTTAAACAAAAAAATTATTCACTAGTAATGTCCATCCACTTGTTTTGATTGTTTCTATTGTCTTTCCCTCTCACATCTGTTGTTTTTGTATTCAGTTTTGGTCAGGTCATAGGGATCCCTACCTTTCTATCTTTCCATATCCGTCATCATTTATCCTAGGACACCAACACCCATTCTAGACACTGGCACCTAAGCACTCCTGTCCATTCTGAGCGTTCCTATCCTCTTTGTTCTTGTTTATGTTTTTGACATTTTTGGTCAGCCTTTTTAGTTTTCTTATCCTTCTCCCGAGTTTATAGTCGATCTTTTGTGTCACTAATGTCAAAATTAAAACAAGCGATTCATATATATACACAACATACACACTATTATTCTAGTTGACAATTCTAAAGGGTAATCTTATCTACATACTATCACTACCATTACAAGGGAATGAAATTTTGGGTTGCATAGGAAGGGGAAGTGCTCAATTCCATATCACACAATTGCATCTTATCTAGTCATAGCCTACTTATTTTGGTGTCATTGACGCGAGGGCAACCTAAGGACACTATTACACACACGAGCATAAAGAACTACATGGAGTCTAGAATGTAGTAGAGCGCTTGGTCATAAGCTCACTCATCAGGTGATTGTCGAGGTCAGTCTGACTTCACATATTACATTTTCATTCCAATTTTATGTGTTTGTGAGCCTGTGTAGGTAGCTAGGGTTTGTGTTGCAAGTTACAGGTACCCTTGGCAATCCAAGTGCGAATATTAGAAAATCAACAGGAAGTGATAGCGAAACCCTAGTGACATAGGAAAAATAAGATTCTAACCTTTTGTATAGTCACCGGCACCCAACAACAGTCGCTAGTGCCCAAGCATCCTTGTCCAACCCTAGGCACTCGTGTTTAGTAATATTCTCAGAATCCAGATTTTATAGAGAGCATTTGTGACATAGTTCTAGCCTTGATCAACACTTTACACAACTCATGTCAGTTCAATATCACATACAATTCAACTAAGTCATCTATCTCTCTCATTTTATTACAATGTTGCATTGTGTGAGTGCTTGTCATTTGCATATCTATTGTATTGTATTATATATGTTACTCTAAAATTATATTTAATTTAGATTTTATTAAATCATTTGGTGAACCCAATTTTCTTCTAACTTTTTTCCCTAGCATCCCCAAAAACCTCATAGCTAAGAAGAGGTCCTCATCTCCTAAGCACCATATTGTTGATTAATGCTTGAACCCTACCTTTGATGATGCGGCAGTGCAAGTTGAATTTCGTGACCTTTATTGAAACCCTCAATGTGATGTTTTCTTCCTCCAAAAACTTTTTGCTTTCCAAAGAACCCATCCTTCTAACTTTCACAATTATATCATTTGCATAGTCTCTCCTGACCAAAACTTTACTTCACATTTTCCTTACTCTCTCTTAACTTTTTCCATGGTGTTGCACCTCCTTCTACTCTTATACCACATGATAGTATTACTAAATATTCTTTGCTTGATCATGTTCTTGGTTGTGATAATATGGATGCCCATACTTCCATTTCCAATGTTGAAAATGTACATGTGCATGATTTTATTTCTACTATTAGTCAAGATGAATGTAAAGTTGTATCTCCTACTCTTCCTAATTTTGCTAGTGCTTCTAATGAATGTAATTATAGATCTAATATTACCTCTCCCACCACTTCTTTCTATGTTGATTATAGTTTTGTATGAAATACTTGCTTGTCAAAATATGTCTAATAGTGATGTCAATTGTGCTTTTGATCATGAACATGTTAGTGATGATGTTACTTCTATTAACACTGATGAATGTGAATTTACTACTCCTCTTTCTTCTCTTTAAGTTGTTACTCATATTGATTCTACCCCCAGCACCTATTAGAAGCACAATGGATTGAGACAGGGGGTAAATCAATCCTTATAATAATTTAAATTTATATTTCATATTTACTTAATAAAAAACTCTATAAACATTCAACCATCCATTAGTGTGTGCATATAATAAATTATCACATGTGTAAGAACCATAAGCAATATATCAACACAAGACACAATATATAAATGGGAAACCCTCAAGTAGAAGAAACCCCATTTAAACACAATATTATATTGATATGTTTCAAATTTATTGAAGCACCAACCACACAAGGAGAACCAACCTCTAGTTTAGTAGAGCTACAACCCTACAAGGAGCACCAACCCCAAATTTTGTGAAACACCAACTCTATAAGGAGGCTAAAACCCCCCAAGATGATTAAGCACCCACTTAACCACTATATGGAGATCTTATCTCTGTTTTTTTTCTACCAAAACTAATGAAGACCAAGTATTCATTTCACACTTCTTCAATTCTCCACACAAACCCTAGGTGATCAAACCCTTCACAAACAATCACTTTATTCAGTTCTCAAACCTTCAAACTCATGCACACATGATTGCTAATATTTTTCAACCTGAAACATAATTTATTCAACCTCAATTCATGCTTAAAAATATTCAAATATCTCACACCTAGTTCTCACACCTTGTATACACACCACTTGCTTGCAAAAGCACCCAAAACTATTATTTTATAAGCTCCTCTTGATTTCAAATTCAAACACAAACATTTTCCTTCCTTTATCTTGACCCATACATCGAAGAAACATACCAAATTTTAATTGCAACAATCAAAAGTGACCCAAGTAGGTAATCCAAGCTAAAAACCTTATTACATGTGCCAAAAATGGCTCAAAGCTCCATGAGCACAAAGATTAAAATTCTCTTACATAAAAACCATACTTATTCATGACCCATAAATAATTATACATGAGTAAAATATCATTCAAAATTCATAAATGGTCTTAATTTAGCTCAACCTATCAAATTATTTCATTTAATGGGCCTAATGCTCTTTGTATTTCTCAAAACTATTGTTTCCTACACCCTTCAAAATCCTAGAATCATCATTGTGCCAAAAAATAAATTAAACTCAACCAAACCATGCCATGTAAAAAAAATACGGAAATTATAACACATTTACTACTCTTCTAAGAAAGTTATATGTCTTGAAATACTCATCTGCTCAAACCACAATCACTTTTATCTTCACCAAATCAGCCTACCCAAAACATTTTTTCCAAATATTAGCTCATAAAAACATTTATATGAACATTTAAGACCTATAAATAGATTCATTGGATAATAAATTAATCTCTATTCACATTCCATGTGATATCAAACATCACCTAGTCCATCTCATGTTTCAACCAACTCAAAACTTTCAACAAACCCCATCTTTTCCTACACTGGTAATAACCTTGTTGTCTAAAGTTTGACCTAGAAACCTCATAAAAACTTATAATAATGAGAAAAAAATCATATAAATTTCACTATATCGGAATTATCTTTCCTACATATTTTATATCATCTCAAAAATCCACTTGTAGCTCTAGTTATGACCATTTTACTGAACATTTATTTTTAAGGCCTTAAAAATGCCCTTTGACCAGTCAACTTTAATGAAGCTCAATTGACCATGTACCTGTATAAAATTTCCTAAAATATCCTTGGACATAAATATCATCTCACATAAATTCCATATCATCAATTTAACATCCAACTCTTTTGGAGAACCTTGTCCCAAAACACTCTTCTTTAGAAACTAACATGTTTGAGTGGGTCCCACTCATCACCATGAGCTCTACCATACATTTATAGAAGGATAAAATAGTCCTATACATTACCCAATCATAAATTTTTATGAATAAATAAAAATAAACTCACTATACATCCTCTTCTACAAGTTGCTCCTAGTTAGGGTTTAACTAGGGTTAAAGACAACTTTATCTTCTTAACATTCGTTCATAAAAACCTAATGATGAAATGACCTCATTAATTTTTTTAAACGTTATAGAATCATCAGATAAAAATCCCTCAAATCCACAAGGCCCCATGCAAATAAAACATTTCAGGGTGAGCATCAGAAGTTCTAATTCAAGATGGATTTGCACTAGATTTTGACCTTGTCTCACAAAAATTGACATAACATGCAAAATACACCTCATGGAAACCTTAAATTTTGTTAATATTACCATGACACATCCTAAAAAATTATCCAATCATAATAATTTCATCATCATACCTCAAACTCTCCAGACAATGAGACTTGCATAGCAACTCCTTAAGGTTTCACACTGTAGAAGCTACGGTCAACTAAAAGAATTCTATAAATCATCATGAAATCACTAAAGATGACCTAAAAATACCTTATACACAATTATATACCTAAATTCAAGAATCAATGATCTCATGTAGCTCCAAGGCTAAATCTCACACCTCCTAGCATTCATACCTGTTCCAAATGAGTACTTGTAACATAGCCAATCACTTGTATATGAACCATGCCACTAATGTGAGTGCCGAAGAACTCTAAAAACATGTTATACATCATGCTAAAATGCTTATAAAACATCCAAGAATCTCATACCATCATGCAACAACATCTAGGCACTTGAATGGGCTTGCAAGAGCAAGTAACCCTCATTGAATCTCACTAAATCATTAAGTACACATATTACACAACATCATATGACCCTAATCTATCATCCACTTCTTCATTAATGTGGTTTTTCATTAATTAAAACACCTATAGGACCACATTCCAACAATCTCCCCCTTTTTCATTGATGGAAACCTACCTGAACTTCTCCCCTTTTTACATTAATGATAAAGTCATACCTATATAGCCATATCCTTCAATTACCTCAGCTTCATAGTATCATTTTTTGGTTAGAAACATGAACCAAAGATCTCAACCAAGCTCAAAACCTTGAAATTTACCTCAAAATATGATTATCCCTTCATTTCAAGCATGCAATCACCATGCTCCCCTGGGATAAGCATCTACAACATCTAAAAATCATCTATAAAGAATGAATAATCATTATCATTCCTTTTTAGGAGCCGAAACATCATTTTCAACCTTCTAGGCATGTAAAGAAATATATTTCTCCTTAACTCCTAGTTTTTCCTTCATTAGAACACTATTGCAAACTATAACATGAGCCATTTACATAGAGAACATGCCAACAATGCCATAAGTGATCATGTCAAACCATAAAACCATATTTCTTGACCAAATTCCATCTTTTCTAGGCTTAGACTTAGTTCTACAATGCATTTTTCTTTCTTTTCGTACCTCAATAGGACTAAAATACCTAAATAGTCTTCTTAGTGCATTTAGGACCAATTTTGGCAAGCTTTAAAACCTCATACACACCTAGACAATACAATCCATACCTCCCCTTGGACTTAATACCTTAATTTCTATCCCACAAGCAAAAAAATGAGCTTCTTACCTTGCTATCTTAGATTAGGAGCACTTCAAACACTTAGGCTCAGTCCTAAAGCTCATTTTCATTCTAAAACGATCATAGCGGATGAGATAATGCATTTAAGAACCAAAACCAACTTGAAAATGGTGTAAAAACTTACATGAAACCTTATAACCTTGTGAGATCATCCATAAATTCTTCAAGTAGCATCCTCACTTTCTCCCCCTGTCTTGATGAGGCTATAAACACATGAGAAACAACTTTGAGAACCATATAGGCATTGTAGTAGTCAAGCTTAGGTACTAGAATAAAAATAAATTAATCTACATGATAATCTTGAGCCAAAAGTACCCACTTCTTCACAACTTTACCATCATTTTTTTTTCTCATAGGGCTAAGAAGAACAATTAACCTATGATCTAAGACACTTATCAATCCTCACTAGGAACCTACAAGCCTAGGAAGCAGTGATACTCTAATTTTTACATGAATTATACAAGTGACTAACAAGTACCACTGAAGAAGTAACAAAGGTGACCTTAACAACCATTTTTCATGACTTCATTACATCATGCCACCTTAATGCAAGTATATATCATCTTTTCAAAATATCAGACTTCACTAAAAATACAAAATTCAATGCACATACCTATAGGGACTCACTCTTCAGTCTGAGACCATTATGACCAATGTTTACCATACAATAATTTGACCCTTTCATCAAGACAAATTACAATAACAATTTATGGAGCATCATGACAACTTAGAATTGAATCACACTATCATGGCATACATATGTTGAACCCCAATGCTCTGCCTCCTCCTATGCATGGTACCTATAGCTAGTCATTCTGTATATACATATAGACAACATCTGGTATCTCACATACCTACGATCTTATTTTTAAAATCCCCAAGGACTAATGACACCTTCACCACTTTAAAATCACATTTCAAAGGACTACAACACCATAACAATGATGCACAACACCTCTCATACTTTAATAGTTTAACATAATTTTCCTCTAAGATACCCTTCACCTGTAGATAGTAAAATATGGCTCAATACATGACTGAGAATCAAACAAACATCTCTCTCATTGGAGATGGACCATGTGTATGGACTTATAAGGCTCAGGAACATTTAAAATGGTGTAGACCATCTCTTCTGCCTATAGCTCGTCCTGAAGATGCATAAATATGATCATGAAACAACTTTTGTCCTTACCTTCAGATCCTTTTATACTAAGATTGTTAATATATTAAGAGACATAATCTATTATTAACAATCCATTATTCACTCTTTAGGTAATCATCATATACTCAGAAACTTCAAATATTCCATGATGATATTCACAAGACCTTGTTCATACCATCAAAAACACATAGACAGTCTTCTAGCCTTGGGAAACTCAAGAAGCACACCTAACTTTTGATACACATACAATCATGATGATCTCTTTCCTGATATAGAAACCCATTTAGTTAGTAAACTTCTATCAATGACCTTGTGAGAACATTCCAAAAGAGAAACTCCCAGATTACAAAAATTACCTAACACAGATTAGGTCTTTATGCACCACAATCAATTTTCCTACAATATCATAGAATCCAGAAAATGTACACATTATTATGTCTTAAAACCACCTATATTATTTATTCCTTATAGTCTATATGGTATTTAAAAACTTTTAGGTCAAGATTCCATCATTAGGTCCTCTAAAACTTAGTTTTCATTAATATTGTTCACAGTGCACATTGATAACCCAGTTAGGGCAGAGAAGTGACCAAAGTGCACCAACTTTCTCTTGAGACCTCAAAATTCACTCTACGTGTTTAATATGACCCTTCAAAATATCTAATAAAATTTCACCATGATTAAGAAGCATGAAATACCAAATTCATACCTAACACCTTCTTGACATCTCTGAAGCATACTTGACTTTGGCCATTTCTTGTACCATAGTTCATCCCTTGAAGTGATGTATTGTTCAAAGAAACACTTAAATACACTATCCATATTCACATAGCTTCTTCAACACATTTATAGAGATATTCATTTCTATTAAGGTCATGACATATGAAAAAAATACACATACACAACCCATGACTCAAGCTCAGACAAACTTATACCTTTGAGAAGATGAATGAATGAAAAAGACACTCAAACTACATATCTACAAATTCATGCTTAATAATTTCTTCATCGCACATGACACTTCATGAGATACAATACATACATCAAGGGACATCAAAAACCACAGACACATGTTCATTCAAGCTCAATATAATCACATACATGTTGATTACACATCTTAAGTTGACTTAAAAGCAAATCTAATCATAAGCAATCAAAAATGAGATACAAATAACCTTGTAATCATGTTGTAACACATACTTCTTATATGAAGACTAAGACATCTTATAAACACTCAATAGTTACCAACTTTCTTGGAGAAGATGTATCACTTTTCTTTCTCCCTCACACACATTTTTTTAGGATCAAGAGTTGAGATCACTCCCAACATACTTCTTAAGTACTAAAATGTAGGCTTTGGAAGAGGTTTTGTTATTATATCAGACACTTCCTCCTTTGTAGACACACACTACAACTTTATGCATCCTTTTCTCACAAGATATCTTATATATTGATACTTAATAGGAATGTTTTTTATCTTAGAATGCAAAACTAGATTCTTTGACACACTGATTGCACTAGTGCTATCACACAAAATATGTTTAGGTCCATCATTCTTGATCTTGTATTCCTCCAAGTTCTACCTCATCCACACAACTTGAGATTGAAAATGAGCAAAAACAACATATTTAACTCCACATGTTGAGAGTGATGCAAGATATTTTTTCTTACTAAACCATGAAACAAGACATTCTTCAACAAAATATGCACCACCACTAGTACTCTTCCTATCATCCATGTTGCCTACCCAATCAACATCAGAATAAGCCCTCAATTCAAATTATTTACGTCTTGGATACCAAAAACCAAAATCAGTAGTTCCTTTAAGGAATCTAAAGATTCTTTTCATTTCTTGTAGATGTGACTCTCTAGGATCCTATTGAAATATTCCAACCAAACTAATAGCTTGCACAATGTTAGGTCTTAAAGAATTAGCATAAAGTAGGTTTCCAATCATATACCTATATTTAGATTTATTTACCTTGGGAGTATCATCTTCCTTGTAAATTTTACATCCTCTAATCATATGAGTACCAATATGTCTGTAATCATCCATTTGAAACTTCTTAAAAAACTCCTTGATATACTTAGATGGGGGATGAATATACCTTTGTCATGTTGACTTACTTGAAGTCAAAGGAAGAAGGTGAGCTCTCCTAACATAGACATATCAAACTCTTTCTTCATATCTTTAGAAAAATTGTGATACATTTGCTCACTACCTCCACTAAATATAATATCATCCACATAGACTACAACAATCAGCATATGATCTCCTTCAATTTTTATATACAAGTTTCTATCAGATACACCTTTCTTGAAACCTTTCTCAATAAAGTATTTATAAATCCTTTCATAACAAGCTCTAAGGGCTTGTTTTAAGCCGTAAATATCCTTATTCAATTTGCACACATAATCAGATTTATCAGTCAATGAAAATCCATGAGGATGCTCCATATAAACTTCCTCATTGAGATATCCATTCAAGAAGGCTGATTTTACATCCATTTGATAAAATTTGAAACCTTTGACACTTGCATATGCTAAGAATAATATGATTGCTTCCATTCTAGCTATAGGATCAAATGTTTCATCAAAGTATATTCCCTCAACTTGAGCATATCCCTTACAAACCAATATTTATTTGTTTCTTATCACTTCTCCAAAAGGAACTGATCTGATACAAATTGTTAGAAGAAAAAATTGAGAGTGGGGGTGAATAATTCCTTACAATAATTTCAATTCAGATTTCATATTTTGTTAATAAAAATTCATAAACCTTCATCCATCCATTAGTGTGTGCATACAATAAATCATCACATGTGTAAAAACCATAAGCAATATATCGTCACAAGACACAAGATATAAGTGGGAAAATCTCAAGGCATATAAAACCTAGTGAAACATAATCTTATATTGATATGTTTCAAATTTAGTGAGGCACCAATCCCATAAGTAGCACCAACCCGTAGTTTAGTAAAGCTACAACATTACAAGGAGCATCGATCCCTAATTTTGTGAAGCACCAACTCCACAAGCATACTACAAGCCCCAAAGTTAATTAAGCACCCCCTCAGCCACCATATGAATATATAATATCTGATTTTTTCTACCACAACTAATGGAGACCAAGTATTTAGCTTGCACTTCTTAAATTCTTCACACAAACCCTAGGTGATCAAACCCTTCACAAAAATCACTTTCTTCACTTGTCAAACCTTAAAAAACATGCACACATGCTTTATAATATTATTAAATGTAAAATACACTTTATTAAACCTCAATTCATGTTTCAACATTTTCAATTATCTCACACCTAGGTCGCACACCTTGCACACACATTATTTTCTTGCAAAAACACCCAAAACTAAGCTTTTGTAAGCTCCTCTTGATTTCAAATTCAAACACAAACCTTTTCCCTCTTTTTTATTGACCAATACATCAAGTAAAAATCCTAAATTTTAATTAAAATATTCACAAGTGACCCAAGTAGGTTGGCCTAGCTAAAAACCTCATTACATGTGCCAAAAATGGCTCAAAATCCTATGGGCACAAAGATTAAAATGACCTTACATAAAAACCATACTTATCCATGACCCATAAATAATTACACATGATTAAAATATAATTTAACATTCATACATGGTCACAATTTATCTCAACAAATCAAATTATTTCATTTAATGGGCCCAAATACTCTTTGTATTTATCAAAATTATTGTTTCCTACACCCTTCAACATCCTTGATAATTCATTGTGTCACCAAATCACTTCAACTAAACCAAACCATTTCATCTAAAAAAATATGGAAATTAAGTAACCTTTATAACACTTCTAATAAATTTATAAGTCTTGAAACATTCACCTGATCAAACAACAATCACTTTTGTCTTTACCAAATCAGCCTGCAACAAAAAGTTGTTTCCAAATATTATCTCATAATAACATTTAACTTTAAATACCTATAAATGGATTAATTAGATGAAAAATAAATCCCTCTTCATATTACAATTGATATCAATCATCACCTAATCCATACCATGTTTCAACTAACTCAAAAATTTCAGCAAAACACATCTTGTCATGCACTGACAATAACCTTATTATCCAAATATTGACCTAGAAACCTCAAAAAATCTCCTCATCATGATACAAACCTAATATAACTGAAATTATATCTTAACTATATTTCCAAAAAAAAATTAATTATCTAAAAACTCCACCTATAGCTCTTGTTATGATCATTTTACTTAACACTGCTTTTTAAGGCCTCAAAACTACCCTTTGACCAGTCAACCTAAATGAGGCTCATTTTACTATGTACTTACATTAAAATGTCATAAAATCTCAATTAAAATCAATATAACCTCACATAAATTCCATATCAACAATTTAGCATGCAACTCTTTTGTACAACCTTGTCCTAAAACACTCTTCTTCAGAAATTGACCTATTTGAGTGGGGCCCACTCATCACCATGACCTATACCATAAATTTATGGAATGATAGGAGAGTCCTATACATCATACAATCATCACTTTTGATGAATCAATAAAAATATACTTGTTATACCTCCTCTTCTATAAGTTTTTCGTAGCTAGGGTTTTAGACCACTTTATCTTCTTAACATTCAATCATAAAAACCTAACAATTATATGACCTCATTAATTTTGTAAAAACTTATAAAATAATCAAAAAAACATCCCTACAATATTAAAGTTCCCATGAAAATAACACAATTCAAGGTGAGCATAATAACTTCTAATTAAAACTAGATTTGCACTAGATTTTGACCATGTCTCACAAACACTAACATAACATATAAGATACACCTCATAGAAACATAAAAATGTTCCCAAAGCACCATGACACATCCTAAAAAATTCTATAATTATCATACCTCAAAATATCTAGACATTGAGACTTACATAGTAACTCCTTAAGGTTTCATATTGTAGAAGCTAGGGTCAACTGAAAGAATGCTATAACTCATCATGAAATCACTCAAAATGACCCAAACATACTTGATACACCATGATATACCTGAATTTAAGCATAAATGATCTCATATATCTCCAAGGCTCAATCACATATCTCCTAGCATCCATACTTACTCCAAATGAGCACTTATAACATAGCCAATCACTTATATCTGCACCATGCCACTAATGTGAGTGCCAAATAACTCTCAAAACCTACTATCCGTCATGTCAAAATGCTTCTCAAGCATCCAAGAAGCTCATACCATCATGTAACATCACATATGAACCTAAATGTGCTTGCAAGAGAAAGAAAACCTCACTAAATCTCACTAAATCATCAAGTAAACATCTTATATAACATCATCTAATCCTAATCCATCATCTAATTTTTCATTAATGCATTTTTTCATCAATTACAACACCTAAAAAAATCACATGCCAACACTACTAGTATACCTCTTATTTTTGGTTCCCAAAATTGGCTAAGTATCAAGATGGAGGGAGGTTGACATGCTGGAACACCCGCATGCAGAGGGGTTTTGATAATTTTGCAGGAGGGTGCACATATATGAGAAATGGGATTACTCTTGGAACTATGTACGAAGGTAGTTTAAGGACTTAGCCATTTTCTGGGAATGGGTTAAAAATAGACTTCGAGTGTTTACCATGCAAAGGATTCAAGAAGGCTACTTTGGTGAGCTAGTATTCACTATTTTTGGAGAAATAACATGCATGATTTTAGCTATTAATAGGATGAAATAAGGATATTAAAAGGATATCTATTATTAGAAATTTTTTTGTAAAACATGCATGTAAGTATGTATGGATATTTTGAGCATGCCTATAATTAGGAAGTGCATGGACGGTGAAGGACAAGTCCCTACAACTATAAATACCTAACTTAGGATTACTTATGGGAATCATCATCATCACCATTTTTTTAGTGTTATGTTTCTCTGTTATAGTTGCATGCATGGATCTATGTTCCCATCTATTGGATGTTATGTGTCATCTTATTACTATGTAGTTGTTTCTAAAGATTAATGGAAAAATTTGGTTGGATTATGATTATTAATGTCAATAATGTGGAGATATGTTTATGCAATTGATCTTAGTTATGGTTTATCCATAATCATTGTTTCCTTCTTACATGTGTTTCCAAGTGAGTTATGGATATGTACACTATCATCTTGACAAACAAATACAAAGGAGAGACCTCGTAGTTATGCGTGCTTCAGGTGAGAATTCAGTTCTGCTAAATGAAGTGCTGCTACACAGAAAATTTAGGTGAAATAAAAGACTACATTTTGGTTTCATTTCTGGGACCTCTTTTCAAACTGTCTGTGAAGACATAGCATACTGATGGCGGATCGACTAACTCTAGAGAGCATTGAAAGTTAGGTAGAGGATAGTCAAGATAATTTTACATAGAGGTATAGCACTGGACCTTATTTCAATGCACGGCGATGGGTTGAAGATAATCTTTATCATGAGCTGTATGAGATATTCTTCATCTTTTTTCTAGTATAATTGTATGAGTGGTTAGATACTTATGCATCCTGGAAGTGTTTGGGTCCTAGGTGGAATATTTGGATGTAGGAGGATTACCAAACTCTTTTTGATCTAGATGTGAAGTGGACTAGAGGTGTAGATCGTTGGTGGGCTAGAGTGTTACATAATTATACATTGGAGTATGTTGTTTTTACTTATTTTTTTCCTCAAGAGGATGATTTTTAGTTATTTTGTGATCCCAAAGGATCTTACTTGCATGATATACCATTAGCGATCAAGATTTTGATTATAGAACTAGATTTAGAAAGCCTCCATATGGCTAGTGAAACCCCTACTGTGCGTAGAAGGATGGTAGACATGGTAGAAGAAAGACAGAGAGAGGAAAGAAGGCTCGGGTTTAATGAAGTAGGAGAGAGGGACATGGCATGTACATGGGAAATTGAGGAGGTACTAGAGTTGAGGAGGTTGATGGCTCATGAAGGTTTTAAAGCTCTCCTAGAAGACGAGAAGTTGCAACATCAAGCTCTCTCAACTTTGGGAAAGCGTAATAGAGAATACCCTTTGGCTTCAAATGAGAGTGCATCAAAGGAAATAATGATGACCACCTAAGTGCATGTGATCCCACCTAGCCCTTGCACATGGTGTTCCAAATCCATAGATAATCATTAAGAAGCATGCTAGTACAGGTAAGCAATAGAGAGATAGGTAGATATCATTTTGCGTTGAATTCAAAAGTGAATCAAGTTAGTAGCGTGCCCATGGAAATAAAACAAGAATCATTGTTTGGGATTACCTAGATAGGATTGTTTTCAAACATGTCATTAGTACAGAGTGTTGACGCATAGACTGTTGGAACTAATTTAGTAGCAATTGCAACCACACAGACCGTTGGAGTCTTGTTTAGCCCTATAACTGGGACACAAGGAAGTTTATCAACATGACCGCAGCCCACAATAGGGGGCGCGAGAGGATCAAAAGGATAATTCCAACCACCTAGAGAAAACACTGGTTTAATTTCTAGTTTTGGATTTTGTGGGCATGGTCCTCATCTAAAACACCCACCACCACAACACCCACCACCTTAGTAACCATTGCATCTAACACCTCAATTTTTCTTTGAGATATCTCTTCATTTACCAGAGTATAGAGGAAGAGAATATAAAACAAAGCATGTGCATGAGTGTGAATTACTATGGCACGTAAAGAGGATTATAGCCTCACTTAGAAATTTAAGTCAGTTTTCCACTACACTACAAGGGCGCGTGCATATTTGGTAAAAGAAGTATGACCCACATCAGACTATGGTAGATTATAATGCTTTGCGCACTACGTTCTTGGCTAAAATTCATATACCAAAGTTTAAGCAGTAGAGCATAAGTGCTCTCAAAGATATCAAGTAGGTTTTTTCTAAAATCATGAGGGAATATGACGTGCATTTTAAAACTCTATTGTTTAAGTTGTCTTATTATATTCATCCTAGTCATCACGCACAGTGGTTTATTGGAGGTTTGTTGACTCCATTCTAAAGAGCACTCTCTCATAAGACATATGTGGATCTACGTGAGGCCTTGGAAGCTGTTATATGCATTGAGGCCATTAGAAGTGTTGATACGAGATTAATCCCATTTATATGGGCGCAGATCGTAGCCATCTCAAAGTAATTGAAGAATCTTTCTTCCAACTCGGCACACGAGACGCACAGTGTTATATGGTGCATTGATTGTGAGGTTAAGGTACATATTAAGGATAACTTCCCATATAAGTGTTGGAATTATGTGTCACTTGTGTTATCATTCATGTCAATTCCATTGATGTCAAGTGGTCTAGGTTATCTAGGTGTGTTGGCTAGGTGATCTAGGTATGTTGCCTAGGTAATCTAGGGGTCTCCAAAGGTGTTACATTTGTTTCTTAAGTCTCTCAAAGGTGGTACAAAGGTCAAACAAGATTCGTGAGTTAATTGAGGTGTGTTAATGTGTTAGTTTCATGCCCAAATGGTTATTTCATGTAATGTTTGGGTCAAGTCAACTCATTGTAGGTTTTGGCCTAATGCAAATATATGGTGTAAATCAAGAAAATGTATGAATTCACTCAAACAAAAGTAGGTAAAGAAATTTTGGATAGTCATGAGGGGGAAAAAGAGGTTAAAAAATAGAAACAAAAGGAAAACCAGGTGAATGAGACTGAAACAAGTTAGGATGGATTTTTCTTAAGCCAATCCACAAGCAATCAAGGTGTGAAATGTTGACCCAATGTGTGATGACAAAAACAAAACATAGTGTGAGAATCAAATTATGACATATGATGTTTACAAGGCCTCACAAGTATCAATTTATGTGTTTTAGGAACTTATATAGGTCAACATAATACAACAGTTGGGAATCAGAGACCAAAGGGCACCTAAATGAGATAGGATGGATTTATATTCAAGATGAAGCAGAGAAAAATATCACTTATGAGGTGTTATATGGATGTTTTCTCTAAGGTGTGAGAAAAATTTTCAAAAGCTAAGGATGGATATTTTGCAAGGTATACAAGTATTTCCAAAACCGGGTTTTTTAAAGTATGCAAATCGAGTACCAAACTTCTTAGCAATAAAGAGAAATTGTGTATCCTCCTTCAGATAAGTCATAAGAGAAAAAAATGGATAAAATTTTGATAAAAATATGGTGCAAAAATTATTTTGGTGATTGGATCGAGTATTTTAGAAGTTCTATCCATTTTTGTGAGCATGTTTGTAGCCCTCCAAATCCCAGTTTGGAACAATTTTGGAAAATTGAGTTTGAATAGCTGTCTTAACTCAACTATTTTTCTCTTTAAAAACTATTTGAACATGAAGAGGTACTCATTTAGGGAACATTTAAATTCTGTTTTGAGTTCACGATGCATGGTGGGCCCCACTGAAAAATAGGTATTTTGTGAAGATTTTAGTGCACAGACAAATCTTGCAAAGGAAAAAATTCTTAAATTTTAGGTGGATTATTTTGGTAATTGTGTTATTCAACTTCATGAATTCACTTGGGTTACTATTTTGGAGAAAATCAGAGTAATGGTTGCATATTTAGGCATACCTACAAAAGAAGCGTTGTTTTGAGAAGCTAATGAAGAAGAGCGAAGGTAGCCATGTTGAGTTGCATTGAATTGATGTTTTTTCTTACCTTGATCCATATTTACATGTATCATATGATTTTTGTACGTTCTTGGTTTATTTTTCATAATTCATTTCTTGCTAAAAGGTGATTGAGCCAAAATTGCTCCTTTAGGCCTATTTGAGAAGCATGTCTGAATGGGTATGAAGATTATACTATCTCCATTTTACCTATGTGTCAAAATGACTAAACATTTTATATACATAAAAAATGAATTGTTGGAGGTAATCGGGATCTCTGAAAATTTCTTTGGAGGCAGTTTGACCACATTGTATGGAAGACTAGTTTTTGTGTTTTCAGGACCAGCCATGGACTAGCTGCAAAGATCTAAGTTTTTGGAAGCCTTATGGAAATGAATTGGAGAAGTATGATAAGTGAATGAGATAGTAGAATTAATGAGATTTCAATTGATATGTTACTTGCCTCATGATGAAGATGATTTTAGGTATGTATCAACTTAATTCTTGAATACCAAATTCAAAGATGCTGAAACCATCCAGGGAAAGTCTTGACAAAATGGTGTTTCATGATGTGTTAAGCCTTTAGTTGGCTCTTTCTGGTAAATTTTAATGAAATAAGACATCATAAGCTTCATTTTTTATATATGACTTGGGTCATGAGGATAAATTTAAATGGTCTAATTAGATGGTTTTTAGGAATTTTTTGTAGAAGTTGACTTAGGCACACCTATAAGTCTAAATAAGTATCTTGGCTAATGTGGCTAGTTTCCAAGTATAAAAGAACATTATTTGACTTGGTGGGACCATGCATCCATGTGAATACATAAGCTGATATACTTGTGGATAATTTTTAAGAGCTAGAAGACAAAAGAATGAGTGATTTGAAGAGTCATGGTAAGTGGAAGGTCAAAGGTCATGCCTAAGAGATATATATATATTCATATAAGCTCATTTGTGAGATGAATTTTTGGTAAAACCCCTTTCTTTTCATTTGAATAAAATTTTTTTGCAAAGAAAAACCCCTTAGGCATAGCCTAAAACCCCTAGAAGTCTCTTCTCGGTTAGTAGTTGGTTGGAGTTTCATCTTGAGGATGTGAGTGAAGCAAGAATTGGTGAAGTCTCTATTGGCTATAATCTGCTTTGAAGAGTTGTAATCTGATATTTGATTAGAGTTTTAATCTGAGTATATCTTGTGTTCTTGATCTGTATGCTTTTTCTTGATGAACTATGTCTAATGTGATCCATTATTAATGTATAAAATTATATGCTTGATGTTTGGAAATAGAAAAGTGAAAAGAATTATTAAAGAATTGATTCACCCCCCTCTCAGCCCCTTGTCAATTCTAACAACATGTTTGTGTACACATGGTTATTGGATTGTGTAGTTTTCTACTTAGACCATGATGTTCAAAATTGTCCTCTTTTGAATTTTGCAATTCAAAATAATGTGTCCATGTATTGTAAGATGTTTCATACCCATACCCATGACACAAATGATTATAGACTAATTAATCATATCCATGAAGCCATTGAAACTAGAGTGTGCCAAACGAGTGTGGCGAGTGGATCAAAGTAGTGGGAGGGAAAACATAATGAAGGGTGAAATAATGGAGATAATAGAAATGGAGCATTCTAAGGAGGATATCATGTCTGAGGTTGCAGTGGTGATAGAGGTAGGTCTACTCGAGGAACATGTTACACTTGTGGGTCCTCTGATCATTACCACCGAGATTGTGCTTAGAATAAAACATGCACAAGGTGTAGGAAGTAGAATAATTTAGAAGATTTCGCAGACCTATATGAACATATGAGTAAAAATAAGAAGAAGGAAAAGGTCACAGGGATGATCAAATTATAACACGTGAATGTGTTATTGTCCAAAATAAGTTGATGCTTAATCTTGGTCAACTGACACCATTCCCCCCCCCCCTCCCCGCCCTTTTTAGTGCTTCAAGTCTGATTTTTCATATATTTTAAATACTTAAGGATTCCTGAAAGCATTCCCCAAATATTCCTAAAAGCACTTAAGGATTCCCGAAATATCACTAAATGTGTTGTCAAGAATGGTGTATACCTCAGTACTTCATCAAAGTATTACCATCAAGGTGATGGCCAAGAATAGTCCACAAACAAGAACCTACTAAGAATCGTCAATTGGACTCTTAATGGGAATCAGAGGAGTTGGAACAAAAAACTCAAATCAGCTCTATGGGCTGATAGTATCACACCCAATAAGTATACAGGAAGCTCTCCATACATGCTTGTAAATGGGAAATAAGCAGTTCTGCATATATCACTTGAGTTTTTGGCATTAGAACTCATGAAACAATTGGAACTAGTTGAGTATGAGCCCATGGAAATCAGGTATGCATAGCTGATGGAATTATGATAAGCAAGAGAACATGCAGTGTGGACCATGGAAAAGGATCAAGAAGAGATTAAGAAGAGATTTGACAAGAAAGCTAAGGAAAGGACATTCCAAACAGGAGACTTGGTACTGAAGTAGGATGTTGATCGTGCAAATCCAGGAAAACATTCCATGTTCGATGCCATATGGTGTGGTCCATACATGATCACTGAATGCAAAGGTAGCAATGCCTTCTGGGTGGCTAAGTTAGATGGTGAAGAATTGTACATTCCAGTCAATGGAATCTATCTCAAACATTGCTATTATAAGGATAATTTTTCACCCTTGTACATATTAGTCTAGGATTTCCAATTCCTCCAAGTTCCTTTGCACATTATTTTTGTTGTTAGAATAGGTTTCTTTTCCCTAAGTGCTGGTGTAAATGCTCTATTGCTTCTGGTGTATGCTTGCATACAGTTCATCTCACTCCCGGAAGAGAGTTGCAGCAACAAGAGAATTAAATCAGCAGAGTATCCATAACGGAGTAGGTTCGGATGTTTTCATTTCACTCCAATAGATCAAATTTGTATAAATTCGAGTGAGGGAAAAGCTTCCAAGTTTCAGGTAATTTTCTACTCTCACAAACCTCGATTTCAAGGTTTTCTTGCAAAGGATGAGAGTGCAAGTAGCGAAAGGAAGTACCAGATCAAATATGAGACTACCGAGAAGACTACATGCCCAATGGATGTTTCAAGGCCACTGATCATCTCATCTAGTAAGAAGATGTCCACTATGAGTTGCCAAATTGATGTCCAAAATAAGCTCATGCTTAATCTTGGTCAAATAACACCATTTCCCCCCTTTTTAGTGATTAAAATCTGATTTTTCATATATTTTAAGTACTTAAGCATTCCTGAAAGCATCTTTATCAGATAGTAAATTTCTTACCCTTTCTGAAAATATAAAGAAGTCCTTCTAACTCTTCATATTTTGCAAGATACGGCCTTGGGAAATTTTTTTCACTTTTACAATTTCGGGCCGTGGGGGATTTTTTACAAACTTGTAATTTCTAGCCTTGGGGGATTTTTTGCACTTTTGCAATTTTGGGCCTTGGGGGATTTTTTGCAAACTTGTAATTTCGGGCCTTGGGGGATTTTCTGCACTTTTGTAATTTTGGGCCTTGGGGGATTTTTTGCAAACTTGCAATTTTGGGCCATGGGGATTTTTTTTGCAATTTCATAATTTTTGCAAATGGTGCAGTTTGCAATTTCAAGCCCTTGGGCCCATTTTTCAACCTTTCATTTTTGCCATCTCTTGTGCGGATTAATGCAATTTTTCAAATGGGCATAACTTTTGAACCGGTGCTCGAAATTCAACAAAATTTATATTGTTCGAAATGTCTCAACATATTCTACACCATGGAAGCCTGAAATATTAATTTTGGTGATGTTAGGTGGGTGAAAATAAGGAAAACATACTCAAATCCAAAAAAGTGTAGTTCCAGGCATTCCAATCACCGAATTTAATGCAGTATGGTTTGATTTCTTCTCTAGGAAGCTAGAGTACATTGGGGAATGGATTTTCAGAGGTGCCCATGCTTGTCCTAGATCCTTTAATGAATTTTGTTTATGGGAGGGAGCATAAATCCAAGTTTCTATTATTTCACTCTTCTGTCCAAAATTCTATATATTGTAAACACTTCTCATTTGAGAGGGGGCTATTCAGGATATAGGAAAACTATCATTTTTTTAACTCAATATCTTTGAGCTGCAAGCCTTCTCATGGGCTTTGTAAATGAAATTATGCCTTTATTCTAAAAATGTAATGTACTATGCATATTCATGGAACAATAAAAATTTTGTTTGTGGTGTTCTCTCAATCCTTACATTTATTTTATTGCATTCCTTTACCTCTCTATTATTGCTATTATATTTTGTGCATACTTCCTTTCATTTTACAGGTTTATGATGTTGTGTTTCATGGAGATTTAGGACTGTTTCACAGCTTTTTGGCCTCTTCCAATTGCATTTTTCTTCTCTACTCTCCCTCAGTATGATATTCCAGTCCCTTTTCTAAGTTTTATCACCTCTTTATCTTAGGATTTCATTTTCTTGCATCTTATTAACCTTGTCTCCTTGGCAAGTTAGAGTATATTTTAGAGTAGATCCTCTACAAAATTGTATGTGTGCACCTGAATAAAGGAATAGGAACCGGCCTTCATCCGGAGATCTCTCCTGATTGCAAAGTCCCACACTTTGGGATAATCTCCATGTTATGCAATTACATTGAGATTCTCAACCCATCAAGTTGCATACATTCATGGGTGCTATGATTATGCATCAACAGTTCTAACATGCCTTGTGGGACCAAGAGGTCTTCATTTTAATTACAAAAAGATTAATGTGCACTTGTTGTAAGTCTTCAGCTTGTGATAAGCTTTGAAATTGCACATCTGGAGACTCCAAAAGAGGTTGAATCCACTAGTTTTAGCATAATAAACTTGGCAGATTTATGAGAAGAATTCAGACAAGATCAAGAACTAGAGAAGAGGGACTATTTATCTATCTACACTTATCCCCAGATAGAGCAAGAAGAGGAAGAAAATTTCAAAGGTCTCCATGTCCACTGAATAAAACCTTATTAACACCTCCACCTGGAAGGCCTTTCGTTTAATCAACTAGAGTTCTCCGACCAATCAAGATGGCATAACCTAATCCTTATATCAATTTCATTGGCAGCAGCCCACTTGCTCTCAATACACATATTCAAGTTCTAGTTACACCGTTGAAGAACATTCCATATTTTATTGGAGAGAACAAGACAACCCTGATTGATGACATTTAGGACATTGCAAATGTATGTGTTATTCATGAAATTATTGAAATAGACATTGTTGTTAAGTTGTTGGCATCGTCCTTTAAAGGGAAAGCTTTGCAATGGTTAAGAAGTATAACTACAAGATCTATCCAGAATTGGAACCATTTGTGCACAACTCTTCACAAAAAATTTGGGGAGAAGGGGGATAATCGGTCTTTATTAGAACAATTGACAAGTATTAAGAGATCTCCTAATGAACAATGGATTGATTTCAAATTCAGATTTCAAATGATGTGGGATAGGATTATGTTGGCTGTGAGACTAACAAATGAAGGTGATTTCCTATACTTCCTTAAAGCTTTAAATTTTAATATTTCCATGATGATTCAATCAATGGGAGGTATAAATTTACCCGCATCTTATAACATTGATATTAGACCTAAAAATTGCTTGATTCAAGTTGGTAATCTTACACCTAGGCCACCTATGCCTCTATATCCAAAACTAGGAGCTCCAAGCACTAGTAAAACACCTATATTAGCTCTTATTCCTACTCCAAGAAATTAGAATTCGACTAAAACTTATACCTCATCCTCTAGTACCTCAAATGAGCTCCAAGAAGTCATGAAGCAATACATAACTTGGGTAATGAGTTGGTGACACTTAAGAGGTAACAAGCTCATAATTACAGATCCTATCAACCTTAAGCTTAACCCAATAGACCTCCATATTAGCCTAATAGGCCACCCATTCAGTCTATAAATCAGAACCAAGGTAAACCTCCTATTAATAGGCCATTTCAGCCTTGCAATCCTAACGTTGTATCCACATATAGAGCCTTCGTACTAGTGTAAAATAACATGGCTCAAGGATATGAATGGTGTTTCCCATGCAATCAACCTCATAACCAGTTGAGGTGTTTCAATGGTGCTTTGAATCAAGATCTAATGGTGACAACTAGTGTAGAACAAGAGGTAGGCCAAAAAGGAAATCAAAAGCAGGGAACTTCTTAGCAAGAGGCACCTCCAAATGAGACCACACTTGTTAACTGGTAGGTTGAAAAAATTTGTGGCATAAATCAGGATCCTTCTCAAAGTGTAGCAGCCAATACATGGTCCAAGAAAAGGAATATTGGAGAGGGACAATCATTAAATTCAAATGATCTGTTACCCTCTATCACTCAACAAGGTATGGGTAATCAAAGTGCAGCTCCTAATGCATGGCCAGCCCAAGCCACCTTCGAGACTAGCTAAAGTACCGATTGTAACAACCCATGTGCAAGATAATAATGTTTAGGGAAAGGGGCAGTAGAGAGATAACTCTTCTCCCTTCACAATCATTGAGAAGATGAAGAAAACAAATGTAAACATCTCAATGTGGGAATCATTGGCTATCCCAGGAAAAAGAGACCTATTACAATCTCCTATGGCTAATTGGTCAGAATCAAATCAGCCATCCAAAGAACAAGAAAAATTGATTACCAATGCAGCTCAGAAAAGATAAAATCAAGGAAGCCACTAGGGTAAAAATTTGAATCCCCCGCCATTCTATATCTAATTGATCATTGGAGATAAGTTAGTACATAATTACATGATTGATTCGGGAGTAAGTATCTCAGTCATGCCAAAACAACTAGATGATCAATTGGGACTTCAATATGAATTCATCTCTAAGAGTGTGGTGCAATTGGATGGAACAACAGTAACAACGGCTAGAGTAATAAAAAATTTGAGCCTCACATTGCATGCATGTCCCAACATGACTATCATGCAAGATGTATCATTCATAGACTTGCCACCACTCTTTGCATTGTGTTTTTCAAGAGACTTCACTACTAAAATTGGACATTACTGTTTTGTTGATTAGTCACACATGTTGTTCAGAACAAGGTATAGAGATAAGCTATGATTATATTTGAGCCAATTAAAAATTTTCATGTTAAGCCTCATACACCAGGTTCAATCAATTCAAATTGTTTATCTTTTGATCAAGGAGATCTCCCAAGCACTTATGAAGCAGATACCAAGATTGGATGCATTCCAAACTTGAATCTTGATGAATGGGAAAACAAAATACATACTTTTGACCATTATAAAGAAATGGAGGACTTCAAGCTAGGAGCTTATTATTTGCATGAAGAGAATCATCCTCTCCCTAGCATCACAAAGCCAGACCACATGGATGATAATGAGGTATGGTAATTATTCTTTGATGGATCAAGAAGTAGACAAGGTGCAGGAGGAGGAGCTATGTTTGTTTCACCTCAAAGTACAAAATATTACTTATCTTTTCATTTCAAGTTTTCTTTCTCAAATAACACAGTTGAGTATGAATCCTTAATTCACGAAATGATTTGGGAAAGAAAGAGAGGCATTAAGAATTTTAAAGTATTTGGTAATAGTGAGCTGATTGTGAACCAAGCCAGAGGATGAAATTCTACTAAGAATGATCTATTAAATAACTAAAAAAATGGTTTATGGGATCTAATTGAAGATTTGGAATCTTTTAGCATCAATTTCATCCCAAGAAAGAATAATGAAGCAGCAAACAGATTGGTAGCAATTGGGGCTATATTTAATTTTGTAGATAATATCAAAATTGAACAATCTCAGCCTCATATTAAAGTGGTTGTGAGACCATCTGTTCCGGATAACAACAAAAATTGGAAAGTCTTTGAGAATGATCAACAAATTGTCAATTTTTTACAAGAAGTTGAGTTCTCTGCTAGAAACCAAGACGAGTTGGAGTAGCAATATGGTGACCAAGTGGTGCAACTGAGAACTAAAAAATTACCTAAAGGTCTTTTAACTTTAGACTCAATATATAACCCAAATGATCAATTCTGGAAGGAAGAAAACGTTCAAGTAAATGGTGAAGATTCAGAGCCCATTTCAGTAGATGAAGTCAAGACATTGCCAATTGGAAAAGTAGCTACTCTGTAAAAGAAAGTTGAATTTGTTGAACTTTGCCAAGAATTCCCATATGTCTTTTCTTGGACTTACAAGGACTTAAGAGGTTTCAACCCAAAGTTGGCACAACATACTATTGAGTTGGATCTGAAATCCAAGCCTATTAGACAAAAGCAAAGTGCGGTTAATCCTCACATTGAACCTCTCATGAGGAAAGAGTTGAACAAGATAATTGAGGCCAACATCATCTTCCCTATCAAACATTCAAGCTAGGTTGCAAATTTGGTACTGATGAGAAAAAGAAATGAAGAAATCATATTGTGTGTGGACTTATGTGATCTAAATAGAGCATCACTCAAAGATCATTATCCACTTCCATAAATGAAATAAATATTGGAGGTGGTAGTTGGTTCCGAAAGGTTTTCCTTTCTAGACTACTACTTAGGCTATAATCAAATAATGGTGAAAGAGGAAGATCAGTTCAAGATAACATTCACTATAAAATGGGGCACATATGCTTACGAGAAGATTTCATTTGGATTGACAAATGTAAGAGAAATATTTCAATGATCTATGGATATGGTAACAAGATAGTGCTGGTATATCTAGATGATATCATCGTGTTCTCAAAGAATGCAACAGACAACCTCTTTCACCTTAGGAAAGTATTTCAAAGATGTAGAAGATTCAGACTGTCATTGAATCCAAAGAATTGTTTATTTTTTGCACACAAGGGTAAGATTTTGGGCCACATTGTCTCAAGAAAAGGGTTAAAAATTGATTCGTAAAGAGTTAAAGCCATCAGAACACTTCCATTGCCACATCACAAGAAATCTCTCTAGAGCTTCTTAAGAAGGATCAATTTTGTTCATTGATTTGTGCCTGCTTTTACCACTCTTGTGAAGCCTTTAACAATGATGTTGAAGAAGAGTCTTTCATTCAAATGGATAGTAGAAGGAAAATAGATTATTTATGCCATCAAACATGCAATATCACAAGCCCCAACTCTTATCAACCCAAAATTCTCAAAGGAATTCATGTTATATGATTTTGGAGGATCAAACACAATCTCAGCTATCTTGGTATAGCTGAATAGAGAAGGTTCAAAACATCCCATATCATTCTTCAGCCAAATCCTAGAAGATTATGATGTAAGGTATTATTTCATTGAAAAGCATGTCCTTGCTATCATTAGGAGTTTAAAGCAGTTCAAACACTTGGTCTTGAAAAATAAGATTCAATTTCTTGTGTCTCATGCTGGTGTCAAGGACTTTCTCCTGAACAAGGATATGAATAAGAAGAGAGTAGGTTGGATCACTCGGGTAATGGAATATGATATTGAAATTAAAGGGACCAATTTGGTTTGTGGAAAAGGTTTTTGTGAGCAGCATGCTTCTAAACCACATGATGAGTCAAAAGGAGAATAAGAGATTGTCCTACTACTATAGAATGATCAAGAACAACCAGCTAATAATGCACCCATTCCATGTTGGACTCAAGACTGTGTGCATTATCTCTAAACAGGTTTGTGCCCTCCAAAATTGAGCAAAGCAAAGAGGAGATAATTTATATTACAAGCCATTCCATATGTTCTTATCGATGGTGTTTTGTTCAAAATATATATCAATGGTGTTCTATTGAGATGCATTGGAACATGTCAAGTTAAAAATATATTGCATGAGTTCTATGATGGTGAAGCAACAGGACACTTTGCTCCATGAGTAAGAGCTCTCAGGATCATGAAGGTTGGTTACTATTGGCCTACAGTGTTTAATGATTACTACTCGTGGATCAAGAAATGCAAGAAATTTGCATTCTTCATAGGGAAAGAAATGTTAGCAGCCCTACCCCTTCATCCAATTTCAGTAGATCAACCATTCATGCAATGGGGATTGGACTTCATTAGAGTGATTAACCCAAATTCAAGTCAAGGCCACAAGTGGATACTTATGGAAACAGATTATTTCACCAAGTGGAGTGAAGAAGTGGAACTTAAGGAGGTAAATGAATCCAATATATTGTATTTCTATGAAGGGATAGTCACTAGGTTTGGAGTCCCTACCACTATCATATCAGATAATGCATTGGCATTTCTTGGTACAAAGATCACTGAATGGGATGTCAAAAAAGGTTTATACCTTAGTACTTCATCAAACTATTATCCTCAAGGTAATGGCCAAGCAGATTTCACAAACAAGAACCTACTAAGAATCATTAGAAGGACTCTTGATGAGAATCAGAGGAGTTGGCACAACAAACAAAATCAACTCTATGGATAGATAGGATCACACCCAAGAGGTATACATGAATCTCTCCATACAAGCTTGTATACCGAAAAGAATCAGTTATGCCTATATCACTTGAGTTTCCGACATTGGAAATCTTGAAACAATTAGAACTAGTTGAGTATGAGCCCATGGAATTCAGGTATGCAGAGATAATGGAATAAGAAGAAGTAAGATAAGATGCAGTGTAGACCATGAAAAAGGATCAAGAATTGATTAAGAAGAGATTTTACAAGAAAGCTAAGGCCAAGACTTTCCAAGTAGGAGACTTGGTACTGAAGTAGGATGTTGATCGTGCAAAGCCAAGAAAACATTCCAAGTTAAATGCCATAGGGAGTGGTCCATACATGATCACTAAATTCAAAGGTAGTAATGCCTTCTGGCTGGCTAAGTTAGATGGTGAAGAATTGTAGATTCCAGTCAATGGAATCTATCTCAAACATTGCTATTATAAGGATAATTTCTCACCCTTGTACATATTAGTCTAGGATTTCCAATTCCTCCAAGTTCTTGTGCACATTGTTTCTATTGTTAGAATAGGTTTCTATTCCCTAAGTGCTGGTGCACATGCTCTATTGCTTCTGGTGTATGCTTCTATACAATTCATCTCACTCCCGGAAGAGAGTTACAGCCATAAGAGGATCAAATCAGTAGAGTATCCATATCAGAGTAGGTTTGGATGTTTTCATTGCACTTCAACAGATCAGATTTGCAAAAAATTGAGTGAGGGAAAATATTCCAAGTTTCAGGCAGTTTTCTACTCTCACAAACCTTGAATTCAAGGTTTTCTTGTAAAGGATGAGAGTGCAAGCAGCAAAAGGAAGCACCAAATCAAATATGAGACTACCAAGAAGACTACATGCCCAATGGATGCTTCAAGGCCACTGATCATCTCATCTAGCAAGATGATGTCCACTATGAGTTGCCAAATTGATGTCCAAAATAAGTTCATGCTTAATCTTGGTCAACTAAGACCATTCCCCCCCCCCCTTTTAGTGATTCAAATCTGATTTTTTATATATTTTAAGTACTGAAGGATTCCTGAAAGAATCTTAATCAGATAGGAAATTTCTTCCCCTTTCTAAAAATATAAAGAATTCCTTCTAACTCTTCATATTTTGCAAGATACGGGCCTTGGGGAATTTTTTGCAAACTTGTGATTTCAGGCCTTGAGAAAATTTTTGCACTTTTGCAATTTTGGGCCTTGGGGGATTTCTTGAAAACTTGTAATTTCGGGCCTTAGGGAATTTTTTGCACTTCTGCAATTTTGGGCCTTGGGGGATTTTTTGCAAACTTGTAATTTCCAACCTTGGGGGATTTTTTGAAAACTTGCAATTTCAAGCCATGGGGTTTTTTTTTGCAATTTCACATTTTTTTGCGAATGATACAATTTGCAATTTCAGGCCCTAGGACCCATTTTGTAAACTTGCATTTTTTCCATCTCTTGTGCGGATTAATGTAACTTTTTAAATGGGCATAACTTTTGAACTGATGCTCAAAATTCAACAAACTTTATATTGTTGGAAAGGTCTCAACATCCTCTATGCAATATAATCCTGAATTATTAATTTTGGAAAACTTAGTTAGGTGAAAAATAGGTACACTTAATCAGCTCCAAAAAAGTGTAGTTCTAGTCATCCCAATCACCAAATTTAATGCAGTATAGTATGATTTTTTCTCCAGCAAGATAGAATACATTGGGGAATGTATTTTCAGAGGTGCCCATGATTTTCCAAATCATTTAATGAATTTTGATGGTGGGAGGGAGCATAAATCTGAGTTTCTCTTCTTTCTCTCTTCTCACCACAATTTTATATATTGTAAACACTTCTCATTTGAGAGGGGGATATTCTAGCTATAGGAAAACTGTCATTTTTTCCCCTCTATATATTTGAGTTGCAAGCCTTCTAATGGGATCTATAATTTAAATTGTGCCTTTACTCTACAAATGTAATGGACTGTGTATATTCATGGAACAATAAAATTTGTGTTTGTGGTGTTCTCTCAACCCTTGCATTTATTTTATTGTATTCCCTTGCCTCTCTATTGATGTTGTTATATTTTGTGCATACTTCCTTTCATTTTATAGGTTTATGATGTTGTGTTTCATGGAGATTTGTTGGTGAATGGAGATTTGGGATTGTTTCACAGCTGTCTGGCCTCTTCCAACTACATTTTTCTTCTCTACTCTCCCTCAATAGGATATTCTAGTCCTTTTTCTCAATCCTATCACCTCTTTAGCTTAGGATTTCATTTTATTGCATCTTATTAACCTTGTCTCCATGGAAATTTAGAGCATATTTTATAGTAGATCCCCTGAAAATTGTATGTGTGCACCTGAATAGAGGAATAGGAATCAGACTTCATCCAGAGAGCTCTCCCAATTACAAAGTCCCACACTTTGGGAGAAGCTTCATGTTATGCAATCACACTAAGAGTCTCAACCCATCAAGTTACATACATTTAGGGGTGATGTGATTACACATCAACATGTGTATTAATGGATACTTAGGAAGATGCCTAATCCTCAATTGCAACCCATGCTAGTTATAACGCATGTAGAGGAAAAACATGTGTGTGATCCTCTAAAGGCCAATACTCTCATCAAAAGTGAGGAAGTAATACATATTAAGTACCCAGATGAAACATATCAGAAGTAAGGATATCGAGAAACCATGGGAGTCATCAAATAACTACAGGGGGAAATACCATGCTTAAAGGAGCAAGCACGCGAGAGAGAACATGTGAAGAGTGTTGAGCTCCCTTAAAAGGATTTGGATGACCTAAAAGAGGTGCGTAAGATGTTGTACTAAGAGAATATCATTCCACTACTAGGGGAATGAATTTGTGAGAATGTACTGTGCACTGGGTTAAGTGTGAGAGACAAATACTTACGCAAATCTACCACCCCAGAAATAAGAATTTGACAAAGAGATCACACTTGATGCAGTTATTGATGGGTGGTTTGTAAGAAATATCTTGATTGATATGGGCACTTAAGTAATTCTACCCACTCTAGCTGCATGGAATCAAATTGTGAGACCTACATTGAAGCCCTCTTCAAATGTATTGTATATGGAAAAAAAAGTCTAAAGTTATGCCTATTGGGGTACTGGAAGATGCATCCATTACCATTCACATAGCCAAGTTTACTAGAGACATTGAGGTATTAGAGCTTACTGAAGAATACAAATTTCCATCATTACTTGGACAACCCTCATGCTACATGAATAATGCTAACATGTTCTTTAACAAGAGATACATCAATTTTGAGAACAAGGATGAGCATGTGATCCTACCTCTATATGATAAGAATGTAGAGCCTTATGTTGATCCCATGAATGAAGAGGATCTTAATCAAATTTATGCACAGACAGTGCATGATACAAAAAATGTAAAACCATCGACAAAATGCACACTTCAGTGGTAAGATACATAGTCTTTAAGTGACACTACTGGTGTTTATTGTGATAACTGGGCTCATGGAATGTTTGAGAAGGTTGGGCATGAAGTAAAAGGGCAAGTCACAAGGATGATCAGGCCACACATGGTGACGCATTTACGATCAACTCCGGTACTAAGATATATTGGTGAAGGGAAGCCTAATATATTTATATGCATCATTGATACATAGTGGAAAATAGAGGGGGATAGAAGAAACATGTTAGTCTATACCTTGTGCAGGATAGTAGCATGCTGGTGGGAAACATGTAGAGATAACCTTTTGGAATGGAAAGAAGTAAGAATCTCTTTTTCCACAAAGTTTACTTAGAGTAACGTACCTACACACATATGTGAATTTTATGATAATACTCTATCTTCGATACACGTCCATAATTGTGAGAGGCTATGGGAACAAGGATGGAAGGATTTACTACTATACTTATGCATACATAAATTCTACTCCACATGGTTTGGATGCACACGCACCTGGTATGTCCATGCTGAGCTAAAAAGAGAGACTGCAAACTAGAAATAAATGACTGCATGTATGGTTCAAACTTTTGATTACTTTTCTACTAATCCTATAGTCCATGAAGAATTACATATAATGAGGTGCATCACATTGGGGGATAGCGTGAAGGTGGAATATCACATGCTAGAGCTACTAAGAGAACTTAATTCTAAGGCTCGCCTTGATCCTGAGGAGACAGAAGAAGTACATATGGGTCATGCCTAGAAAGATAAAGAAAAATTAAAGTTGGTGTAAATGATTGTTGATAAGGCACACATGGACCATGCCCCCATGAAAAGGCACACACGGTCCATGTCCCCATGAAAATACAAAAGGTGAATATTGTCACAGAGGATGAGCCTAAGGATGTAATTATTGGGGATTATTGGGCATAACAAGAAGTATCCAAGATCATTTTTCTCTTGCACGAATTTCAGAATATCTTTCTAATAGGGTACCATAAATTAAAGGGTTTGCATCCTTCCTTTGGTGAGATGCAGATAAATTTGAAAGAAGGCATGTGCTCTGTTAGGAAGAGGCCTTATAGGATGAATCCTAACCTACGCATGAAGGTGAAATAAGAGATTGATAATATGCTCAACTATGTAATAATTGAGTCTATAGAAGAATCTAAATGGGTTATCCCTATGGTTATTAATATCAGGAGATTGGGATCTATGTGGACTACAGAGAGTTGAATGCTTCATGTGTTATATATCCTTTTCCCACACCTTTTAATAAATAAATATTTGAAGATGTCGTAGGGCGCGAGATATATTCTTTTAGAGATAGGTTTTCAAGCTATCACCAGGTGCACGTCATGAAAGAATATCAGGAGAAGAAAACTTTCACTACTGAGTGGCGAAGCTTTTCATATACAGTTATGCCATTTGGATTGAAAAATGCTCTAGTTTTATTACTGTACATGAAAGTGCAAGCATTTCAGGATTTCATTCATAAGGATGATTTTATAGTATATGGCTTAGTCAAGGATCATTGTGATAATCTCAAGATTATGTTTGAGAGGTGTTGGCAGTTGAGCATCTCCCTTAACATTAAAAAGTGTATCTTTGCTACACCCTTTATAAATCTACGTGGGCGCATCATTTGCAAGGAAGGATTATTGGTATACCTAGCCAAGATAGTGGTTATTTTGGGTTTAGAAGATCTTACCAATCAGAGTGAGGTGCGCATATTTCTAGGACATACTGGCTACTACATGAATTTTATGAAGGGATATGCAAAGATTTCCTTACCCCTGGAAGAGTTACTCAAAGCTAAAGGGAAATTTCATTTGGGTGGTGTGCAATAGAAAAAATTTAAAACATTGAAGGAGAGGCTTAACACTACACCAATTTTGTGATTTCCTTCTTGGGATAATCCTTTTCATGTACACGTTGATTCCTATGGTATCGTGATTGGCATAGTGTTGGCACAACTAGGAGAAGGAATTTTGGATCATCCCATTTGTTTTACAAGCAGGAATTTGACACACACCTTGTCTATTATCTACACAATTCATAAGTTTAGACAGTACTTGTTGGCTACCATGCTTATTTTCTATACAGATCATATCACGCTGAAGTACTTAGTCAAAAGCATGTTTTGCAAGGGCACATCTGTAGGTGGATACTTCTATTTTATGAATTTAACTTCACAGTTGTTTTCAATTAAGGAAAGAGTAATTTAGGGCCTGGCCATATATCAAGGATTAACTCTAGTGAGGATGTGCAAAGAATTGAAGATATTATGTCTGATGTGTAATTGTTTAGGTTAAACCGCACACCCTCAAATTTGTAAGACATAATTGTATTTTTGTGCACTGGAATGGTACTAGAGGGAATGGATACATTAGAGAGAAATTATATTGTTATGCAGGTGGATCTGTATTAGTTTATTAGAGGGGACTTGTACAAAACGGGCAGAGATGAGTTTTTGCGCCGGTGTGTTCTCGAGCATGAGCATGAAGCTATTATGGAAGAATATCATGACGGTATAATAGGAGGAAATTGTGTGGGTTATGCTATAGTGTGCAAGACTCTTATGATTAGAATTTGGTGGGAGAGGTTGTATAAGGATACCAAGGAATATGTAAAATCATGTGATCATTTTCAATGCCTTGGAAAACCTATACATAGAGATGAGATGCCACTTCAACCTATTGTAAGCATGGAACCTTTTGAGAAGTGGGATATTGAATTTGTAGGACATATTGCACCACCCACGCACAGGAATGATGTGTGCTACATTATTATTTGTCTATACTATCTGAAAATGTTTGAAAAGGATGAAATTATAAAGGATTATAATGCAGCTACAACAACAAGGTTCATATGGGAAAACATTATTAGCAGGTATGGTTTTCTATTGAGCTTGACAAGTGACAAAGGAGCTCATTTCTTAAATGAGACAATTAGTATTTTGTTGTTAGATTTTATGGTACAAACTCATAAAAATACCCTTTATTACCTTTAAGCTAATGGAATTGTAGAGGCTTTCAACAATATTTTAGTACAAACATTGACAAAAATTTGTGATGTTGGAAGAAAAGATTAGGATGATAAAATATTAGTTGTACTTTAAGCTTATAGGACCACCTATAAAAGGTTTAATAAGGCCACACATTTTCAACTGGTGTTTGGTGTGGAAACTATGCTACCCATATATTTTATGTTACCATCCTTGCATATTGTGTGCACGGGTTGCTTAGATGATGAACAAGTAATTCAAGAGTGCATTGAAAAACTAATGTAGTTAGACGAGTAGTGTGTTATTTTGTGTTGGAGCCAAAATAATGAGGAGTGATAGAAGGCCTAACATGATAGGCACGTTAAGAACACGACATTAACAGTTGGAAAGATGATCCTTCTATATCACTCCAATTTTGTGTGCCACCCAGGAAAAGTGAAGGTACATTGGTTGGGACCTTTTGTAGTAACTAAGAAGCTTTAATCAGGAACATGTTACCTGGTTACTTCAATGGGAGTAGGTTGAAGCCCTACTATAAATAAAGCTACTTGGTGTTTTTAATACGGTAGTATTTCCATTTAGATTAGGTTTCATTTCACATGTTTCTTTCCAGTTGTTCTTTTTCTTTGATTTTTTGTTAATTTTTTTGTTTTAATAAGCACACTTGCACTCAAGAAGTTAATTACCATATATTAAGTTCATGCATGAAGGGTCACACATGCTTTTAGTGTGGGGGGAACTAGGTATAATTGTGTGAAATATACCTTTTTGGTTCCCTAAAGTAGTAGTGTACGTGTTGCTATAAGGCTAGTGTGTCAATTGCAGAGTGTGCGTACAGGAAAGAGAGGAAAAAGGTGTCATAAGAAACGAGAAGGATGGTGATAAGAAGGAAATTGTTTCGGATTAAAAACAACATGTAGAAAATGAATTGCATAGTGTAATGCAAGGTAGGAAACACCATGATGAACTATTTGGTATATGGCATAGAGGTTCATGTACTATGGAATAGGGAATCACGCGTGAGGAGGTCTGCAGCCTAGAGAGTAGTACGTGTGCCAGAAGGTTATGAATGCACCGCACAGATGAAGGTAGTGGGAAAAGTGCAAGAAAAGAAGAAAAATAAGATTTAAAGTTATTGCATAATGATTGGTTATGATCATTTAATGTGGTAAAAATTAGAAAACCTACATAAGGAGCATCGGGGTGATTATATTTTCACCTTACCTTGTGAAGAGTTTGTGCATTTTTAAGAGAAAATTCAAGAAATTTCTTTTGAAATTGAGTGCAAAGCTATAAAATTGACTAAACTAGTATGAAATAACAACACGGTTGAGTAGAAGAGATCCTTCGGAAGGAATTTTTAGGTTGGGGGTAGTGTGGAATCTTTTTTTTAGAATTTTGTGTGTTTTCTAGTTAGGGTTTACGAGCTAGGGCACAAAATTGAGTGAAGAGTATAAGATAAGAATAATACTTGGCGCGGGTTGTTTAAAGCAAGAAGTTTAAGGCTACTAAGGCATAGAAAAGTAGTTGTCTCAAATTTTGGATTTACACATGGAAATGGCACCTAAGAAGGTAGCAATTGTATCACTAAAAGGGAAAGGGAAAGGAAAGGGAAAGGAGAATATCATCGTGGTTGAGGATGTATAGGAGGAGTGTTATTTGGGGATGCAATACTTGGATGGAGTGCTTTTAGGGAAATATTGGTCTTCGCATCTGTGCAAGATGACAATTAGAAATTACAACCATCACATTGATGCGAACACATGTGAGATAGAAGTCTAGCTTATTTGAAGGATAGAAGAGGACTGTAGATGATAAGTTGATTTATGATGATGAGGGGCTTCTCATCTTGTACAATGCATGAGTTATTTAGCTATATACATTCCCCTACTTTGGAAAACCTTTGTAGCTACATCAATGGTTAATATCACACATTCAAGAAGATTTCTTCGATTTCGCTAAAAGGAGGATTTTTTAACCAAGCCTTTGATTGGAAAGTTTACTGGCCTTTACAACACAAGGACAAGGCTTCCAGTGGATTTGAACGATGATAATGAAGTAAAGAAGACTACAAAAGCAATGAACTATCAATGGGGAGAGTGTATCATGGAAATCTTTATGCTAGATGATCCTATTATCAGTATGGCTACTTGTTTACTCACAAAGTTGAACAAATAGGAAAGATGTGGCCAAGTGAACAAGTGGTGGCTCAATGTTGCAAAGAAGATATTAGAAGGCACCATATATAATCTTGTTGGATTTATAGATGAAGAAATCATTAAGGAGGCACATGCTGAGGATAAGATAATGTTTGGAATCATCGTACTATTAATTGCTTTCTCAGAGTTAGGGGCACCTGATGGGCCTAAGAACAACATATGGGACTTCCCCAAGGATACAATCTATAGGAGGGATAACCTTACCAAAGGCTTATACCATAGCTATTAGATCTTATAATTTTATAATCCAAGCCATTAAACTAGAACCTAGGCCACCTATGCCCCTATATCCATAATTGGGAAACCCCTCTACTAGTCAAGATTCTAAAATAGGCCATATCCCAACCCCTACAAATCAAAGAAATAGTGAGGCTTCCACTTCTTCAAGCAATTCACTTGAGCTTTAGGAGCTCACAAAAGTGTTGGAAACTTTTGGGAATGAGTTAGTGACACTCAAGAGGCAACATGACCAGAATTTCATACCCTTTTAGCCTCATTATCAAGCTAGACCCCCATATCAACAAAATAGGGCTCTCTCTCAAGTTGCTAATAAGAATCATGGGAAGACTTCTACTTCCAAACCTTCTCAACCTTAAAATATGAATGCAGCATCAACTTCAAGGGATGTAGCTCCATTCCAGAATAATATGGCACATGACTATGAATGATATCCTCTATATGGCTACTATTATGATAAAAAATCATACTTCCAAGATCCATCAAAATGGGCTCTAGTGGTGCAAACCATTGGTGTGCCTCAAGAGCTAAGCCAAGAGGAAAATAAGTAGCAAAAAATTCAACAAGAGGTACCTCAGACTTAAACCACATTAGTCAATTGGAAAGCAGAAGACTTTTATGGAATCAATCAACCTCCTTTCTAGGGTGTGGAAGCTAACACACAATAAAAGAAGAGGAACATGTAGGAGGGGAAATCATCTAGTCTGGTTTTTTTCTTATCCCACTCCCACACCACAAGGAGTTTGTAGACCAAGTGCAGCTCCTACTGCAAAAAATCAGCCTAAGGTCTCTGTTGTAGCAGTCACAAATGTACATAATCAGCCCAGGGTACCATTTATAGTGGCCTAGGTTTTAATTTAGGTTCTGGAAAAGGTCATACCTATCAAGGGACAACAAAAGGAGAACCAAACTCCATTCAACATCATTGATCAAATGAAAAATACCAATTTCAATATTTCCATGTGGGAATCATTGACAATTCTAGGGTAACGAGATTTATTGCAAGTAGCTATGGTAAATTGGTCCTCTTTTAATGATCCATCCTAAAATCAGGAGAGGGTTCTTACTAATACTGTACAAGGAGAAGGTCATTCAGGTAAGAAAGTTAAGCCTCCACCATTCTATGTCTCATTGATCATTGGAGATAAGTTAGTGCACAATTGCATGATTGACTCTGGGTAAGCAGCTCCGTAATGCCAAATTAAATCACAGATAAATTAGGATTAAAATATGATCCACTATTAAAGGGATTAGTACAATGAACGGGATAGTAGTAGGGATAGTTGGAGTAATCAAGGAATTGAGACTTATGATCCATGCTTTCCCAAATGTCACAGTTTTATAAGATGTATCAGTGGTTGATTTTTCACCACTATTTTCTTTGTGCCCTTCAAGGGATTTCACGGTCAATATTGGTGGTCACTTGTCAGTAGATTGGTCCTGTATGTTATTTAGAACAAGGTATGGAGATAATTTTACTATCATGTCGGATCCAATTACACACTTTCACATTGAGCCCCATGTGCCAAGCCCAATAAATGTTTATTGTGCAGTATTTGAATAGGAAGATTTCCTAGATAGATATGAATCAGATACCAAGGTTAGGACCATTCATGATCTGATGCTTGACAAGTGGTTTCACAAAAGGCATGGATATGATCCATACACGGAAATGGAAGAATCTAAGTTAGGTATTTATTATCAGCTTAAATAAAATCCACTCATCCCTAGCCTCACTAATCTGGAAGATAAGGATGATAATGAAGTATGGTAGCTTCTTTTTATGTTTCAGGCAGAAAATAGGGTGTTGGAGGAGGTGTGGTGCTTATTTCACCAAAAAAATTCAAATACTATTTTGATTTCCACTTCCAATTCACTTGTTCAAACAATATAATGAATTATGAGGCTCATATTCATGGGTTGCATTGGGCAAGGAAAAAGGGTATAAAAAATTTGTAAGTGTTTGGAGATAGTAAACTTGTTGTGAATCAAGTCAGAGAGAAGAATTCTACTAATAATTATCTCCTACAATACTATAAAAATAGTGTATAGGACCTCATGGAATATTTTGAAGCATTCAAAATTCAGGCCACATTGAGAAAGAAGAATGAAGCTACAAACAAAATTACAGCAATTGGAGTGACATTTGATGTGGTGGATAGTATTAAGAGAGACAAAATGTAACCACATATGCATATAGTTGTAAGGTCGAATGTACCAGATAATAGCACAAGTTGGTAGGTGTTTGAGAGTGATCAACAAATCATCAACTTCTTGGAGGAGGAGGTTGAGTTCTTAGCTCGAAATAAAGAAAAATTATAACAACAATATGTGGATCAAATAGTCTAGCTGTGAGCAAAAAGTTTCTTAAGAATTTAGTGACTCTAGAGTCAATTTTCAACCCAAATGATCAATTTAGAAAAGAAAAGGAAAAAATTCAAGTTAAAAGGGAAGATTCAGAGCCCATTTTGGTTAGAGATGGTGATAAAATCTGAATTAGTAAGATAAGTAGTGAACAAGAAAAGTCTGATTCATGTAGCTTTTCCTGGAATTCATGGACATTTCTTCTTGGAGCTATGATGATTTGAAGGGTTTTAACCTAATATTGGCACAACATATCATTGAACTAAATCTAGAGGCTAAAAACGTTAGGCAAAAGAAAAGGCCAATCAACCCTCATATCAAACCTCTTATGAAGAAAGAGATGAATAAAATTATAGAGGAAAGCATCATATTTTCAATTAAACACTCAAATTGGGTAGCAAATATAGTATCAGTTAGGAAGAGAAATGGAGAGATCAAGTTGTGCATGAAATTTAGGGATCTAAACAGGACCTCCCTCAAATACCACTACCCACTTCCTTCCATGGAGAAAATTTTCAGGTAGTGTCTGGTTCAAAAATAAATTTCCCTCTTAGACAGATATTTAGGCTAAAATTAGATCATGGTGAAGGAGGAAGATCAATTTAAAATGGATTTCACCACAAATGGGGTATTTATGCCTATAAGAAGATTCCATTTGGGTTGTAGAATAGTGGAGAAAACTTTCATAGGGCTATGGATATGGTGTTGAAAGATATTTTGAACTAAATAGTGATTTTATATCTTCATGACATCACTGTGTTTTCTAAGAATTTAGAAAGCCATCTCTTTCACCTCAGGTAGGTATTACAAGGGTACAAGAGGTTTGGAGTGTGTTTAAACCTGAAGAAATGTATATTCTTGGCTCATAAAGGAAATTTTTTAGGCCATATCATGTATAAATAGGGGTTTACTATTGATCTGGAAAGGTTTGAAGCAATTCGAGCATTTCCACTACCAATTCCTCCAAAGTTTTTTGGGAGGATTAACTTTTTATGAAGGTTCATGCTAGGTTTCTCCACTATTGTCAAGACGATAATGATGATAACAAATAAGAGCATGGAATTTAATTGTACAATGCAGGGAAATGAAATATTTGAAGCTATTAAATATATTATATCTCGATCTCTGACTCTCATCAATCCAAACTTTTCCAAAGACTACATGCTCTATGCTTTCAGTGGTTCAAACACCATCTCTACAATTCTGGTGCAACAAGATAAAGAAGGACTAGAGTAGCATATTGCATTATTTAGCCAAATCTTAGAGGATTATAAGGTGAGATAATCTTTCATTGAGAAACATGTCCTCGCAGTTATTAGGATTTTTAAAATTTTCAAGCACTTGGTCTCAAATAATAGAATTCAATTGATGGTGTCTCATGTCGGAGTCAAATATTTCCTTTTGAAAAAATATTTGAATGAGAAATGGGAAAGTTGGATCACCCGTGTCATGGAGTATGACATAGATATTAAAGTCACCAAACTAGTCTATGGAAAGGGGCATGGTGAGCAGTTGGCTTCCAGTCAACATGTTGAGGCAAGTGATCAAGGAGAGGTTGTTTTGGTATTAGAGAATGATCAGGAACATGTAGATGATAGCATGCATAATCCATTTTGGACTCGAGATATGATATATTTCCTACAAATAGGTCTATGCCCTCCATTGATGAGAAAAGAAAAGACAAGATATTTTAGACTTCAAGCCATTCCAATTTTTTTGATTGATGGTGTCTTGTTCAAGAAGGAAGTGAATGGAATCTTATTAAGGTGCATTGGAACAAATCAAGTTGAAAGAGTGTTGGAGAAATTTCATGATGAAGAGGTGGGTGGTCATTTTTCTCCACGAGTAACATCTCTCAAGATCATGAGATCTAGTTATTATTGGCCTTCACTCTTTAGTGATTGTTATGCTTAGGTCAGGAAGTGTAAAAGATGTGCCTTCTTCATAGGTAAAGAAAATCTAGTGGCACTGCCACTTCATCCCATTTCAGTGGATGATCCTTTCATACAATTGAGATTAGAATTCATTGAGGTCATTAATCCAAATTCTAGCCAAGGCCATAGGTGGGTCCTAAATGCAACATACTATTTCATCAAGTGGACTGAGACGGTGACACATAAGGAAGAAAATGAGTCTAGAATTATGGACTTTTATGAAGGGATAGTGACAAGATTAGGAGTACCGACCACCATTATATCACACAATGCTTTGGCCTTCCTTAGCATTAAGATCATAGAATGGTTTGTTAGGAATGGAGTTTATTAGAGAAGCTCCTTAAATTATTACCCTCAGTGTACTAGGAAATCATAGTCCACAAATAAGAATTTTTTGAGAATCATCAGGAGGAATCTAGATGAAAATCAAAGGGCTTGGCATACCAAGTTAAAATCATCCTTTTGTGATAATAGAATCACACCAAAAGTGTTAATGGGCAGCTCGCCTTACAAGTTGGTCTACGGGAAGGAAGCTAGGCTACCCATATCACTTGATTTGTCAGCATTGGAGCTCATGAAGTAGCTAGAGCTATCTGAGTTTGAGCCCATGGAAGCTAGGTATGTAGAACTCATGGAGTTGGAAGAAATAAGGGAGTAAGCAATGTAGGCCATGGAGAAGGACCGAACCTTGATCAAGAGAAAATTTGACAAGAAAGCCAAAGAAAGGACCTTTCAACAAGGGGACTCAGTTCTGAAATAGGGCGTAGATCGGGATAAGCTAGGAAGCAATTCAAATTTTGATGCCACATGGAGTGGCCTTTACATGGTCCTGAAACGTAAAAACAACAATGCTTTCTAGTTATCCAAGTTAGATGGAGAAGAACTTCTGACTACGGTCAACAGAATCTACCTCAAGCACTACTATTGAAAAGAAAATTCTCACCCTTGTACATATTAGTTTAGGTTTTAAATTCCTCTAAGTTCTTGTAGCACATTTCTCTGTTGTAATTTTAGGTTTACTTTTGTAATAAGTGTTTTTGCACACTCTGCATGTTTCCATTTGGAACATGTATGATTTTATATCTGTGTACATAGCTTTTGTGTCATTTTTGCTCTTGCATAGTGCATTTCTGAAGTGGCAGTGAAAATGAGGGAAATCAGTTTATGGGAAAACCAAGAAGATTTCAATTCAGATGCTAATTTCATACAAGTCTAGGGGATGAGTTTTCAAAAGAAAGATAATCTCACAGGTGTATCAAGACGACTCCATACCTAATGGACAAGTCAGGAAACTGGATCTAGCAAAAGATGTTACTGAGAGGTCACAAAACTGTTATCCCAAATTCACCCCCTAGGTTATTCTTGATAACACATTATAAATGGACTTAGCTATTTAGATTATGGGACATGCAGATGGATGTCAAATTTAGCTCTAGTTAGAAGAGAAAGACATCCCATGGTTTGGCTCAGCTGATTTGGTCTTTACTCATGGCGAGCTAGTGAGCCACAATGAATTTTCAAGTTATTGGTCAAGCTCGTTATGAAATTGGAAAATTCCAACAGGTTGGATAATTAGGGGTTGTTCAGTGATGTTGTTTATGGATAGGGTTGGATGACACAAGGTTAGATTCCTTGGTTGGATGGGTGGAGCATTGTACGACCAGGTGGGTCAGATGGGTGTGTCATCTAGGTTGGTTAGTTGACATGGATGGATAGGTTAGTTGGTGGGGTTGGTAAGCTAACTATTGTGGCAGCACCGTAACAAGCTCATGGTTGGATGAGTCAACATTTTATGGAGGAGTTGGATGGCACAAGGTTAGATGGATCAGTTGGTCAGGTAGCATGTCGTACAGGAATAGATATATGACCTTCCAACCTCCCAAATTAGACGGTCCATGGTGTGAAGAAGGAAAATCCAAAGTTGTTTGGAGACTAGAATCATCTACGGCCATGAAGTTGGATGTTGTCCAACCCCCAGGTTGGATGACAGTGAGGTTAGAAGGCCCACTAATTTTTTGTAATGTTCATGGTTAAAAAGTCATCCAACCTAGACACATAGGAAAGCTTGCAAGCTAACACGTTGTTTACTCAAAGGGGTTTGTAAGGCCCATATGGTTAGATGTTGTCCAATCCAACATGGTTGAATGACCCAGAAGATGGACGATTCATAGGATAGGAAAAGGTATGTGGGTGAATGAAAGATCAACAACTAGACTTAATGAAGTATGGCACCCATGACTGCCCGTGTAAGCAAGGTACCAAATTGTATGCTTTCCCATACCTCTTTGATGCATCCTATCGATTGGTTACCCAAATTTCCTATATATTGTAAAATCAGCCTCATTTTGAGGTTTATGATGAAAATCTATCAAAATTGGTCTAGATCTGTTGTGAGCTAAAGGCCTCAAATTTAGGCATTTTCGAAAGAATTTGTGCCTTGTGCCTAATTTTAATGGATTGTGCATGTTTTTAGCAATAATATTCATGTTTTTTGGCTATTTTCACCCTAGGTTATATGACATTGCATATTTTTCCTTCCATTATGTTTGCAATTATAATGTGCATGTTTATCCCTTTACAGAACCTTTAATTAATTGTTCTTTATGAATCTAGGGAACTAAAAATCATTTTATTTTGTGGTGCTTCTACTCACTCTCTCTCACTTTGTTTACTCCCTATTTTTTTATGCACTCAGAGTTTCTCACTCCCTTTCTTGGTGTATCACCTTCCCTTAGAGTAGCTTTACTTTTATGCATTATTCTATCCATGTATCCTTGGAAAGCATTAGGGTAGGATTAGTTTGGTTTTCCATTCTCTACACTGTTGAGAAGTTAGCACTAGGTTAGAAGAATCAGTCTACTTTCTCTGAAGGATTATCCTACTTGTAAGGTCCCACACTGTAGCATAATACCATGTTATGTAGGTTACATTGATTTATTCACACACAAATCACAAGCAATCATGGGTGCTGTAATTATGCAGTAACAAGTTTTACATGAAAAAGTCCATAGTGTAGTGGCCACAGAAGATATCTTCTATTAGCCATTCTTTAAGAAGAAAGAAACCTTGTTGCACACAAGGAAGATGCTCTCCTGGGCATTCCAATCACACATGGAAGAGTCTGAGTTTGAGGTTAGAGTACATTTGTTAACTGAGAATCGACTGAAGTATACACCCGAGGAAGCATACTTAATAGTTGATGCACAAGTGTGGATTTATGAGAAAGCGTGTCATGCACTCAACCATCAGTAGAAGTGTGGATGAAAATGTTTGACAAGGACTATCGCATAAAGAATATGCACAAGGAGATGGGGGAGGAAATAAATAAGAAGGATAAAGAGATTGAAAGGAAATTTCAAGAAATAGTGAGGCTAAAATAAGAGCTAATTGAATAAAAGGGGAGGACACATGCAACATACAAAAAGGTAGAATACATCATAGATGCAATTACAGTACCATGCCCAGATCTAGTCGATCAAGTTCAACCTCTTAGGAAATGGAGTTACATTATCTAGAGGACTTAGTGTGCATGATTACACATGATAAGAAAACTCTCACCATAGAATCCACGAAAGAACAAAAGCATATTGATATAGAACATGTCAAAGAACACCTCATGCAATATGATGCACTATCAATAGAGGCTAAGAAGGCTGCAGTAAAGGAATGGTTTTTTTAAACTAGTGTTAATATTTTTATTAAGTAGTAAGCATGTTGAACACTAGGGATTAGGTAGAATTTAAGGAAATCCATGCCAACATGCAAAATAATAGCGCAAAAAGGGAGCAGTTTCTTATAGAGGTGGAACAAAAGAGGAATAGTCTAACAATATTGAAGAGTGCATACAAGGAGAAGGAAATTTTCCCTCAAGTTACGCACATGATGGATATGTTTGATGAAGCAGTAAAGTAGTTGGAGGGCTTCATTGCATAGCTAAAAGGAAGGATTGATGAGTTGGCTCCTATGGAGGTTCCTGATATAGTTGTTGTCACGCCTGTCAAGGCGAATAAAGATTTAGAAGGGTGGAAAGACTTGGAGAAAATTTTTGTTAAGGAATTTCCAATCCTACTTCCACCTAAGGAGGACCAATTCTTTCATTCTTTTTCACAAGCTGTATTATTTATCCTGTTATCCAAAATTCTCCCCCCAGGGTAATTTTGATAACATGCATCAGATTATTCAGTCCCAAGCAAGTAGATTGATTCAAGGCCCAAAATCATGTTTTTCGGGGTCCCCTCGGCCTTTTTCTAACTCTCCCATCCAAGAAGGAATCCCAACAGGTTGATAAAATGGAAGAAATGCAAAAAATAAGGTTGCAAGACTGTGTTAAGGCATTTCAGTTCTGAAGGGTTTGGGTCGTACTGAGGTTTGTTGTACCAAGCTTGGGGGCCGGAAAAATGAAGAAAATGAGCTAAGTCCTAGTCCAAGTGGTCTGCAGGACAGTTGGGACGTCGGAACGTGTGGGACGTGAAAATCTGAATCAGCTGAAAGAGGGAAAAAATTGCCTAAGTCTTGTTTCGCGTGGTCTGGGATATCCGGGCCAAAAGTACGCGCGGGACGCGGATCGGCCGGTTTGGCGCAAGTCGGTCCATTTCAGGCAGTTCAGGGATATTTGTCCCAGACGGTCTGAGACATCTAGGCCAAAAGTACATGGAGGACACGAACCATCCAATTTGGCAAAAATAGGAGACTTTCATCTGAGACAGTTTGGGACATCCGGGCCAAAAGTACGCGAGGGACGCGAAAAGCCGAAAGAGCTGCCAACGAATGGAATCTCGCCACGTGTCTTCACCTCAAACAGGAATAAGGAAGCTCGAATCAGGTGGTTCAGAGATATTTGTCCCAAGAAGTTTGGGACAGCTGGGCCAAAGGTACACAAGGGACACGTGGGACGCGAAGAGCCGAAAGAGCCGCTAACAAATCAAATCTCGCCACGTGTCTTCACCTCAACGGCCTGGCGGGAAAATTTTGAAAAATTTTCCAAATGCAAAAACAAAAGGGAAATGGTCAGGAAGGGCCCATATCCAATGAAATCATGCCATGTGGCACTTGATTGGTGGAGCGCGGGGGAGAACTGGGAAAATTTTCCCAAAGTGAAAAATACTAAATTTTCGAAGGACAAAATGCGCCCCTCAGGCCCAAGCCAATAAAATAGTGCCATGTGTCCAAGTGGCAAGAAATTAAGGAAGATCCCAAAAGAAACTTTCAAAGGATGAGCCTACAGATGAATCAGAGCCTGACACATGTCATCCAAGTGGCAGAGCGAGGAAAAAATTCAAATATTTTCCCGCCAATCCGTTTTGGCCTGTTTTTTCCCTAAATCTTCAAATCGCCATATCTTTCGATCCAAAGCTCGGATTTTCACGTTCTTTATATCAATGGAAATTTGGTGAAATTCTCTACACAATTCCAGGGTCAATCTTACATTTTGGTTCAGTTTGGAGAGAGAAAATCAAGAAACATCTCTGGCACGTGGTAATGGCCAGAACTGACGTTTCAACAACCAGTTTTAATGCAGAATGGGTCGCATTCTTCTCCAGCATGGTCAAAAATGTCAGGGCATGGGTCTGTAAGGACACCCATGCTATTTTAATGCATCTTCATTCAATGAGGAATGGCTCCCACGTTTTTACACATTTTCTCTCTCCTGGGCTCGACCCATGCATTGTAAAAAGCCAAATTTGGCTCATTTTTAAAAAGGTTGTTCATCTTTTCTACTCTGCTCTCCTTTCTTTTCTTCCCTAGGGTTGAAAATGGAGTTCAAACCTCCTCCCCTACTCTGTAATGGCATTGTTTGCCTTTTACCATTAAAATGATGTTCTGTGCAAACTTCTGGAGCAACAAAAAATGTGTTTCGTGATGCATCTGTCCATCCTTGCTCATTTTTCACTTGTTTTCTTCTTACCTCTCTTCATTGCAGGTATTTTTGCACATTTGAATGTTCATTGCAGGGTTGGAGCTGTGTTCATAGCAGTTTTGATAGATGTTCAACATTTTCCTTCTCTGGTGTATCACCGTTTTAGCATAGGCTTTTGTTCTTTTTCTCTTTTCTCTCTCTCCTTGTCTCCTTGGAGGTTAGATTAGGTTTAGATTAGCTTGCCTACACTGGAACAACTTGTGGTAGGTAGTTTAGGAAGAGGAACTAGCCTTCTCTGGAGATTCCTTTCTCATTTTTGCAAGTCCCACACTTGGAGAAAGGATTCCATGTTGTGCAATCACACTGGATGCTAGTATGATCAAACTAGAAATTTGATCAACATCCAGGGGTGTTGTGATTCTACACTAACATATCCTTCATAATTTAATTCGTAGTGGGTGTATTACTATTCTTTTTACACAAAAATTTCCATAGTTGTCGAGGATGTACAACATTCCTAGTGTGAGGTAATGTTGCTTACCAAAATTGGCTAAGTATCAAGATGGAGGGAGGTTGATATGTAGGAACGTGGGCACATAGAGGGGTTTCGATAAGCATGTAGGAGGGTGCATGTGTATGAGGAATATGATTACGTTTGGGAGTGTGCATGAAGGAAGATTAAGGACATAGCCATTTTCTAGGAACAGGTTAAAAATAGACTTGGAGTGTTCACCACGTAAAGGATACAAGAATAATACTTTAGTGAACAAGTATTGGCTGTTTTTGGAGAAATCACATGCATGATTTTAGCTAATAATAAGATGAAAGTAGAATATTATTAGGCATCTATTATTAGCATATGTTTTGTAAAGCATGCATGTAAGTATGCATTGCTATTTTGAACATGTCTATTATTAGGAAGTGCATGGGTAGTGAAGGGCAAGTCCTCACCCATATAAATACCTAACTTAGTACTAGTTATGGGCATCATCATGATCATTAGCATTGTGTTAGTATTATGTTTTTATGTTATAGTTATGTGCATTTCTCTATGTTCCCATATATTGGATGTTATGTTTCGGCTTCTTACTATGTTGTTGTTTTTGAAGATTAATGGAAAATTGTTGTTAGATTATGATCATTTATGTGAATGAACATGGAGATGTTGTTATGTAATTGATCTTAGTTATGGTTTATCTATAATCATTATTTCCTTATTACATGTGTTTTCAAGTGAGTGTGTGCAATGGTTTAGTGTGTTGAATGGATGCCTGACTAAACACCATTATGGATGTGTAAGTTATCATCTTCATAGAAAAATAAAAAGAAAGGACTTGAGATTTGCACATGCTTCGGGTGAGCATACAATTTTTCTATATGAAATACCATTGTGCATAGCATTTAGGTGAAATAAAATACTACACTTATTATTTCTTCTAAGTCTACATCTAGGATTCTCATCGAGCCTTAATGTTCCTCTCCTACTCTTCCACCTCTTTGTTCTTCTTTTACATGTTCTATTCATGTTTATTTTACTCCTACCACTAGTATACCTCTTATTATTTATTATAATTTTACATATATAATTCCCATAGAGCCTCAACATTCTTCTCCTCCTGTTCCACCTCATTCTCATCCTTTTGCATCCACTCCTTCTCACATTCCCATGATCAACCACAATGGAAAGATTCAACCTCTCAATATACCTCTTACTTCACCTATCATTCCTTCACATGATACTTTATCTCTCACGCATGTTATTGGCACATTGTAATCTCAAGTTCATACTCTCACTATTGAAAGTAAAGCCTACCATACTTCCATTAATAATTCTTTTCATGGCAATTCTATTCCTAAAAAAGTCACAATTTTTCTTTTCCAAAAGACTTTATCATGCCTACCTTCTCATGTTTTTATGGCACTGGCAATCCTTATTTAGATCGTAAGCATTATCAATCAGCCATGTTTTCTTATTCTAATGATTGATTGTTACTAAAATCATCATCATAGTCTTGTTGATCATGCACTCCAATGGTACACTCATTTCCTTTTGGATCCATTAGTACTTATTATAATATGGAGGATTTTTTATTATACAATGTATTTCTAACAATGGTCCTAAGGTTACATATGAACGTTTGTCTTCGTTGCACCAAGGAAAGAAAGAACCAATTATATACTACATTTTAAGGTTAAATTATTACATTCATCAGTTATTATTTTATCCTATTGATTTAGAAAAGTAATTTATCTTTTTTCATTGTTTAGTTATTACATTGAAATCTAAACCATTATATGATACATGTGGTTCTTTAACACTCTTATGTTACAAAGTTATTGATTTAGAACAATATTAAATTGCTACATATGTTATATCATCCTCTTCTACTTATTCTACTACTTCTTCATCTACTTCTTCTTCTCCTCTTCCATTCATTAAGATCCCTCCATGGTCCCCATCTCCTCCTCTATGTAATCATCACTCTTCTCCTCCACCGTGTCGACATACACCTAAGTTTTCTCCTTCTTCTACTCATGAACCATTACAATCCTCACATAATACAAAAACTCATGATGTCTTGCGTGTTTTACTTGAAAAGTGTTTAATCTGCTCACCTTCTACTGAGAATCATCTACCTCACCACTTATAATGCTAATGTCATCACCCTTCTACTAAGTAGAAAAAAATGACTATTATGCTCTCCATAATCACTTGTAACAACTAGAAGACAAATGTGTCATTGCTTTCCACTCACCCTCTCATGAGTAATCTCTATCTCATATTCTGCATAAGCATGATTCCACCTCTATACACTTATCTCCTTCACCTGCATATAAAATTTTCCCCCATCTACCTCCTAAGGTTATCATCCATCCACGTACACCATCAGATTTGCCTATGTTTGCAACATCTAATTCCTCACAAATTATCACACTACCTCATTGGCATCCTAAGCCTCTTGTTTCTACACTTCCTCTCACCACACATTCTATTATTGGTCCCATTCCATCTAGAATCCAATTTGGAACTTATTTTCACATTGTTATTGCTTTGCATGCTCCATCTATGCCTTACACGTCACTTAATCTCTTATAGATGACACCCACTTTCCATTTCATTACCCTATGACACACTCTTATGTTATGGTTGACACTTGACTATTAAGGGAATACTACATCAATGAACCTCTCCTTTCACAACTAATGCATTATGCTTCATGTCATATCTTTTCTAAGCATATCCTTACACATGAAAAACCCATTTCTCAATAACGCACTCATGTTCCATGGTTCAGTCTTGATTGCTGAGGGGGAATTTATAAATGAACATCATTATCACATTAGGGGGGAATCATCTTTTTCTCCCCTTTCATTCTCATAACACGTAATTACAAACACTATTTTACATCTCATCATTATTCCATTATCAACACATCATTATTGATACCTACCACATTACATCACATCCATACATTTATACTTATTACATGTTATACCATACATTCCTACTCATACACATTCTTCATCTAGTCCATTGTTTGGTTATTCTTTCTTCAACATAGCACATTACAACCATTAACAATGTTACATAAAATCAACCATCCCAACAATACCTATAGAATCTATTAAACTAAATCAACACTACCAAGAAGATATCATCATCATCACATAGTGTACAATGCACATCAATAGTAAATGCCATATCAAAACAAGTGTGTATATATATATATATATATATATATATATCCTTCAAAATCATATTCATAATATACAATCATTGGTAGCATAACCCCCGTGCATCTATACATCATATACATAGCATCACTTATCATCATCACTATCACTATATATAATAGTGGGAGCTCTAGAAGTAGAACCTTCGTCACTCACTCTACGCCACTAATCTTGGTCTCTATATCCCTCCAACTGAATCTGTAATATAGAAATCTCAGTTTCCTGGTCTACAACTTTTCCTTGAAGCTCAATATATTTAACAAACACATCTTGAGCTAGGTATCCTCCTCCTACTTCCTGTCCATCTCACTTAGTCTCTACATGAGCCTCATCATGCTCACTCAATAACACAGTACACATGGTTATTGTTATATCCATTGGCTTAAACAAATGGGTTTTCTTTTCTGCAATAACATTAACTCTCTCTAGAATATTGATGAATCTACAATCAAATACCAATAGGAATCACCTGCATTCACTAACACCACCATTAGCTATGACATACCTTTACACATATATAACAGCCAAGCCATAACTACAAATAGAAATGAACATTACTTACATTCATCTTATGCCACTTCTACACAATCTACATCAGGGATAGGTGACTACCCCTATACACCTCCAACTATCAGTCCACCAGTCGCATCCACTACTACTGGAAATAGAAACACACAAAGATGTTTCACCCACCACTCATTATAGGCTTAGGTGTACCCCATATCATCAACATATATAGGCTCTATCATTGTATCTGCCTTATTTCAACCAGGATGAACTAGCTACGCTACTTTCGGGCCCAACCTCACTCCTTATCATCTTATCGCTTGACTAGATCTAAACCATACATGTCTTTGAGGGAACATCTTGGGCTATGCCAAACTATCTTGATACTCACTAACAATCCTCTTACCACATGGTGTTCCAAATTCACCTCAACTCCACATCATCCTCTATCCACCCACCATAGTCTCTATACGGTATCCATATAATGGCCCCAGGGACCATCTTATCTAGCATCAACCTGTAGGAGGTCCTATTCATCCTCCTACTATGGTTGCCTACCCAACTCTCCAAAAATATCTTGGATCTAGCCTAATCAACCCATGGCCCACTGAGTGGTCTCAATATTACAATATGCTCGTAGGCCCATACGTGCAACAAAGTCATTGCTCCTAGTCCACCCATATGATCATATTGAGTGAATCTATACAAATTCCTATATAATTAGACTAATACACACCATGCCCATGCATACCTAGTCCCATGCTCCTCTATACTGTAATAAATATCATGCATCTTGTACAATATACCAGCTCTAGCACCTTCCACTATCATTGATGATGTTAGAATCACTACAATAAACTTCTATAACTATTGAACACTTGATCTCAATATTACGTCTAAATTTATATGAGTATCTACCTGTACTCATGTCCTTGTAAAATATAACCTTGCTACCCTCATATTTCTCTAAGAATCCAATATACTCATCACCTATATTATCTCTCCTAAAATAGGCAACTATAATATCATGTATACATCCTCTAGGGTCATTGTCCTCTCACCAGTAGGAAACAAAAATGTATACATATATTTGCACCATTTATCCCATAAATTAGTCAGCATAGGCATATTATGGGGTACCTCCCCTAATCTAGAAATTTTTTATAAGTTGGCATAGTCCACTCTATCCCACTCTGCATCTGACAACCCCAAAGTGAGAAAAGTACTCACATGGTGGCCCACCTGAAAATTTATCAAGTGTATATCCCTTTACAAAACACAAATGCAACACAATTATTCCATTCGTACACTATATATACTGTAAAAATAATTTATCATACCATTAAACTAATCAAAATATGAGAAGTATACAATACAGTGCCTAAACTCTACTTCAGGATGCCAATGCCCCGGAGTAGGTCACGAAAGCCTAGAATCAGGTCACTATCACCTACAACTAGGCGCTAGTGTCCCCAAGGGAGAAAATTCCCTACCGCTTCTACCCAGGTCTGAAACAATGAAAAATATATAAACGGATTTTTTTTGAAATTTAGCAAAACCAGACATTTTTTTAAAAAAATTCAATTCAAAAATCATCATACATACCAACTCATCAGTCATCTGCAAAGCCATGATCATCTGCAAAGCCACAGCTGCCACTACTCTCTCAAATCTATTCAAACTCATTGATATAACACAAGGCATCTTTACCGCTCAAATCTCTAAATCTCACTTGATCTTGGTACAAATGAAAATACTATTCACTTTTCACTATTACTATATATAATAATTCAAATATTTAATATACTATAGTTACTATTTATATCCACTTTTACAACTAATACACGTTGTACATTTTTGGTCATATCTTGAGCCTCATAACTCCATTTGACTCATCATTTACGCCATACAGATTATAATTTCCTCTAGCACCGTAACATACACATTTTAATATCTCATACTTAACTCTAGCACATGTACAAATCACTATCTACTTATGCTTCAATAACACTACCTCATACTATATCTCACTCACTATTACAAATATATTAGCTGTCTTATTTTCGGCTCAATTCTTGTTTCTCTACCCCTCACCCTTTATCCAAAATGGGGGCCATATAATCTGGATTATTCCATAACCCCTCTTAGGTTACAATATGATCGATTGACACTCCTAAAAAATTACTATTACAACTTTATCGGATCTCATCCAAGAAAAGATACAATCATTCTATAGAACATTCAAAGACTTTCTACTATTTCAAATATATTCCCCTACATGACCTAAACTGAGGTAAGAAAATGAAAACCTTTTCATGAGTAATTTACTAAGTACAAAATCTAAAATCAATCTTATATCATTCAATTCAAATAAATCAATCAGTACAATAAGAACATTTACTATTCCTTCCAGATGACCTAACTTAGGAGCAGCTTTACATCTTTATCGGTTCTAGATGACCTAACTTGGAAGTCATATATCATTATGCAAACTAGAACAATTTTTACTATAGGAGTGGGGGAAATGATACATCATGGCCTTTCCTATAGTGATCATATATGGGTTCTTTAATTAGGAACAATACAAAACAATATGGAATAACAAGGAACTAAATTTGGTCTATATCCATCTGTAGATGTTAGACCTTTTAGGGATGTAGTCATGGATGGATTGTAAATCCTGGAATCTCTCCCCAACACTCTTCTTCTAGCATTAGGATGCCCAAATCCTCCCATTTACAAACAAAATCAAGTTGGGAATTGATCACTCCCTACCTCTTCAATCTCATTTGGAAACAAGTTAAAATATTCAAAATCTCCAAATCATCTCAATTATATCTCTAATTTCTCCTTACAAGGGTTTTTTATCTCCATTTATGCCACACGGGTAAAAGCATTGATCCATGGTTTGTCATGCTATAAGTTTCTACACTCTACATGTACTTTGCAATATAACTTCTCTGAACTCTATACAGATATGTTCCTTACTTTATTTACACTATTTGGATTTCATAAACATACTACTATTTTACTATGTCGTTAAGTATGTTGTTATATGCATGGATCTTAAGCGAGAAAAGTATTCACTGGTGACATACTCCCTTGTCCATCCACTTGTTTTGATTTTTTTCTATTGTCTTTCCCTCTCACATCTATCATTGTTGTACCTAGTTCTAGTCAGGTCATAGGGATCCTTGTCTATCTATCTTTCCATATCTATCATCATTTATTCTAGGACACCAACGCCCATTCTAGGCACTCATGTCCTCTTTGTTCTTGTTTATGTTTTTGACATTTTTGTTTGGCATTTTTAGTTTTCTTATCCTTATCCCAAGCTCATAGTTGGCATTTTGTGTCACTAATTTCAAAATTTAAACAAGATATCCATATATATATACATAACATACACACTATTATTTTGGTTGGAAATTTTAAGAGGTAATCTCATCTACATACTATCATTGCCATTACAAGGGACTGAATTTTTTAGTTGCATACATTTTATAGGAAAGGGAAGTGCTCAATTCCTTATCACGCATTTGTATTTTATCTATCCATATCTTTTTATCTTGGCATCATTGGCATGAGGGTAACCCAAGGACACTATTAAAAACACAAGCACAAAGAACTACATGGAGTCTATAATGTAGTGTAATGCTCGGTCATAACTTCACTTATTAGGTGACTGTCGAGGTCATTCTAACTTTAGATATTGCATTTTCATTCCAATTTGATGTATTTTTGAGCTTATGCTGGTAGCTAGAGTTTGTGTTGCAGGTTATAGGTACCCTCAGTGATCCAAGTGTGAATACCAGGTGATCAACAGGAAGAGATAGAAAAATTATAGTGATATAAGAAAAAGTATATTCTAACCTTCTACTTAGTCATCAGTGCCCTAGAAAATTCATCATCTCCTAGGCATCCTTGTCCATCCCTAGTATAGCACTCAGTCATAAGTTCACTCATCAAGTGATTTTCGGGGTAATTCTAACTTCACATATTGTATTTTCATTCCAATTTAATGTGTTTATGAGCTTGTGTAGGTAGCTATGGTTTTTGTTCCATTTTACAGGTACCCTCGCTGATCTAAGCACAAATATCAAGTGATCAATAGGAAGTGCTAATGAAACCCTAGCGACACTGGAAAATGTATATTCCAACATTCTACATAATCATCAGTGCCTAGTAATAGTCACCAGTGTTCAAGTGCCCTTGTCCAGCCCCAGGTGCCTGTTTCCAGTATTATTCTCAGAATCCATATTTTATAGAGATCATTTGCATCACATTTCCAGTCCTACTCAGAACTTCACACCACTGATATTGGTTCCATATTGCATAGAATTCAACTAAGTCATTTATCTCTCCCATTTTTTATAGTGTTGCATTGTTTGTGTTCTTAGCATATGTATATCTATTGTATTGTATTATATATGTTACTATGTAATTAGATTTAATTTAGATTTTATTAAATCACTATGCATAGTACCAACATGGTAATTGACCTAGAAATTCTTTATTATTATGACACATTTTTTGTAGTCACGGTGTTAATCAAATATCTAAGCTACCCCTCAAAAATGGAAACACATCATGTTTGTTTTCTTGACAATATTGATTATTTATTATTGATCAATGTAAAAATAATGTCTTTCCATTGATGTTACTTTCCAATTTCAACCCTTCAATTTGAGGCACTTTCTAAAGTGTTCAAACTATTGTCATCCAAAAAAGTCTGCCAGAAAAATAAGAAGAAACTTCCCATTTAAAAGTTATGTCAACACCTTAATGTTTAAATGAGAGGTGATTCTGATGGGAAGAGATATGGACATCAAATACAACTATCATTCAATCTTTAAACCATAATTATTAATCAAATTTAATATTTTCCACATCTTTCATAATTAGTGTGTCAAATACATGTAACTATTTACATGTTTTTTTCCCTTGCATCAATACATGAACATTGATCATTATTTCCCTACCTTTGGTACTACATTTTTCCATGTCCTTCATGCATAAGAGGAAACATAATATCATATGCCCCATTGGATGAATTTTTAAACTCTCCTTCACAACTACTTGAAGGTATGTAATCCTTATAATTTCCTCTTCACATGCACTTACATGATCCTTCACCACTTCTTCCAAATATTCTTAAACTCTAGCTTATGTTTCCTCGTTCAAAACTAACTCTTTTATCATCTAATTTGTAACTAAAGATTTTTTTTTTTGTTGTAGAATATCATCTCATATAACATGTCACCTTGATATAACATTAATTTTAATATTAATATATTGAGGTTTTAAATATTTTTATTAATAATATTTTATGGTTCTAATTTTGACTTCTACTTTATTATGGGATCCTGCGTATATAATAATTTTGTTCTACTATGTGTTTCCTAATACAATGATAGATAGTTTCCTAGAAATAATAACCAAATTTGTCTTGCAAATAGTTTGGACTCCACTTCCTCTATTTATACCCCCAATTAAATGATTGAAATCCTTACATGTCGCCAAATCTTGTTTAAAAAGGAAGCCTTGTGGAAAAACCCACAATCAATATTTCTCTCACTATGCTCTATTGATGTGGTATTACTTTTCCTAAGAATCTGGTTTGATTGGATAATTCATAGGTAAGACAATGATAACTCATGAATCATGATACACAGTGCCACTACAACATATGATTTGGAGTGTTTTATGTAATTATTACAAAATCTTGTGTTTTTATGGCGTCAATCAAATGTTTGAGATACCACTCAATATTGGACACAAGTCATTATGTTGACTTGATAAATTTGATTTCTTATATTTTATCACCATAATAATAATGTCCTACAATTACTGGGACTTAGTATTTTCATCCCTCCAATTTGAGGTGTTTGCAAAATTAGTAATACTTTTACCATCCACAAATATATAGTAGAAATACACGTCCCTATTCATGGTTCTTATGGAAAAAAAAGAAAAAAATTCTAAATAAATCAACATGCATACCTTAATGTTAAAATATAAGGTTTTAGTTTTAATGTACAAAGATATGGACACCAAATAAATTTGTTGTTCAAGTTTCAAGTCACAATGATAAAGTGAAGTGATGTGACACATCTAAAACAAATTGTGTGTCAATTACATGGATATATTTTCATGTCATTTTTTTCCCTTTATTTCCCTTAATGATGAATTTGCACAACCACTTCCATCACATTATTATCTATTTTCAATTTTTTGCAAAGTGGCACAATTCGTATAAACAACATATTAGTTATTAGGCTTCTCATTATGACAATAAATTGTCAATTATTTTGTTTTTGTTTTTTCTTTTTTTGTGCTAAAGGAATTTTTATATGGGAGTTCCATTGGTTTTAGCTAACACACATTGGGAAAAAAGAGGGTCAAGGAGGCTTCATTAGAAATATAATCCATGGTACAAATTCTCAAGCATTTGATTGTCAATTTCTTCACTATTTGATGACATATCCCTTAAAAAATGTGTATCTTATTTCAGCGATGTCTTCAAAATAATTATGCCACGAATAGGATGGATTTATGAAATTGTCGCGTTCTTGAATAACTAAATAATTTGGCAACAAATTCATGTCATCTAAATTCTAGGTAGACAACATTTGTCACATAAATGTGTTTTTTGATTTTAAGGCATTACATCAAACTAGCATGTTTAAGTCCATCTCAAAAAAAATCTCCATAGTATTTCAAATCCCATATCTAAATGATAGCTAGTATCACTAAAATCCACATTAGTTATGAATCCAAAATTTTCATTTATCATTGGAAGGAAGAATTCCAGTGTACATGATATAGACCATTGATATCAAAGGAAACAAATTTTTCCATGTGCCCTTCACTATAGATGGATGATACAAAAATTTGATCCTTAATTTTCACATGAAGCAATCCTTGGTTATACAAATGCCTTAAATGAGAATACTTAAAAAAATGTTAAATCAAAGAATGATATAAATATTTCTTCTAATTCCTTTTATCTTTTGTCTCTTTATAGTGATTTTTCGTTCATAGATTAAAAAGTAGCTTAACCAAGGAATGCAAAAATTCTAAGACTGATGGTAGGTCACATTTTCAAACAAATTTAGTATTTTTCCATAAATTTTGAAATAATTTACTCTAAATTTATTCTCTTGAGGATTATGTGTTTACATGGTTTGGATTCATATGTTGGATCCCATATGAATCCACTCACATTGTTCTAATGGATGAATTTCAGATCTCATTCATCTACCTATTCAACTACAAGTCCCTTATTTCTTGAGGTACAAATCACTTTAGATAATTTTCTTAAACACTTCATATGTCAGGAACGACTTGTACCTTTTAAATTAATCGTACAATGCATGCCTAGAACAAGGAATTCATATCTCATCATTCCTAACAAATGATATCATATTTTCACTCCAAGTGTAAATTACTCCCCTTCACCCTTGCTAGCACCAAAAAACATGGGACTTAGATGTTGAGTCCATTTGACATGTCCCTACCTCTATAATATCACTTGTTACAATTTTGTATATATTTCCCCCAACATTTTTCTTGCCATGCACTTTTTCTCCCTATATCCCCTTCTCTAATTACCCTCTTCCTGCAACAATGTTTCACTCCTTCAAATTTAGCTTCCTCAACAAATCCCTTTTGTTGTTTCCATTACACTTCTTGTGTACGATTGAAAGTATATATGTCTCTCTAAGTGGAAAAGGTGATATCCTCTTGGGTATTTTCCTTAATAGATATGTGCACAAAATGTTGAAGCATTCACAAGACATGTGACCTATTCATTAAAATTCTTAAAATAAATGTGGTTTCATGGACTACAATGATTATAAAATTGGTTTTGATGAAGGGTGTTTAGAACCTTTCGAACAATTTTAATTAACAAGTGTAAATTTATACTCTAAATATTTTTCTAACAACCTCCTATCCTTTATTAAAATTAAATGTTTATAATAGGACATGGACATCCATCAAAACATAATGCAATTTTTATTATTGTTAGATATAGTTACAATTTCCCTAGTAAACATGTATTAAACATGTGGAAGCATACACAAGGCACATGTACTATTCAATAAAGTTCCTAAAATAGATGCAGTCTCATATAATTTCATGACTATAGGATATGTAATCAATTAATTTAACAAGGATGCCATTAAAATATCTAAAGGAATAATCTTAAAACATATCCTAAAAATGTAAGTTTCATTTTTTTTATTAACATGGAATTATGTATGTATGTAAGTCAAATGTGGAAGCATACACAAGGCACGTGTAGTGTTTGATAAAATGTTACAAAGAGATTTGGTTTCATAGAATTTCATGACTACATGATATGTAAAAAAATGCATTTAAAAATGATACTTTAAAATTCTTTAAAGTAATGAATGACCCTACAACATATCCTAAACGTATAAGATTCATCTTTATTTTATTAACAAGCAGCCATGTATGCATGTATGGAAAATATGGAAGCATACAGAAGGCACATGGATTATTCAATAAGATTCCCCATAGAGATGTGGTCTCCTGAATGTATGACTACATGATAAGCACAAAATGGATTTAACAGGGATTCTTTCAAACTCTCAAAAGCAATGAAGCACCTTGCGGCATATCCTAGATATGTAAGCTTCATTTTTATTTTATTAACATGCCACTATGTAGGATTAATGGATGATAATTGTAAATACTTCAATAGAATGAGTTTCTCTTATAAAATTATGTCTATAATGTGTCATTACATTTGCATGGATAAAATTATTGTCCATGTTTGTATGGTTCCCCTAGAGGACATAAGAAACATAAGATAAGATCTAGTATGTGTTTTCTACCACATTGTAACCAACTTTATCAACAAGATTGATGTAATATTTTTTGTGAGGGATGAATTCAATTCCATCATTGGGAATTTTTTTTGAAAAGTGTATATCATTTCAATAATTTGAAAAAAGGAATTTTTTTTTTAGATTATTGGTAATTGAACATGAAATAGTAGATAAACATAGAGATAAACTATATAATAAGGTGTGTTGTTATGTTTTTCCCAAACCATAATAAATGGGAGACACACATGCATGTCAAAAGTATCACAACATGCACATAACATCCAAAACATCCTCACGTTATCATATTACACCAGTAACTTATCTTTTCTGCTCACTCAAGGCATGAGAGAGGACCAGTTCCCTTCGATTTTGGCTACATCATGAAGGCTATCAAATACTAACTCATAACTTACTCAAAGTATAAGAACACATCATAAGATAATGAATCAATACCTAATACCACTCATACCAAAAAATATCATTACTTAAATAGACTCAAATAAAATAATAAACTAGAATGATCAGTTGGAAATCACTTGTTACCTTATTCACACTCAGACAAAAATTGTCAATAATTCTTAAAACAAAAAATATCATTCAAAAATAATTAACGAACTTCAACAACCACCAATACAATCATTAAACAATAATCAACCAATTTCCACATCCCCTAATGCTAATTGCAGTTTCCTGATATAGTCCACAAAACATACCTTTTTTCCAATTAATAAGGATAGATTCATTTGATACCTATATCTGAGATTATTCTCCTATTGAGGCTAATTATTCATGTTTCTCTTAGAGTGTAGATGCACCCATGTCCATAATATTTTTGATGAGAACTCCATTCTCGCAATAATTGTGATCATGAGGTTGATTACATAGGTACATCACTAATAATCATATGATAGGTTATTTTGAATTAGGACAACAGCCTTACAAGATCTTGCAATCAGTAGGGTTTTTTGTGTTCAAGGGTCTAGGGTAACCTATTTGGCATTGTCTTTGGGAATTACATTTATAAGGATTTTTATTAGCCTAATATGATTGATTGAGAGGCTGGTAAAGTCTACTTTTTTGGGATACTTGCCTCTTTATGGTAACCATTTCATTTTCAATATTGTGCAGCATGGTCATAACTCCATGTAACTCATTAAGGACAAGGTAAGAGGAATGTGATGACTTATTTCTCCAATAATGGGTATGAGAATGGGATGCATTGGGAGGGGTTTTGGAAATAGAGGCATTGGCGGCCTAGGGGCTACCTTCCCAGCTTGGACTAAATAATTTTCAGATCTGATATCTATGTCATAAGTATCTGGTAAGATGGATCCTCACATGGATTAAATGATATCATCCACTATTGGAATCACAACCATTGAGAGGGGTTTGATTCGGTGTGGATTAAAAATTTACGTTCACTTTAAGCCTTAACATTCATCAACCCTTCAACTTAGTATATCCATTAACATTAATCAATGTAACACAATAATAAAAACATATGTAAGATGAACACAAGAACACATGGACACAAAATTTAAGTGTGAAAGCCTCAAGGGGAAGAAAAACCACTGAACCTCTTCATATATTACTCAACACAAAGGACTCCTTTATATATTACACAACAAAAGATATTTCTTTAATGGGACACCAGCCCCACAAGGAGCACTAACCCTAACAGTAGAAACCAACCCCCTAGATGAATCAGAACCAAAAAATCCATTTGAAATGAATTCCATCTCTTGAATGTTTCTCACATAACTAATGATCACTCTATGAAGCTCATTTTTTATTTTATATTGCTCAAAACATCTCTCTAACTTCCATGCCCAATAACCTCTTCCTTCAAGTTGATTTGGAATCTAACCTATCTCACCCATACCTAATATCTATCTATAACATTATAACCACATTATTTCCCTCTCAAAAATTTGACAAGGCCCTTCTTCATCTCCTTCAAACAACCCTCTAGGTCACTCTTTTTTCCCACTCACAACTATCTCAAATGAGCTTTCTAATTTGCCTTTATACCCTTCTCATGATCATAATACATGTAATTTTTCCTTAATAAAAAAATACACTTAAAACATAATTATAACATGAAAAAACAATAATGCTCTGTTATAATTCATATCACAGGATTGCATATATATAGGAATATGCATTCCTAAAAACAAGGAGGTTGTTCAACAACACTCCCACAAATCTCTCTCTCAACACCTAAATACGTGAACTATTGAAGCTCACCAAAACTAATATTGTTATATGATTTGTTTAATAAACAACTCATATTAACATTTACATTACACACATATATTTACCTCTAAGTAAATATTAAATCATAAATATTAATGGAGCACTAAATGATTGATTTCCTAACATTCCCCCCCTTAGTGCGAACATGGGGAAGAGTAATTGCACTTCCTTCTGCAGCGTTCCGCCTGTGCATGCTCATGATCTGGATGGTTTTACAGGACAGCACACAACCTTAATATGGATGGTTTTATAGGACAACCAACAACCTCAACATGGATGGTTTTACAGGACAACCAACAACCTCAATATCATGATGTTGCTTTTCTTTTGTGCTTTCATCTGTCCACTATGCTTTTCTATTAGGGAATTATGTAGGAAATATCACTCACTGATTACAAATATGAAAAGAGAAAATGGAACATTGAGACCATGTTACCCCCTCAATATGAACATTTCACTTATTCAAGCTATAACAGGAAAACTGAGAAAAAATTACGCTGCACACAATTGGAATCAACTACAACTCTAAAATAAAAAGCAAACTCACACACACACTATCACCACAGCTTCATGCAGCCCCATCATTGGTGACTAATGAGAGGTCGTTGAATGACCTCCAGCCTCTTGTGCCTCCATCCTCCAGTTGATGCATTCTTTTTAGAAGAGAAAGTCTTCTTCACTATCTTGAGCAGCAACTTCTCTATCATGTGAATGGTTGGATTCTACTTCCCAATCACTTTCTTCTTCTCTATTTTCAGAAATAAAAGCTTTATTATTCAATTTACCATCCAACAGATCCCTAGCTCATTGTTTACAAAAAATTATTCCATGTCCAGACACATTACAACAGTGACAAATAAGCCTTTTATTTAGATCCTGGGAGGTTGAACCTTGCTTGAAAGAATGACTGTATCTCTTTTTACCATGTGTTCCATATAATTCTTTTTCTTCTGCTTCAATTTTATTTGTTCTATTTTTTTCCTCTATCAAAGAAGAAATCAAGTCTTCTAGACTTGGATTGATTTTTCTCAAAGTGAAGACCATATTAGAATAGCTAGGAGGCATGCTATTAAGTAAAACTACTTTTGCATCATCATCGGGAACATCTACTTTGATTCCAGCTAATTTATTTAATACAAAATGAAACTTACTTATGTGTTCCACCATGTTGTCACCTTCCTCCATTTTGAGTCCGAACAACTTTTGTTTTAGTGATACTACTGCGCTTCCTGCTTGCGATCCAAATAGTTTGTTTAGTGTAGTCCAAATTGTATTTGAGGATTTTGACAAATGTATATGATGAAAATATGCATGAGATAATCCCAATCCAATGATTACTATGGCTTTTCAATCTTTGATGTCCCATATTGCCGCTTCATCTACATCTCTTGGTTTCTTTGCTTTGCCATCCATAATCTCCCACAAATCTTTGTTGATTAATAACAACTGATTTTTCACCTGCCATGTGTAAAAATATTTTCCTTCGAATTTTTCCATTCGATTCAACTTAGCCATGTTAAAAAAATGGATGTCAGTTTCAACCAAAAATGCGTCCGAAGACAATATGATGTAACTACACTAAAAATTTTAAAAATTAATAAACTAAGATTAATTTTTAAATGAAAACGACTATATAATAAATAAAGACAAACAATACACCTTTTGAAACAACATGCTTACTATTGATTGCAACATGTGAGAGGCGTATGCGTGTGGGGAGCCCATGTTTTAAGAGAAGACCATCACAACCAAATGTTTAGAGAGTTTCCATAGGCTCCTGATCAGTTTTGAAATGTGAAATTTTACCATTGGTGAGATAAACCGCACTTTTCTTCTTCACCCGACCAGACTTGCACCGAATGGAGGCTTTGGTATATTCTTTGAAAATAATATAGAATGCTAGTAGATCTTTGACCACTGAATCCCACTTACACAGCTGCATGCACGATTATGAATAGATCTAATAATGAATTGTTGGTAGCTCACTGGATATATGGATTGTTGATAGCAGAATTATAGATTCTTGATTATTGGTGTAGGCTTGAATGCCAAGAGGTGCAGCAGGGAGACACCATGAAATGCTAAGACCAAAACAAAACTTGGAATAATGCGTGGAAGGCTACAGTTCTTGATGCAAGTGTAATGAAGGAAATTTGACACAATTCCTCCTTGATAGCTTTATTGAAACGTGGGGTTTGAGGGTCGATAGGATCTGACCAATAGTTGAGCATATGTAAAGAGAGTGGGAGCATGGCCTCAGAAACACAAGCCTCAAAATCCAATAAATTATAGAATACGCACAGTCCTGCAATTTTCTCCCATATGAAAAAACAATAATGCTCTGTTATAATTCATATCACAGGATTGCATATATATAGGAATATGCATTCCTAAAAACAAGGAGGTTGTTCAAAAACACTCTCAAAAATCTCTCTCTCAACACCTAAATACGTGAGCTATTGAAACTCACTAAAACTAATATTGTTATATGAGTTGTTTAATAAACAACTCATACTAACATTTACATTACACACATATATTTACCTCTAAGTAAATATTAATGGAGCACTAAATTATTGATTTCCTAACATAACATCCTATAAAAATCATCCATAAGACCATGTAGGTCACCACCATCACCTAGAACCATCTAGGCCTCCATATAGAGTCAAGAAACCCTAAAACACCTAATCAAGCAACTCGACGTACATGGAATCTTCTAGAGAAAAAAACACTTCAAAAAATAATGGAAAAAACTTGTACATCTTTTCTAAGCCTTTCATAAATTCTATAAAACATGAAATACACTGGAACAACACCTCACACCATGAAACCCTCATGAGACCATGCACAACCAAACACCCTCAAAATTAGCCTTCAGAGAATAGACCATAACTTCCTCAAAAAACATCAAAAATAAAGTATGATATACCATTGGAAATATCTTGATCTCATAATCATCATAAAACTAAAACCAAGACATAAATCTAATAGTTTCATCTCCAAAATTGCTTTGCACCCAAACTACTCCAAACTGCCAAAAAGTGCCCAAAACCTAGTCTTCAAAAATAGAGAACACTTGACCTCCTAAAGGCTCAACCATGATATGAAACCAATATTTACATACATATAACTCCCATGATTCAATAAATTCCAATTTATTAATTAGTTACAATGCACACTTTTTCCAAAAACTAAGAAATTTCAAAAATAAACATTTTTGGGTGGGACCCACATATAACCAAAACCTCTAAATCACACCTGGAGAAATATGGAGGCATCCTCTACAAAATCTAATCATAAATTTTTCTCAATCAATCAATTTTGTGTATGTACCATCAATTTCTTCCAAGTCTCTACCAAGCTAAGGTTTTTAGAGGGTTAAAAATTGTTTGGATTCTTAACGATTCTTCATAAACATGTGACAATAAAACAACCTCATTCCACTTGTAAAATCTTCGTGATATATATATTCAGCTATCCCTAGGATATTTGGTCCCCATGAAAATCATACACTCTCTAACGAGCATCTAAAATTTAAGTTTTAACTCAAATTCTCGCCTTTAGGAATTCAGTTTTGGTAAAATAACAATTTCTTGCTTCAACATGCAAACTGAGACTTGAAACTTGGACCACACCTTCATATCAACCTTCAACACATTCTACAAGTCTCAATTTTTCATCACCATGTTGGAAATAGTCCAACACACTTCACTATGGCATCTTTCTCAAGGATTAGGTCTAAGAACATACCTAAAAATAATGTCTAACACCTGAATTAGAACTACAAGACACCTCTGAGTGTATTTACACCACATATACCTAATTCTTATGCTCTCACCATGCATATCAACCTGCTACATGCCTTATTTCATTGTGACTTACCTCATTCTTCTCTCTACGCCTCACAAAGAAACACCTGAAACATGTTTGTTTCACTGAATCTAACCACCTCATCATCATGGCTACCTATCACACCTTTAATAACCTTCAACATAATACAATACATCATCACATCATTACCAATACACTATGACATATCTACAAGAAACGAAACTGACTCAGGATACTATGCACCACCATACAAGACCAACAAGACTCGCCTTGGCTTGACACTTCCAATCAACCTTCATGAATCATACTGATTTTGACATCAATGAAAATACTAAAAACATATCTCTTTGACATCAATGATAACATAGTGTGAACAATCTCCCCCTTTTTCATTAAGGGAAAACCTATTGATGGAAAAACACACAAGACTCAAACTCTCCCTAAGGAATACATGTCATAAGCTCATTCTCCCCCTTTTTTACATTGATGAAAAAGTAAAACATACCTAAAATAACTTCTTAGGGTCTCCACTTAGTTGGAAACATCAACAAAACATGAAAAAATCCATTTCATTTTCTCAATCTCTGATTTTGACTCATTTCAATGCAAGAGTAGCATAAGAGCAACATAGTTCTCCCTCAATAGATACATGCCTTCAAAAATTGACTCAAACCTTACTCAAGCACCATATAAAATATATCAAGGGATAAATAACACAATTGAGCTCATACCTAGCTTATGTAGACAACTATAATAGATCATGCACCTTAAGATTGTCTTGACTTCTACCTTTTGCTTTCATGAGTTGATCTCAACAAAGCTAACTCCCCCTTAGTTCCATAACACTCCTTCAAGTTCCAACTAAATCATGTATTCCTCTCAAAATATATTACCTACCATGATGCCAAACAACATTATCACACTAAAAATTTTCCTTCTTCCTGAATTTCAAGATACCATACACAATGAAGAACTAATCAAACTTCATAAGCATAAGACCAATAATCAGACTATAGTATATACCTGACCAGCTCCCCCTAAGATGGAAATATCTTCTATTTGGGTAAGTGCACTAAGTTTGGAGGAAAAAATGGGGTCTTAAGTGGACATGTTTTTCTTAAAACTAAAAATATTCAACTTTTATGAGTTATGTGAGATAGTTACACTCAAATTTTGAAAATGTTATGAGAACATGAATTGTAGCATTTTGAGCCTAGTTTCTAAACTACTAAGTTTTTTTGAAAATGATTAAGTGTAAGTGGGTTAAAAATAAAAAATGCCAATAAGTGCTCATGTTTTGGTAAAACAACATAGTAAACAGTTGGTCATCCCCCCCCCCCCCCCCCCCATTTGTTGAGCACTATTTAATATTTTTGAAAACCCTTTGGTAGAAAGATAAATAGGAGCATCCAATTTGGGATAGATTTTTTTATATTTTTTAGCGAGTCTTTTTAATGATTGTTCAAGTAACAAATTTTAAATTTTGAAAAATATCATATAACAGACTGTGCCCCCTAACTACCTCAAAAAATATCAAAAATTAGTTTTTTTACTATGTATAGAATTAGACCTAGTTTTGGATTGTAAATTTTTTATTCAATTTAAATTAGTAAAAAAAATATACACATTGAAAGATAGATGTGGATAAACTTTTAAAAATATCTACAAAAATACATAGAAAATAATTAGTATGGAAACCTTATATTATTCAAAAAAAATAGAAAATCATATTTTGAGAAAGAAGAAAGTTTACTCAACCTCGTAGTCATATTTTTATTAAAAAATTTATCATTTTAGTTGGATTTATTATGGAGGAAGACATATTTCACCATTTTTCTTCAAAAACACGTTGTTTGCTTTTTTTTCTCAAGTCCATGCCTCAAGCTTTAGGATCCAAACTAGATCCAGGCCAATAGGCTTGCCTTGGAATAAGGAAATATCAAAATGCGTACCCATAATATATACTCCATGCCCTCCAACATCCTTTTCACCTCTTTCATGGGATTTATGTCACCTTTTTGTCTACTCTGCATATTCCTATACATTATTATGTGAATTTTGAGTAGTTGAACTTGTTCCCTATCCCACTATCTATATTTTTGTAATCATGGGGAATAAAAAATGATGTAAGGACATGAAAAAGTTCAAGGAAAAGACATTGAAGAAACTACAAGAGATGAGAATAAATAAAGTGAAGCGAATACAAAAACTTTGTGGAGGGAAAGAGACATATACCATATCAAATGTACTTAATGTTTTAGAAAATGAGGATGAAATACATAATGAAAATGAGGAAAACAATGATTTTTACAATGAATATTGATTATGAATTAAATGATGATGTTGGTATGGATCCAAATGTTGAACCTTTACCTGAAAATCCAAATGTTAATCCTAAAATTTGTATGGAAACAATAAATGAAAAAAGTACCATTACTAATGAATATTTACCTCTAAGAACACCTGCTTCCATTTTGCATAAAAAAACCCATTCATTTAATTTAAATTTATGAAAACATTATAAAACCAATTCCTAACAAAATGTCTGAGAGAAATGTGAGAAGAAAAGCTTTGGGAATTTGGGATAATTACTTTGAGAAATTAAATGATGCACAAAGATGTCAATTATTTATTACGTTGATGAGATTAATTAAGATGAAACCTACAATGAAGACCCTAGGTTAAGAACATCTAATTTTGATGATTGAAATGCCTCAATTGTTGAAAATATACATAACTCATACCATATTGTAGGTGGAAACAAACGCACCAAATATAGTAATGTTACACGTCATGCACTTACTAATTGTATAGTAAGTGATAAAATAGTTAATAAATGCTCGATTAGAAAACAAGTAGAGCTTTGAATCTAAAAATAAAAACACTAATGAAAGAAATAGGGAGGCGCATAATTCTTGAATCAGCCAATAACACTTACTATTAGGCATTCTCTAGTAAACTCCCACACAAATATGAGGATACATCTGAAATTCTAAATGAATTACATGTACAGTTTTGGAATGAGAACACAAGGATGTCACTAAATAGAAGAGATACAATAAAATTAAGAATATGTTATCGTAATCTTGAATCGTGTGCAAAATAATTCTTGAATATGACTCAAACACAATTGTTCTATAAGTTTAAGAATGAAAATATAGAAATTAACATTAACCAAAATTAATTTGAAGTGAACAAACCATTTTATGTGAAAATCAATCACTCACATACCACTTGTTGTTGTAGCCATCAAGTTTATTTTTCAATACATTATTAAGTTTTTTGTCAAGTACGTTGTGTTTTACATACTAACATCATGTTGTAGGAATGTGGATTAAATGTCCCACAAAAATCTGTAAGTGAATTTATTCCTATGATATTTTTTGAAAGATCAACTGGATAATTTTTTATTACAAAGCATGTTTGGATGGAACGTGCAACATATGGGGTGGCTTGCCAAAATTTCAAAGTTATATCCATGAGGAGAGTACACATTAAATAGGAAAATAATTAGTTTGTTTTAGCAAATATAATTTTTTAGTATTTTAATTAAAAGATGCAAAATAATCTAAGAGGTGTGATCCTATTACAATATAATTACCTGTACCAAAATATATGGTCAAATTCAAAGAGGAAATTATTTATGAGTATACAAGGCACATACATCGATTTCAATAGTTGGAAAAACAATTAAAGTTAAGTAAGGACACATTCCCACTTGGTATTATTGTTTAAGTAGTTAATTTCATGGATAATTACTCATTAGAGCCACAAATGGAGGTTCAGTCACAATATTATAACTCAGTACAAGTTACTATTTTCATGCATATAACATTCATGCACTCTCCTGAAATCACTGGACAACATTGAGAAATATTAAGAGAGTATTATTTCAACATAAATTATGATCAAACACATTCTACAGAATATGTGCAAGGATTTTTCTAGTTGTTTTATGCAAACTTGAATGAGAGAAACATTGTTTTCAATCAACATTACATTTGGTCAGACAATTGCACATCACAATTCAAGAATGCATGGATGTTTTATTGGCTAAGAAGGATTCACATAGAAATAGGTGTACAACATATCTAGATATTTAATGAGGAAGGACATGGGAAAAGCATTATGGTGTAGTATTATGTGTGAAACAATTCCTTACAAGAGAAGAATTAAAGTTTAAAGATGGTGTTAAATTTACAGGTGTAGAAAGAATTGTTAATTGGTGTATCAAGAACACGGGTCATGAATATCAACAGATTTCAAAGGTTTATAGATATTTATGATTGATAGATGAACAACATTTAGAAATATATGAAGATTGTATGATGGTTATAGGATCAAGTGATATGCACTCATTTTGTAGTTCAAATGTAAGTTCTTGCACTATTCATACTAGGTGCATGGCATGTTTTCATTATATCATGCATTGATTTTGTGTGGAATAAATGTGATTCATAGTAGTGGGTAGATGAATGGAATTCTAGACCTATAATTCCACTCAAAACATATCAAGTTCCATAAGCATTACAACTTACAGTATCTTCAAAGCATCACCTAACTTTGACCAAGTCTCTGATTTAGTGAAACAAGGTACATATTTATGTCTGTTGGTGTGTGTGACCTACCTAGTCATCATCCACATCACATGGTGATTCATTTTTCCTTACAAGAGTCATAGGTATTAGGGAGTCAAATGACAAATGTCATATTGTGTCATAGAATCTGTCATTGTCATTTGCATCAGTACGTCATAGGAGTTACATTTCTTATTTGAAATTATAACTCTTTCTTTAGTGACATCATATGTATCAGTCACATCATATGCATTAATGACATCATAAGGGTTCTTTCCTTGTTTAGGCATGGGGGTTACACAACATACCTATTTGTACTTACTTTTTTCAATCTATGAGAATGAGTAGACCTATTTTCTTATTTGCATATTCTTTCCATTGTTTGAATCTTGCTTATTGCATTGGAGCTACAACGTTACCATCAGAGTGTAATTTGTTGGTGCATTGTTTCAATATCGATTCTCACATATCTCTCTTTCATGGTATCAAAGCTCAGGGATTGTAATCTTGTTGCTCACCGTAGTTGCTTACTAGTCTATGTCTTTTAGTTTCTTGTGCAAACTCTCCTTTGCATGTGCTCTACTTGCATTTTTTAAAGGGTATTTGGTCAATTTTCCTTACCAATTGCTGAGCTCACGATTGATTCTAAACTGTCTTGACTTTATTGCTCATTTGTTGCATTCACTACATTCACCAAATCGTGCATAGTTCCCACATGCACTCCATCCATCCAACTTGGATCGTTTAGCTCCTTCTTGGTTTTTCATGGTGGATTTTTCTTTTGGATCTCATTCCTGCTTTTTTCCTTGGCTTGGGGATCTATTTCTAGTTCGAACATGTGTGATTTGGCTCGGTTCGTGGTTTCGAGTTTTCTAGGATTTGCATGTATTTTCTTTGTGTTTCGTTGTGCATTTCAGGTTCACGGGTTACAGATCTAGGAGCTTAGAGTTGTCTTTTTTTCACTTCGAGATATGCTTTACCTACTCACCTTTCTTGTCTACATGCATCCTCCTCATGTTATTTCATTATTCAAGGGTATTATTCTTGGTTAAAATGACTCCTCAGCTGATGTGCATTCATATTAACACTCTGATCTTGTACTTGGTCCACCGATATGCATTTATCATTACATGCTTTGGTCACGTTTTTGTATTGGTTCACCGGCTTGGCTATCGGTTTCTTGTGCTCATGTTTGTTAAGGTGCCTTGTTTTACTCATGCCATATGCATTGTTGATGGCTCAGTTGAATCGACCATGCTTGATCGTGTGTCAATCTTGTGTTTTTGTCTACATACTCCATCTCGTATTGCCTGCACTATGTAATGTTCATGTGTGATGTGCTCAAGATCTTAGAGATTCTCATAACACTGCTCCTTGGATTATATGTGCCCGATAGGTGCTAGCCAAGACATTCTCTGTGCTTGATGGTTTCGTCCACACCACACGTGGTTTCTCCAAGGGTTACTTGCAACTCTGACAGAACTTTACAACTCAGCACATGTGCAAATCCTTGCAACATGAACTTAAAGTAGTTACAAGGATGTGACATCACTCATTTAGTCTACCTCAACACACAATGGTGTGAACCCTATCAACTTGATAGTATCTGTGTTAAAAAGGATCAGTTTTCATTGCATGTAGCAGACTACGACCTGCACGTGGCACAGAGCCCTGGCTCAGTCAAATTCCACCACATGGATTGGCAATGTGGGCCCCCATCCATTCCCTTTTCGACTTGTTTGGTGGTTAAAACAATCCTTTTTTTAATTTTCTAAGGAAAAAACATTCTTATCATGGCATTGCAATAATTTTAGGGCTCTAATTTGCTTGTAATTATGTCCTTCACTAATGTATTGAAGATGGAGGGTGAGGTCCAGGGTTGGCAGGAGGCTAATCCCCCCTCACAAGCAAAAAAAAACCCTACCTAAAATTTGATGCCATTTCCAACAAGTACCCACATGACACCCTTTGCACCCATTTCGGGCACTTTTTTAATCCATTTGCAGGACTTATTGGCATTATCCATCAGTTTCAAGAATCATTTTATTGCTATAACTTTTGACTCGTTACTTGGTTTTGAGTGCTTCTTTAGTCAAAGTTGCATGATTTTTTACACATTACATGATGGGATTTTAAGTTTTGTAAATTCACTACTTTATAAAGTGTCACATTCAGGGGGGTTACTAGTACTCTTGGGCCTTGTATTACACGCACACGCATTATCGGCCGAGTCTGACGTCTTGCATTTGTGCACCTTGCACTTTTGATTTCGCATCATGAAGGGTTCTCTTTCTAGACTTGAGCATCGTAGGATCACTTTATAGCCTCTACCACTTCTTACTAAGAGATAGAACTATTCAACATGACATGCTTCTATAGAACGCTACTTTGCCTACGAGGGTCTTTCACACTTCTTGCTTGGGCAAGTTCCTACACCCACTGATCATTGTCATCTAAATTATTTTTTCAACACTTGTAATTATTTTTTTGGTACCATGATGATGCATTTCTGTTCATCTCACTAGTTTCATGTGGCAGACTCAAATCCACCCCACCATATCTAGAGCATCCTTCAGTCCCTCTATGGAGACCCTTCACATATTGTCGATGTTCTTATTATTATTGATCCAGTTGTCTCCTCTATTTCTTCATGTGATAACAATTCCACTGACACAGACTCACTTGGTTCTACTTTTGATGATGAGGATTGTGCACCCAGTTCTTATGTCAAGAGTACTTTAGAGGACTCTTCTCCTCCTCTCACTATTCCAGAGAGTGTTGAAACATCCCACATCTCATCAGATATTGAGTAGTCTCCTATACAATCTCATACAGACATCACACCCACCTCTTTTCAACCTTCATTGTTTAAATCCCCTTTCACTCCTCTACCTTTACTGGATGACTCATACCTATCTAACATCACTCTTTTGTTTGTTCAGCCCCCTCATTAGAATGAGTATCTTCCTGACCTTAGTTGTCTTTTCACAAAGTACACTTGTGATGTACTGCAGGTTCCTCATCCAGCTATAGGTATTTCAGAGGAGTTCATCATCTTCATTGTTGGAAGTGCCCCTTCTGGGACTCTTACCATTTCAACTTTTTCAGAGACCTTCATTGATCCACCCTTGCTTGTAGATCAATTTTCTATTGTGGGGGATGTTTTTTGCCTTCACATCCATTGGTCATAATTTTCTACAGGTGTTCACCCTTCATACTGTGATAGTTCTGCACTCGTGAAATTACCTTTGGTTCCTTCAAACTCACTTGCTTGACCTATGTCACACTTTCGTGGACTAGACTCAGAGTTCTTCATGATGTTTCCTTTAGTTTCCTTCGTGGATTGGGCATACTTCCAGCACATCATTTCTATTCTTCCTAAGGGTAAGCACATAGTTTAGTGTAGGTGGCTCTTCTTCAGTCCAAAGGTGGAGAATCTCATGATTGACATTCTTTTGAGAGACCTCCTAGAGCTGTAGATTTCAGATTCGTCCATGGCATCTTCTGCATTCCTCTCATCTCCCTCTTCTTCTCTCTTCTTCTTCTTTTCGAAATATTTCCTCTTTATACATGGGTACCTTTACATGCTCATCTATGGCTAGGACCCATCCTTGGCATCTTTCTTAGATTAGAGAGTGGACTTGTATCTCTTTTAGGGGGAAGTTTTTCCCATTGGGTTTTCTCCTTTTACTCCACTTTTCGAGAGTTTCTTCTATGTGGGTACCTCATTAGACTTGTTGTCAAGACCCACTTATCCTTTTTTTCATTTATGTTTCCACCTAAGCTATGCTTCAAGGGGGATGTTGGCATAGGATATTTACCATGCATGTATTTTAAGTACATGGGATTCCTCCACATAGGTGATTCACCATGCTTAGGTGTCTTAGGGTGTCATTATGGCCTTACACATGTCATAGAGCGTCATAGGAGTTACATTTGACTGACTATTTTGGGAGTGTAACTCCCACCTCTTAATGGCTACATTTGTGGGGGAGTTACATACCCCACTACTATATGTACACCTTTCATCTTGAGCAATGGAGTTGAATGAGTATGGGATTTGATCCATTTCTCCTTTAATGCATGCACATTGCTCTCATGGGTGATTTCTTGTTTTGATCTTGAAGCTATATCATTTTTTAATTGAGTGCAACATTTTGATGGTCACGGATTCCCTCCAGATCTTCTTCATTCCTTCAAATATCTACAAGAACTGATATCGAAACAATCTCTTTCATCTCCATCTTCTCCTCCTCTTTTTCCTTCTAGAAAGATTTTGTTTCTATCTAGGCACCTTATCAGGCCTTTGATGGAGTAAATCAAGATATAATTTTTATATGGTACCAATGCAGAGGTATAGGATTAGATGATACCTTTCAAGGTGCCACAAAAACTAAGAAATCACCCAATGAACTTATAGCATTTTTCTCTCAGAGCTCTTAAGGGACTACACCCAAATAAAGTAGCCCAGAAGCACCAGGACCATAGGGAACTGAAACAAATCCTTACCCACCATTTACTAGGAAATCCCAATGCATGTGTGTAGTTCATTTGATTCCATGAACTTATGTTTGTAAAATATAGCAATGGATAGCCTTATAATGACTCACACTAGACTATTCAATGCTTTTACAAACAATAGTACGACAAGAGGACCAAATTCATATTGAGTAAACCAAGACAAGATTTATTTTAAGTTATAAATGTGGAGGTTTATAATCATACAATACCTTTCAAGGTTCCATAGAGACCATGAAATCACCCGGCAAACTTATGGCATTATTTTCTGTTAGAGCTCTTAAGGGACTATGCCCTGACGAAGTAGCCTAGAAGCACCAAGATAATAAGGCACCAAAATTAATCCTTTCCCACCATTTAACAAACCATCCTAATGTTTGGTCACATTTGGTTTGGTGTCATGATCTTTCATTTGTATAATATAGCAATGGATAACCTTACGCTGACTCTAACTAGAAAATTTGGCACTTTTGCAAACAATAGGAAAATAAGAGGACCAAATTGAGATTTTTCAGCTAATGTAATACAACTTAAGTATGAAATGGTGGGAGGATTAGGCACATGGACATAGGACACCTAGATATGTGTATAAATATTGGGAAACAGGGCGTGCCCAAGATGGTTTCAAATGAGGACTTAGCCATTTTACAAATTGGGGGTAATTATGGACATGGCGTGTAGTGCACATTTTGAAGAAGACTTAGGGAGCATGCAAAGGATATTTTGGATGAATAGAAGATCAAGCACCATGCAGGGTTTTGGAGCTAATAATAGGATTATATTGTAGTTGTATTATTAGATAATCTTTTATTAGCGAGCTTGTATGCTCTTGTATTTATTAAGTAAAGGCACATGGCTATTATTAGCATGTGGCCTACTTTTTAAAGGTGCATGAGTGGTGAAGGGAAATTCCCCACCCCAATAAATATGTATTTATTTGCATGGTTTAGAGATTCGTATGTTTTTGTAGATTTATGTTGCAATTTCATGGGCACGCATGACTACGTTAACTTTTCTGTATATGTAAGAAGCTTTTGTGTTTTACAAAAATTAATATAATGGATATTTGTGGTTGGATATTGATTATAGAAACATTTTTGAGTGGATATTTCATGGTATATTTTACCTTAGTTCTTGTTTAATTGTTCTTGCATATGGTTAAGATCTATATATGGTTTATGCACCTTGTTATACTTAACTATCTTTGATGGATCTAGAATATATGTATAATCATGTTAGCTCACTTAACAAGCTGACATAAAAGAGGGACCTAGTACACTTGAACACTTTAGGTTGAATGATGTACTAGCGCCATCTTGGGAATTTTTCTAGGCTACATTTTGGTTCCATTATCGGAACCTCTTTTTTAGTTATTTGGTAGGATGTTGCATGATGAAGACGTAATGGTTGACTCTAGCTAGTATTGAAGAGTGATTAGATGATCTAGAAGAAGAGTATGCTCATAGATTTAGCAATGGACCTTAATTTAATGCACACCTTTGGGTTAAGAAGAATCTATATGATGATTTATATGAGACATTATTTGTCATATTTCTAATAGATCTATACAAATGGTTGTTTTCTTATGCATCAAAGAGAAATAAGAGGTTTCACACACTTGTTTGGATGTAGGAATAATTCTAGGCCTTGTCTGATGTATATCTGACGTGGACGTGCATTGTTAATCATTGGTTTAGTAGTGATTTGAATAGATATAACTAGAGTACATAATTTATACTTACTCTTGTCCTTATTTTGATGAGTTCCAATTCTTGCACGAGCCCAGGTGATCTTATTTGTGTGATATTCCTTTGGAAATTAAGATCTTAATTGTGACCCTAGATTTGGAAGAAAAACCTATGGCTACCTAAACTCCATCACACATGGGGGCAGGAGCAGGTGTGGTAAAAGATGGCAGATCTAGTGGTAAAGAGATGGAGAGAAGAAAGGTGGCTTAAGTTTAATGAAATGCATGAGAGGGACTTAGAGAAGCAACGAGAGATAGCGGAAAGAATGGTTTTGTGAAGGGAGATGACTCATAAAGGATTTAGAGATCATGCAGAGGACATGGATCTAGAGCATCTAAAACTCCCCCATTTTGGAAAGCATGGCAGAAAACCCTCTACAACTTCATATGAAGGTCAATTTGAAGAAATATTGAGAAGTTTGGGTACGCATCTAATCCTACCTAGTGACCTATCCTTTGAACTTGGTTTTACAGATTCTATAATAGTTAATAGTAAATAACCTAGTGTGGGTAGTAGAGTTACAGTAGATAGAGCTAATTTGTAGTTAAATTTAGGAGCTAACCATGTATCTTATTAATCTATGGAGGCACAATCATCATCTATGTTATTTGGAGGTCCAGTTGGAGGTATATTTGTTGGTATGTCATTAGCACAAAATTTAGGCACGCGGGACGTTGGCATAACATTTGGAAGTAGCACAACTTTGCAGACTGTGGGAGTCCATTTCAGCACAACTATTAGAGCACAAGTCATTTCATCCTCTGGTCCAATACTTACTATAGGAGGAGGATTGGGAGGAGCATGTGGCTTAGGATCTAGTTGATTCTATGTTTCTTGGGGGGCAGAGGAAATATAGGTTCTAGATTCGGTGGGAACAGTCCACACCAACCCTAGAATATTTATATGGAGATGTATCTTCATCTTTAAGAACACAGAGGGATAGAATATGTAGTTGAGCATGTGCATATGTGTGAAATACTATGGAGCATGAAGGGGATTATAGCTATTGAGCGTAAGGCAAGACAAATTACAACTACATTACAAGGGTGCATGCATAGTTGGTACTGAAACTTTGACCCTAACCCGACTTGTGTGGATTATACCACTCTACAGGATGTTTTCTTATAATAATTTTACATTCTTGAATTTGAGTAGAAGAGCATCAATGCACGAAAACACATTAAGCAGGGTACTAATTAGAGTGTTTAAAGGAGTATGATGCTCATTTGAGAACCCTTTTTTCTAAATTATCTTATAATATACACCTGAGTCAACATACTTAATGGTTTGTTGGAGGAATTATCACACCTTTTATAAGAGCGCTTTCACACAATACATATACAAATCTATGAGAAACACTTGAGGAATCTCTATGTGCTAAAGTAGTTGGGAGTGTAGACACAGGAGTTAGCCTCTTTATCGATGCTCAGATTGCAATGATGGAAAAAAAGTTAGAGAAATTTTAAGCTAACTCAGCACATGACATGCAGTTGAATTTGGTACACATATTGTGAAGTAGAAGGGCATACTAAGGATAGTTGTCCTCGAAAGTCAGTGGACATCGTGTTGCTGGACTGCGAGATCTATCACTTGGATCATAATTCAATTAGGTTCCCTTTGTTATAGCATGTGATAAGGAAGAATGTGTCATGTTACTGCAAGATTTTCAGGTCTACCACTCATGATACTGAAAATTATAGGTTAATTAATCAGATTCATGATGGCATAGATACCGGTGTACATTAGACAAGTGTTACAAATACTTCAAAGGAAAAAGGTGAGCATCATGATCATGAACACAATAAAGGGGGATTTGATGGAGGCCGTGGTAGAGGTCAAGGATACCATGGAGGATTTAGAGGCCGAAGTCATGATGGTGGAAGGATTTAATTTCCTATAGGAACATGTTATACATGTGGATCCCTTGATCATTACAAGCATGAATTCCCACATAACATTATTTTTTATTTCTGTGGGAAGAACTATAACTATGAAGAATTCCCAAACTTGTATGAACACTTGAGTAATAAGCACAACCAAGACAAGGGCATGAGAATAATTAGAGTATAGCATGATGTGGAAGATCATTGGATGTTAAATTTAGCACAATATCCTAAGTTAGTACCTTTGAAAATTACTGCACACACTAAGGCTATGCGTGCAAGGGACATTCTAAAGCAGAAGCCTACCATTACAAAGGAGGATATACTACATGAAAAGTGTCTAGACCCTATTCATCAGAAGGAGATTTATCAAGAAACCATGGAGGTGATTAGGAATATCTACAGTGAGATACATTTTTTGAAAGAACAGTCGTGGAAGTTATAGCAGAAGAAGGAAAATGAGATCCATCAAAGGGATGTTGATGATTTAAAGGAAGTTTGTAAGATTCTATGTGAGGAGAACATCATTCCTTTGTTGGGGAACTAGTTAAAAACAAACACACCACATGCTAGAATTGAATGCAAAAGACAGATTTTTCATGCTAACCTTCTTCCTCATAGTTTGGATTATGGAAAGGAGATCACTCTAAATTTTGTTGTTGATGGTTGGCTTTTAAGTAACATTGTGATTGACACTGGTGGAGAAGTGAATGTAATCACTTTGGACACATGGTTTTAGATGGGAAAACCACCATTATAGTCATATTCAAATGTGTTATTTATGAAAAACAATATTAAAGTCACACCTATTGGGATTTTGAAGGATGTGTCTTTTAATATATAGGGGGCCAATTTTACTGGGGAATTTGAGGTCTTGGCACTTACAGAGATAGATAGTTTTCTAGCACTACTTGGGGGCCCTTTGTGTTATACAAAAACTATTGATCTATGGTTCAATAAGGGTTACATAAGTTTTGAAAACAAGGAAGAGTGTGTCATCGTTCCTTTGGTAGATAGAAAAGCTACACCTTATGTGGATCCCTTAAGTGAAGAGGATTTAAAAAAAATTATGTGCACACCATTAGAATACCGGAAGTGCTTGAGACATTAAATGAAGGATTTCACTAGTGAGATGGTGTAAATTCCATGAGTGATACTACAAGTGTTGCATGTGACAGTTGTACACATGGAACTTATGAAAGGGTTGGGCATGAAGTAAGGAGTGCAACTACATGTGTAAGTAGGCTGTGTTGTGTTAGTTTTTTTGGGAGCAATCAGGTACCGAGGTACACTAGAAAAGGAAATCCTAAAGTATTCCTATGTGTTATGCAAGTTCAATGGATAGATCAAGTGGAAAGAAGGAATATGCTAGTCTATACTCTAGGCGGGATAGTAGCACATTGGTGGATGATTCAAAAGGATAATATTTTGGAATGGTGAGAAGTGAGAATTACCTTCTCTGCTACATTTCTCTAGAGCAATGTTCCTACTCAAATTTATGAATTTCATGGGAAGGATCATGTTCAACACCACATTTAGTAGTGTGAGAGACTCGAGATAGAGGAACAGGAAGCTTTACCAACCTTTTTTGGGTACACAAACTCTATTACACCTTGGGAGGTTACTTATGCTATGCAAAATTGAATAGAGAGACTAGAAATTGGTACGAACTAACTATAGGTATGATTCATACCTTTGACTATTTTTCCACTAAACCTCTAGTGAATGAGATGTTATAGGTTATGAAGCACTTGAAAATGGGTGATAGTTCAAAGTTTGAGGAAATTATTCAAGAATTACTAGGTGAGTCAGACCTGGAAGCACGCTTTGAAGAAGAAGGGAAATATTCAAAACAACTTAGGCATGCCTTCTTATAAAAATAAAAGGGAAAGATGGTTTATTTCATTGATGATGAAGAAGTGGAGAATCTGGATGTTAAGCATATAGAGGGTACACATGCAATCTTAGACAGTGCAAATGAAAAGGTATGTGCCTACCATGATCCAATCAAAACTAAAAAGGTAAACATTGGAACAGATGTTGAACCTAAGGAGGACATCATTAGATATTATTGGTATGAATCTAAGGTTGTTAAAATAATTGAACTACTACGTGACTTCTAGAACTTTTTCCCTAGGGGATATCATGAATTGAAAGGGGTACATGAATATTTGGGTGAGATGAGAATCACACTAAAGGAAGGTGTGCACCCAGTTAAGAAGATTCCTTATAGGATCAATCCTAACCTGCGAGTCAAGGTGAAAGAATAAATTGACAAGATGATAAATTCTGAAATCATTGAGCCCATTAAGGAGTCGGAATGGGTTAACCCTATGGTTATTAGTATAAACAAAGATGGCAGAATCAAAATTTGTGTGGATTATAGGGAGTTAAATGTTACATGTGTAATTGATCCCTTTTCCACACCATTTACTAAAGAAATCTTGTAAGGCGTTACAGGATGCAAGATCTACTCCTTCACTGATGGATTTTATAGATATCATCAAGTAAGGATAGCTAAAGAGGACCAAGAGAAGACAAATTTCACCACTGATTGGGGATTTTTAACATTCATGGTTATGCCCTTTAGATTAAATAATGTGCCTACAATATTTTCATGCATTGTTGTACATGCATTCCAAGACTTTATACATAGGTTCTTTTAGGTTTATCTAGATGATTGGACAGTCTATGGGCTCATGAAGGATCACTGTGATAACTTAAGGCTTATGTTTGAGAGATTTTGACAGTTGACCATCTCCTTAAACATCAAGAAGTGCAAATTTTCTACACCATTTGGGAATTTTTTGGGACACATCATCTATAAGGAAGGCTTGTTAGTAGATCCTACTAAGTTTGTTGTTATCTTGGGTTTATAGGATCCTACTAACTAGAGCAAGGTGTACATATCCTTGGGCTACACAGGATATTACAGGAAGTTCATCAAAGGTTACACTAAGATCATTACATCCTTGGAGGAATTATTGAAGGGTAAAGTTAAATTCTATTGGGGTGAGGCACGACAAAGCGTGTGTGAGAAATTGAAGGAAAGGTTTAATAAAGCACCTATTTTTCACTTTCCTTCATGGACTAAGTCTTTTCATGTGCATGTGGACACCTCTGGCATGGCCATTGGCATGGTATAATCCCAGTATGGAGAAGGGATTGTTGATCATCCTATTTTCTTTTCAAGAAGGAAGTTAACTCTAACATAATAGAATTACACTACTATAGAGCATGAGGCATTTTCCATGACCTACACATTGCATAAGTTTCGACATTACTGGCTAGAAACACCTTTTATCTTCTTATTGGTGAGAAAATTTGTCTGGTGGAAAAATGTGTGGGTTTCTTTCCAACACTCTAGGAATTGAAGTCCCTCTACTTAAATGGTGTATCTTCCATGTTTACATTCACATGAAAGGGTGGATTTATGGTGGCCTTGTGGATGGGGATCTAACAAGGGAACTCTACTGTCCCTATGGAAAAAGCTTGCAGATACCTACAAGAGAAGAATTTTCTAGGAGAGTAGGAAATGGAGTGAGAATATTATATAAGACCACTAATGCTATAAGTAGAAAATCAGAGTCTTGCATACATCAGTTAGAAGTTTCATCACATACATTAACATTAAGAAGAAACAACTTTGTAAATAGCAATAAGACTTATTAGAATTTATGAGCACAAAGTATCAATAAATTCCTCAATTAAAAGAGGTATATAAACTCCTTGTATTGATGCTTGAACAAAATTTGTACATAGTATGCAAATTTATGAAAAATAATGAGGGGGAATGGAAGAAAATGGCTATCTCCTTTGTTCTCTCTAAGTACAATGCAATCTTGAGTTTACAAAATCAATCACGAACCTCTTGAAATGGGAATGGCTTTATAATTTAATGGAAGAGAAAAGAGTCTTCATCTTCTTAGTGATTCTTCATATGCCCCCCAATGGTACTCCATATGTCTCAACATGACTTAAAAATATTCGCCTTCTTAAGAAACCATTAAGTCCTTTTTTTGTAAAATAAAGGTGGCTTACTCCATTAGGAACATTAAGCCATACAAAAAAGTTCAACCCCAACAGAAAAATAGAAAATTAAGGAGAGAGAGAAATTTGAGGGGAGAGAAAAGAGAGAGAGCAAGAGTATAAATAAAAAGAAGGAAGAATGATGTTGATGACAAAAGATTATTCCTCTGATAAAGTATATTGATCCTTCTAGATGACTCGATGGAATGCTCCAATGTGATGAAATCTGAATTCATGAACTCTTTGCACCATGAGAAACTTCCTTTAGATGACGCGTGAACATTGCAAACTAAGTGTTTAAAAAAACTTTCAAATGAATTCATTGGTAACCATGAGCATCACTCAGTAGATACCCTCTGAAGGGACTGAAGCCTTCAAAAAAATCCTACCAATTTGAATGAACTGCTTCACCGATGACTATAAATTTTATGTTGCACAGGATATATCTGTGACCTGAATCATGTAGTGAGTGTCGAAAGACACTATCGAGTTCTCTCAGATGGATCTCAAATGCCCTATGATAAATTCCCATGGATGATCTTGAATGATGATCCCCTTTGCAACATATGTCTTATAGAATGATACATTTTTCTATACAAGTGCTATGTATTGATGATCATACTAGCGAAACTATGAATGGTTCATCAACACTTGTTATTCTTGAATGGAGCAACTTACTATTTTTATTAAGAGTGAAAATTATTCTCCAGAATCCAACTGTACCTTCCAATTTGAATGTTCAACTCTCAGGATGCTCCTTCTATGAAATTCACTGTCTGGAATGACTTACTAATTTTATTAAGTGCCTACAATACGACTTACTATTTTTAGTAAGTATGAAAAATCAGCTCCTTCGAACCTCAATTGGGTATCACAACTCAAATTTCTCTTTCTCCCTATGTTCCTCCCACCTTTTGGACCAATTTTCTATTTTTAGTAGGTGCTCGTGAGACCACTTACTATTTTTAGTAAGTGTCAATTCTGAACCAAGATCACCATTTCGATGATTTTTGCCTGAGATACCTCTTCTATGTTCACTACCTCCTTTGCAATTTCTTCAATTGATGAATTACCCAAAATAACAGTCCCCCATGTAGAAGACCTGCTATTTTTTTAAATTATGATTTTGGGAGTTGGATCATGGAAAATCAAAGTATTTTGATACCGGTTTTTACCCAATATCACCCCTCTGAAAACTTATGCTTACCCGATCACCAGCTTGTGAGATTTTAAAATTTCAAAATTTTGACATGGCGGCATCTTTGAACACGGAAGCCATTGATGGAGCTTGAAATTTAAAGGTCTGATTTTCTTCTCTATTCATGAAAAAATCACATTTTTGTTTCCGTTTTTGATTTCTAGTTCCACTAGTCAAATTTCTCTTCAAACCGATTATTGGTTTGACGGGAAATCTGATTTTTATCTTCGTTGAGATGAAAATCATTGACAGAAACACCTGGGGGCTGGAATTTGGTCGTATGAAGAACCAGGAAGCATACCTTGGACTGGGAACATTTTTTTTCTCCTATATCCCCTAAGAATTAAGGGATGAAAGGGACATCAATTTTCACATCATACCTCAATGTGACACTTGGCGGCAATCCAAAAGTTGTGCATTTGGCTCTAACTGGCTCTTAGGGGCTGGAAATTGCACTGTGAAGGATCACATGGATGACCTGAGGGATTTAAGAGGATTGGAAAATTTTCATGTCCCTCATGTCCCTTTTCCAAAAGGACATAAGGTTCATCATTTTGCACATCCTGCCTGGTTGCGCCACTTGTCACAATCTAAGCCATTGAGGGAATAGGCTCCAGCAAGAACCTGGGGGCTGAACTAGCAATTTGATGGGTTCAATGTGTGAATAGAGGGCTTATTGGGGCTGGGAACATTTTATTTCCCTCATGTCCCTTAGCTTGATGGATGAAAGGCACATCAAATTACACTAGGCTCCTAGAGCTGACGTGTGTCCTCACTGGAATTTGACTAACTCTTGAACTCTTACTTTGAGGCCAACTTGAAATGGTGATAACTTGAGCTCCCAATGGAAATTTTTGGAAACTTTTTATATAATATTTACTTAATAATAGCCTTATGAATCCAATTTTGGGAGTTACAACTCTTAATTCCTCCATTTAAGCCCTAAAAAATGGATTTTTGATCTAAATACCTGTTTGAGCCTTGGAAAAACAAGATATAAACCTATTGAATAGAATTATTGTGAAAGATTTGATTTCACATTATTATATATATTTTAATTCCCTTTCCAATGATGTATTTTTTAGCTCCTAACTCCATCCTGATCTCTCGATATCCCCTCCCGAAGCTCAGTAGCTCTTTTAGCCCTGTGCATTGTCTAGGCCTATGAACCTCATTTTTTATCAAATTTCCCAACTCCTCCAAATCCTTTCTAAATCTTGAAAAATCAATTTCATGACGATACTATACCTTTAATTCACCTCTGTGTTGTATTTATATCCTCCATTCCACTCGAGGGGGTTGCATTAGTCTTGAGAAGGCTAGTGGTAGCCCTTCCCAACACCACCCAAAAATAGTAGTTTTTCAAGGATTCCTAAAATCACCTAGGGGGGTTGAATTAAATTTCCTACATCACCTAGGGGAATAATTTAACATCCAATGGAAAGTAATTTGACTAACTTGGTAGACTTGGGGTTCCTTGGAAGGGTAAAACATGAAAGTCTCGACACAGGGGTATCGTTATCATGCTGGAAAATTGACAATTTTCTTGTTGCACATTTGCATGACAACACTTTTATACAGACCACATGGCATTAAATTACTTAGTAAATAAGCACATATTGAAGGAGTACATATGTTTTTAGATTCTGTTATTTCAGGAATTTGAATTTACAATTGTGGTAAAGCCAGACAAGATTAATTCTAGACCAGATCACTTGTCAAGAATTAATTCAGGTGAGGACATGAAGAGAATTAAGGACACAATGTCAAATGCACATATATTTATATTGAACTATGTGCCCTCTAACTTATAAGATATTACTATCTTTTTGCAAATAGGTGTGGTGCCTAAAGGAATGAAGGCATTGGAAAAGAAACAACTTGTTATACCCAGTGCACCTTATATGTTTATTAGCGGGGACTTATATAAACTAGGTTGAGATGAAGTTTTGTATTGGTGTGTACTTGAGCATGACCACAAAGATATTATGGAAGAGGCTCACAATGTCATTGCAGATGGACACTATGTAGGAGATTTTACCCCGCGTAAGATTTTATTGGTTGGTCTATGGTGGGAAACGTTATATAAAGATTGCAAATAATATTGTAAAGCATGTGACCATTGTCAGCGCCTGGGAAAGCCTTGGCATATAGATGAGATGCCTTTAAGGTCTATTGTTAGTGCAGAACCTTTTGAAAAATGTGTAATTGACTTTTTGGGTCCTATTTCCCCACCCATGTGCAATATTGGATCACACTATATTATAACTTACACATATTTTCTTACAAGGCGCGTAGAAGTAGAACCTAAAAATGATTACATGGAAGCTACAACAGCAAGGTTTCTATGGTAAAATATTATCAGTGGGTATGGATGCCCATTGAGTTTGACAAGTGATAGGGGTACTCATTTTATTAATGAGACCATCAAGATATTGCTTGCAAAATTTATGGTTGCACACCATAAAACAACACCCTATGACCCTCAGGTAAATAGAACTATTGAGGATTTCAACAAGATATTGAGCCATACCTTAACTAAAAATTGTGATGCTGGGAGAAATGATTGGGATGATAAAATCTATATTGTAATTTTTTCATATAGGAAAAATTACAAGAGGTTAAACAAAGCAACACCTTTTCAATTAGTGTTTGGCATGGAGGTTATTCTACCAATGCAGTTCATGCTACCTTTGTTAGGGAATAAGGGATAAATTATGTGGAATAATCCCTCACAGAATCACAACAGTAGAAACTAATATGCAGAAAATATTACAGATCTAAAATAAAAGTGCAGAATAAAATAACACAACACAAAGACATAGTACTTAACATGGTTCACCAAATTTGGGCTACGTCCACTAAGAATCACTTTCTCAGATTTTATTACAAGCCACCACTCTCTCAATACAATACCCATATCTATTTGGATCTATGCTCAACAAACTCTACAGAATTCACACACGAATTCAAAGCACATCTGCAATGTTTTTCATACTTCTATCATATGCATAAAACCATATAAATAGAAAAATGCTTAAGTAGTTTTACAAAACCGTGGGTATTAAAACCATGGGCAAAAACCGTCCCATAAACCTATGGGTCAAAATCCCACCCATATGAGAAAATCATGTTTCCCGATATATCGGGCATGCTTTAAGGTGCAAAAAAAAATTTCGGGGGCTACACCCCCAGACCCCTACTCGGGGCCCGGCCCATCCCTGAACCCCAGTGAGGATACATGAAAAGTGTATAGTACTCTAAGTGTACAATCTTCAACACTTTCACACATGAAAATAGGCTCCACAACCTAACAATCTCCCACTTGGAGACTAGTTTTCCTCTGAGCAAGCTTCGTAACTCTTCACTAGTTTCTGTGAAGACCAACCAAAGCTTAACACAACTTTATTTTTTCCCTTGTGACCACCTTTCTCATCATGTCTATAGGATTCTGACTAGTATGGATCTTCTCCAGCTTTAACTTCTCTTCCTCCAAATTTGTCCTGATGAAATGGTACCTTAACTATATATGCTTCGTTCCAGAGTGGAAAGCAGAGTTCTTAGCTAGGTGTATAGCACTCTGACTATCACTATTTAGCTTTCCTTCCTCTTGCTTATGCCCCAACTCCTCAAAAAATTATTGTAACCAAATCATTTCTTTACTTTCCTCTGTGGCAGCAGCATACTCAGCCTCTGTGGTTGACAAAGCCACCAGCTTCTGTAGTTGTGAAATCCAGCTCACTGTTGTCCCACCTACAGTGTAAACATAACCTATCATGCTCCTATGTCTACATCTCCATCCATATCTAAATCTGCATAACCACACAAAGTGGTGTCTAATCCACTGTAGCACAAAACTATCTCCTATGGTCCCTCTCAAATACCGAAGGATCCACTTTACTACCTGATAGTGATCTCTACCTAGATCACTCATAAATCTACTCACCACTCCCACTGCATGGGAAATATCAGGCCTAGTGCACACCATGGCATACATCAAACTACCAACTACTGATGAGTAAGGTACCTTTGACATCTGGTTTCTCTCCTGCTCTGTCTTGGGACACTACTCCTTTGATAACTTGAAATGGCCTCCCAAAGGAGTCCCAACCGATTTAGCATCCTACATATTAAACTTCTCTAAGACCTTCTTAATGTACTCTTCCTAAGATAAATTCATCTTCCGTTCCTTCCTATCCCGATATATCCTCATGCTAAGGATTTGTTTGGCTGCCCCCAAATCCTTCATAGCAAAGGATTCACTTAGCTACTTCTTAAATAATTTTATTTCCTACATGTTTTTACCTACAACCAACATGTCATCCACATATAGACACAGGATAATATAACTGTCATCCTCAAATTTCTTTGTATACACACAATGGTTAGAATGACATCTAATATAACCTTGCTCCATCATGAAGTTATCAAATTTCTTATACCATTGGCGTGGAGCTTGTTTCAAGCCATACAAGCTCTTCTTCATTTTGCACACCATCTCCTCTTTACCTTTGACCTCATAGCCCTCTGGTTGCTACATATATAGTTCCTCCTCTAAATCACCATGGAGAAATGCAGTATTTACATCAAGCTGTTCTAAGTGACAAGTCTTCTACTACAACTATTCTAAGAATAGTTCTAATAGAAGTCACTTTTACTACAGGAGAAAAAATCTCATTGAAATATATACCTTTTTTCTGTGCAAACCCCTTAACCACCAATCGGGCCTTGTATCTTTTCTTTCCTCCTTCTTCCTCCTTGACTCTGAACGCCGACTTGTTATGTAATTCTCTTTTGCCTTCGGGTAGCTTCACCAAATCCCATTTCTGGTTCTCCATGAGAGCCTTATGCTCCTCATCCATGGCTTGCTCCCACTTCTTCCTAGCATCTACCTACATTGCTTCATCAAAGCTCTCTGGCTCTCCACTATCATTGAGTAATAAATAATAAAGAGAAGGAGAAAAGCGTTCAGGTTCTCTTCTTACCCTAAAAGACCTCCTCAATATAGGAGTTTGGAGTTCCTGTTGAGGAGGTTCCTGAACTAATTCATGTGTCACTTTCCCATCCAGAAGATCCTCTACCACTGCATATTCTTTCTTGGATTCTTCCCTATTTTCCTACAACTACTACTTATACATGAATTTCTCATTAAATACCACATCCCTAGATCGAATGATTTTCTTGTCCTTAATACTCCAACATTTATATCCAAAGTCATCACCACCATAACCAATGAAAGTACATTTTTCTGATTTAGCCTCTAGCTTGGTCCTATCATCCTTGTCTATATGAACAAACACCTCACATCCAAAGACTCTAAGAAATGAATAATCAACTTTCTTACCATACCAAGCCTCCTCAGGTATGCCTCCATCCAAGGCACTTGAGGGTCCTCTGTTTATCAAGTACACAAGTTGTGCTCACCACTTCTACCCAAAAAGAAAGAGGTAGTCCTACATGTAACCTCATGCTCCTAGCATGTTCCATTATTGTTCTGTTCATCCTTTCTAATACCCCATTCTGCTACAGAGTTCCTGGAACTGTATTTTTCCTGTGGATTCCATTCTTAGAATAGTAATCATCAAATTCATTGCTGCAATACTCCCCTCCATTATCTAACCTGATACATTTTAGCTTAAGACTTGTTTCATTCTCTACCAAGGCTTTCCATTTAACAAAAGTGTCAAATACATCAGATTTGTTTCTAATACAATAAACCCAAACTTTCCTTGTTGCATCATCAATAAAAGTAACATAATAACTTGAACCCCCAAGAGATGATACCTGAGCTGGCCCCCACACATCAGAATGCACCAGCTCTAACTTACTCTCTTTCTTTGTAGGTCCAACCTTGAGAAACGTTACTCACTTTTGTTTACCATATATGCAGTCCTCAAAAAACTCCAAACACATTTCTGTATATCTAGGAAAATCCTTATTTATGATATCCATGCCCTTATGGCTCATATGACTGAGCCTATAGTGCCATAATGTTGTATCTACTTCTGAAGCCACAAGATTACAAACATTAGTGCTATAAGTGGTTAAATACAAGGTTCCAACCTTCTTACCTCTTGCCACCACAAGAGCACCCTTGGTAACCTTCCAAGAGTCCATTATAAATATCACAGTACAACCATCACTTCCCAACTCCCCTGCCGATATCAAATTTCATCTTAATGTAGGCACATGTCTGACATCCTTCAATAGCCATGTATTCCCATTCCGCATCTTAACCTGAACATAATCTTTTCCAACTATACTACAAGGCTCATCATCACCAAGAAAAACATGCCCAAAATCATCCTTGAACATAATCAACAAAATAATGCCTATGTGGAGTAGCATGAAAAGAATCCCCTGAATCTAAAACCCAAGATTCAGTAATATTATGTAAAGAAAGAATCAAAGCATCCTAACATACATTACCTGATTGCCACATTTGCCTCCTTGTTTTCTTCCTATTGTTTCTTCTTGTACCGAAGCTCCCAACAGTCCTTCTTTGCATGCCCAGACTTTCCACAGTTCCAACATACAATCTTGCTCTTGGATTTTGACCTTTCCCGATCTTTCAATTTTCCATGATTTCCTCTATTCTTCTGTCTCCCTCTAGTTTCCACTGTCAAAGCATTCCTTGAAGTATAAGATTCCCTGGAGCTTTTTCATCGCATTTCCTCACTTAGAATCACCCGTACAACATCCTCAAACTTCAACTTTGAGTTAGTTGGAACCGATTTGCTTACCGCCATTACCAGGCTATTCCAACTCTCAGGTAAAGATAAAAAAACTAATAAATCCTTAACTTCTTAATCAAATTCTATTGTAACCAAAGATAGCATATTTACAACCATATTAAAATTAATTAGATGATATCCTACTAAACCATTCTCAGAAATCTTCATATTAAACAAATTTTTCATTAAAATATCTTATTAGAGGCAGAGGGTTTTTCATACAACTTCCCTAATGCATCCATCAGTTCTTTTGTAGTCTTTTCCTTTGAAACATTAAATAATACCAAAGATGCAAGACACAGCCAGTTTGTCCCAAGTGTGTTTCTATCCATCAAATCCCATTCCACATTTTTCATGCTCGAGGGTTTTTTCACCTTCTTAGACAGTGGATTATAAAGATGCTTCTGATAAAGGTAATCTTCCATCTGCATCTTCCAAAGACTAAAATGTTTCCCATTGAATTTATCAACCCTGAATCTTACATCATCTGCCATAGCTCCCACTCAAGATAAAACTTTCCCTATGATTGAACACTTCAGGAAACCAAACCAGGCTATGATACCAATTGTTAGGGAATAAGGGATAAAATATGCGGAATGATTCCTCATAGAATCACAATAGTAGACACTAATATGCAAAAAATAATACAGATCTCAAATAAAAGTGTAGAATAAAATAACACAACACAAAGAGACAGTATTTAACATGGTTCACCCAATTTAGGCTACGTCCACCAAGAATCACTTGCTCAGATTTTATTACAAGCCATCACTCTCTCAATACAATACCCAAATATGTTTGGAGCTATGCTCAACAAACTCTACAGAATTCACACATGAATTCAAAGCACATCTGCAATGTTTTTCATACTTCTATCATATGCATAAAACCATATAAATAGACAACTGCTTAATAAGTTGTACAAAAATGTGGGTATCAAAACCATGGGTAAAAACCGTCCCATAAACTTATGGTTCAAAATCCCACCCATATGAGAAAATCACGTTTCCCGATATATCAAGCACGTTTTAAGGCCCAATTTTTTTTCAGGGGCTACGCCCCCAAACCCCGACAAGGATACATGAAAAGTGTACAGTACTCTTAGTGTATAGTCTTCAACACTTTAACACATGAAAACAAGCTCCACAACCTAACAACCTTCTCTGTGTTTTTCACGCGCAAGAGGTTTGGCTGATGAGAAAACCCTTGAAGAGTGTATTGAAAAACTGATGTAATTGGATGAAACATGTGTGATCTGTAAACTCTTCAACTTGGAATTATCCATATAATCACAAAAAATAAGAATTTTTTTTCTACTTTCTATTAGAAAATGACAGAGATAGCTAGTGAATGAATTATGCTTATGTTTAGAATCCACAATTACAGGAAAAGAAAGAATTTAAGCTCGTAAACAAATTTTATCCTGGAAACCTCCAGAGGAGGAAAAAATAGTCAGGAAGGGAAATTTCTCTTTCTTCCCACTTTTATTTTCCAATTGAAATTAACAAGTATAGAATTTACAATAATTATGAAAGAGAAGTAGATAATATCTCACACTTCCTCCCAAATACTTGTTTTCTCTGTCTCAACACTCCTTTCTTCTATAAAACAAAATTATAGCACTAAGAACTTCTTGCTCACTTGCTCTCATTCTTCAATGCCCCCTATTATCTTCTACAAACATGTATTTATAGCCTTTCTCATGTCCTCCTATGCATTGGAGAATAGGAAAGGCCATGGAGGAGAAGAGACATGGACAACCTTCCAAATTTTGGGTTGTTTGTTTCATATTTTTGTTTTCTGTCTGAAAGCTCCAAGACCTCCACCCAAAGTAGACCGGTGGTCTCAAGACCACTGCCCTAGTTGGGCAGTGGTTCTATAAACACCACTCTACACCGGGAAATGGTCATGTTACTATAAAGACAGAACCTTCGTGTATTATTTTTCCTTCTTTGTGCTAATTGATTAGATGAAGTAGAGTCATTTTGGATCCCTATGGATCACACCTCCCTTACTTAGGAGGATTTTTGTCCAACAAAATATTAGTGGGGGAGTAGATGAGGAAATAATTCCCTCACTTACTCCTTCAAGTACCATCGGGCCTGCCTTGGTGTCTTTCCTTTTAGTCCAATCTACCAAGACTCTTGCGGACCTCTCCTAGTCTCTCTAACCTTCTACAGAAGCACTACATCCTCATCCAATTCACCTCATGAGTCCAAGATGCAATCCTCAATGGAAGGTAGCAATTGTAGTCCTTCATCTTCATCTAGCATGGATGGCTCAAATAGGTGCAAGTTCTCACGGTTTACTATAGAGTACATCCTCATAAATGATGGAAAATCAAGTTGAAAAGCATTTTTATCCAACCTCATCTAATATGGTGAAGGGTCCATATCGTAGTGGCTTGAGCTTCTGTGATTGACCTTGTAGTCTCTCCTAGTTCAAGTAAAGCCAAACTCTATCTCCAACATGAAGCTTATGTTCCATCTTATGTTGATTATGCCTAGATTTGTACTTGGCTTGAGATTTCTCTAGTTGTTCTTTAACTTTGAGATGGATTTACCAGATCCTCTCAATGAATTTGGTTTCTCTAGTCACCTTGGTGTCTTGTGTCTCCTCCTTGTCCTGCTTCCTAATTACTATGTCGAGTGGATTTTTAGGTAGATATCCCAAGAATCCTTCAAACGGTGACTTCATAGTGGATGTGTGTACTACCCAGTTATAGGAATGTTGAATGTAGGCTAAGGAGTCATCCCAAGTCATTGGGTATTTTTTGTTATACCCTCTGATCAACTGTACCAAAGTCCTATTCACTACCTCAGTCTTCCCATTTATCTTTGGATGGAAAGTTGTGCTCCTCTGTAACCTAGTATCCATATTGTCCCAAAAAGTAGTCCAAAACTTCCACAAGAAACTGGTATCTTTGTCAGAAACAATAGACTTTGGAAAATCAAAATGCACCCATACATTAGCAAAGAAAAGATCTGTTGCCTCATGTGCTTTTACCATCTTTTTACATGCCATAATAATACACATATTAATAAATCTATCAACAAAAACATAGAGATGGTCATGGTCATGTTTAGACATGGGTATTCCTCCTAAAAAATCCATAAAAATTTCCTCCCACAGATGAGTAGGTATTGGAAAAGGCATATGCAAACCCTCCTTCCTAGTCTTAGGCTTGCTGGTACAAAAAAATTTACATCCACGTATAAATTTTGATAATTCTTCTTACATATTGGGCCAATATACGTACCTCTACAAGTGGGATAGGTTCTTACCAATACCAAAATGTCCCACTACTTTCGAGGTATGAGCTTCCCTCATCAATAGAATTATTTCTTCTTTACGCACACAAAGATTTCCCCATTGGTAGAGCAACCCGTCCTTGAGATAACAATCTTCAATCCTTGTCCTTTAAGTCCCTTGGGACTGCAACTACTTAAATGTCACCCCAAAGTATTTATCCTAGGAATATGCCTCTCCGTAAGCTTCCTTCATGATGGGCTCAATCTGAGAGATAGTTTCCAAACAAGAAAACTTCTCCTATGTGGGTGGCCTTGACAACATGTCTACCACCAAATTTTTACTACCCTTCTTGTAATTGATCACCAGATGGAACTACTGAATGAAACCCATCCATTTGTAGTGTCTTTCCTGCTACAATTTAGACTATGCTTGCAAATACTAGAGAGGTTTGTGGTCAGTGTGCACAATAGTTTCTTTACCCAACAAATAATGCTTCCATTTTTTAATTTCCTAAACTAGTGCATACATTTCCTTATCATATACTGAATATCCTTTAACTTTTGAAGTGAAAGTTTTAGAATGATAGCATACGAGTTTACCTCCTTGAAGCAACACTGCACCCATAGCATAATAACTAGCATATGTCTCTACTTCGAAAGTCTACTACAAATTAGGAAGAGAAAGTAATGAAGCATGAATAATCTTGTATTTCAATAACTCAAAGTATTTGTCTTTTTCCTTATCCCAGTCAAAACCCTTACTCTTTACAGCCACTATGTGTAGAGGTATTGGAATCATTGAGAAGCCCTGAATGAACTTATGTATGTACTATACTGCTCCCACAAAACTCCTAGTCTTTGTGGCTCATGTTAGTGTTGGTCAATTAGTGATGGCTTCCACACTCTTTGGATCCACTCATAGCTCTCCTCCTCCAACCACATTCCCCAAATAGACAAGTGACTATTTGGCAAATTCACATTTATTTATATTACAATGTAGTTGTTTCTCCCTAAGAACTTACAAGACTTGATGTAGATGAGTTAGATGTTCTTCCCATGTGGCACTAAAAATCAAGATATCGTCTAGATATACAATGACACATGAATCTATGAAATCTAGTAATACATCATTCATCAATCTCATAAATGTAGCAGGTGTATTACATAACCTAAAAGGAAGTACTATTCATTCATACAAGCCCTGTATTGTCGTGAAGGCAGTCTTCCATAGATCCTCCTTCATTCTAACTTGGTGATAACCAGAGTTGAGATCCAACTTCATGAATAATTTGGCATGTTGAAGCTGGTCCAAGAGATCATCTACGTGTGGAAGTAGCTATCTCTTCTTTATGGTGATCTTTTTCAAAGCACGGTAGTCAATTCACATTCTCCAAGAACCATCATTCTTTCACACCATCACGATAGGAAAACCTTATTATGAGGTGCTTGGACATATCACCCTCTGGTCTAATAGTTCTTGGAGTTGTTTCTTTACTTCAGTACTCTCAAGCAAGGATTTCCTATACAACCCGATTTTCAGTAGAGGGGACTCTGGTAATAGTTGAATCTCATGCTATACTTCTCATTTTGGTGGTAACCCATAAGGAGCCTAAAATATTTCCTATAAATATTGAATAATACTATCCAAATCATGCTTTTCCTAGTTACAAATATCTGAAACTTCTACCCCATATTATTTATCCTTTAATAAAAGTAAACAAAACTGATTATAATTTTCCTGAATAATTCATTTTTCTTGGTTAGCACTCACCATAGTTAGTTGTGTCTTACGTTGGTGTTACCAAATGTTGTAGTTAATCCCATCTTTGACCTATCTATACCAGTTTTCCCTTCTCATAAATATAACATCCCTGATATACAAGAAAGGAGGACTCTTGAATACAACATCAAAAGCATCAAGTGGAATAACGTCAGCTTCAAAAACATCAATATACTAGGAATTTATCCCAAAATTTATCTTACATCTTATTGTTACCTGAATTTCAACACCCTTCTTCACCCAACCTAAAGGATAAGGGTGCGGATGCTTATAAGTCTTAAGACCAAGCTTCTTTACAACTGCTTCAGAAATCAAGTTAGACTGAGAACCAATATCAACCAAAGCATTTATCTTAGTCCTCTTGATCTAGATTTTGATCTAGAATAGTCTACTCATCTCCTCTTTCTAGTTGTTCATGTTGGTGGCTATACATCCAAGCCTTTCATCTACATCAGATTAATCTTTGATTTCCACCTCCCCTTTTTTTTTACATCTGTCATGGACTTATTTGAGTCCTTGGTTCAGTTCTTTGGATGTAACTCTTGATGTAACTTCCAACATGTAGCATTAGTATGACCATTGATATCACAATTCTTACAAAAATCCTTGGGATCTTTACAAGTATTCAAAGTAGTGGCAACTTGTTTACCTTTCCCTTTCCACTTACACTTGTTACTTGTTTCCCCATACTCTTTTTTTTCTGATTTGTCGACTTATTTTCCCTTGGTTGTGCTTCTCCTTATTTTCATCATTTGTGTAGTATGCCTACACACACGCCTTGTTGAGATATTTGGGATTTGAGGAGATGACTTTTATTTGATGGTGAGTGTGAAGTCCTCCGTACTTAATTAGAATATCCTCATCCTCCAAGTCCATGTTTAGAAACATGGCCTACCTCCAAAACTCTATAGTATAGTCCTACACACTTTGACCACTACCTTGTTTAAAATACTGCCATTTAATTATTTTGCCAGTCTTGTGGCCAATAGGATAGAAGTTAGCTCTAAGTAATTCTTTAAATTTTTGTCAAGATTTCACAATAGGACACTTCTTCTTTTCACAAGTGGTTAGATGAGTTTCCCACCAAACCAGAGTGTGTCCCTCCATTTTGAGACATGCAAAGGTGATCCTTTTATCCTCCGTGACATTATGGACGCTAAAGTAGACTTCTAACTATTTTAACCATTTATCAAGAAACTCTACATCTACTTTTCCTTAAAAAATTTTAATATCAACTTTCGTCTCAACTTTAAAAGGATTATGATAAGATTCTAGTTTTTCTCTTGTGTTTGAAGTCTCTTCTTCATGCTCTTTCCCATAACTTTCCTCATGGTGGCTCCTTCCTATGCCAAAATTTTTAGCTAAGCCCCGAACCACTAAGTCCATGGAGTCTTGTTTGACAGAAGTTGTCTTCTACAAATATGTAAGTTCTTCTTTCCTTTGAAACATCCTATCCATCATGGTCTCCAGCATCTCGATTCTATGGACCAAGTTCTCTTCCTCCATTTTTCCCTGAATTCTTTGTTTCCACTTCTTTGTAGAAATTTTTGGATTGCAAGGTAAATCCTCTTCACCTTTAGATCTTTTCACTATCATACAAATCCAAGAATGAATACCATAGTCCTAGATACTTGTTAGCTCTAATACCAAAATGATATATCAACTCTTTAAATTTGGAATTATCCATAGAATCACAAAAATAAATGTTGTTGTTCTACTTTCTATTAGAAAATGATAGAGACAGCTACTGAATGAATTATGCTTATTCTTAGAATCCACAATTATAGGAAAAGAAATCATTTAAGCTCATAAACACCAACAAATTTTATCCGAGAAACCTCTGGAGGAGGAAGAACTAGTCGGGAATGGAAATTTCTCTTTCTTCCCACTTTTATTGGCCAATTCAAAATAACAAGTACAAAATTTACAATAAGTATGAAAGAGAAGTAGATAATATCTCACACTTCCTCTTAAATACTTGTTTGCTCTGTCTCAACACTCCTTTCTTCTACAAAACAAAATTCTAGCACTAAGAACTTCTTTCTCACTTACTCTCATGCTTCAATGCCCCCTATTCTCTTCTACAAACATGCATTTATAGACATATTAAGGATAAGAAGCTTGAATTTAGATAGAGCGTTCTTCTTTATGATTCAATTATTTTGCGCCACCCTAGAAAGCTTAAAGTGCATTCGTTGGAATCATATGTTACAAATTATATACTTGATTCAGGTGTTTTCCAGTTAGAGGTGATGGATGGAACACAATTTCCTAGTTACTTCAATGGGAGTAGGTTGAATCCCTACTATAAATAAGTCTTCTTGGTGTTTGTAATAAGGAATTATTACCCTTAGATTAGATTTCCTTAATGCATTCCCTTTATTTGTGATTCCTTCCTAGTTGCTATGATTTTTCAACTTAGTTTTATGTTTTGTGTAATAATCACACTTGCGCACTAGAAGTTGATTACTATCTAAGTGTTTTAATGTGCAGAGGACTGCACATACCCTTAGTGTGGGTGGAGTATATACAAGATACATGGACTAAGTTTTTTATGTTATCTGAAAATGGATAATCCTAAAGATATTTTGTGTAGGTTCTTAAAGTAATGGTGTGGATTGAGGAAGATTGCTCATGAATGAAGACCACATATGGATGGACGAATAGTGTAATGCAAGGTAGGTTGTAGCAGTGGAAACTACTTAGTAAAAGGCATAGTGGTGGAGTACTTAGACACATGGAGGCACGCAAAAGGAGGTTTGTGGAAATGGATGAATAGGAGCAACAAAATATTATGACTATGGTGCAGATAATCAGTGCAGAAATTTTAAGAAATGTCAAGTTAATGTAAAGTACAGTGGTAGGTGGAAAATAATAAATGCTGAAACTTTTTGAAAATATATATAAGGTGGTGTTGTAAATTCCTTTTCACCTTTGCAATCAAAATAATTTGAGTGATTTTTTGATGAGTGAGCTAGCAAACAAGATATGAAGTACGAAGAGATGTGAACCATTTGAATTTGTCATATTTATGCACCAGGGTGATTTTCCCTCAATTTGGAGAAGTGTTTGAGCTAAGAAGAGTTGTGTGAGGAAGAAAATTGACATTTAGGGTTTGGATTTTGAGCTAGCACACACAGAGTTGAGTTTCAGAGCTCAAAGTAGTTAATAGAACACAATTTTATAGTTGAAATGCAACCAAAAAGAGCACTTGGAGTAGTGACAAGAGGAAAGAAGTAAAAGGAGGTTAAAATTGAAGTCAAAGACACTCTCGAGAGAAGGTTTTCTGAAATGAAATACTCGTAAGGAGTTTACATGGGTCGAAATTGGGACTCACACATTCGTCAATGCAAGGTGATTGATTATAATCACAGAACAAAGGATAACAAGGATGAACTGGATAAGTTACCAGTTGTGAAGACAAATAAAAGAACACCAGATGACATGGTCATGTATGATAACATAGGTAAAAATATGTTGGAAAAGGTGGAATTTTTATAGTTGTATGAAATTCCTTACTTTGGGAAACCAAAATATATATACCAGTGGTTAATGAGGAGATTCCATGAGGAATTCTTCTATTTTTTGGGTGATAGATGAGGATCATCATGCCCTTAATTGGGAGTTTGACAGGACTTAGAATTTCAGGAACTAAAGTGGGTAGAAACCTCACTATCAAAGAGGTGATAATTATGAAAAATAAGGTGCTAGGTTACATCAAGGGAGGGTGTGGGATGGACATTGATTAGCTGTAGAAATATCTAGTGGTTCAGAAAGTAGTGCACCTCTTCACAAATATTAATAACCAAGAGCAATGGTTGCAGGGGCATACATTGTGGCTAAATATAGCAAATAAAATGACTGAAGGTATAGTCTACAACTAGGTGGTTTTCATTGCTGAAACCATCATCGAGGAAGTCCACGAAGGTGAGAAGATAAGTTTCGGTGTGATCCTATTATCTCTTTTTTTGTAGAAATTGGAGTGCCCGATGGGCCTAAGGATAAAGTTTGGCAATATCCTAAGGAAAAGAAATATTTTCTAGAGATATTTGAGAAGTATAATTGTGATGGGACTATGAGTATCCCCTTTAAATAGAGGGAAAAATTGTGTTATGAGTGACTCCATAACGTATTTGAGGAAGAATAGAGAATACATGAGTTACCTTCGATATTAGATAAACATGTATAGTTTGTAGTATATCAACATTTTTGTACTGCGCATTTTGCGATGGACAGTAAGTGGAGCCCTTTGTGTAAGCTCCCTTATGCCTTCACCATGTGTTATTTATATGCATCTATACATAGGTTTTCAGACATGTGCTAGTTGATTTTCAACGTAGAAAACGTAGACTGCAAATACCACGCATTAAGGAAGACTTACATTTATCGAGGCAAGTTTGCGTCCATTGAAAGATTAATTTTTGATGATATTAATATGAAGGTAATGATTCTGTCCATTGGGAAAAATGGAGCAGCCCTAGTATACATCCAACTTAAGCCCAGATTGGAAAATGGAATATATGTAGAGAATGAGTTCAAGTTTCTTGGAGCACCCAAGGGGAAACATATAGTTGGAAATTTACAAAATGAGGAACCCATCTCACCCCTAATTGAAGAAGAAGGAGATGAAGAATAAATGCAAGAAGAAAGTGGTGGTTTAGAGTATAGGGATAGAAAACACCCAACTATAGGTGAGAAAATAGAGTGTGAGGTAACCCCTCCATTGTAGGAGATAGTTGATGAAGTGTTGGAGACAAGTGCTATGGAGATAAATGTGGTTTAGACTATTAAGGAGCCACAGTTTAAGAGAGTGTTAAGAAGAAAAAAGGATCAAAGCATGGGAACTTCACAACCCCTTCAAAGGTCACCTATGAAGGTGGATTCAAAAAAGAGGAAAAGGCATAGGTATGTGCCCTAAAAAGCTGATGAATATGAGAAGTCTGAGGAAAGCTCCCAAATAATCTAGTACATATTAAGGATACAAAGGAACCTTGGGAAGAGGATATGAAAAATGATGAAGAGGATTTAAAGGAAATAGATTGGAGCGAGCCTTCAGGAATGCCACATACTACAGAAATAGGTAAAGGACCAATCTTAGATTCGTGAGTACATACTCTTAAGGTAAATTATTCAAGAAATGAGAAGGAGGATGATACATAAGAGACTCCATCTATTGGGTACATTGATGGTGTAAGAAATATCATACGCATGTGTCCAAAGCATGTTGGATCCCAAGGACTTATATGGATGGGAGCTCATAGATGTAGAGATGGCGACCACTCGCACAAGGAAATAATTATCATGGAAAATGTAGACTTATATGCATGATCCTGAATTCAATATATCTGAGGAATCATGTGTGTCATGTAGACTAAAGAAGGAATCCCATTCACACCATGTAACTATTAAACCCACCATCATGTCTGATGAGAAGGTAAGTAATTCCCTGACTAGAGTATATGTTGAAGGTGTGCACCGAAACATTAATGAATTGGAAACCATTAGATAATTGTAGGAGGATAAGAAAGATAGGTACACTGTAATCAAGTGACTCACATAGGAATGAGATAATGATGAGGTAGAGGTACAGAAATTCCTTAAAATGGCTAAATAAATCGGGGAAGATATTATTGAAAAGAGGCCATATCTGTAGGATAAGGTTGCAAAAGAGTTTCCATCTTCCTTACACTATTTGCACACAATATTTCACTTACTACTGGAGGAGGGACCCCTGCGCATGCCAAAACCAAAGGATGCTACAAAGGAGGTAGTAAGAGCTAAGGCCAAAAATGCAAGAAAATTTACATCTTATGAGTCCATTTTTTATACTTTAAAGGATGAGATAAAGAAATCAAACCCAACATTGACTATGTGCATGACACCAGATGTGATAATAAAAACAAGGACTGTGGCAAAAGGAGATGAAGTCCTTCCAATAGAAAAGAATGAAACACTTGGGCGTGTAGAGAGACTTACGCTAGTAGAAGCAAAGAACGATGCACTTGAAGTTTCTCAAGTCCCTCACAAGGAAAGAATCAAATAAATTTGGAAACTCATTACAGAAAGGATGGATATAATGGAGGGAATAGTCTCGAGCATGGATATTGTTCTCAAGGTCTTGCAGAACAAGGATGAAAAGATGACTCTTGATGAAATGGAATCCATAGTTATATACATCCCAGATAAAATAAATAAAGTGCTAAGTGATTGGAATGTGTTGGAGGTAGAGATTAAGATTGAATATCCAAAGTTGATCTTGCCGATAGAAGAGCAAAATGCCAAATAGTTTCTCATTCTTTGGGTGTAGTAATTCATTTATTGTTTCATTCATTATTTATTATTCTTTATTCATGGAGTGATAGGTTATGATTACCAATTGCTGGGGGCAGAAATGAAATTAGTGTGGGATAATGTTGAGATGATGTAATATAGCTTAAGTATGAAAGTGTGGGAGGATTAGACGAGTGGACACAGGGCACATAGACATGTATGGAACTATTGGGAAATAGGGCATGCCCAGGATGGTTTAAAATCGGGACTTAGTCATTTTGTAGATTGGGGATAATTATGGACATGGAGAGTAGTACATGTTTTTAAGAATACTTAGGGAGCATGCAAAGGCTATTTTAGACGAGTAGAAGATCAAGCGCCATATAGAGTTTTGGAGATAAAAATAGGATTATACTGCAGTTGTATTATTAGATAATATATTATTAACGAGATTTTATTCTCTCATATTTATTATGTAAAGATGCATGGATATTATTATCATGTGGCCTATTTTTGAAAGGTGCATGGGTGGTGAAGGGAAAGTCCCCACCCCTATAAATATGTATTGATTTGCATGGTTTAGAGAGTCCTATGTTTTTGTAGATTTATGTTGCGAGTTTATGGGCATGCATGACTATAATGAATTTGCTATGTATGCAAGAAGATTTTGTGTTTTACAACAATTAATATAATGGATATTTATGGTTGGATATTGATTGTAGACACATTAGTGAATGTATTTTATATGGTAAATTTTATTTTAGTTCTTGTTTAATTGTTCTTGTAGATGGTTAAGATCTAGATCTGGTTTACGCACCTTGTTATAATTAATTATCTTTGATGGATCTTGAATATATGTATAATCATTATAACTCATTGAACAAGCTAACATAAAAGAGGTACCTAGTACCCTTTCACACTTCAGGTGAGCACTCAATTCAGGATGAGTGATATGCCAATGTGTCTTGGGATTTTATGGGTAAAAACTAGGCTACAGAGATGGAGTAAATCGAGACATGATTTCATAGAGGGTACCAATGTGGAGGTGTAGGATCATATGAGACCTTTCAAGGTGCCATGGAGACCAAGAGATCACTTGGAAAACTTATAGTATTTTTTCTCTCAGGGATCTTAAGGGACTACACCTAGACGAAGTAGTCCGAAAGCACCAAGACTATAGGGCACTAAAACAAAGCCTCCTCAAGTGTTAAAAGGCCACCTTAATGTGTGTGCACATTCCATTTGGTCAAAAAACTTATGTTTACAAAATATAGCAATGGAAAACCTTAAACTTACTCAAACTAGATTATTTGGCACTTTTGCAAACAATAGGACTACAAGAGGACTAAATTGAGATGGATAAAAATGATACATTTTTTCATAGAGGGTATGAATGTGGAGGTTTAGGATCATGCGACACCTTTCAAGGTGCCACAGAGACAAATAAATCATTGGTAAACTTATAGCAATGTTTGTTCTCAGGGATCTTAAGAGACTACACTTGGACGAAGTATCCCAGAAGCACCAAGACTATGGGGCACCGAAATGAACCCTCCCCAAGTGTTTACAAAGCCACCCTAATGAATGTGTTTATTTCATTCAATGCCATGAGATTTTGTTTATAAAATATAGCAATGGACAACCTTACACTGACTCAAACTAGACTATTCATTATTTTTCAAACAATAGGACAATGAGAGGACCGAATTGAGATGGAGTAAACTGAGACAAAATTTTGTAGAGAGTACAAACATGGATGTGTAGGATCAGAATATACCTTTCAAGGTGCCACCTACACTAAGAAATCACCTAGTGAACTTAGAGAATTTTTTTCTCTCAAGGCTCGTAAGGGGCTACACCCGAACGAAGTAGCCCAGAAGCACCAGGATTGTAGGGCACCGAAATGAATCCTCTCCAAGATTTTACTAGGCCAAAGCAACACATGTGTGTAGTAATTTTTGTGCCACAAGATGTTTTTTGCAAACTATAGTAATGGACAGCCTTACACTAACTCAAAGTCAACTATTTAGTGCTTTTGCAAACAATAGGACAATTAGAGGACCAAATTGAGATGGAGAAAGCCGAGACAGGATTTGGTAAATGATACTAAGATGGAGGTGTAGAATTAGACAAGAAATTTTGAGCTATCATGGAGAGCAAGAAATTACCTGGCGTTATTATAGTTTTTTTTCTCTCATGGCTCTTAAGGGACTATGCCCAAATGAAGTAGCCTAGAAGCACCAGTACTATAGGGCACCAAAATGAAGCCTCCCCAAGTGTTTACTAGGCCATCTCAACACACGTATATATTCTGTTTAGTGCCATGAGATTTTTTTTACAAAATATAGCAATGGACAACCTTACATTAACTTAAACTGGACTATTCAACATTTTTGTAAACAATAGGATAACAACAAGAAAAAATTGAGATGGATAAAACCAAGATAGAATTTTGTATAGGGTACCAACGCAAAGGTTTAGGATCATATGATACCTTTCAAGGTACCACAAAGGCCAAGAAATCACCCAATGAGCTTATAACCTTTTTTTCTCTTAGGGCTCTTAAAGGACTATGCCAAACCGAAGTAGCCCGAAAGCACCGAGTCCATAAGGAACTAAAACAAAGCCTTTCCCACTATTTAACATGACATCCTAACTGATTTTCATAGCCAGTTGGGTCCCACGAGTGGTTGTTTGTAAAATATAACATTGGACAACCTTACATTGACTTAAACTGGACTATTCAAAGTTTTTACAAACAATAGGACAATGAGAGGACCAAATTGAGATCTAAATAACCAAGATAATATTTCATAGAGGATAAAAATGTGGAGGTATAGGATTAGATGATACCTTTCAAGGTGCTACGGAGACTGAAAAATCACCTGATGAACTTATAGAATTTTTTCTCTCACGGATCTTAAGGGACTATGCCCGACTAATGTAGCCCAGAAGCACAAAGACCGTAGGGAAATAAAAAAAAAGCATTTCCCACCATCTACCAGGACACCCTGATGCATGTGTGTAGTTGGTTCGGTACCACGAACTTCTGTTTACCAAATATAGCATTAGAAAACCTTACACTAACTCAAACTAGACTATTTGGAGCTTTTGCAAACAATAGGACAACAAGAGGACCGAATTGAGATGGAGTAAGAGATAGTATTTTGTATAGGGTACTAATGCAGAATTGCAGGATCATACAATACTTTTCAAGGTGCCACAGAGACCGAGAAATCACCTGACAAAATTATAACACATTTTACTTTCAGATCTCTTAAGGGACTACACCCGACCGACGTATCCCGGAAGCACCGGGACTGTAGGGCTCCAAAATGAAGCTTTCCTACCATTTACCAAGCTGTCTTGATATGTGTGCATAGTTGGTTTGGTTTCATGAGCTTCCATTTATAAAATATAGCATTGGATAACCTTGCATTAAATTTTGAGTAAAAATTAATGTTTACTTTTATTCTCATCACTTTTTCTATCCCTTTTTTTCTCTCTCCCCCTCTCTTTATCTATCTCTCTCTCTATCTCTCTTTCTCTTACTTTATCTCTCACTCTATGTGATAAATTTTTACTTTTGGTAAGTATGATCTTTATTAATTTTGATTGAAAAAGATGTATAGACTTTGTGTGTAAGCTACTTTGTACTCTGTTTTAGCATGCAATGGAATGAATAGACTGTGTGTATAAGAACAAAAATGTGTTTTTTAATCTTATTGCATTGGAGTGAAACTAAGTGATACAACTCTAAAATTTTGATGAATTACCCTTTTGGATAAATCTTGTTGCATGGTTTAATGATTAAGTGATAAATGCAAACCGTGTGCATGACTGTACTATGTGTTCTTAGTTGAATAGTTAAGATCATTAAAGCAAGTGGATTGTATGCACGTATTGAGGAAGAGTTGTAGGTAGGGTGATTCTAACATAAGTGAATGATTTACAAAGTAATAATTGAACATATTATCTTCCACTATAGAACCAAGGGTTTTTAGATACACTGAACCAACATTTGAGCGAGTAAAGGATTGTTGATTCAATCCATTGAATTTGTTGTCAAAATTTTCTGGTAAGATAGGAGTCAAGAAGGAGTGGTGAAGATCATAATAATCATTTTTTAGGTCTTGGAACCAAAAACCAACTATTTTTATATCCAAATGTTGGCTCTTGGGATCCACAGTGAACCATAGTCAGGGTTTAGGAGGTTTTGTAGTCTTAAAGCATGAAATCAAGGAATTCTTGCATAATATTTAGAAGGAAAAATCTTGAAGAGGTTCCTCAACTTTTAAAAGAAGAATTTTTTATTTTCATTGGTGGAAGAGTGATATTTCCTTACCATTCCCTTAGAGGATTGTATGCACAGTTGTAAACCTAGTTTTAGAAGCCGTTTTACAAAGAACCCAAGCTTTATATCTTGATCTAAGCATTGAAAATTCTAGGGAAGTATAATAAACTTAAGGGGTGCTTGAATATACTTTATTTTTCCTTAGGAACCTCATACAAGTTAATATATGCTACACTGTATAATGGGACAATGTTAGTTAGTGTTTCAAGAGCAAAAAGTGAAAAGGTGAGCTCTAAGGAGTTGTAGAAGGAGTTGGAGTCTGAAATTTTGGGAGCACCTTAGGGATGGAAAAACTTAATTAATGAATCTTGTAAGAATTTCTGGATATCTTTATATCCTTCTATCTATCCTTGTTGCAATATACATTGTCTTAAGGGGCATAAATGACAGTTTTGGCAACATGAACAATAGCGATGTTTGGAGCCTTATGAATCACGTTATTGATGGTCCTAATGGTTTTTAGAGGTGTTAAAATAGGGTAGAAGACTAAAAATAATTAAAGAATGTGGTAGGTGCATGATAAGATAGGAACTAGTACAAAGAGACCAAGAACAAGAAGAAGCACAAGTAAGGTAAAGACAAGACTAAGTGTTGTGTGAAATAGAAATTGTTTAAGGAGTCCATTGACACTAGAAATACTATATAGAGATATATTAGAGTGCCAAAGAGACCATTGTAAGGTGATATTGTACCAGTTTAGTCAAGCTTTGGACAAATAGAATATTTTTTAGCCATTTTGGCTTAGTGAATGATCCTCTCATACAGAGATTGGTTGGAGTAGTTGTTGTTAAATCATCTTTAACTTGTGTAAATGACCATTTCTTTATTTTCTCTACATAAAAATCACATAAATAATGAATATGGATAATTATTCATGTTATTATTATGAAACCACTATAATGTAGCCAAAAACAATTTATAAAAATTAAATAATATATCTTATTTAAATTAAATTGAAACTTTGAACCTAGGTATAGAAAAGGTTCTCTAAACATATACACATTGATAAATTGAACAAATAATTACTTATATTACATAAATATTTATACATGTTATATAAATATTGATTTCCAGAGTTTCATGCATATTATACATCGAAAACACTAGTATACAACACCAATAAATGAAAAATTATCCCTAATGTCTTATATTGTCAAGTGCACATCATATTAGTTTGGATATAATTATAATCTCATAAATGTAAGGTCTCATAAAATAATATCAAGTTCCAAATAGTATTAATGTTCACAATAAATATAAAATTGTGAATAGGTCATATAATATCAATTTAATGCCATATAGGCATACATACAATGTCGAACGTGCAAACAATGTCATGCACATAGGCATACAAAATAAATGTCATAAGACATATATATATATATATATATATATATATATATATATATATATATATATATATATATATATATATATACATGTGTGTGTGTGTGTGTATATCATATTCATCAAAATTTATCTCTCTTTTCCTTGCTCAAAGAAGGCCCTCCCTTAGACATAAATGTAGATCTGTGAGATGACTTGGGATCCTCCATGGCCTGACTATGACTCCTCTTACGCTCAAAACTCAACTATAGTTGAACCTGTAAATGCATACAATTTTTTTGTTAAAACTTAATGTATAATTTTTCAACATGTATAAGACCGTGTTGATGAAAATGTACACGTACTTACTGTAGTCTCTCAAACACGTTGAATTTGCATCTCATGCTTAGCTGAGTCAATGGGAGCTACTGGATCATGAACTAGGGTGTCAAAATGATGATCTTGAGGAGTTTGTGCCCTCTAAGTAAAAATGAAAGGGGTTGAACCCTACACACATATAAGATTACAAAATAAAACATCAAAATTAGCTTATAAAAATATATTAACAATAAAAAATTTAAATGCAAATCTAACTTTTATGCCAACTAAGTAAAAGTATGTGTAATGATAATATTTCAACTTTTTTTATCAACATAAAACTATTTTTGACCTCCCCCCACCTATGAATCATATGTATAGGGTTGTTACCTATCACAAGTAACTCTTGCATATACAAAATGCAGTCACGTTAATTATCTACATGATGCTACATTAAAAGAAATTTTTAACATAGTTGAACATAATATGAATTACACAAGATATTTAAAAAAAATACATAGTTTTTATACCTAACTGAGTTGTTGCACAGATGAAATCACAATGGCAACACCTTTCTCTACTCCTTGTAGAGATGGTGGTGTTTCTTGTGAGGTCATAAATTTATAAAAATTATATCACATCAAGTTAGTTGAGCATATATATATATATATTTATACACGCAAACATACATATATAGAAATATATTTGAGTGAAAGTTATATAAATTTACGTACATGAAAATTTTACACAATTAACATTCTAAATTACCTTTGTGAATGTATACATATCCATGTTACTCGCAACTTGTGGTTGGGATGATGATGTCACTCCCGCATGTTGTAATATTAATGCATATATGTACATATGTATGTATAAGTTAATAAATTTGACCAACTTCGAATACAATTATTTTAAAAATTTAACATATATAAGTAAATCAAGTACTCAAATATTTTTATAACATGTATCATGTGAAGCAACCATTCGAAACAAGCCACAAAGTCTCTCATCATTTCACTTTCTCCTTTTCTCATTTGAGCCAACTACACCAAGAGGTCTTGACAATCTTCAGTTGATTTAAATATTTCCTTGAAGGCATCCTTAATGTCATCCCAACCAGTGATGGAAAGGGAAGGTAGGAGGTAAAACCATTCTGCTACTTTTTCTTGGAGGGACTCCACAAACAATCTTACAGAAACATCTTCATGTTGGACACCAAGAATTCCACATGATGTCATGAAAGTAGCAATATGTTCTTCAGGATGTTGTGTGTTGTTTCCTTTAAACTTTGGAAAGTTCTTGCATGAACCCATTGGTAGATCATGGAGAGGTGGCTCAAGAGCAAGCGGGACGTATTCCTTCCCCATGGGACAATGGGTTGAGGTATTTCTTCTTCATCTACCATTGTCATTTCTGCTTCTACTCTTCCTTCTATGAATTATTCTTCAAATTCTTCTTCTTTTGGGAGTATCCACAAGAGTTTTGATAGGATTTCCCAGTGAACTTTGTGAAGATCCAGATGGAGAGGAGGCTTAAGAGAAGAAGTATGGATTATCTCTAATTCGTTCTTGCTGATTTTTTGAAGCCTCGAAATTGAAATCATCAACACCTCTCGACCTGATCAACCTAGTGTGTCTTCCTTTAGCCAACTTATTGAAATTCTTGAAGTGGGAATTGTTGTCAAAATTTCACCCCCCCAGGGTAATTTTGATAACATGCATCAGAATATTCAAGTCCCAGGCAAGTAGGTTGATCCAGAAAAAATCGTGAAAATTGGCTAAGTCTTGCTCAAGGTAGCCTTTGGGACAATTGGAATGAATGTACGCGAAAGACGCGGATCGGCCGAAAAGCCTCCAGGTGGCCCACTAATGCATTTGGGACAATGTGGGACAGAAAGTACGCGGATCGGGCGCGAAAAGCCGATCCAGGCGAAAGAGGAAAAGCCCGACTAAGCATTTGGGACAATCGGGCACAGAAGTACGCGGCGGGCCCAAGACCGGCCGGATCCGGCTGAAATGAGGAAGAAAAACGAAAGCTGGGACACTGCTAAGTGGGTCAACGGGAAATGGGACAAAAAGACCCGAACCGGCCGGATTGGCCGAAATGAGCATAAACAGTCCAAAAAAAAGTGGGACAAATGGGACAAAAAGACCCGAACCGGCCGGTTCGGCCGAAATGAGCACAAGGAGCATTGGGACATCCGGGACAAAGGGACGCGTGGGACGCGGATCACCGAAGGAGCCGAAAGCCAATCAAGCAGTGCCACGTGTCATCGGCCGAATGAGGGACAAGGAAGCCCATTTCGGGTGGATCGGAGGTTTATGTCCCAAATGGTTTGGGACATCCTGGGACAAAAATATGCGAAGGGTGTGAGAGAGCCGGCAGACCCGTTGACCAATCAACGTAGCATGCCACGTGTCACAAGGGAAAAGGTCAAAAAGTCAAAGGGTGAGTTTTAAAAGCACTGACCCGAACTAATGAAATGGCCCCACGTGTCCCAGCTAGGGCCCACAAGGAAATTTCAAAAGATAGCCCGCCGAGAGGTGGAGGAGAGAGAGTTGCTCAGCGACCAATCAAGTGCTGCCACGTGTCGTCCAGGTGGCGAAGCGCGGGAAAATATTTCAAAATCTGTTTTGGTCTGTTATGTGCCCTAAATCTTCAGACCTCCATAACTTTTGATTCAGGGCTCGGATTTGCATGTTCTTTATATCAACGGAAAGCTTGTGAGATTCTCTACATGATTCTGGGATCAATCTCAAGTTTTGGTGCAGTCTGGAGAGAGAAAATTGAGAAATGGATCTGACACGTGATAATGGCCAGAAGTGACGTTTCAACAACCTGTTTTAATGCTAATGGGTCGCATTCTTCTTCAGCACGGCCAGAAGTGACATTTCAGCGGCCAAATTAATGCATAATGGGTCGCATTCTCCTCCAAATCAGTCAAAGATGGCAGGGTATGGGTTGGTAAGGTATCCCATGCCGTTTTAATGCATCTGCAGTCAATGAGGAATGGGCTTGCACGTTTTCCCATGTTTCTGTCCCCTGGGCTCGACCCATGCAATGTAAAAATCCAGATTTGGCTCAAAAATAAGAAGTGGTTCATTCTTTTCTACTCTGCCCTCCCTTCTTTTCTTCTCTAGGGTTGAAAATGGAGTTCGAACCTCCTCCCTTGCTCTGTAATGGCGTTTTTTTGCCTCTTATTAATGGAATGATGTTCTGTGCAAACTTCTGGAGCAACAAAACGTGTTTTGTGATGCATCTGTCCATCCTTGCTCGTTTTTGCTTGTTCTCTTCTTGCCTCTCTTCATTTCAGGTATTTGTGCATGTTTGAATGTTCATTGCAGGTTTGGAGCTGTGTTCATGGAGTTTTGGGACATTTTCTGTGTGAAATCTATCATTGGGCCTGTGATGCATCTGTCCATCCTTCCCATTGCTCACCTCTCTTTGTCCCATGGCAGTTTTGATAGATGTTCAACATTCTCCTTCTCTGGTGTATCACCGTTTTAGTGTAGGCTTTTGTTGTTTTTCCCTTCTCTCTCTCTCTCTCTGTCTCCTTGGCATGGTTAGATTAGGATTAGATTAGCTTGCCTGCACTGGAATAGCTTGTGGCAGGTAGTTTAGGAGCAGGAACCAGCCTTCTCTGGAGATTCCTCTCTCAGTTTCACAAGTCCCACGCTTGGAGAGAGGTTTCCATGTTGTGCAATCACACTGGATGCCTGAGTGATCAACCTAGAAGCCTGATCTGCATCCAGGGGTGCTGTGATTTTGCACTAATAGTTTTGGCACACCCGGTGGGACCTTAGAGGTCTTCCACTTCATCTTTTGCAGGTTGGTGTGTTCCTGTGAAGATTTCAGCCTTTGGAGGCACTTGCAAACACATCTGGCGACTCCATCTGATCAGCAACCCATTTCTCTGAGCTTGCAGACCCATTTCCATCCATTTTCATCCATCTTTCTTTCCATCCCTTTCATTCTTTTCCATTCCATGAAGTTGTGCAATCATGAATTCATTTCCATCATGGGATTCACATCAACAACAGCAGTATATTCCACCTCCAACACGTTTTACAAATCCTCCAAATCATCATTTTGAGCAGATTCAAGATCAGTATGCATACCCATATGAGCAGCAGTGCCAAAGTCAGTTTGGCTATGGAGCTTTCCAAGAGCAAGGGTGTGCATACAATGAAGACCATCAGATCCAAGATGCTGGTCTGTTGGAGAAAATCCAAAAGATGGAGGTGGGGATGGTGCAGTCCAGGGCTCAAGCACAAATGAAAGCTTTTGGAATCGGTTATGGAGCACCCTGTCCATGGGCGGGACCTTTTCCAAGGCATTACAGCCCTCAGGAGAAGCTTGACTTCATGATTGCAACGCTGCCTTTGCTTGCAAAGTGGATAGAAGAAATAGAGGTGTATGAGATTCAGTATTCAACAACCTTGTCAATGGGTAAGTTCTACACCATCTCATGGTCTTTCTTTTCCTCTTTCCCAATCTGTCTCATTTCACAGTGTCAAGTTTCAAACCCTCCATCTGCTGTCCCAAGTGTTGAATCCATCCCTCCATCCCTCAGTCTTCCACCCCATCTTAGTTTTTCTGCCCTCTTCCCTTCCAAACAGTCATTCCCTCCACAAGAGCTAACAGAAACACCCCCTCCTCCAAAGAAACAAGAGGTTTCACCTCCTCCACCACCACAAAAAAATGTAAAATCAGTTGAGTTTCAACCCATTCCTCCTTTTGCATTCCCAAATCCATGTTGGGAGGATGAAAATCAGAATGCCAGTCAAGGAAAACAACAACAAAAAGAGAGGCCAAACAAAGATGAAGAAATTCAAAGTCTGAAGAGTTGGGCTCTTAGATTTGGGATGACAAAGATCCCCTTGATGGTTAAGCCTACAGAAGAGGCTAGGGTTGGAGAACAAATGGTGGTCAGGACTGATTTTGTTGCAGCAGAAGAAGAAGATCTTGCAGCCCCAACTTGTCCTCTAGAGCAGCAGATTGAAGAGTTTGACTTGACAAACTTCATGCTGGAGGAAGAGTTCAATCAAGAGCAAGATTGCCTTCAAACATTGGAGGAAGGAGAAGCTGCTCCAAATCCAAAAGAAGAGGAGCACATCCCAGTTGTGGAGGAGAAAAGTGCAGATCCAAGGGCTTTGAGCACAAAGCAGGCTACAGGAGAACCTTCAGTTCTTCTTTCTACTTCATCTCTCTCAAGTTCTAGTACTGAAGAGGAGTTTGATCTCTCAAACTCAATATTGGAGAGTGAAGGAAACCATGGTGGTCAAGTCGCAGATCAAGAGGACACCATGGAGGAAGTTGAACACGAGCAGCAGGACAGCAATGAGGCAGTTTACCTGTCAGATTTGGAGGACTGTTTTGATGGAGAAGAGCCGGTTGAGCTTTCACCTTTCTCTCTTTCATCACCCACATCCCAAACACCAGAGCCTGCTGCCATGAAGGAGAGCTTTCATTTGCAGCAGCCTGCATCTTATAGCAGCTCTTTGGAATCAAAATTGGAAGATTTTAATCTACCCTGTTCTTCATTGGAGGAAGAGAAAGGACAGAAGGTTTCCACCATTTCTTCCACATCATCCATTCAGGAGGGTCTACAAGAAGACTCCATTCTTGGAGTTGAAAATCAGAGCTATGGGCATATCAAAAGGACCATACCTTGCCCAATCAGGTATTTGGCTTCATTGGAGCCAAAGGAGAAGCCACAACCGGTCATGCTCACTTCTGGGCATGAGGATGAGCTACAAAGTACCAAGGATCAGCTGCCATACCTCTTCAATCCAAATGCAGAGCAACTAAAAGAGGTATTGGATTTTTCAGTTGATACCTTGATGATTTGGATAGAAGACCAGCTTCTTGTTGATTTTCCATCCATCCAAACAGCCATGATCAGTGCCAAATCAATTGCATGGCTGCCAATTTTGAAGAAAGGAAGCTATTTCTACACAACCAGTTGCAGGGTTTGTTTAGCTTGCCTTTGCTTCCAGTTAGAGTAGAGTAGCTAGGTTTGCTTTCAGTAGAAGAAGTGCTTGTGCACACTCTGCATGTTCCATTTGGGGCATGTATGATTTTAAGTTTTATACATAGTTTTTGGTGTTGCTAGTTTTGCTCTTCCACAGTTCTTTTCAGTGGTTTTTGGTGAGAAAAACTCCATGTCCAGTGGGGTCCAAGTGGCTCAAAGGGGAGGTTTTCAAAGTTCAGATCAGTTTTTAGGCTTGCTTATGACTCCATGCCCAATGGATTGCTTCAGGCAACTGGTCTTTTCATCTAGCAGGCAGATGACCCCGCTGAGTCGCCAAAACTGTTATCCAAAATTCACCCCCCCAGGGTAATTTTGATAACATGCATTAGAATATTCAAGTCCCAGGCAAGTAGGTTGATCCAGGAAAAATCATGAAAATTGGCTAAGTCCTGCTCAAGGTAGCCTTTGGGACAATTGGAACGAATGTACGCGAAAGGCGCGGATCGGCCGAAAAGCCTCCAGGTGGCCCAAACGGTTTGGGACAATGTGGGATAGAAAGATGCGGATCGGTTGAAAAGCCTCCAGGAAAAGGCCTGCTAAGCATTTGGGACAATCGGGCCAGAAGTACGCGGCGGGGCGCGAGAAGCCGATCCGGCCGAAAGAGGAAGAAAAACGTCTAACTGCTAAGTCGGGACAAATGGGACAAAAAGACCCAAACCGGCCGGATTGGCCGAAATGAGCACAAACAGTCCGAAACAAAGTGGGACAAATGGGACAAAAAGACGCGAACCGGCCGGATTGGCCGAAATGAGCACAAGGAGCACTGGGACATCCGGGAAAAAGGGACGCATAGGACGCGGATCGCCGAAGGAGTCGAAAGCCAATCAAGCAGCGCCACGTGTCATCGGCCGAATGGGGGACAAGGAAGCCCATTTCGGGCGGATCGGAGGTTTATGTCCCAAACGGTTTGGGACATCCGGGACAAAAAGATGCGAAAGGGCGCGAAGAGAGCCGGCAGACCCGTCGACCAATCAACGCACGCCACGTGTCCTCACAAGGGAAAAGGTCAAAAAGTCAAAGGGAGAGTTTTCGAGCACTGACCCGAACCAATGAAATGGCACCACATGTCCCAGCTAGGGCCCACAAGGAAATTTCAAGAGATAGCCCGCCGAGAGGTGGAGGAGAGAGAGTTGCTCAGCGACCAATCAGAGTCTGCCACGTGTCGTCCAGGTGGCGAAGCGCGGGAAAATATTTCAAAATCTGTTTTGGTCTGTTCCGTGCCCTAAATCTTCAGACCTCCATAACTTTTGATCCAGAGCTCGGATTTGCACGTTCTTTATATCAACGGAAAGATTGTGAGATCTCTGCATTATTCTGGGATCAATCTCGAGTTTTGGTGTAGTATGGAGAGAGAAAATCGAGAAATGGATCTGACGCGTGATAATGGCCAGAAGCGACGTTTCAACAACCTGTTTTAATGCTAATGGGTCACATTCTTCTTCAGCACGGCCAGAAATGACATTTCAGTGGCCCAAATTAATGCTAATGGGTCGCATTCTCCTCCAAATCGGTCAAAGATGGCAGGGTATGGGTTGGTAATGTATCCCATGCCATTTTAATGCATCTGTAGTCAATGAGGAATGGGCTTGCACGTTTTCCCACATGTTTCTGTCCCCTGGGCTCGACCCATGCAATGTAAAAAGCCAGATCTGGCTCAAAAATAAGAAGTGGTTCATTATTTTCTACTCTGCCCTCCCTTCTTTTCTTCTCTAGGGTTGAAAATGGAGTTCGAACCTCCTCCCTTGCTCTGTAATGGCGTTTTTGCCTCTTATTAATGGAATGATGTTCTGTGCAAACTTATGGAGCAACAAAACGTGTTTTGTGATGCATCTGTCCATCCTTGCTCGTTTTTGCTTGTTCTCTTCTTGCCTCTCTTCATTGCAGGTATATGTGCATGTTTGAATGTTCATTGCAGGTTTGGAGCTGTGTTCATGGAGTTTTGGGACATTTTCTGTGTGAAGTCTATCCTTGGGCCTGTGATGCATCTGTCCATCCTTCCCATTGCTCACCTCTCTTTGTCCCATGGCAGTTTTGATAGATGTTCAACATTCTCCTTCTCTGGTGTATCATCGTTTTAGTGTAGGCTTTTGCTGTTTTTCCTTTCTCTCTCTCTCTCTGTCTCCTTGGCATGGTTAGATTAGGATTATATTAGCTTGCCTGCACTGGAATAGCTTGTGGCAGGTAGTTTAGGAGCAGGAACCAGCCTTCTCTGGAGATTCCTCTCTCAATTTCACAAGTCCCATGCTTGGAGAGAGGTTTCCATGTTGTGTAATCACACTGGATGCTAGTGATCAACCTAGAAACTTGATCTGCATCCAGGGGTGCTGTGATTTTGCATCAACAGTACCCGAATCTATTATGTAATTGTTCAATATATATTCCCCAACCAGAAGGGAGACATAAAAAGGATCAAACTTGTCTATCTTTTATTCAGTCACAGATATCATGTTCTGTGAGGGAGGCACAAGTGGGTTTAATAGTAATATTTTATAAATTGGTGTTAAAACATTAGGTGTCAAACTACCATTTTTGATATATTGGACCAACCTCTAAAATTGATCATGGTGAGTCTGCAAATATTCTAGTAGTCTGAGTAATTTGCACTTTGGCTTTATTCGCATATTCTATGAAATCAAAAGGATCAGATGTAGGCGAGGGTGATGAAGGGAATAATTTTGGAGTCAGGAAAGTTTTGGTAGTAGGTTTAGATTTTTGGGTAATGGAGGTTATTTTGAAAGGAATGCTAGGAAATTTTGAAGTACCAAATTTTACAGGAGAATATTTAGATTTAGGAAAGGCATTAGAAGACTTACTTGGAATTACAGGATCTTTCTTACTTGCTACAGGATTAGGTTTCAATAATGTGGACTCCATGCAGGATGGGAGTGGAGATCCTTGAATGACTATTTTGTTTTGAGGAGTATCCACGGGAGGATCTTCAACCTTATTTTTCATGGTAGGAGAAACAAAAGAGGATGATCCATTTTGAGACTAGGAGCGAGTAAACATCACACATAGGAAACTTGATGCCTCTTCATCATCATCATATTAACTCCCTAAATGATATTCAATGAATCCATTTTGAGTGTCACCACCTAATTCTTCTGTCTCTAGGAAATTTCCACCTTCACTTTCTTGTTTGATTCCTTCCTTATCCTTTGGGATTCTACCACCAGTATTTATAGACAGAGCCTCCAAGAAAAGTCTTTGAGGTGTGTCAGAAATCTAATTCATGTTATTTAGTTGAGGTGGCATTCCTTCAGAAAATTCCCTCCTTAAGTGAAGACATTTCATTTGCCATTTTTTACAACAAAGGATTGGTTCTTTCATCTCCAAGAAGTTGAACTTTACCCTTTGACGGATTATTGATCTTTCCAGATACGATGAGATTTTCATCAAGTTCAATGGCCAATATTTGTGCTTCTGAAATATCCCTCGATTGAACTCTTCATAGGAAAAATCATAACTTGGGTGATTGAGCACTAATAATGAATCATTTTTATGTTATTCTCTGATGGTAAATATTCTTCCAGTATCCTACGAAGCAACCAGTTAAAATGAGCTACAAAGTCTCTCATAGTTTCAATTTATCCTTTCTTCATTTGAGCTAGGTACACAAAGAGGTCTTGAGAGTATTTAGTTGATTTAAATCTTTCCTTGAAGGTAGTTTTGATTTCATTCTAACAAATGATGGATCGGGTAGGCAGGAGGTAGAACCATTATGCTTCTCTTTCTTGGAGAGATTCCATGAACAATCTTATGGAAACATATTCATTTTCAACTTCAAGAATCCCGCATGATGTTGTGAAAGCAGCGATGTGTTCTTCAAGATTTAGTGTGTTGTTTCCTTTGAACTTTGGATTTTTTTTGGGTGGGAATCCATTGGTATATCATGAAGAGGTGGTGCAAGATCAAGCAAGCCTGTATTTCTTCCCCAAGGAACAAAGGGTTGGGGTCTTTTTGCTTCATCTTCCATTTTCGTTTCTACTTTTTATTCTTCAAATTATTCTTCAGTTTCTTGTTCTCTTTCACTTGGGAATTCAATGTTTAATGGAGGTTGGAAAATAGGATAATTTGAAGGGGGGTTATCAAAAGGATTTTAGATAGGATTACTAGGTGAAATAATTAGAGACCCAGATGGGGATGAGGCTTGAGAGGAGAAAAATGGGTTGTCTCTGATTCATTGTTGTTGGTTTTGCAAAGCCTCAAAATGGGAATCAACAAATCCTCTCGATCTATCTAATCTCATGTATTTACTTTTAGCCAATTTTTTGAAATTATTGCAGTGGGAATACGAAATGATACTGTGGAATATGAAAAGTCATGTGCAAGAATTTATAGTGTATATTTTAGTAATGGATTTTCATGAATTTTCTTTGTTTGTTTTTTCAATAATTCATTATTTTGTATTTTGGGACCTTATGGTCATGTTTTGGGTGCAGATGTTGTTAAATCTACCCCACGAGTGGTGCACAAAAAACTGTTAGCGAGAAAAAAATTTGGGAGGACAAAATTATGGGTTTCTTACCAACGATTCTATGAATCTAAGTCCCTCTACTTAACTGATGTAGCTACCATAAATGCATGTGCACAGTGAAAAGGTGGATTTTCCTGTGGTGGCCTTGCGGTCAGGGATCCAAATAGGGGCACTCCACTGACCCTGCAGTAAGGTTATAAATTTCTTGATAGAGAAGACTTTTCAATCTGTAGGGTGGGTAAGGGAGAGTGAGAAAATAGGTAGGATGGGACTGATGTCGTGGGTAGAAAATCAGAATTCATTCACACCCATTAAGTTAAAAATTTCACACACATGCATTCAATTTAAGAAGAAACAACCCTGAAAATGGAAACAAGATGAGTTAAGAACTTGATGAACACAAAGTATCATGAAATATCCTCATAAAAGAAATACTGAAACTCCTTCTTCATGTATTGATTGCTTAGATCAAAAATTGTACATAACATGGAGAAATGGAAGAAATTTGAGAATGGGGGAAAATGAGAAGACAAATTGCTATCTCCTTTGTTCTCTTAAGGTGAAATATACTCTTGAGCTTACAAGATCAATCAACAACCCTTTACAATGGGAATGGTGTCACAATTTATAGAATGAGAGGTGACTTATCGTATTCCTTGTGACCTTTCGAATATCTTAATATGACTTAAGACTGTTCATATTCCACTTTAAATATTTAAGTCCCTTTTTAATAGCAAGGTGACTTAATTTACATTATATTTCTAAATTCATTTAAGTCATATTAAAAATGCAACCCTCAACACAAAATTATAACATTGAAGATAGAGAGAGATAGAAGAGGAAGAAGAAAAAGAAGAAGAATTATGTTGAAGGATGAGTTGCTACAGTGGACTTGGCTCCATTCTCTAGCTATTCTCCTCTTCGTAATCCTGAGAAGGCTTATGACCTATCCAAAAAATCAACTTCCTATTTTTAGTAAGTATGAGAAATCAGGTCCTTGATCTTCAATTGGATATAAGTTCTCAGTTTTTCTCTTTCTCCCTACGTTCCTTGTTCCTTCTAGATCAACTTTCTATTTTTAGCAGGTGCTTGAGGGCACACTTACTATTTTTAGTAAGTGCCAAAAATATATGTTCTGGTGGATTCTCAGCTGTAGTGCACCTCCAATGTCTTCGTCTTCTTCGCAGGTTCTACTATCGATGATTTTCCCAAAATAGCAGTTCCTATATAGTAGACCTACTATTTTTAGAAAGTTTGCCTCTGGGAGTCAGATTGAAATGGATAAAAAAATTGATATATTGGAAGAATTGCATATTGATCACTTTGTTTTGCAGTAATTTATTGATTAATTCCTTCAAATTTATGACCTTTTCTAATGGCATGGTTTCCTTAAATAATTATAAGTTTTCTTTTTTTGTTCCATTAAATAATATTGTTATTTCAAGATTCATGAATTGAGATATAATTTTCATTCATTTTGCACTTTTCCTCAAAGTCTCTACATGCCCAAAACTCTAACAGTCAGAAAATCACCCCTATTCCGAAATTTAAAATATCCAATGCAAGAATTTGCATTATTTTTATACTTTTTTCTATTTCTTTCAACACATACCCAAATTTTGATTTCTTTAGCCTTGTGGATTTATAAGATCCATTTCAGACTTCAAATTGACTAAATTTGATCAATTGCAACCGAATTCTCTTCATGGAAACAAATTTTTGCCAAATTTCAAATATGGAAACAACACATTTAAGGGCCCATCTCAATGATTTTTCATTTGATTATTTTTGTAGTTGTTAATTTGTGCATTTTTTATATTTTGGAAACATCACTTTATATTATAAAAAATACACATTTGTTCAAAACATCCTATTTCATTTAACTTGACTTGGTCAATATTCAAAATAGCAAAAAGGTTGGTTACTTTTTGGCTATAAATATTGGCCTTGTTGCCATTGTAATGTACTTATATAAAAATGACAATGTTTTCTTATTGGAAGGACTCCTTTGTGAGTATTATTTAGGGGGTTTCTTTAGGAATATTTGAAGAGACTTTGTGTTGTCCACAATGTTGTAAACAAACTTTTGGACATTTTTGAGAATCTTGGAATTTGTGCACTATAGATACTTAGGGGATTTATGGAGAGACTTTGTCGTTAGCATAAATAATACATAATACATTACTTTTTTTTGTTGTTGTATATCGACTTGATCGGTTATACCAGCATGACACGTAATTGGTCGATGGTTCTTCCACCTTCAGCTCTCTCGACTCTCAGGCGTGAAATTTGAATGCCACCTATACCTATCAAATAATTTTTAGCCGACAGTTAAATTTAAATCTTGCCCTTTAAAAATACTAAATAGTGTTATTTTTTTATAATGTTAATAAAATACATAAAATCTTATTGGGCCGATAGGCCGATATAACTTCACACAATGATTTGTGACATCTGTCCTGCAGCTCTTTCCTATACCGTAGTTGAAAAGTGTTATGTTTGATAATTGACAATTGTCCTTTATTCATTTAATAATTAATAATTAGTAAAAAATAAAAAACAGTTCCAAAATTTAATGGTGATAAAGATAAGCCTAAATATATCCTAAACGGTTGAACTGTTTGCTGCTCCTTTGGTTTCAGGTCGGAGTCTCTTTTTTAATACTTTTTACATTTCTTATTCCATTTGTAATGTCTTTGCTATCATGGGTAGGTTAATAAATTCTTGCTTATAATATCATTTAACAGGTTTCACTTCCCTTATTCTGGTTTTTTTTAGAAACAACTTTCATAGTCAATGAATTTAGAATGTATTGTTTTTGTTAAGAGAAAATCATTTTAATAAATATATTGTTGTGCAGGCTCAGAATAAAAGTGCAGACAATGCAAATCTTCGTGTGGAGAACCAAGCACTAAAACTTGCATTGGAGAATTCTAAAAATGTGTGTCAAGCAGAGTTGGCTTTCAAAGAATATGTGCATCGTTTGTGTTTAGAGAACTCAAGCTTAAATGAGGTCTGTTTGTAATTACGTTTTTTCAAAAAGCTGATTTGTTTTTTATTTATTCATCTACTTCAAAAATATGTTATTGTGTTTTCTGTTTGTAGTTTTTCATTGTAATTTTCTTTGTTGTGAAATTTTCTTGTTTCCATGATGCTTTGGTGGATCCTATTTTTGCAAAGTCTGGGAGTATGTTGGCATGGCTATGGAGACTCACTTTGCACCAATCAATTACACATTTTTTAAGTTTCCAAGGCCTTTTTAACAAAACCCATTTTTGTGCGCATCCAACAATCATTGTTGTCAGGGGACTGCCTTTCCTTCAGGCATTTTAACAAATAGTTCACATTGCCTAGCATGAAGTTCCACATTTGCATGTACATATCTACCTGGTCACTTGCAACTAATCAACAAAAATCTTCTACCCATTAAGCTTTACCGGTTGTCTATGGCATGCTCTAGGCACCATATTTGACACGGGCTGGGTCTCAGGAGTATGTGAACAAAGGTTAAAGGAAGCAACTTCACCATAACAAAGTCAACAAAATTCCAATAGAGATGTCACAATGTCATAATAAATATTAAATTCTATCATTACAAACAAATGCAACATGATCTACATCTTCACGTGATTGTTGAAATAGAAGATTATGTATATTAAGAGCTATTGGCCTTTTTTTTGGTTTCATTCCAGCACCAAATTGAAAATTAGATATACAGTGGGAAATATATTGTCACAATCGTTCCTTGTCTAGAATTTAATCTTCCTATAAGGGATCAGATAAAGAGTATTTGGGTTGATTGTTCATGTTTCCCTCCTAGCCAAGTAGTTGTAAATTTTATGAATAAATGATTCAAGTATATTAATCTTTCATTCACGAATTTTTGAGATGAATTTTGTCTTAAAAACTCATAAATTATTTATCCTATTTTTACATATTTCTCATATATGAACTATATTTTAGAAAGTTACTACCATAAATATGGAGAAAAATGTCATCCCTGAAGAGTAAATTTAACTTAATTTCTAAGTAAATTTTAGAATTGGCGGTTTAAAACATTCATACTTCTTTTGTTATTGTTGTTGCATCTCCCAAATCTCTTCGACTGTAGAAATTAAATCATATTTCATTCATTTCATGTATCTTACTTCCCTTTGTTATGGAAAGAGATTAGTATTTGAGAGACATGAATTTTTCTATGTTGTGAGTTAAATGGTTTCTTATGGTTTGGGGCCTTCATTTATGAAACATTCCAAAACCATAAATTGATGAAAATAGGATAAATAATTTATGATTTTTTAAGACAAAATTCATCTCAAAAATTAATACTCTTATTATGGACAGGTTCATGTTTTTCAGGTTGGTTTTTGGAGGAAAATAGTTACTAGAAGCTCTTTTTTAGAATAATTAAATGGAAGACTCTTTTGAATTAATTGAGAGACAAAATTATAAGATGTTTTTCATTCATATTAATGTGCAGAAATACCATTTTTTAAAAGCTTGACAGTATGGCGTGGATACATGTCTTCTTCCATGCCAGTAGGATAGAAGTCCTGGATGTTTCCCTCGTACAACATCTTTGAATGGAGCAACCGAACCATTTGTAGTTACAGAAATTTTCAAATTAAAATTGTGATGGAAAATTGATGAATGGAATAAATGAGCGATTATCTAGGCTGATTTTTATGCATGTTTGAATCTTTAATCGATGGACACAGCATACTGTTATACATTTATTATTTTGTTGTTATTAATCTAAATTTCCGCCTTAAATTTTTATTTCCATTTCCTTTGCATCTCTACAAATTAGTTTAATTTTTATAATCTTATAATCAAGGTCTACGTTCTTCAACAAAACATTTTTTTAGATTATTATATTTTTAATTTTGTGCAGTTCTTTTACGAATCCAATTTTGTGCACATAATATGTAATATGTAGTGAAATGTTTTATTTTTAATTGCTACAGGTCACAGTTTGAAGTTGTCGCTGCAGTCATCTCCTATCTATAAACATAGCAGCCTTGGTTTTAATCAAATTTGTAGAGGTAGATAATAATTATAGAACTTATTATTTTCACATCGATGGGCTAAAATGTTTTAGAATAATATGGAATTTCATTTTTAGACAAAAAAATATTGGAGCAATTTAATTATTTTTAACCTTTATAATTTTTAGAGAGAAATTGTATAATATGGAGCTCCTCCACTGCCTACAATAACTATTTCTCCCCTTCCTAAATTCAGTTTTCCACCTCTACCCAGTTTTCCTTTCAACTTTCCTCCCATCCCCTTCTTCAACCTGCCTCCACCATCCAAATAGATTTGCAACAATAAATTAGAAAGAAAGTGAATCACATAGATTTTAATGTGTTTTTGCTTATAACATCATTTATTAAATTGGAAAGACGTTATGATCATAAATGTTTTAGTCATGGTAGTGACAACCAAACATATGTGATAAATTGACCATAATAAATTCATAGAAAAATCATTTTAAAAAGGATTTATAATTGAAGTAAATTGTTGAGAAATATAACATGTTACTTTGTGTATTAAAGATATTTTTTTTGTTTATTTAATATAAGAAACAAATTATTTAATAATTCTTAAGATGGCATAAATCATTTTATATATTTGAATAATACATGCAAATTCATAATTATATGTGTCATAATTATGATAGTGAGAATGAGAAAAATGTGACAAATGGACTATATATATATATATATATATATATATATATATATATATATATATATATACATAATTTGCATTGGGGAAAATTTGCGGACATTTGTCCAACTCGAAATCTAGCATTGCAAGTGACTTTTTTGATATCGGGAGCTAGGATTTACAAATGGGATATTTCCTATTATGCTCTCCTAGCATGTCCAAAATTGGACGTTATCCCGTGTTATTGAAGAAGGTTTTTAAAGCAATGTACCGAGGGATTCCCCAATATATGTTGAGAATATGATTTTTGCGATGATACGGTTTTTCTATAAGAAATTTCAAACGTAAATGTTTGACATTTCTAAAAAAAATTGTGAAATCGTATTTTGTGTACGTTTGGCATAATTTTTTTCTATACATCTCACGAAATATGGTTGGATTGTATTGTTTATAACTTTCATGAGTAGATGAGATTTAATTTAATTTACATTTCTATATTTTATTTTTTCAAGCTATGATTAATGTGGAAATGTGCATTTGAACACAGCTTATGATTAATGTGGAAATGTGCATTTGATAATTTTTTTACAGGTGGCATGAGTTTCTTTTGTTGAAGAACATGGATATTGTTTATTTTTTAATACACAATTGAGATTTCATCATTTGATTCTTTTGTGTTTTAAATTGTATTATTTATGAGATGAACATTGTTCAATTTTTACAACTTGCCAATTGTTCAATTTTTAATAATAATGATTTAAACAATGATGTCGATGAAGACTTGTTCTTTTAACACGAAATTGATTGTTGTTTACTTTTTTTTGTAGATGTGATGATTTTCTGTTTGGTTTTATTTATGTAATGTCAATTAACTTGATATGAAGATCTAATGTTATGGGTTCGTATAAAACATGTTTAGAAGATGTAATTTGAGATGAAAGTTTATGATTTGTTGTTGTGATGGATTTAATTGTATTTCTATGTATTCATATTATTCTTGTAGAATAAATTGTTTTCCATATTATTGTACATTTTTTTATAATACTCTTTGCTTTGGATTATATTGTGTTGGATTTTGTGTGGTCATTAATACCTTCATTCAATTTTGTCTATAGATTAGTAGGGCAGAATGGATCAAACTATTTGGAAGCATCTTCCCATGGAGATTTTTTATTACATTATTTCTAAGTTGCCACTTCAGAATCTTGTTAGATTTCATTTATTGTGCACAAGAATGAATGCAATGTTAAGCAACTCAATTTTTTGGCTACCTGTGGAACCATCATCAATCGTTGCGTAGGATTTTTGTTATATCGACCCTTGACATTGGAAAATGTGTTGAACCCTTTGTATTTCACACGTGAAGGTGAAGCTATATATTTACGTGTTAGTTTGAGTGGAATGAATGACATTAGATTTGAATGTGCTATTGGATCGATGCTTTGTGTATCTTCAGCAACTGTGAATCAAAGCATATGTTCATATGCAATTATAAATCCTTTTACTGGGATATTTGTGAAAATGGGTGACATTCATATCGGTGAGAGGAATGGATGGTTTAGGATATGTCAGGGTTTGACAGGGTACAGGTATGATTGGATTGTCATCCGATATGATCCACATGCTACAGGTGTGAGTGAGATTCAAACTTTTGATAGATCTTTCTATATGTGTAGTAACCTTCATCACGTTTGGAGTCCGATTGTAATTCTGGCATGTCTTCAAGCTCCAAAACATGTTGTTGTTGTCGATGGAAAAATGTATTGGCTGAGTTTGGATCTTGAACAAAGTGGTGATGTTTTATATGGCGGTGAGGTTCTGACTTATTTGATTGTATGTCTCGATGTTGTTCATGAGACATGGAAGATTGGCCATTCTCCAGCTCCAAATTATACTGATTCCATGTGCCTTGTTGTTTATGAGGATCAATTTTCATGTGTTTTCAATTATGCGAGCCGCATGCAGTTGTGGAAATTGAATAACGATATGAGTCGTTATGATCCAGATCTTGGAGAGGCCAGTGTTTTTTGGTCTGATATGGATTAGGAGTACATGGAGATAGAAAATGGCATGTTGTGCCATCGATTTCCTGGGTACAAGTGTGTTTCGTGGTGCGATGGGTTCATGTTGCTATGTAAATATGCACCTGTGCCCATACTTTATTGTGAGTTGAGCACCTTAGTCTGCTATTATGGCCCTGTAGGTTTATACATGGATATACTTTCTGGATGCGGATTTTATGATGCTTTTTTAGTCATTCGAATGAAGACTTTAATGGTTTGGCCATTTCAGGGTTGCTTGAAAGCGGTGATAATCCTGAGGAGATACCGAGATTTTTGGGAAACATGATAGAATGAGTCTTTTTTTACAGATGTAAATAGTTATTTTTGAGGCAGTGACATTTTGGTTAATTTGAAGTAGTTTGTGTTTTATGTTATGGTGCATGTTGTCATTTATTGATATATGTTTATATATAAACTTTTTTGAGTCTTGTTTGTGCATTTGCATGAAGACTCTTCTTGGAGATTTTTTGAAGTTGGTTTGTAAATGTGTTTAAATTTTGCAAGTGCACTATAGCTATTAATGTTCTGCATGATGGATTTTATGTAGTTATGGAATTTTAGTGTATGTTTGACGAAAATATTGATGTGGGTGTGTTTGATTTTGTAGGTTTTTTGTATTCATGTTTATGGATGTTCAATTCACCTCGATTCCCTTCAAAAATAGCCTTTAAGCACATTTTTCCATGACTTCCTTTTGTCGTGTTGGTTCGTCTTCACCTTGTGTGTAAAGAATGGAATGAGATGCTCTCTCCATCAAGTGCATTATTTAAAAAAATGTCATCTTATTCGTGGAACATTTGGTTTCTTCTTGGTTGAAAAGTGGCACTCCTTCTTGGACCGTATAAATGTTTTATTTTTGAATGATCGAGGTAGAGTAACTCACTTGTGTTCCCAGATCATCAGAATCCCATACAAAAAAGAAATAATATATTCAATGGGCCCATTCCTACTTTTGGAAGCTGAGAAATTTGGTATGAATTTATTGGATGAATTCATCCTTAATCCTTTTACGTCTAAGGAAAAAAAACTGGGAACGATAGAACATGGGATACGTGGTTGGTTTGTGTTGTGTGGAGATGCTTTGGCTCGAAACTACAAATGGGTTGCACTTAAAAATTGTGATGAGGTATCTGGTGGTGCGTGTTACATGAAAAGTAGTTTCAATAACAGTTGGTGTGTAACAAAAGCCCCTGTAGGTGTTCCTATGCCTCACAATGTAGTTTGTAATGGAGGGAAAATATATTGGTTGCATGCGGAATTTGATGATCATGATACCTTCATTTATAATTTGTTTGCATTTGATGTGTTTTGTAATAAATGGTGTGTTTCTGTGCCTCCGTTTGTTGGTGTACGTGGTATGTGTTTGGTGTTACATGAGAATCATGTAAAATGTATTCTTGACGACTTATCATTGAGTGTCTGGTTGTTGAAAGAAACATATGATTCTGTTGTGTGTCAGTGGGAGATATTGTGGGAGCATATATTAGATGCAACAGTTGACATCAACAAATTTTGCAATGGGTACACACCGGAAGTGAGCATGGGACATATTGTTATGTTGTATAAAAAAGCACGGGCCTTCTATTTTGTATTACGATATGAACAAGGGAGAGTGTGTACAATGTACTTCGTCAGGTTTTGATTCGTGTGTAGTATATTTTCCTACGTTTGATGATATCTCTGAAGAAATTATTGGTGGAAATTTCATGGCACTGATGCCTGGTCCTGACAGTGTTGACCTGATTTCAGACATTGGTGTTCCCTGAATGCTGGTGTTTATGGAGACTTTTGTGAGGCATGTTTGTTTATTAATGTTTATGAGTTATTAATTTTATAGTATTTTTTTATTCTTATGTTGGTATTAAATTATCTTGCACAAATGATAAAATATTGGATTCCAATTTGGATGTTTTATTTTTCTTGAACTGTGTGCATGGAATTTAAACACTTGTCTACATAATTTTGTAATAGTGATTTTTTGTGTTGTTTTGACTTGAAACGTGATTCATCTTGCTATATGAAGAAAAGTATATTCTTTTTTGAGATGTTACATTTTTGATTTTAATGTATTTGAGTGGTGTTGTGTATCACTTTTGTACGAGATGTTCTGAACTTGCTTGTTTGATAACAGGAGAACTATTTGAAATGGAATCAGGAACTCATGCCACATTTCCTATCGATGTCATGAAGAAAATATTTTTGAATTTATCTTTCAGAGAATTGATGCGTATGAGGATTGTTTGCAAGTTGTGGAACTTTATATTAGATTCATCCAACCTATATTATATTGTGGAAGATCTGACTATCTGGTGCTTTGGATATTTGGTGCACGAATGGAGGGATGTTACGGGGTTCTATGGCCCTTTGTACTTGGATGATGATGGAATTTTTTTGCACTGGTACATAAGTGGGGCCCCTTTTGAAAAGAGATCAAGGATACATATGATGATTGGATCTCTTGTTTTGTTATCCTTTCCAATTTATGAGTTTCGAGCTTAACAATATATTTTTATAACCTCATTCAAGGTTGGAGTTATGCGAAACAGGAGTATTGACGTAGGAATTGATGGATGTGTTTCATTGTTTGAATATATTGATGATGATGAGTATGTATTTGTTGCATTACGATGTTTTCCATCTTTAGATTTCGTGTACGAGATCTATTGTAACAGGTCTCATTGTTGGATTTTGTTGATAGTGCCAACACATATCGTCATTCCTAAAGTGACTCCTCCTATTGGTGCATCATGTTGTGGTGGGAGGATGTATTGGGTGAAGGAAAAGATGAATTGTTTCTCTAAAATCGACTACACCATTTTCTTATTGGATGTTGTACGTCGGAAGTTAAACTTTTGTTGTATTCCTTTTAGTGACGTTGTGTCATTGTGTCTGGCTGTCCATGAGAATAATTTGTTCTGCATCATGAGTATGGGTGAAGTTTGTGTGTGGTTTCTTCGAGATGCAGAAGTAATTTCAGGTGAAGAACAAGAGATGGGTTTCGAACGTGACGATGAGAATGTGTTTGAAGATGGATTTAGATTTGTGTGGAAGTATTTTATGGAGTTTTCTCTAGATATAAATGAAAAATGTCCCGAGTACGTGGTTGTTTGGTCAGTTGGATCCATTGTCCTTATGTGTAAATATGTACAAAGCCCATACATGTTTTATGATTTGGATAGAAAAACTTGCATTCTAGATTTTAGGAAATTGTGAACATCAGAATGTTATGGATGTTATTTCCTGACAAGAGAGGATTGTAGAGATGTAGTTCTTGGTGTGAGTTTCATGCCATTGATTCCTGGTTGTGAAAATATTTCTCGCCTATGTAATTTGAGTATTAACTGATATTTTTTTCTTCCCTTGGTTGAAAAACATTACATGTATCTCATGTTTGTGTGGAATATTTTACATAATTAAATGTGTTGTCTTGTAATTTCTGATGTTTTGATGTACGTGTATTATTGGTTTAATTGTTGAAGATTTTAGCATCCATGTTTTGCATAGTGCATTGTTCAATTAATAATAATTATGTTTTCAAAATTTTGTACGTTAAATTTTTAATTTTATTGTAGATGATGGAGGAAAGAAAAATATGTGTGTATGAGAAAGAAAAATAATGTGATGATAGAATCATCGAGTGATGTTAATCGATGCCGATTTCGTGGTAACATTTCTACGATAAAAGACTTATGGATGCAATACTTCCTACCAGTTATGAATGGTCGAGTGAGAGTAACGTTGTGCGAAAGAATCTTCCGATGTATGACATAATGAGGAGATCGAATGTTGTGATTAATCCCGTAGGGGATTCGCGTTGCGAAAGGAATTCATTGTTGTGTAACACACAAACTGTTACCAATCCTGTAATGTTGTATTATTTATTATTTAATGTTTTTGTTACTTGTTTAATGAAAAAAATATGTCTTGCATGTGTGCTGATGATAGTTTGTTGCAATTTTTTATGTTTTGATGTCATTGAGTGAGAATGCCACCATGCACACACGCGAGGAAATAGATTCACCTAGAAATTCTCGACGGGACGCTGAGCGTCGTCATTTTTGAAGGTCACAAATTCGACAACAACAGAGAATGAAAGGGATGGGAGGTCAGGGTTATATGTATTTGTCAGGCCAACAAGTTAATGTAGATGTTTTTCCATCTTCAAGGATCAGGAGAGAAATAGATGTGACAGAGGAGGTGTGTTTAGATAATGTGAATGCTAACTCCTCTTTAGAGAGGATAGAAACATCAAATGAATATCTCTGAAATGATTATGTTGGAGAAGAGATGTGTGTACTGTTATCATGTGATGACACGGTTGGTTTTCATGGTGTAATGTTTAGTGTAATGTATTATTTGATGTCTTTGTTCCTGTATTTTTAAGAACTAAATATTTCATATATGTGTAAAGAATGTTGTTTAATGTGTCATTTTTTTGTAGGTAATGAAGGAACGTTCCCTTGTTTGTAGCTGTAAGAAACGAAAGTCTCCTGGAAAATGTCAGAGGGACAATAATCAATGTCATTTCCTTAAGTCACGGGTTTGAGAGCAAGATAAAATGAAGGAGATATGTGGTCAGCTTTGTACACATTTTTCAACTGAAGGTGTCAGTGCAGACCTTCTACACTCTTCAGATATTGGAACGGAGTTACACATCATAACCAGGTTAGGTGCACAATCTTGTGAAAAAATTTCCCCATCGTACGATAGATTAAGATTCATGCCAGATGTCAATGTCCGACTTGAAGATTGAGATGGTCAAATAGGAAGTATTAAAGACAAAGATAGAGATTACTCTTTGAATGCGAGAATTGTGCCTGCTATAGTTGAGACAAATGCACACACCCCATAAATGTGGGGTTGAGTGGAAGTTGTAGCTATGGGAGAGGGTCATTACAGGATATTTCTGTTGGAATATCTGATAATCCTCATCTGATGTTAAATGAAATGTCATAGCAGCAATGCAACAACTCAGTCATGAAACGATGTGTAGGTGAAATTTTATTTGTGATATATTTTTAAAAAATTATGCATTAAAATAATTTGAGACGTCAGAGATGGTGTCTTTCTATTCTCTAGTTGATAGATTCCCTGTCAAAGTTTTAAAATTATGAGTTTTTGCAGTTGGTTCGATTCTTATTAACCAATATCTCTTTACATGTTATGTATATCTGAATTTTTTGAAATTTTATAAAATATATCACAAGGTGAAATTGTTATTCATAGATATAGGAATGAGCAGGAGTAGATATGGTAGAGGGTCATTGCAAGATATTTCTGTTGGAATATCTAATATTATTGATCGGATGTTGAATGAAATATCACGGCAGCAACACAAAAATTTGATTGTGAACCGAACTACAGGTGAAATTTTCTTTATGAGATATTTTTTAGATGTATGCATCAAAATAAGTTGTGATGTCAGAGATGGTACATTTTTATTCTCCAGTTTATAGATTCCCTGTAATAGTTTTGAATTTATGATCTATTGGAGTTGGTCAGATTTTTGTTAACCAAAATGTCTTTGAATGTTATGTGTATGTGAATTTTCAAAATTTTCTAAAAATGTCTCATGAATTTCTATTCTTATACATAAACGTAGCAACGAGTAGAAGTAGCTATGGGAGAGGTTCATTGCAGGATATTTCTATTGGAATATCTGATATTCATCATCCGATGTTGGATGAAATGTTGCAGCGGTAAAAAAAATAACTCAGTCGTGAATTGAAGTGCAAGTGAAATTTTCTTTGTGATATATTTTCAAAAATTTATGCATTAAAATAAGATGCAACGTCAGAGATGGTGCATTTTTTGTTTATTAGGTCTTTATGACTTGGTATATTTGTGTGTAGGTTGTCAAGGAGATATATTATCCAGAAGTCTTATGTGAAATGGAATGGACAGAAGATGTCTGAGAGCATCCGGTTCATGTGAATTGTGTGTTGGGATCCAAAGTGATGTACATGAGCATTTGGAGAATAACATGAATGCCTGCGATAAGAATTTACTTGAGAAAATGAATTATACAGATTCTATTTTGCAAATGTGGATGGTGAGGGTGGGAGGTCTGTGAACAGGGAGAATATGGAGTTTCATGCAACACATTCTAGTAGGGAACAACAACATCCACTATATCAGGGATGGTGAGCATGATATTGACTCAAAACAAGACATTTGAAATTGAAACATACCTACGATAAGTGGTGTGAATAATTTCCTGAATTAGAGTTACACACAATTTTACTCATCAGATTATGGTGTACGGTTGAATAGGATGCTTGAGTCTCGTCGTGAATTTTTGAAAAGGATTGTTGCGCTAGAAGTTATTCAGATGTGTGGTATATGTAAAGAGTCATATCCTGGTATAGTTTTGACACTTTCATTGGAAGGAACTATTTGTAAGAGATGCAAGTGTGAACGAGGTGGTCTGTCGACATTAAAATTTTCCTCCATAATTTCTATTTTATTATGTATGTATTAGGAATAGGATGTTGTTAAGTATGATTAGTAGTGGCGTCTAATAGAAGATAATGGTGTCATCAGTACGGTGCCACCAATAAAGTAGAGTATGGTAACAGTCAAAGTACAATAGGAATGTTGTGGTAAAAATTAAATATTTGTCATAAGTGGTCCGGTAATGTTAAAATGTCAAAGCTGGGGTAAGTAGAGAAGTAGGGTCTACATGATTAAGAATTAGAAATATTATATTTGTAATAAGGACAAGGAGTGATGTCATAAATATTTTGTGTATTTTATTTGTGGAAAATTCTAAAAAGGTGGAACCCATGTGAGATGATAAAGTTACTCTTATCTTAGAAGATAAGCCTACATGTAAAGGCAAGAGTTTAGGCATGGAATATGATTGGCCGGAAGAGATTTCCTATCCTATCTTAGAGATAGGGTGCATAAGCTTGAATTTCTATAAATAAAGAGGCCACACCCCTCATTTAGCATAGAGAGAAGTAGTGAGAAATATTGTATGAGTAAGTGTGTAAAGAAAGTCATCATTTAGAAGGTATGTTAAAGAATCCATTGTGAAGTTTCTCCCATAGTTATTGTTGGAAGGCAAGTGAAGTCAGTAATACTTGAAGTACCTCATGGGTGAGATTGTAACAATTTGATGTTGATATTATAATTTACACTTATATTTTATATTTTTCATCATTCCTTCGTATCATAGTCTATAGTATTGTTGTGTTATGTTTGTTGTTGTGTTTCTAGATTACATCCACCAAACTAAAGGTTGTGCATTAGTAAATAATCATAGCACGAGGAGTTCCCCGTGGAGAATTATCATAGTGCCGGATTGGTGATGACATTTTGGTTCCGTTGCTAGGATCATTCCTCATTGGTGGATTTTCTAGAGAAATATTCCCCCTTAGTCAAAAATCATTTGGAGGGTAACCTTGTTTTTACTGTGTATAGTACTTACCATGGTAAAGTCACTTTTTACCGTGAATAGTATTTACCATAGTAACTTCACTTTTTACCATGAATAGCGTTTACCACAGTAAAGTCAGTTTTTACCGCAGTAAGTCAAGTTCTACCGTGGTCATTCCTATTTTACTGTAGAAATGTGTAAAGTCACTTTGTATTGTAGTGAGTCCAATTATTTGTGCACACAAGTCTTACTAATTGTACTTATCAATTGGTATTTCACTGTGGCTACTTTTAAAAATGGGGAAGATTCCTATTTTTTCAGCCCAATCTAATGAAGATGCTTCCACTTTCATTCAAGAATTTAAATGATCTTGCATTTGTAATGACCTCATAAGAAGGGAACAATGGACTGAATTTTTTCCTACCTTTTTAGATGATTCAGCACTTAGGTGGTTTGAAACACTAGGTGATAATGTGAAAAACTCATGGGATTTATTAACTGAAAGTTTTCTTAAAGAATTTGGTGAAAAAAAAAAATATGTAGATCTCATGATCGAGATCACAAAGCTATCCAAGGAGAGAAGAAGAAGATAAGAGATTATCATGCTCGTATTATAGAGCTAAGGAGGAAGCTCAATGCCCAAATCCGAAAGGAAGGATTATCGGATGGGTTAATGAATGGCATAGATAATCTCCTATGTAAGCACTTCATTCTTGGGATGAAGCCAGAGATTAGACAACGAGTGAATTATGATCACCTAGTGACCCTCGAAAAAGCAAAGGAGATTGTAAGAAGGCAAGAAGAAAGCATGGAAGAGGATCCCAAAGAAATTGTTGCTAAAGTAGAGCCTACACCAGCACCTTTGGTCCAGAATCCACAACCACTTTCAGTGAGCACAAATCTTTCTCCTAGTACATCTACTAAGTATGAAGATCTACTCAAGAAGATGGGTTAGTTAACTATTAATCTTCTTCAAGGAAAGGAATTTAGTTCTTAGGGAGGAGATAGAGGTCCAAAAAGAAATATAAATGAAGTTGTATGTTATGGTTGTCATAAAAAGGGTCATTATAAGTATAATTGTCCAAATAGAGCTTCTACATATGGTACAAGAGATAATGACAAAGGAAAATCACCTATGCATTCTTTTGATGCAATAGATAGGAGCATAAATAATGAAGTAGATGTGTTTGTAACAAAAAGAAAGAAAAAAAAAGATAACCAAGATGGAAATGATCCTAAGAAGATGAAAGGAGAAACTGGTAAGAAACATAGGAGAAGAAATTTGGGTGTGTAGGATTTTCTAATTTCATAGGGACAAGGACCATACTCCATCTTACAAGATCTGTCCAAAAGGCCTACAAATATTACATATGGTCAACTTCTAGCTATGTCTTCTGAGAAGAGGCGGGAGCTGCGAAGTGGACTCAATGCTCAACGAAGTAAGGAGGTTGAGGTACCTATTTTGGAGGTAGAGGCAGATCCCTACGCTCCACAAGCTGAGGTATTATGTAATGGTATTTCAATTCATGATGTCTTAGTTGATGGAGGTGCTGCAATTAATGTAATGACCGAGTCTGTAATGAATATGTTGGGTTTAAAAATTGATCGCCCCTCAACACTTATGTTAAGGTCATTAAATAAGGGAAAAACTAAACCAAAATGTGTTGTTTTAAATGTGGAAATATCTATTATGGGTGTTGTATGTGTGGTAGACTTTCAGGTGATGAAAAATGGTACTGTTGCGTACCCAATGTTGTTGGAAAGGCCATGGCTAGGGAGATTTCATGCGAGAAACTACTGGAATGAAGGCTTCATGACACTTGGACATGGTAGAGAGAGGGTGAAGATAAACGTGATCCCTCAGCATCATAAGATAGAACCTGTGGATTCAAGTGATAAAACTGATGATTGGACATCCTCTGATTACTCTAGTACCAGTGAAGTGGACACAGAACATGAAGAAAGTGAGGTTGATGTTTCGGTCATGTATATCCTTCCAGTCGCACTAACTCACGAACACATAAAATTATTTGAAGAAGAAATTGATGATCATCTCTAATAAATAAAGATTGGTGATGTTGTGATGGAGAGTGAGAAGGAATCCTACCTCTAGCTCTTTCGAAGGTACATACACCTATTCACTTTTCATTACAAGGAACTCCATCAAGTAAGTTTGGTAGAACATTCTATTGAGCTTGTAGATGCTGCTAAGCCCATAAAGCAAATGCCATATAGAATGAATCCTAAGTTTTCCAAGACTATAAAAGAAGAAATAGACAAGTTGCTTGATGCAGGATTCATATTTGCTGTGGAGAATTCAGAATGGGTTTCTCCCATTGTGATCTCAATAAAAAATAATGGGAAGCTACACATTTGTGTTGATTATAGGAAGCTCAATAAGGAAACAAAGAAGGATCATTACCCTCTTCCATTCTCAAATCAGATCTTGGATGAAGTAGCTGGCCAGGAGTGTTATAGTTTTGCTGATGGATATAGTGGATACAACCAAGTTTGTATATCAGAGAAAGATCAGTTGAAGACCACATTCACCACTCCTTCGGGAGCATTTGCTTATAGATTTATGCCTTTTGGGTTGTGTAATGCTCCGACAACGTTCCAGCGCTTGATGAATAGGGTGTTTGAACCCTACATTAGGAACTTCATCAGAGTATTTCTAGATGATTTTTGCATCTATGAAAGCAAGATGGACCACCTACACCAAATGGAGATAGCATTTCAAAGGTTAGATGAAGCACAATCCTCACTAAACCCTACAAAGTGTGTCTTTGGATGTTCTAAAGGAGTTTTGTTAGGGCATGTTGTATCTAGAGATGGTATTGGTACTAATCCAGATAAAGTTTCAAAAATCAAAGAGTTACCATTTCCTATGAATAGAAGTAAGTTGAGATCATTTTTAGGCCATGTGGGTTACTATAGAAGGTTCATCAAGAATTCCTCAAAGATTGCACAACCACTAACCCAGTTCTTGAAGAAGGATGTTACTTATGAACCAGGAAATAAGGTGCATGAAGCTTTTGAACAACTGAAGGAAGCTTTGGTGTCTTCACCTATTTTAAAGAATCCAAATTGGAGCAAGCCATTAATTGTGTATATTGATGCCTCAGATGCAACACTAGGAAGTACTCTGAGCCAAAAAGATGAAAATGGGAATGATCATCCAGTTTACTTTGGGAGCAAACAAATGAGCAGTGCTAAGGTAAATTATACTGTAAATGAAAAAGAGGCTCTAGCTATCATTTTTTCTATAAAGAAGTTTAGAAATTACTTGCTAGGGTAGAAATTTATAGTTGTAACAGATCATCAGGCTCTGAAATATATTGTAAATAACCATAACCCATCAGGGAGGATAGCAAGATGGATAATTTTGCTACAAGAATTTGAATTTGATATTATAGATAGGCCAGGAAGAAGCATGTCAATGCAGATGCACTCTTTCGAGCCTATGATGGTTTAGGATCATCTTGTGATGATGATGATTTCCCAAATGCAACATTTTTATCACTTGACACAATCCCTAGTGAATACATAGGTATTTGGAATTATCTGAATGAATTCATGTTTCTTGATGGTGCTAATGCAAAGACTAAGAGGAAGATTACTCAAGCCAGTCGTCCATATTCTATTCTGCATGGAGTATTATTTGGAATAGGACCTGATGGAGAGTACAAGAGGGCAGTTGGACGTGATCAAGGGAAGGAGATGATAGAATAATTCCATAATGGTACATGTGGAGAACACTTCTCTGGACAACTTACAGTAAGAAGGATCTTGGATACAGGTTATCACTGACCCGCTCTTTTTAGAGATTGTTATAATTATTGTAAAACATGTGATATTTGTCAAACACATTGTAACCATAAGACTTCATCAGCTCCATTATGCCTTATTCTTCTACTTGGTCCCTTTGAAAAGTGGGGAATAGATATTGTAGGTCTACTTCCAACTACACCATGTCAAAATAATTATATTGTAGTTACCATAGATTATTTAACCAAGTGGGTTGAAGCTAGGCCATTAAAAATAGCTTCCATGGATGAAGTGGCAAGGTTCATATATGAACGCATTGTCACCAGATTTGGTTGCCCATTAGAAATTATAACAGATCAAGGAAGCCACTTTATTAACGAGGTGGTAGAAGCCCTAGTCAACAAGTTTACTATTAAGCACAAGAAGGCAACAACATACAAGCCAAGCACAAATGGACAGGTGGAACGAACAAATTTTGTGTTGTCTCAAATTCTAGCAAAAGATGCAGCCTTTCAGGTACATAAGTGGGATAAAAGGATTCATGCAGCATTGTGGGCATATAGGGTAACATCAAAGTCAGCAACAGGATACTCCTCATTTCAGTTGGTTTATGGCATTGATCTAGTTCTTCCTATTGAGTTTGATATTCCCATTGTGAGAGTTATGAAAAAAGAAAGGATGGATGAAAGTGATTCAGTAAAAGAAAGGTTGGTGCATCTTCATTTGCTAGATGAAATGAGGAAAATAGTGAAGGATACAAGCTATAAGAAGAAAATGAAGTAGAAGGAATACTTTGATCAAAAGATCTGTTGGTCTCCATTTCATGTGAATGACTTGGTTCTAGTATATGATTCCAGATACAAAAAAAGAAGGCAGAGAGAATATCTCTTCCAAATGGATGGGGCCCTACAAAATAGTAGTTGTGCATGAAAATGGTACATATCAACTGGAGGAATTGGATAGCATTCCGATTACGAAATGGATCAACCACAACAAGTTAAAGATTTTCTAGGCACCATAATAGTCTACTCTGAGGATGTAGTAGAAGCTAGGAAGGGGGAAAATATCGACATTAAAAATTTTCTCTTCGTAATTTCTATTTTATTAATGTATGTATTAGGAATAAGATGTTGTTAAGTATAATAGTAATGGCATCCAATAGAAGATAATGACATCATCAGTACGGTGCCGCAATAAAGTAGAGTACGGTAACAGTCAAAGTACAATAGGAACGTTGTGGTAAAAAGTAAATATTTATCGTAAGTGGTCTGGTAATGTTAAAATGTCAAAGTTGGGATAAGTTAGAGAAGTAGGGTTTACATGATTAGGAATTATAAATATTATATTTGTAATAAGGGACAAAGAGTGATGTCATAAATATTTTGTGTATTTTATTTGTGGAAAAGTCTAAAAAAGGTGGAACCCATGTGAGATGATAAGGTTTATCTTATCTTAGAAGATAAGCCTACATGTAAAGGCAAGAGTTTAGGCATGGAATATGATTGGCCGGAAGAGATTTCCTATCCTATCTTAGAGATAGGGTGGATAAACTTGAATTCCTATAAATAAAGAGGTCACCCCCCCCATTTAGCATAGAGAGAAGTAGTGAGAAATATTGTATGAGTAAGTTTGTAAAGGAAGTCAACATTTTAGAAGGTGTGTTAAAGAATCCATTGTGAAGTTTCTCCCATAGTTATTGTTGGAAGGCAAGTGAAGTCAGTAACACTTGAAGTACCTCATGGGTGAGATTGTAACAATTTCATATTGATATTATAATTTACACTTATATTTCAGATTTGTCATCATTCCTTCGTATCATAGTCTATGGTATTCTTGTGTTATGTTTGTTGTTGTGTTTCCATATTACATCCACCAAACTAAAGGACGTGAATTAGTAAATAATCATAGCATGAGAAGTTCCTGGTGGAGAATTATCATAGTGCCGGATTGGTGATGACAGGTCATCGATATTCAAAGTGGAACAATATGGATCCCGGGGATCAGCCAGAAGTGTTGCGTGTACTGATGCAAGTGGAAGAAATGTTGATATTACAAATATAGTGGACACACTATTTGCTTTCCCCAATATGTATCTTCTATTGCTAGACTGCTTCCTCATCGAATAGAGGATGTGGATATTCTTATTGTGAAAAGACAGAATGTTGGACAGAGGGCGTATGAATGTATTGTTATTCACTCGCGTGTATTGGATGCTTTTCATTACAAAATTCATAATGACATGTATTACAAAGACGTGGAGATAGACTACGCAGCATTAGAAGATCTCCCAGAACTAGAGGGAGATGTATTAGAAAGAATTTTTCAGGTGGAATCTGAGATACAAGATGAGCACATCAGGAGAGAAGAAACAACAGATATAGTGAGTGTCAAAGAAGAACATGTACATAATCATCTGTCATCATTTGCTTTAAGGCTTCATAATCCATAAAGGGAGATGGAGGAAGTCAGATTGTTTGTTGAAACTATGGATTTGAAGTCAGTCGATGTTGTCAATTGGCCACCGATTGGGTCTTCACCAATAAATGAATACAACACGGAGGGCATGTTGTCCATGGCATTTTCGACCCTCTTTCCTATGGGAGATGCTGAATGGTTGCAGCCAAGGATTAGAACAGTATAGTTTCATGATTATGTGAAGCATTTGATAAGGTATCATGATAATAGGTTTGGAAGGCAGCCGAGATTTAGATATTGTGCATATAATAGACAAATCCAGCACCACAGTCAGGCCACAACTTTTTTTTTTGTCAAGAGAAATTTGGAGGACAATGTTCCCATGACTATTAAAGACTTACGTCATCACATTAATAATGCAACTAATGATAAGTTGGCAGAACCGGTGATGCTTTTTGGAACAAAAATTCGTGGGACTAGGTCTTACTAGTACTCATGTCATAGTGAGTTGACAGATATGATTATTCAGTTGGGTAGCCCGACTCTTTTTTTTACGCTTATTACAGTAGACTCAAATTGGTTTGATTTACATTGGTTTATGCCAGGGGAACCTCATTCAAATTCTTCAAGGGTGTATAGCTAGTGGATTGAGAATGTGATAGATTATCCTCATATCGTCACAACTTACATGCACAAAATATTTGAGGTATTTCATGAAGAGGTGATACAGAATCTAATTGGTGCAAAGGATTACTGGTACATGTTTGTAGTTATCTGTTCAATTGAAATTTATTTAAATTTGTGCAGTGATCTAATCCATTTTCAATATTGTGAACAAATGGTTTTGTAAGCCACTTTTTTTTGGCATGGTATTTGTAGGTTTGAGTGGCAACATCGAGGATCTGCACATGTCCACAGATTCATGTGGGTTCCTGGTAGCCCCTGCATGGAAACATTGGATTGGGAAGATGAAAATCAAGTAATGATTGCGAGATCATTTTTTATAGATACGTCACTTTGTGGAATCCCCATGAAAGCCATCAAATAAATGTCATGCTCGGTCGGTCCAGAGATGAATATCCTTGCCCAATGAAGCCTTCGTGGATATTAGAGCGTGACCCATTTTATGACTATGAAGAACTTGTTAACCATGTACAGAGGCACACTAAATGTAGTGAGATGTCATATTTGAGAAAGAAGGGATCGTCTATGGTTTGTCGTTATAATGTTCCGTGGGACCTCTGGGATGATTCAGATTTGTTTGTTGATGCAAATGGTCAGAAGAGATTTGAACCTTCTCGCAACGATGCAAGATTGAACCTTCACAACTCAGACATGTTGGCCATATGGCATGGTACTATAGATTGCTAACCTGTTGTTTCTAGACACGCAGTGTTAAAGTATATAGCAAAAAATGCTTCAAAGGTAGAGAAGAGGTTAGAGAGCTTTCATGATATGTTGATGAGGATATCAGATGATGTGGAGGGGGAAGATTCTGCACTATGTATATATCGGAGGATTTTGATAGAAACAATTGTGCAACGTGATATTGGGGCGCAAGAGACATGTCACATGCTATTGAAGTTGTCATTGGTTCAGTGCAGTCATGCCTTTATGACTCTGAATGTTGGTAGGAAGGTTTTCCATAAGGTGTTTATGACATTTGATGAGAATGAAAGTGGATCATGTTTCATTGATGCATATAAAGATCGACCGGTACAGTTGGAATCCATCTCGTTGATTCATGTTGTGAGATCATGGTCGTTTAATGTGAAGAGAAAGAAAGACAAATGGAAGTCGAGGGATACACTTGCTATCATACGCATGTGGCCGCAGTATTTCTCTATTCCTGAAAGTTGATCAGAGGATCGTGACAAATTTTTTTGGAGTGAATTTTTGTTGTATAAGCCATTTCATGATATACACAGGGACATAGGTCGTACTAGAGAGGAAATTTTAGAAAATTTGGAGAGAGATAAGAATACGTATCGTGCATGTCATGTTGACCGGAAGGATGCAATGGAGGAAGAAGACATAGAAGAAACTGACGACAATGAGATGCAAATTTTTGTGGGCGTGGATGGAATGGATGAGTGGGAGTTGTTTTCTGACATTCTTCCTCCCAATCAGGTGCATTTGAGTGATCTTCATATGCTTGGGAGATGGGATTTTGATTTAAACCATGTTTGGGATACGGAGGAGGATAAGGACGTACAAGATGCATCAATATGTTTTATAGAAACAAACAAATCCATGCAAAATGTGGTGGATTCTTCAAACAATTCGGTATCGGGTGTGGACATGTTGTCAAGAAAATAACTTATTGCTCTGGAAACTATAGTCAAACATTCTAGAAAGGGCCTCGAGGAAGCTCTACTCAGAATGATAATACAAGGTACTACCAGGATGGGGAAATCTTTTTTGATTAATTACATTAATAATGTCTTTGTAAACAGTGTCGTGACAGGTAAGAATCCTCTTCTTATTTTAGCACCGATGGGAGTTTCTTCTTTCAACATCCGTGCTACAATGGTGCATTCGTCGCTGAAAATTCCATTGCATGACATGAGATGTTTGGCTAGATAGACACTGGTTGTATTTTAAGAGAAGATGAGACATTATAGATACATTCTTATTCATGAGATGAGTTTCGTGGGTCTAAAATTGTTGAAAAAAATTGATATTCGCTTGCGAGAAGCCTTCCCTTCACATGAGAATGCTATATTTGGAGGTAGGTCTATAATTCTCGTCGGGGATCTTGCCCAACTCCCCCCTGTAAAGGACATACCGATGTATGCAGGAAACACAAAGGGAAAAAAATTATGGAGATCTTTTTCTCATGTCGTGACTCATGACACGATTTTTCGTCAAGGGGACAGTGTGGATCAGGTGAAGTTTCGAAACTTACTGTGTAATTTGAGAAATGTGAATCCCACGATCAAATATTGGGAGTTATTGATGTCCAAAACAGATTCATGCTTTGGTGCAAAGGAAATTTTGATGTTTGTCTCTTCCAGTCATTTGTTTTCGATGAATGTACAAGTGACGTTTCATAATAGGATCATGCTCAAGAAATTGAATGTCCATGTGGCATGAGTTGTTGCAACCCATGTGAGAAGAGTGACATATGGAGAAAGTGATGATGACCAGTTGGACAGTGAGGTGTTGCTTTGCAATGGTCAACATATTATGTTGGTATGCAATTTGTGGCTGGAGGTAGGTTTAGTTAACGGATCTCTTGGACAAGTGAAGAACATAGTGTATTTCCCTGGGACGAAGCCTCCAGATCTGCTGATATTTGTTGTTGTGGAGTTTTAGAATTACGTCAGCGTCCCATGGGATTTGAGTCACCCGACATGTGTACCAGTGCCTCCAGTATTGAGGGGACGTCGCAAATAAGTTCCTTTGAAGATTTCATGGGCTCTTACAATTCACAAGTCACAGGGACTCACTCTCAACAGAGAAACAATCGACATAGGCAATAGGGAGTGACAGGGGTTGACATTCACGGTGAGATCAAGAGTGAAGTCTCTTGATGGATTACACATATGTCCTCCTTTTTCTTATGAGAGTTATTCTAAGATGATTACGAAGACAATGATGATGATGATAATGATAATGATGACAACGATGATCAATGATGGTGGTGATGATAAAGACAATGACAGTGATCAACGATGGTGGTGTTGATAATGGCAATGACAATGATCGACGATGGTGATGATAATGATGATGAAAACAATTATCAACGATGGTGGTGATGATCATGATGATGACAATGATCGATGATGGTGGTGATGATAAAAATGATGACAGTGATTACAACGACAATGATGATGATGATGATCATAATGAAAATAATGGTAAAAAATTAGATGGGGATGATAATGATGATGCTGATGATAACGATTTGATTGAGAATATGATGAAAATGATGATGATGATGACAATGATAATGATTGGTGATTATGAAGACAATAATGATGACGAAAATGATCAACGGTGGTGGTGGTGATAATGACAATGACAATGATCAACAATGTGGTGATGGTAATGACAAAAAAATGATTGACAATGGTGGTGATGATATTCACGAAGACGATGATCAACGACGATGGTTATGATAATGATGATGACAATGATCAACAATGGTAGTGATGATAATAACGATGACAATGATCAACAATGGTGGTGATGATAATAGCATTCATAATAAATTTTATTTTATGTATAAAGTTTTTATAATAATATTAATATTAGTAATAACATTAATATTAATACTATTATTCGTGATATTAATATTCATAATATAAATATTTGTACTAAGAATATTAAAACAAATAATAGCAATACTAATTTTAAAATATTAATTTTATCATACTTTTAGATTTGAACATTAAATCATGGACCATGGATCTCAAGTGCGTGACTTCGAACACATTTCGTAAATGTTAATAGTACATACTTAAATTTAAACCATAAACACTAACCTTAAATAATAGTCGATCAGTGTGAGTAACGATGACAATTAAAGCATATTATAAACCGATTGACAATGAGGATGACAATGATATTTGATGATGATGAAAATTGAAAAAAACATGATGATAACAATGACACTAATGATTATAATATGATAATTTAGTTTTTGATAATTTTAAATTTTTAGTTTTAATTTAATTTTATACTTTTATTAATATTTACCTTTAAATAATTTTATAATTTTATTATTATTTTTTAGTCTTGTGAAATTTTTTAATTTTTAGTAATTTGTAATATTCTATTATTTTTAAATATTTGTAAATTTAATATTTTATTTTTCTAATTAATTTTAATATGTAAATTTAATTTTTATAATTTGTATTCATTTTTTAGTTTTTAACTAATTTTTTTATTTTTATCCATTTTTTTATTTTTAAATTTATTTCTAATTTTTATTTTTAATTAATTATTTTATTGATTTTAATTTTTGTTGATTTAAATTTTTAATTTTTTAATGATTTAATTAATTTTTTAAATTTTCTAATATTTAATTTTCATTAAAGACAATATTTTTTTATTAATATTTATTAATTTAAAGACAATAATTTTAAATTAATATTTATTAATTTAAAGACAAATTTTTTTTATTAATATTTATTAATTTAATTTTTTTTTATTTTTTAATTTCTAATTTTTGTTAATTGAATTTTTTAATTTTTAATATTTATTATTTAATAATTTTAATTCTAAATTTAAATTCTAATTTTTTTATCTTTTATTAATTTAATCATTATTTTATTTATTATTTTTAATATATATTTTTTCTTAGATTTAATGTTTATTAATTTTAATTAATAAACATTAATAAACAGGCCTATCGCCCTGTTCATATCACCAAAGGTGATATTGCTAGTTCTATATATATTTACCTATTTTTAAATATATATTTGTATAATTTATCTATAAATCTATATATAAAATAACTTTCATCCTTAACATTTGCAAGTGATGTTTTTTCCATATATTTGCAAGTATTTTATAACTAAAATCACAAAAAACGTCTAAAAGGCCATCAAATTTAACCCCTGACGACCTGTATATATGTGTTGTCTATGTTTTGTTTTAGCATTCAATAAAATTTGTCTTCTCTCATCGACTATCATTGGTATTAGAGCATCATTATCCCCTCGGCGTGTGTGGAAGTCAGTTTTATTGGTGCTTTTAAGCCCGCAACTTGCAAATATGGAGATCCAGTGCTCGTGCGACCTGTAGTAGAAGATTGCGTCCTCATTGGCTATGCAAACCTACTTAGACATGGTATTAGTTGTTGGAAATCCAAACTGGAGACCAACGTGTTGTTTTATCATTTTGAACCAACACTTGGAACATGATAAGTTTGGCTCTAATTTGGCATTTTGTCTGTGCAGAAGGAAAAGATAAACAAAAGCAGCAATAGTCGCATCCTTGGTGTATCACTAGTATCAGAAGGAGAACCACTGGCTATTTTTTTTATTGAAAGCATCCATTACTGGCATAGAGATCTATTGGTTGAAGACCACATACAAAACGTGATGCATGGTAAATGTGAAGAAAAGAATGACTAGAGAAAAGATTAGCTTTCCTTCACCGCGACCCTATTGTATGAAGACAAAACACTGATTAAAGGATGTCAACCCCCAAGATATTGTTGTCTGATGCCCATCTCTTAAAACGGATGAATTATGTTGCATGGAAGACAAATATGAGAACCATTATCCTCTTTGAATATTTAATGGAGATCGTAACTAGTGCACTCACTTGTCCCACTCACATAGATGAGAAAAAAAAGTATAACAAGGCTGATGCAAAAGCCTTGATGTTAATCACTCTAATCATATTTGATGAGGTGCAACCACACATACAGAGTGTGAAGACATCAAATAAAAACTGTGATACTCTCTCCTCCATCTACAAAGCAGATAATTTGACAAAAGTTCTTCATCTTGAGTCAACGCTTTATACCATGAGTAGGCAAGAAGGTGAGAAAGTGGAAGAATTTTTGTGTCTTTTGGCAGAAGTATAAGAAGAGCTTAGTGTGCTTGGAGAATTGGTTGAAGATAAGTTATTTGTCCTTTTCACACTGGGAGCTCTTCATTCCTAGTTCAAGACATTCATCACCACATTGACCATAACACAAAAGGAGGTAAAATTTACTGAGCTAGTGAAATATCTACAATAGGAAGAAGACATTCAGACAGTGCAAGAAGAATTTGAGAACAAAACATTGATCTCAAGGCAAAAAAAGAGTAAGAAGCCTCATAAAGGGAAAAAAAAAACAAACACAAAAGCAACAACAGAAGTAGAAGTCTCAAAAGGTGAATTGATGGTGTCACATCTGCACCATGAATACGCATGAAACTGCAAATTATTGGTACAATGGTCACACACAATGTAATTCTAGAGAAAAGAGCACATCTGGCTGAGGTGATTCATAGAAATCCAAGTGGTGTCCATGTGAAAAGAAGCAGAAAGAACATGTCGCAGCCCAGCTAGATGATGACTCAGATGAAGATGTCCCAGAATCAACACATTGCGGTGCACAAGAAGATGATTTGGTTCTAATCTCCCAAACATCACAACCATCAAAGAATGTTTAGTTGATAGATTTTGGCACCAACAAGCACATGACGGGTGATAGAAATTTGTTTGATTCATTGACTAATTAACCCACTAGAGATCAAGTTCGAATTGTAGACAACAAGGAGTATGTAGCAGAAGGAATAGGTAATGTCACCATGCCTCTAACGATGAGAAGATGTATTCTCATGAAGGTGTTGTATGTCCCTGGCTTGACCAAAAATCTCTTGTCTATCTCTCAACTGTTGAATCACAATCTCAAGGTGGAGTTCATGGTTCAGAATGGCATCAAATCATGTTTGATATCTCAAGAAGGTATGATACTTGCTAGATATTTTTTGAAGGATCATTTATTTACATTAGATGTAGTTTCATCCTCTAGAGTTGTGTTATCTACCTCCACAGTGGAATCCACTGCACTCTGGCATTATCGATATGGACATATTTATTCTAGCTCCCTCTATCAGCTCAGTTCGAAGCATATGGTACAAGGAATTCCTCCTCTCTCTCATTCAAAACCTATTTGTTTTGGATTTTTGGTGGGCAAAAAACATTGAGATCCATTCGAGTCGAGTACATTCCATGCCAAGAACCATCTCAAGGTCATGCATACGGATCTGTGTGGACCCTTTCCTACCTCATTTAAGGGGTTTCAGTACTTCTAGTTGTTCACTGATGATTATTCCACAAGACTTGGGTGTTCTTTCTCCGAAAGAAGAGATAAGGCATTTGTAAGTTTCCAGATCTTCTATAAGATATTTGTTCAGCAGACTGAGCAACCCCTTCTTTTCCTTCACTCAAATTGAGGGGGGGAATTCACATCAAATAAATTCTTGGAATTCTTGAAGGAGCATGACATCACATGACACCTAACTGCCGCCTATACTCCTCAGCATAATGGAATTGTAGAACGTCGTAATCGAGACTATCATGGAGATGGCTCGTTGCATATGCTTTCCACTGCAAAGTTGGAGAATAGATTTTGGGAAGAAGCAGTCCTAGACTATTGTATATCTTCTCAACTGAGCACCTATAAATATCTTGAAGGAAAAGACACCAGAAGAGGTATGGAGTAATCATAAACCTTCTATTTCTCATTTGAGAGTATTTGGATGTACTGCATATGTGCATGTTTTAGATAAGAAGAGGAAGAAAATTGATCCAAAAACACGCTACTACATATTTTTGGGGTACAATAAAACCTCAAAATAATATCATCTCATGGATCCTGAGACAAAGAAGATATATGAGAGTGGAGAAGAGGTTTGTGATGAGTCATCATTTGACTAATTTCTATAGAAGGAAGAATCAACACCGACCTCCTCTCATAGAGTTCTCTCATAGAAAAATGATGAGAATGAGGATTCTTCATAGAAGAAATATAATATGGAAGGAGAATTGTTCATTGATCTTGGGAATTCAGAAAATAATTCTTCACATCAGCAATAGCATCAACGTCTGAAGTGGGTCCAAAGAACCATGAGAGACTTCCACATGAACTCTCTTCCATACACTTCATCAGGAGTTCAAATGAGAAGACAAGTGAGAAATGAGGTAAATATCACACTCATGAGTTTAGTGGTTGATATCATTAAACCTGATTCAATTCATGAGGCACTCAGTCAGTGAGAGTGGAAGAAGCCCATGGATTCAGAATATGAATCCTTTATATAAAATTGAACATGGGAATTTTTTGATCTATGTGCATGTAAGAAGTCCATTTCCTGCAAGTGGATTTTCAAAACAAAATACAAGGTAGATGGATCTATCGACAAGTACAAATCATGACTAGTTGCAAAGGGTTATTCTAAGTAGGAAGGAATTGACTATGATGAGACCTTTACACCCACTGTGAAGATCAAAACCATTAGAGTTTTCTGTGCACTGACAACAAAAAATGGATGGAAACTTCAGCAGATGGACGTAAAAAGTTCTTTCTTGAATGGTGATCTCAAAGAAGAAGTATACATGACCCAGCTAGAATGATTTGTTGATGAGGAACATCCTTATAAGGTATGTTGTCTAATTAAGTCTCTTTATGGACTTAAATAGGTACCTAGGGCATGGTACATTAAAATATATGATCACCTATTACAGTGTGGATTCACTTGTAGCCCCTCTGATTCAAATCTGTATATCAAAAAGATAGGCAGAGATATTTTCATCTTGGTATTATATGTAGATGATCTTGTGATTATAGGGAGTTTTGACAATCTCATCGAAGATGTTAAAAATGATTTGAAGAAATCCTTCGACATGACAGATTTGGGGCTACTTCACTATTGTCTTAGCTTGGAGATATGACACAAGAAGAATCATATATATTTATCTCTTAGATGAAATACGCCAAGACACTCCTAGAAAATTATGGTATGTTTGATTTTAAACCTATGTCCACTTCAATGGAAAAAGGTTTGCAGCTTTTTAGTAGTTCCCAGGATTTTTTATAGCTCCAGTTATCTGTTGGTACTCTCTATTCCTAGACATAGTTTTGATTAAGACTCTAATAGACTTCTGGACATTTTACTATGATATGTCATACTCATGAGCAGATCTATTGCATTTTGGGCTGCGTAGCGCCAATCTCTACTAGATTCATATACAGATATATTTCCGAAGAAATGTTCATTGACACTAACAGTGAAGTTATGTGTTGAGACTTATTGGTCTAGAGGTATAGTCTGACTTATGGTCTCAAATATCATTAATGAACTCTCAGTGTCTTGGATCTACATGATGGTAATATACATGACTCAGACCTAAGTGTATGTTGATACCATTTGATTTGACATGAAATCGAATTCATGGAATACTATGTGGATCATCTCGTAGTGCATCGACACTATCTCTTGTAAAATTAAGTACAGACATTATAAATTGTTGTTGCTATTCTCATCCACTGAGGCCGATGTTTAGCACGGTGCACAGATGCGGTTTGTGTGTGCAAGCGATTTGTGCTACGTCACAGGTTTTGGAAGAGCATGGGCATTCCTGAAGGGCATCCCCCCATCATTCACTACGACAATCAGGCCCATGTGTTGAAGCTTATAAAAAACCTAATTTTCCTTGAGATAACAAAGCACATTGAGGTCAAATGTCATTTACATTCGAGAACAAGTGGGTGAACCCCACAAGTGTAATCTCCAGTATGTTACCCAACAATTACTCAAATTGTAGATATACTCACCAAGTCTCTTGATTAAGGTGAAATTTGAACTATTTTGGGGTTAATGCATCTTGTCTTAAAACAAGTGTTGGTTAAGGGAAAGATGTGTGTGTGTTGGTAGAATTGTGGATTGGGGACCACATGTGAACCTTGGGTGGTTATGCCCACACTGTTCGACGGTTGTGCCCAGCATGCCAAACCCGAACCATTGGGTTATTTTGGGACATTTATTAGGGACCCCCTTTTGATGTTTTTTCACATCAGCATAAAATTTGCCCTTGGACTCTATCGTCTAATAGGTAGGGGGCCTAATATCCAAGGTTTGGGAGTTTACACTTATCTTATTTTGCCCTAAAATAGTGCACCAACTATGTAATATGGTTGGGTTGTGTGACAATTGTTAAAAATTGCTCCAATTAACTTTTATATAAAATTTATGGATATTATTGGGTAATAAGGGATAAAATAGTTTACTCTTACTTATAAACCTATAGAAAAACACAAATTGTCTCCAAAGTATGACAAAGATAGATTGAAATATCTTTCAATTTGGGAATATGGTTAGGAAAATAATGTGCATCCTCATCTGATTCTTCCTCATGTGGAAAATGAAAAATATATTATAAGACATGAGATGACATAAGTTGAAGGTGTTGGTATATGATCCAGAGGATTTTCTAGATTCATATTTTACCAAATCTCCCTAAAGCATTACATGCATGTAGAGATGTCTTGATACCTTTCCAATGATATGCAGAACTCCAGGAGCAAAGTCCATATGCAAAAGTTATCATCAGTCAAAGGTTGGGTTGAATAATGGGTCAAAGACGGTCAACATGGGAATGACATGTCAACATGTTGGCACTATGGAAAAAGGTTTAAAATGACCATGTTTTGGATGCCACCTGGTTCTTCGATGCATGAAAGAGGATTGGTGGGCCTCATCGCTCATTTGTTGAATGAAGGGGCCCTCAACCAGATTCAGAACACTCGTTTGATATGAGCAAAGGTACCTTTGCCGCCTTTTTCATATTATCAAATTATATATGCCTATTATTTTTGTAAGATCCTCCAATGTGGGACTATATTGCCCAATGGATAGAGATTTGAATTGTTCATTGCAGGGTATATATATTAGGTTTAGCGAGCTATTATTTAGCTTAGTGGGGTGATCAACTCCCCACTGAGTTGATCACATCGAGACATCCTTCAATGTTTGGGACGAATTCCATAAATCTCAGTCGAAGCCTATCCAATAGTTTAGAGGTTCCACTTTATATTCTAACTACTTCGGAAAATATACATGTGTGGCTATAGAAGTTAGATTTTATCTTCCCACATCCATATTATATTGGGTGTTCAAACCAACTCTTATGACTTGAGCGGGCCACATTACTTGGCCACATATTCGGCCCAATATTGGAAATTCAACAGTCAATGTTCAACCAAACAACATTGCCCTATGGCAATATAGGCGGTGAAACCAATCAACAGAGGACCGAATACATTCAACATAGCATCTAACTCAGTGGAACAGTTGCATGGCCCAACAAAAGGGCATATGGATGTGGTTGCAACCACATATATTATGGGTGGTTGGGCTATATTAAAACTTTCAAATTGTTTCCCGCACACTAAATTATGGTATTTTTAAAGCCATTTTGAAGGAAACAACCGCGATACATATGGTATTAGGCAAGATTTTAAAACCCCGACCTCATAGCTCTAAAGCCAGTTTACGCCTAGCCAACTCACCTACAGAGGCTCTTAATTCGAGCTCATAAAAAGAGCTCATTGGTATTTTTTAAAGTCACAGGTTGTAGGACTGTTGTATAGGCAAAAATATGAGGCAGTTGGAGAAACACTTAAATTTTTGGAGCACATTTGCTTAAAACCAGATCCCGAGTTATATATGAAAATTAGTCTCAGAATTTAGAGACGATCGCGATGGCGTGATCATCTTGTTGTTTTTGGAGATTTTTTTTGCTATTGAAAAAGTCACACAAAGGCGTAGAAACCAAAAGGAGACACAGTTGCAAGCGGATACAATAGGAATGTAAAGGACAGGTGCTGAGCTCTATTAAAGTCCTTTGAAGGTCTGAAAACACATGTTTTTAGGTTTTTATTCATTAGAATGGTTTATTGTAAAGGTTAAATGTATTTACAATCGTGTATAACATTATTAATGGATCAGTTTTACTATGAACCTAGGGACATAGGAATTCCAAACCCCGTAAATAATTGATGTGTTGCATTTTTTTATTTATATTTTTAGTTTTCTAATATTTACAATTAATTAAGTGCTTAAAAACTAATTTGGGATGCAACCTTTTCCAATCAGTTTTGATAACTTTGAAAATCTCAGAAACAGTGTAATGGATTTGGGCTTTGATGCAAATAGTGAAGTATTTGAATTAAATGGGAATACTACGCATTTCAGTATATGATTAGTCTTGAATCAAATTTTAATCAATTTGTGGAGCATAAAATCCTTTAAAGTTGATTAAATTTAATGATCCTTTGAAACAGTTGAAAGTGGAAAAAATTAACACTTGTTTTTGGATCAATATAACAATACATTACACCAATCTATATAATGTTGGTAATAATATCCTTTGGGCTTAATTCATTATAATTCATCATTAAGGGTGTTGTTATTGATTAAATTAATAAAATTAAACTATTTTGTTTCCTTACTGTTAACTTTAGTTTAGTTATAGCTTTGTTTTCACATTCCTATATTTGTGGGGGGTTTTTCTATTGCTAGAATATTGTTTCCGGATGTATGAGGGAGTTATGTGTCAATAGGGGCAATATGTTATTTTTGCATATCTACCACTATCTAAAGATATCGTTCATCCATCGACCTTATTTGGATTTTATAAAATATTGCAATTCCTATATTACTTGATTGTCATCTCCTATGTATTGTAATTCATTTGATTTTGCATATTTAATTAATGTGTAATTCATAGGCTTCATCTCATTTTCATCATTGCATTTAGTATTAGAGTAAGGAGGTTCTGCTCAAGTGAGAGGAAGAGAAAGTTATAGAGTTGGAGAATTAGTGAGGGTTTGAGCATCTGATGTGATCTACAAATAGCAGCCACCTGCCCTCCCCATAATGATTACCATCCTTGCATTCCCAACCTCCAACAGTTGGATTGGCACCAATATATTTGGAATTTCTTATTGGAAGTAGTTTCGTAGAATTGAAGTGTTCGATTCAGAAAAGATACATTGGGCAAGTAGTTTAAGCCACCCAGGCACTGCCTCTTGCATTAACTAATGTGTTGGTTCAAGAGAGGTTATTCAATTGTTTTTTTAAATAAAGGGCAGCTCCCCTTATAATATAAGAGGGACTCTACTAGAATAAGCATTGTGTTACAGTACCATAATTAATTATCCTATGAAAAAAGAGTATATGAAGGTATAATAATATTAATAATGCCATACTTGCAACAATGATTTATTTGAAAGAGGAATTAAAAACCGTACCCGATTAGCATGAGTGATGACGTGCACATCAATCATATGTGCTATATGATAATATGAATGATAGACTTAGGAGGAGTGAGCATATAATGTGTAATGTGCATGTAAATATTTGAATACACTATGTAGAACCTGGTTAAGCCATGGGTAGTCTCCTCTGTCTCATAGATCAAATGGGGTATACATATTTTAGGTGATGAGTAACCCCCAGTTTTGCAATCATGACATCTGGAGTAGACCAGGGGGAGTTACATTCCTAGAATAGAAGTGTAACTCCCATAAAATGATGCATATGACGAACTGACGCTCTAACACATTGTCGCAATGACACGTAAGATAATATCATAAGGAATCCACTAAATGACACATGGACCTACAATCTCAAATAAGTGAGATAACATGTGCTAATGATCTAGAAAACCACTACACACCATACAACCACTCATCATATACTCACGATGAGGCCCCCAGTTAGAACTATTGACTATGGGTCTCGACACAAGTATGTGACTTAAAGAGGTAAAATGGAGAGAAAACCAAGAAGTGAAGGAAAACCCAGTGGGAAAAACATCCACCACAAGAGAAAAACACACTCTCTAATCTAAGAAAGATGCCAAATATGGGTCCCGGACATAGACGATCCTGAAAGGGTACCCATGTACAAAGAGGCAATCTCTCAGAAAGAAGAAGAAGAGAGAAGAAGAGGGAGACGAGAGGAATGCAGAAGATGCCATGGATGGATATGAACTCTGCAGCTCTAGGAGGTCTCCCAAAAGAATGTCTATGACAAGATCCTCTGCCTCTGGACTAAAGAAGAGCCACCCGCACCGAACTACGTGCCTACCCTTAGGAAGGACATAAATGATGTGTTGAAAGTCTGCCAACTCTGCAAAGGAAACCGAAGGTAGTAGAACAAATAACTCTGAGTCTGGTACATGGAAGTGTGACATAGGTCTAGCGAGTGAGTGCCAAGGAACCGAAGGTAATGCCACATGCGTAGAAATGTCAAAGTGAAAAATACGAACACCCACAGAAAGGATGTCCAAGTGATGTGAAGGGAACAAAACATCCTCCACAACAAAAAAGGGATCCACAGCTGAGGGTGGATCAATGAAGGTCTCTAGAAACGTGGAAGTGACATGATTCCTGGAAGGGACACTCCCAACAATAGAGATGATGAACTCCTCTGAAACATATGTAGATGGATGAGGGACCTGTAGAGCATCACAAGTAGACTTTGTGAAAAGACGACAAAGGTTAGGCAGATACTCGTCCTAATGAGGGGGCTCAACAAATAGAATAGTGATGTCAAATAGGTATGAGTCATCCAATGAAGGTAGAGGAGTGAAGTGAGCCTCACACACTAGAAGTGGAAAGGAGGCTGGTGTAATGATGGTGTGAGACTGAGTAGGAGACTTCTTGATATCTTATGAGATGTGGGATGTGACAACACTGTCTGGAATAGTGAGAGAAAGAGGAGAGAAGTCCTCTGTAATACTCTCGACATTAGAACTGGATACACAATCCTCATCATCAGAAGTAGAACCAAGCAAACCTATGTCAGTGGAACTGTCATCACATGAAGAAATGGAGGAGACAACTGAATCAGTAGTAGCAACAATTGTGGCATTATGTTAAGGGTCTCCATAGAGGGACTGAAGAATTCTCCAGACATGGTGAGGTGGATCTAAGTCTGCAACATGAAACCAGAGAAATCAAGAGACATACATCATCATGTGACCAAATACATGGTCACAAGTGTAAAGAAAGTCCTCTAGATGAATATGATCAGCCGGTGCAGGAACTGGCCCAAGAAAGAAGGGTAAAAGACCCTCATGGGTGAAGTAACGTTCCATGGAAGCACACCAAGCTGAATAGTTCCCTCTCCCGGTGAGAAGTGGTGGAGGCTATAAGGAAATCCTATGATGCTCATGTCTGGAAAGAGCACTCTCCATGATGAAAAATGCAAGATGCACAAAAGCAAGACGTCAGACTCAGCCGATAATGCGTCTGTGTGTGAAGGCCCAAGAGTACAATCAACCCCCCCAAAATGTGGCACTTTATAAAGTAGTGAATTTACAAAATTGATGATTCCATCACGTAAATTATGAGAAATCATGTAACTTTGACTAAAGAAGCGCTCAAAAATGAGTTGCGAGTCAACAGTTATGGCATTAAAACGATTCCTACAACTAATGGAAAAAGTCAATAAACGCTGCAAATGCATTAAAAAGGTACACAAGGTGGGTACAAAGGGTATCGTGTGTGTACTCGTTGGAAATGGCACAGAATTTTAGCAAGAGTTTATTTTGACTATGAGGGGGTATTAGCCTCCTGCCAACCCCAGACCTCACCCTCTGTCTTCAACGCTCAAAGGAAGGATGAGTAATATAAGCCAAAAACCCAAATTTTAAAATGTTATAATGCCAAATGAATGTTTTAATTTTTTAACACCTTAAAACATTAAAAAAGGTGGAAAAGAGGAGGCCCATGTTGACCAAGTGGTGATTTGTTGGAGTAAACTACCGTGTAAACCCCAACCGAGCCATGTAAAGATGATGAACATTCAGGCAGGTTTGAACGTCGGCGAAGGAAGATGAAGGATGTGCAAAGGAATCTTAGGTTGTGGAACTTGAGGAGTATGCTAGGAGATATGCTGGGAATGCTACAGGTTGAGCTGAACGCATGGAATAATGGTTCAACTAAGAGGGCAGTGAAAACAACATTCTACAGAGATGAGTCCACATGCTAGGAGCGGCTCAAACACCCAAGGCTGGAAACGTAGGTGGAGATGAACATAGTGGAGTTGGACGGTGAGTAATGGCCTAAGTCAAACACCAATGTTGCAGGGAGAATTTCCTTCATAGATAACCTGGTGAGTAGACTATACAGAGGTGAATTTAACTCAGACTAGGCCAAGCAAGGCCAAAGCACCAAGCTAGAGAGGGCAGGTCCAAGGGAGCACAAACCAGGGCCTCACAACAATGACAACGAATCTCACGAGAGCCAAAAAAATGCCAATAATGAGCATGGAGCCCAATGTAAATAGGTCATGAGGAGAGAAAATTCCATGAGCCAACAAGATGCTAAGGAACTTGGGTAGAACATGAGCATGCACCAGGGGCAGTTATAATAGTCAAGGCACAAAGCTCCACAACAAGCACAATCAGGCCAAAAAACTACGAACAACCGAAGCCAACACACAGAGCACAAATCAATGCAAGTAGAGCACAAATGGAATAACCATTATGACACACGCAATGAGAACTAAATATCATGTCGAAAGCCAGAAAAAGCACGAGCAACGCCAATGAGTGCACGAATCCACAAGATCTACTCTGATACTGTGAAAGAGTGTTTAAAACCCGCAAGTGAGGATCATGAGGGATGATGTACACATCAATGGACGTGCGAACGGCAACGTGAAGAGATATCGGGAGGAGCAAGCGTCAACCAAATGTACATGCAAAGATTTGAAACACAGGTAGAACCTGGTTAAGCCATAAAACTCTCTTCTATCTCATAGATCAAAGGGGATGTACATATAGGAGGTGCTGAGTAACCCCCAGTGCTGCAATCATGACAACTCGAGTAGAGAGGGGGAGTTACATTCCCAGAATAAAAGTGTAACTCCCAATGACACATATGATGCACTGACGCACTGACACACTGACATGCTGATGTGCTGACATACTGACATGTAAGAGAATCTCATAATGACCCCTAAGTGAAACATGGACCTACGATATCACCTAAGTGAGATGACTCACCTAATGATGTGGAAAATAATACACACCAACATTTACAAGGTGTTAATGTCAAATCAAGGTTTGGAACAAGGAGATAAATTTTCCAATGATTTGCAGTGAGATTTAGAAAATTGAGTGAGTTTCGAATACCATAAACACATGAATGTATTCATCAAATTATATTGGCATTCATAAATGTGATCCATTTCCAAACTTGTATCATGTTAGCTATGGTATTTCCACACTTATACGGTTATGATCAAATTGGTAGATTTTTTTTTCTAGGTAGTCTTTATAGAATTGTTCGACCTATCTTGTGTTATAATTTGATGAAGAATATCTTTAGAATAGATATAAATTGAGTATTATCCTAGGAAACCCTAATTATCTTCTATTTTTACTAATTTTTATATGTTTTAAAATATACAATCAAGTATGAATTATTGATTTATATATCCGTGTAGATTTGAAGTACAAATTAAACTAGTTAATGTAATTCTTTATTATGGGAAACCTAATTTTAATATCTACATTTTAGTGAGCTTGTGCTTATATTAAATACCCAAACTACAATTTTTGTATGCGGGCCAAAAATGTGTCTCAACAATATGCACTCTTACTCTTCTGTTCAACTAGGGTATTTGAGGAAATGAGTAGGAGACACAATATTATTGACATATAAGGGGATAGACTTGAAGGGGATACAATGAGCACTATGGTCACATATCTAGAGGGAAATAACCCTTACACTAGGTCAACCTAGGGTTTCCAAGGCCCACAGTCAAGATAGAGGAAGAAACCCTACTAGGATATCTGTGGTTGGGTATGGAGAGGTATAGATCAACAAATAAAAGAAAGAAACATGCAATTAGTGAACTAATATGTAATAGTGGCTATAAGCTAAGTATCATCTAGCATGCATAACACTAAGCTAACATAGCACAATCAAGAGGAGCTGAACTAATCTATGCAAAGTGACAAAGAAGGGTTAGAGTAATTACCTTGTACCTATAAGGTGATTTCTGATGCATCTATCTCCCCTTAGAAGCAACATATATAGAGAGAGAGTCACTATTAGGTGGAGTAGGGGAAGACCATTCTTATCCTAGACTCACTATATGTTGACCCAATAGTGCAAAAAATCATCCAAGAAGAGAGGTGTCCAATCCAATCCAAGCACAATGTAAGATGAACTAAAATCTCGGCAACTAGATGTGAAGATGGCATAAAAGAGAAAAGAAAGTGGCATTTTGGGTGTCTTAGCTTCCTTTTTACCTAATGAGTGTCAAGCGAATTGAAGGTATATAAATAATTCCATCGCCCATGGGTGATGGCATTAACCATGAGAAGACATAACACCGACACAATCACCCATGGGTGATTATGTTGGACAAGGATGCAAAAATGAAGTGGTATGTTGTGAAAGGTAAAATAAATGTGTTGTGAGTTATGAAAGTGGATGAACAAGGTGAAAAACGGTAAAATTCAAGAAAGAAGTCTTGAATATGATATGGCTATGACCTAGGAGGGAAAGGATACCTAATGCAAACTAAGACTAAGACCAAATAGTAAAACTCTCTCCGTCTACTGTCTCTAAACCATAATGGTTACTTGAATAACCATTCCTCATTCCTGGAAGGCCCCTTAAGGCACCCGTTCATGAAATAGATGTATCAACAACTATTATCTACACAAGTAAAATTATTAGTAACATGTATGAAAGATGAAAAATAAAAAAGTGAAAAATTAGATATATACAATTTCATCCTTTGGTGACATGTTCTTATATCAAATACCAAACCTAGGGTTTCATATCTTGGTGAACTCATATTGTTTTGCATGATTTTGGACTTATAGGTTTAGATATTTCTTCTTTCACAATAGATACATTTTTTTAGTAAGGGTAAAGGTTTTTTGACTGGGATCCTACCCAAGAAGAAAAATGCCTAAAATCCAAGATAGAACAATAAGGAACATAGGGAGCCAATAGAAACATGCAGCCCAAATCTGACACCAGAACACAACCGAGGGCTGATAAGAAAAATTATCTATGATTTTGAATGACAGACAAGATGCATGTCATCATCCTCCATCAGACCCTCATGAAATTCATTAATACTTGCTAATAGTAGCCGTTGAAGAACGACTGTGGAGAACATGATCAGTCTTTACCACGTTATGTTTTTTATGATGGAACTTAGTCTAACCCTCACTGTCATTTGTCGAGGGTGAAAAAATAGCAGTACTCTCGCCTACATTGGTCACAAAGACCACATCCAATTTTCTATCCAAATTTTCATGTGCCCATCACCCAAGAATAGGGCTCTTACCCCCAAACTTCCTCCTAACAATTGAACTGCGATGTGGAGTAATTGATATGATGGGGCCCTCGCCGTAGAAAATATAGATTCAAAATTTGAATTACTATCCCACCCAACGGGCACACCTATCTTGCCACTAATGAAACAGTCATATATGGCTAGAGGATCCAACGCCTTCTCACCTACAATGTTGGCCGCCAAACTGACAGTACTATCATCAACCATAGGCGTGGCAGACAGGGAAGAATCGACACCGCAGATAGGGAAGCTTTCCAAATCGACCCCTGTCATCTCACCATCTTAGCACCACCATTTTTAGATTCATACTTCCCTATGTCATCGGAGGTCACAATCCTCATTTTTCCTGCTGAGAGGATAGATCACCACCGCAACAATTTTTCAAAGAATCATCAACCATTCTACACTTATCACATATTATTGGGGATATCTCGATATCAATATTTTGTTCACATATGTCAATCACAGAGTCTAAAAATATATTTTTAGGAACCTTTGAACCAATATGAACATTAATGCAAAGCTGAGCATAAAGCAATATGGATAAGGATTTAGTTACAGGGTTGACTACAATCAATAAACCCATAGACCTGGCAATCCATAAAAATACTTTGGGCTCCCAGAAATCCAACGGAAGAGCCTAAAAGAGAATCCAAATGGGTAGATCCTGGAATTTTTCCTCTGGTAACATCCCAGGTTGCTAGCATCGAAGGATGAGGGTGGCTCTCCCGTAGAAACACAGTGCCCCATGTAATACTTTTTGTAGGTCCCGCTCTACTAGGAAACAGAAGAGAAAACCATTCCCCGTGAGAGCTCTAACCTCCACCTTGCAACCCCATTTCCTCTTGCACTAGTCTTTTTCTAAATCTATGTTTGTTCTAAGACCAACAAAGCTTCCTATAACTATAAATTTAAATCTGGCTCTAGCCCTGTAAACAACCACCTCAGGATTGGCCAAATGTGGGTCATCCTCACTCCATGTTGGGAAGATCTTGACATGATGTTTGTGATCTGCCCTGAACAATATATTTTCCCATGATTTTGGAGTAGCATCCTTCACTGTACCACCAATCTCATTTAGTGCTCCTTCATTCTTATTCACTTCTACTCACTCCCATCCTCGCTCAATGATGATGATCATGACCCCTTTCACAATATATATTATTATTCTATTGCTTTCCTTTTTCATGTTATATTCATTAATATTCCTTCATTGTTGTATGATTTTCCCTAGATTTTTTCAAACAGTTATATTTAATATTGTATGTGTATGCATTCCTTATATCATGTATTGTGAATTATATGACTCTTTGAGTACCTTTTCTATCAACATGAATATAAATATTTCTAGATTTGATTATAATATTATGGTTTACTTGTTGTTGTCTTTATATTGGTTCTATGTATATGTAGTTAGATAATTATTTGTAAGGGAATATAATAGATTATTAGATTTTTTAAAATTTAAATACGAGGGTTCTATGAAATGATGATAGTATTCCATATTTATACCCTTGATAGGAATATGGAAGCTCTAGTGCCTTCTAGTGATATATCAGTTTTCCCATTGTATGATGGTAACTTATGTGGTGAACCATAACATGTAAAGCAGGTATGAAGAAAAGATATATATAGTCCCTTCTTATGTTTCACAACCGCAAGGACGGTCTAACTAAAAACTTCCATAATTTCCAAATATTAGGCTTTATGGGGTTAAATAAATTGATATCACGGATCAATCATAGAATACTCTGGATAACGTATATATTCTTGAGTTATTTATCAAAACCATTGTGTACAAACATGTTTTTTACAAAGCATTAGAAGAAATCATAATACCAAGTAATACTGAACATTCACACTTTTCTCCTATTATTATATCTACAACTAATAATAAAAACATTGATACCTTTGAGATTGTTATAGTCCATTTGAAATATATTAATAAGCCACACATTGTTTTATAGATTTGTGTTATAATAAATATCATACGAATCAAAATGCTTCTTGTGGACATCTTTTTAGGAATAATTATTTCTAGTGAGTCATTTCTTATATGGTTAGGTATTGGTGGAAATGCCCTCATCAAATCCAAAATAACAATCATTTCCCTAAATATGGATATATTACACTAATAAGTTAAAATTTACATATAACTATTTTAGTCTAAAAAAAATCCAATAATGATATTATCTATCCCTAATGTTTCTACTATTAGATTCCAATATTTATATCACAAAATTCCAATATTGTTAGTGACAGGTTCTTATATACATATTATCATATTATAATTATCTCATTATTAACATTTCATGTTTTTAGTCATATCAAAACCTTATTAAGTAGAATAATATTAATTATAGTTTGAAAACAATAGTTAACTAAACAATTAAATATTAATCTTATATGCATAGATTTAACAAATGTGAAAATACTTTTTTTAAAAGTAAATATTGTACAATGTTAAGGGCAAAATATGACAAATTAATTAAAGAAATAATATTAATATTCCATTCATATTAGTACTACCCTAAATTTGGCATTAGAGCTTGGAAACATGGTGTTTTAAAATTATTTTGATATATCTCCCATTTAAACATAAACTAACAACTTTAAGCATGTTTTTGGTTTAACCCATACTTGGATTTCAATAGATGATAGCCATTTTATATCTCAGCTGCTAAAATTCAATACACCTACTATTGAACATCTATGCAACGAATTCTACTTTCTCTAGCTTGATTTATTGACATACTTGATAGGTCCATAGGTATAGGATAGGTTTGCATATAGTACTATGTAACTCCTACGAACCTATCCCATGCACTTCAAATGGTCACTTTTTTAAAAGGGTTACTTGGATTACTCCAACCAGGTTGTACATTTTAGTCATTTTAGTAATATAACGATTGGTCAGCTATAAATACACATATACCCTAATCTATTATGGTCATATATAATGATCTAGGGAGCATATGATCTCTAACTCTTGGAAGGCCAAGAATAAGAACCAAATCACCTAATTCTTTAGAAAGCCCATTATAATAAAAAGAAACCAAATCAAATACATTTAATAGTGTTTACTTAGATTAATTATGATCGAAATGTGAAGTCAAGTGCATCTTTCCAAGTGTGAGGGAAAAATCTTGGGCTCACTTTCTATTATTTTCTCTACCACATCTCATCATAGATTTGGGTAAGGTCTTGATACCTCTTTGAAGTAGTGATATGTAATGTAATGCTCATCAAATCAATGGGGGTTTTGTGATGTACTCCAACATAATATTTGCTAAACCATTTTTCATGTCAAGGGTGAAATTTTATTATTTTAGATAAGGTGAAGATATATCTAATTCAAGAGAAATCGTCACACATTTACAAATCCAAAAAATGAAAAAATAAACAAGCGAGAAAACAAAAAAGAGTGAGAAAAAAAATATAACCCGAGGCTAATTTTATAACCTTTTGGACAATTTTGAAGAACGTATTGATTATGCACCCACAAACCTATCATACACATTATTTCAAGTCTGACATTTATTGAGAAATATTACAATAGTCTGTCTCATTTATACACATAGTTTTACCACTTTTGCACACAATATATCCATATAGTTTGTTTTCTTTCTCTAACCCTAATAATACTTTACATATTCTAGTTAGCATAAAGGTCAATATCCATATTACAATAATCTAGTACTTTTTAGGACCACAATTTATTCGTTCTATATTATTCATATCCATTAATATATAAAATTAGGCGTTAAAACCTATTTACCATATTACATTTATGTGAACATGCTCCTATTATTAGAATACAAAACTTAGGGTTTCATTCTTCATCCTTAGATTTTGAGATTTAAGTTTTATTTCTATTATGATTTTAGGGTTTATATAAGCATTTGTACTATTATGTGCTTTTCCGTGTGGTTTTCTTGAAATTATTCAGAACATATTTCTACAAATATTCATATTGATCCATATCTCCATAATTATAGTATATAAAAGCTCAAATTGTAGTTCTAAAGAAAGGTACCAACCAATTTCCCATAACAATGACATCTAGTGGTTTAATAGATAATGCACTTCCCCATGAGGTACTTAGTTATCCCCTATCTATAGGATTTGTTTCACTTAATATATTTGTGGATTCATTTCTTCATGCATGGACTATATGGAAAATGATAAGTATTGACTAAAATCTTTCTACAAAGCCTTAATGAATATACACTAGATTGGTTTTACACTATTTCACATGGATGCTACATTCAATGAGGTATTTAATGAAATTTGAGTACCAAGGGGGTAAAGCAACCATGATATTATCAATTTAATAGATCAATTCATTAGAGAATTCAATGTGTTATAGGTTTATATATTTCAATGGAAAATAATAATCATTCTATAGTGATTTATGTCTTTATGGAATTCTGATTTGTGTATGTTAGTAGAAACTCACTTACAAAATTTATTAGGAAACCCATCTTCTCGAAAAGGGTGAATTTGGTAAGAAACATACAAAGACTTTGGGATTTTAAAATAACCATTATTTCTTGATTTGACATGTATTGCCTCAAAGTTTTAGTAGTAAACACAATAGTGAAGCATTCCTAGTTAGCTTGAGTATATAGAGATTCATAATCAAGGATGATGCAAATGATAAAAGAGATTACTTTTAATTTATTTTCATCACTTTCTTGAACCAAAATGTTAGCCAAGGATACATTTTTCACCCTTATGTCAAGGAAGAAAGTTTTTTCAAATAATGGAATCTTAAGGGTTGGAAGGGACATGAGAAATAATTTAATAGCCTTGAATTAATTCTAACAATCCCGGATTCAAGTAATACCTCTTTCCTTTTCGAGAAATAAATTGATATGATCTATGGCATATGTCTATCTGAGGATTAATCTCTTGTAATGTTTCATAAGAAAACACAAATGATTTTTCATTTTTAGATGGTAGATATAGTAATCATATGAAAAGAAGTAATATTTTTGTTTACAATCATGGATGGGTTAGTAAAATAAGAAGTAATGTTAGAAAATGATAGAAAATTATTTGTTATGTGTAAAGGAACAATCTACATTAAAACCAAAAAAGTGAAAAGAAACACCTTCAAGATGTGTATTGTGTTCCTGGTTTGAAACATAATTTAATGAATATTGGAGAGTCATGACAAAAGGGATGTAAAGTTTATTTGAGCATGATGTAATTGTGATATTGGATAGAAATAATAATAATTTGATTACAATGCTTGAAAGGAAAACAAAAACAAATTTCATTAAAAATTCAAAGTGAATTAATATGCTCAAGATCTCACTCCAGAGAGATATCAACAAGTAATATGATCCAATTATCCCAAGTCAAGATATCATTCCAATGATATATTATATGAAACTTTAAATCAAACTCCAAAAATATATCATGTTGTGATATCTCAATAATAATTTTATATTAAATTCCAACAAGATGCTTCCTTAGATACATCTAAAAGATAACTTCATTAGAAGCATCAACAAGGTATCTCTACATTAATATTGCAACATAAAAATCAAGTTTATCTACAAATGTATCATAAAAATTATCATTGTAGTGATATTTTTAAATGTAGCCAAATTTTTCATCAAATATATACCTTGGTTATGACATTTAAGGTTTGGTCATTTTAGTTTTAGTGCTTTAATAATATGGTTAATAAACTGTCATTAATAAAATAACGAAGTAAGGCTTGTTAAAAGTTATATACTAAGAAAGAAATGTAGAGAAACAAATTTTTTTAGAAATTCATGTAGATGTAGATATCCTCTTGAGATTGTTTGCTAAGATCTATGTGGAAAATTGAAAAACCCTTCATTTGGTGGAAGCCTATATTTATGCACTTTTATTGATGATTTAAACATAAAGACTTGGGTTTATTTCTTGCAACATATATCATTTTTTTATTTTTTTATTCAAAGAGTTTAAGGTCATGGTTAAAACGAAAAGTGGTTATTATATAAAGGTGTTAATATCAGACATATGAGGAGAATATATATCAATTGATTTGTTGAAGTTTTACAAAATTTGTGGATTTTTTTTCTACCATATATATATATATATAGCTCGACAGATTAGAAGGGACAAGAAAAATAGTAGAACTATATGGAAATGGCCAAAAGTATGTTAAAATCAAAACATTCTTCTAATGAATAATGGATTGAAGCTATAGCTTATGTTGTTTATATTTTGAACGGATTCACCACAAATGTGAATGAAATGGTTCCTCAAGAAGAATGGAGCAATAAGAAACATGGTGTTTCTCATTTGAGAGTATTGGATTGTATGGAAAATACACATGCAACAAATGAAAGAAGAAAATATCAGATGATAAAGGATAAAGGTGTATATTTTGGGTTAAAATGAGAAATTAAAATCCTATCAATTATATTATTCCACCACAAAAAATTATTATTAGTAAATAAGTTGAGTTATTTAAAGAAGTAGTATGGGATAGTTGTATTGAGAAGTCAAAAAAAAATTGTTGCAAGGATATCTCATAATGAGAATGATTTAGATGAAAATGGTGCATGACATAGTCATTCATCTCCACAAGGTCTAGCTTTAGTGACATATTCTACAAATGTCAGCCCTATTTGGAAACCTATTGCTGTAATGAAATCTCCCAATACACCTTCATATCACACACCGTTAAGATATTTCCTAGATGGATCTTAGGGACACCCACAATTAAAAAAAAAATTAATCCCCTACAATGAAGTTTCATCCCAGGAAGTATCAGGAGATGTAGGATTTTTTAAATATCTCAAATAGAAAAAATTATATCCAACATTAACATCTTTAAGATATCACTTTAGAGACATCTCAATAAATAAAACAAGTTTAAAATAAATGTTTGATGAATCTCAAGGTGATGAAAATATTGATTTATATTTTGTTTTTTCATTATTTTCTCAAGTTGATTCTATATTATTTGAAGATGTAACTAAGAATGAAAGTTTGGTAAAATCCATGAACGAAGAGATTAATTCTATTTAAAATAACCATACATTAGAAAGTGCACGATTTCTATAATTGGAGTAAAGTGTGCTTATAAGAAAAAAATCAATGCATATGGAAATTATGAGAAGTATAAATTAATGTTGGTTACAAAGGGTTTTTCATAGAAACCTAAAACTAGATTACAACGAAATTGTTTTACCATTGTAGCCAAACTAGACACTATCAAGAATACTAATGCCACATCTTATGAGGGAAAATTTTAGGGGTCCCTCCGCAAAAAGCCTTAGAAAATATTTGGAAAATTATGTAAAAATTATCTTTCACACAAATGGCAAATATCTAGACATTATGACATCACTATTAAATGCTACTAGATGGTATCTCTTTTATATGCTATCAGTCGGTAGCATATTTTTATACTATTGGCTGATAGTATATAGTATGTTGTTAGCCGGTAGCATAAAAATATGCTACCAATTGACTATATTTAGACAATTTTTGAGAATTTATATTTCACGGGAAAGGTGAATTGACCCCTAAAAATAACTTGTATCCAAAAAAATTTGGTGAACTGGTTGTAACTTGTACCCTAAAAATTCACCAATTTTAAATTTCAAAAACTGGAATATTCGTGAATTAACGAATATTCACCACTAAAATTTTCCTTGCATCTTCTGTGTATATTATCTTATATTAGAAATAAATACACTTGGTTCAATTATATAGTTACTCCTTGGTGGGGTAATCAAGTCCTACTACTCCTTTACAAGGTAATCTAGATACCTTGAGATTATAGAGTTCCTTTCGATTAAGATATTCAATACTCCTTAGTGGAGTGATTGTGATGCTTGATATCTATGTACCAAGAAATGATGATGATAATTTATTTTGAGGCATATATTGTAAGTGTAGGTAAGTGCAGCAACAGACTAACACACAATAATAATTCTCTAATTCTCTTTCATGCAGAGCAGGTTACACATATATAGGAATATGTATTCCTAAAAACAAGGAGGCTTTTCAACAACACTCCCTCAAATCTCTCTCTCAACACGTATATACGTGATATTGTTTTAACTCACAACAATATCACAACTATCAAATAATACAGCCAAATATGTGAATAATTACTCACGTAAATTATTCTCTTTGCAATATCAATAATAATGGAGCACTAATAAATTATATTTCCTAACATTCCCCCCCTTAGTGCGAACATGGGGAAAACCTGCCTTTGTACTTGCACCTGCTCATGATCTGGTGATTTTCACAGGATGATCACAAACCTCAGGGATGGTTTTGCAAACGGTTGACCACAAACCGAGAATGGTGGTTTTGCAATTGGTTTACCACAAACCACAAAGTGATGGTTTTGCAAATGGATTACCAACAACCAAGAATGGTGGTTTTGCTATTGGTTTACCACAAACCACAAATGAAGGTTTTCAAGTGGTTTACCTACAACCACATCATGATATGCAAAGTACTATTCTCAACCCTCAGCACATCTCACTGTAGGGAATAACATAGGAAATTCTGCTGACATCTGTTGCTCATACATACATAGAAAAATATGACATACTGGAAATGGAACATTGGATCATGTTCCCCCCCTCAATGTGAAATTTACACTTATTGAAAACCAAATCACTGCAACCTGAGGCACACCACACTGGAAGCACTAAAATCAAACTGCACACACACCTGTCACCAAAGCTGATATGCGGCCCCGTCGTTGGTGACTGACGAGAGGTCGCTGAATGACCTCCAACCTCCGATGCCTCCTACCTCCAGTTTCATGCTGCTAGTTCAGCTGGATGTGATCATGAAGCTCAAAAAATACCTTCAATAATTTGGACGTCACGCACAAGCGAAAATGCGTCCAAAATTGAAATGCGGGCAAATTTTTTTTATTTTTCGAACTTTGGAAGACGACACTTTTTACAATAGTATTGACCCACAATGAACTTTTGACTTGGACTCATGATAATAACTTGCCTATTAACATAGAAAAAGACTCAACAATCTAATTTGACTTGAAAATGACTATACAACTTGTAAGTTGTGACAAAGATGACAAACTCAAATATATTGACACTGACAAATGATAGGATAATAATGACTATTGACAGACTAAACAACATGACTACACAATCAACAAAATATTTAAACACAAAATACCTATACACCATCAACTAACACCACCGAACACCTAATATTGATCTATATTATTAAATTGACTCACATATAAGTAGACACACTAATATAGATAAAAGTAATCTACACTTTTCTATATTGATTCAACTTTATAAAATGAGAATATAGACCACTTATCGGGAATGTTTTGGAATTTTTTCAATGGAACAAATGATGCCAGGTAGGAGTTTTGGTAGACCGCTAAGAATTCCACAGCAACCAATAGTCGTTCATCTCCTTCAAAACAACAGCCTATCGAGTTGACTAATCTTTTGTGTCGAACTCTTCCAACGCCAGCTGCTTCAGCCGCAAACCGTCTGGCGTCTGGCCAAGACTGTTTCGGAAAGCATTTAACAGCAATCCAGCGATTATTTTCTAGTCTTCCTTTGAAAACTGTATTTGGAGCTTTGTCGCCACTCTCAGATACAATGTTCTCGTTAATGAATCCTGTTGCAGCTCGGAGCTTAGGAAGAGTATATTCCTTTAATGTAGGAACTCTCTCATTTTCAAATTGATCGCCATTTTCTGGATCTGGTTTTTCATTTTCAACCGATTTAATTCTGTTCACTGCAAAGTTAATGAAGGATCAAACATAGCATGTAATGCCAAACTGGAAAACACGTCCTCTTTCTCTGCAAACGTCCTTCAGAAATTTCGCAGCCTTCATATATTTTTGGAGGGCAGCGTATTGAGTGCCAAGAAAAATACAATTGATACTTAAATCAAAACAGATGAATATGGTGACGAGGAGTCCCAGGATCAACCAAACACTAAACAAATCTTCTCTATTGAATGTTGATGGCATGTGTACAACTATTGACTACACAGCCGCATAATATGATAAATGACATCTGAGTTTAATATATCTTTTACTATTGCGATGTCATCACTACCCTTTGGCTCACCATGCTGTATACACTAATTACACAGAAACAAACACACATCTCCAATCGAATACCAAACCTTCAATTTCCACGTTTAAAATTGAAATGTGGAAGATCTGGTGTAATGTATGCATGAAATAAGAAAAAAATTGTGGGTAAATGGTGCTATACAATCTGCGATGCAGGAAAAGACTCAGTTACCATTGAAGATATCACCAAGGATTCAACGCTGCCACAAGCTGTAAACGACTCTCATGCATCCTTGCTCAAAGAATGGAGATCACACTTATGGAAGAGGCATTTCTGGATCTCAAGCGCTCTGACACCAAATGTAAGTGCAGGTAAGTGCAGCAACAGACTAACACACTAATAATTTTCTAATTCTCTTTCATGCAGAGCAGGTTACACATATATAGGAATATGTATTCCTAAAAACAAGGAGGCTGTTCAACAACACTCCCTCAAATCTCTCTCTCAACACCTATATACGTGATATTGTTTTAACTCACAACAATATCACAACTATCAAATAATACAGCCAAATATGTGAATAATTACTCACATAATTATTCTCTTTACAATATCAATAATAATGGAGCACTAATAAATTATATTTCCTAACATATATATGATTTTTCAGTTTAAACTCTTTGGATACATTTTCATAATTAATGCATGATTAAGAGGTGTATTACTTTTGAGGATGATTGTACATTTGGATTGTGTGAGCCCCAATTATAGACATGTGATTGTGTAATTGTGGTGTTGTGTATGTTTCCTCTATAAACCCATGGTTATTAAATGTACTTTTCAACCTTGGTGATGTGAATTAGGTGTGTGTACTCTTCATGTGTGAAGGAAAAGTGGTAATTATCATGTAAAATGTAATAAAATAATTTGTTGTTGAGTTGTCCTATTATTAGAAAACTATGCTATGTGAATTTTACTCTCCGTCCTTGATGTGTAAGGTACATAATTTTAGGAGTAGATGTCATGTTAAATGTGAGAAATGGTGTTTTATGGATTCATCTAATGGTTTTATTGTTAGTTTTATTATGACATTGAGACATTGTGTAATGAATGGGAAGATTGTGGAAATGGTAATAACATAAAGTTCTTAATTATGAAAAATTCTATGGTTAATAATTTAATCGAACGACACAACCAGAATTACTAATCTTTTCAGAGCATGAAGGTTTGGAAAGAAATATATATTTTTCTTTTTCCTAAGTGGCTTGTATTATAGGGATAAGGTTCCACCTCTATTTGAATCTAGGAATTTTTTTCGCATCAAAGATGATGATCTTATAAGGGGATGGATATGTACTACCCTCCCACATATTATCTCATTGACCTCATGTTAAAGACCCAGTTTAGTGTCTTAGTGTGGAAATACATCTGCAAGTTAATTGGATTGAACTTTTCACTTCTTGATATTCGTACGGACCTTGCCAAGCTTCTCAGACCTCATTATGAAGTTATTGTTGGCTATTGATCAACTTGTAAGTTCCTCACCAAGCACAAGTTTGCATTTAATGTGGACATTCGGTCTCTAGTTTTAACTAAGAATAATAATAATAATCAGGTATGATATTTTAATGAATAAATGAGGAATTTTAGAATATTGAAATAATTATAGGATCCACTAAAAGGGAATCTATGAATTGGGTAAAATGAAAAAAATATATAAAACTTGTGAAAAGTAATTAAAACATATAAATCAAATAAATGTAGATATAAAAGTATATAGATATGTAAAGAAAATTAGGCTAGGGGAAATTTATGGCATTTTGTTTATCATTTATTCCTTTTTTCTTTGGTGGGGAAAATCCACCTCCAAAAGATTTGGAGTAGGTATGAAAAAATATGTTTCTTGAAAGGGCCTTTGAAACTTCAAAGAAAAGTGGCTAACAAGTGTAAATCCAGACCCCTCGACCTGTGTCGCCATCCTCCCATCCTATACCAAGATGGGTTCCTTAAGATATCTCACCAAATAAATGAAAAAATATTTAACGTAGTCTCCTTTCCCTTTTCATCATGTTTGCATCCCATGGAAGATAAGATATTTACAATAGGGAACTTTGGACATTAGGCAGAGCATAATGGAAGTGTTTTTTTGTAGGATGTTTAGCTAAATATGACCTGATTGAAATGTGTGTATAATGAGGTATAAAATGACCCTCGAAACTTCTAAATGTAAAAATGGGATATAATATCCACATCTCCTCTAGATCCAATGATACTAATTTTCTAAATGTGGAAAATAGGTTTCCCAATCTGATTAGTCTACCTCTGCCAACATATTCACAAAATGGGATTGTAAAAAGGCCTAGAAATCCCGCCAAAAAATGCATTTGATAGCTATAAAGATAGAATCTTTAAAAATTTCCCCACATCCTATAGTTAGAACCAAAACAAGAGCTTAAGGATTGTTCATGGAAAGCCATCAAAGAATTAAAAATTTTCCTTTGTCATAATTTTTTGTTGTAAAATCCCTATGACATATATGTATAAAATGTGGAAGAAAGTACTAGGTATGAGAAATTATTGATACAAAAACACTGGGCATATGATATTCTTGACACAACACCTCAAAGAAATTTAGTTCATGGAATTATTTGGTTGTACGATTTACTTAAAGTGGGTTTATTGGAAAGGGATTTGAATATATATTGCAAATTAATTGCCAATTGTAAGGTTAGAATCCACAATCTTTCCTAAAATACCCTACCTATAAATGCTTTGCAGTTACTCAACAAAATATAATGGACATTGGATTTTGTTGGCTTAGTTGAAAATATCAGGTAAGATATGAATGCAAGTGTGGGAGCATACCAAATACACACAAAATATTTGAAACATTACCAATACAAGATAGTATCGTGTTATTATTGTCTAAAAGTACCCCCTAGGCTATTTTTAAAACTTACAAATTAAATTTTGGACTCAGAAAAAATTTGTGTTCAAAATCCATGGAACAGTGAAACTCAATGTCTTGTCGAATTAAGGAACTTAGTGTTTCACAGGTTATCCTGGACCACAAAACAAAGAAATCATCAGTTTGGACTTATGAAAATTTTTGGGAAGTCAAACTTCCATGGCATTGAGTTAGTCTACTATGGGTTGAAGGAAATTTAGAGCACTGCAGGTTTGCACACCTACAAAAGGTTAGAATCCATGGAGCGAGAGTGGAGAACATAGTGTTTCTTAATATGGTGAGCATATTTATATGTGGAGATTCACTAGAGTTAGTGTTCCATGGAGTTTATTAATCCCATGAATTAAAGGATAAATTCCTATTAGGAGAGGTCACGATGCACGAAGAACAATCTGTGCAGGCATGTAAAGGAAAAGTGTCATGGGACACCTCATGGTAAATACATGCATGTTCAAAATATGACTACGAATGGAAAACCGAAAACAATATCCTAGTTTTCTGTAGGCTTCCCAATTGTAGTGTTCCATAGGTTCTCCTAACCCATGCAACAAAAAAAAAATTGTGGGTCACAATGCTGCAAAATAAAGGAATAAACAATTGTAGCATGTGGAGTGGGGAAGTTTAGTGTAGAGTTGGAGGTTACCAAAGTTCAAGAGCCGTGGTGAAATCTAAAAATCATCAAGAGAGCCATGGAGGTCTTAGAAACCAAAACCAAAGTGATGAAGCAAGAAAATAAGAGATAAACCGAAAAACAGAGACACATCATGACATAATCCATAGAAAAAGTGTTTACGTGATGTCGAGACTAGTTTCTTGATGATATATTTCATTGTAGAGCTCAGTTTTTCCTTATATTTGATCTTTTGGGAATGTCTTAAAGAATTCCTTCAAAATAAAGAAACTTTATAAATAATGATACAGTGCTTCGGAATATTTAAGTTGTGGGTTTTGGGTACATTTCACATTCCTTTCAGATGTCAGAAGATGCCATTTTCGGTTGTAATATGTTTTCTTTAATCCTTCCTCATCTTGAGATTCTTCTATATACTTCCAAAAGATCATATTTTTCCCATGACTAACCAAAATGATGAGGAATGGTGATATGTGTAATATACTTGGACATTTGGAAACATCGCATTCCTCCATATTCTATATTTCATGGGAATCTATTGATTTGCAATTCATTGCTCATTGAAAGGCATAAACCATCATGAGGCATGGAGGTTACCTGCTAGAGGTAGTTTAGAAGGTTTTAGCAAGGTTCAACATGCCAAACATCCCTCCAACATATTTTGATCCCCTCATCTCCTCCCTTCTATAAAATGTAGTGATTTCTTCATAAAAATAATCCTCTCTTTCTTGGTAATGTTATTATGCCAAAATTTAGATAGAGCTAAGGATTTGTAGACCAATGGCATGCATTTTGTAATGTATCTTAACATATGAATGATTATAGCAGTATGTACATACTTAAAATAATAATATAATGTTAATTGTGGCTTAAATCTTCCCCTTATTTTCATTATTTTCTTTTTTCCTTCTTTTCTTTCATTTGTGATGTGTATCAACTATGTTTTGCAGAGTTTCATATCATTTGTGTCAACTATACAGGGTTGTGAGTTGATTTAGTTACAAAGTTGGAAAGTGGAAAGAATATTCCCCTCTAACCTTATATTGAGCCTACTTTATTCTATGATACTTCTAGAGAGAGTGATCAAATTCTTCTAGCACAACGACATTCCCTTTTCTTCTAGATTAGTTTCATTTCATGTAAATTTCCTCCTCTCTTTTTATCTACAGTTTATTGATTAGAAGTATTTTAGCAGTAGAAATAGTATTGACCAGATGAACAAAGAGGAATATGACATTCTCTGGAGGTTGATTTCACTTATACAAGTTCCACATTGTGGATATCATCTCATGTTTTTCCAAAATTTTGAATCTACCATGATCTAGATAAGGGCGCGATTACGAGCTATAATAGTTTTTCCATACCCAGTGGGAGAAGATTTATGAACTTTATATAAGTTCAATAGGATTAGTGTGTGTCTTAGTTATATTCAACCTTTGGAGGATTCATAATAACACGTGTGATGAATCCCAATAATACATCTACTAGTTTCAGTAGTCAACTGTCTAAATTTCATGAGAAGAATACAAACAAGGAAAATCATAGAAAGAGGTGAGCCTTTTGAATACCTACAACTTCTACCAAGGAAAAAATTAAAACCAATTAATAGGTCTCTATTCCCATCACCTAGAGTACATTCAATGCCCCCTTCTTCTAGTCCTTCCTTAACCACTCTTAAGAATCTAAACCTACCTCTCCCATGAACCTTCAAAGTAATCAACATTCTATTACTATTAATGTTGGTATCCCCTTGATTTTAAACACACATCATGATATCCCGGTAGTTACCCTTAAGAGCATCCCATTATTTATAGTAGAGAATTCAACCACTCATATTCAACACATTTTAGACATTTCAATTTTTTTTGTCCATCTCATTAATGCAGATGATGTAGTACTTAGGCTATTAGATTCATCTTTTAAGGGGAATGCATTGCAATGGTATAGAAGTTTTCCACAGACCTCTATTCACACGTGTGATGAGCTTGGGGAAAAAATCTACAAGAATTTTCAAGAAAAAATTGATCATCTATCACTTATTGAGTATCTTACTACCATAAAGAGACCACATCATTAAATTACTACAGATTTTAATATCAAGTTTCAAAAGATTGGGAATATAATCCCCCCTCTATTTAATCTCCAATACCATGTTTCTATATTTTGTGATATCCTTGAATAGTGATGTGGCTATTTGAAGTAATTTATCATTTATGTCAAAGAGATATGTTGTCATTATTTTCATTGATGTCAAAAGTAGTATGATTCATGAAGGTTGAATGATAGTATATAGCCAAGGTGAGTCTTATTGGTCTTGCATGGTGGTTCATGGTGTCTTTAGTCAATTTTTTGGCTTGTAGAGATGTTATAGTGTATTGGTAATTATGTGATGATTCCATGGAGTATCTTAAAGTCCATTACAGGTGTGACAGGTAGCAAAGGTGATGAGGTGGTCAAATTTAGTGAAACAAGCATGTTTCAAGTGCTTGTTTGTGAGGCCTAAAGAGAAGAATGAGGTAAGTCATGATGAAATAAGGAATGTATAAGATGGATATACATGGTGATAGAATTATAATTAGGTATATGAGGTGTAGAGATACTCAGAGGTGTATTATAGTGCTGGTCTAGGTGTTAGACAATGTATTTAGGTCTGTTCCTAGACCTAATCCTTCAAAAAGCATGTCCTAGTGAAGTGAGATGGACTTTTTCCAGCATGGTGATGTAAAATTGAGACTTATAGAAGGTGTATCAAGTTGATATGAAGGTTTGGTCCACGTTTTAGGTCCTTGTTTTCATGTTGAAGCAAGAAATTGTAGTTTTACAATTTGAGCTAAAAATTGAATTTCAGATGCTCGGTGGAGAGTGTATGATTTGCATGAGGATCCAAGCTCATGGGGATAGTTGAATAGGTATATCATGAATATTTTTCAAGTGGAATGAGGTTGTTTTATTGTCATGGTTTTTTGAATAATCATAAAGAATGCCAACAATTATTTAACCCTCTTAAAACCCTAGCTTGGTAGCGACTTGGAAGAAATTGATGGTACATTCCAAAAACTGATTTCTTGAGAAAAATTGATGATTGTATGTTGTAGAGGACTCCTCCATATTTATCATGGTGTTATTTAGAGGTTTTGGGTGTATGTGGTCCCCACCAAAAAAATGTTTATTTAAGAAAATTTTTAATTTCTAGAAAAAGTGTCCATTGTACCTAATGAATAAATTCGAATTTAGTTGAGAAAGGGAGTTATAATTAATTTCCATGATGGCTTCCAATCATGTTTGATCCCTTAGGAGGTCAAGTGTGTCCTATTTTTTAGGATTAGTTTTTGGGCAGATTTTGGCAGTTTGGAGTAGTCTAGGTGGAACGTAGTTTTGGACATGCTACAGTTAGATTTATGGATTGGTTTGAGATTTATGATGATCCTAAGATCAAGATGTTTCCAATGGTATATCATACTTGAGTTTTTGAGGAAGTTATGACATGTTCTCTAAAGCGTAATTTTTAGGGTGCTTGATTGTGCATGGTCTCATGAGGGTTTCATGGTGCGAGATGTTGTTCCAGTGTGTTTCATGGTTTATGGAGGTTATTCAAGACTTATAAAACATGTCTAAGTATGTTTCATGCTTTGGTTAAGTATTTTTTTCTCTATAACATTCCATGTATGATGAGTTGTTTGATTTGGTGTTTTAGGGCTTCTTGAGTCTTAATCGAGGCTTAGATGGTTATAGGTGATGGTGGAGGCCTACATGGTCTCATGGATTATTTTTTATAGTATTTTATAATGATTTTTAGGTGTTTTTTCAATATAAATGCCGGCCTACATGTATTATGATCATGCGAAGGGTATAAATGAAAATTAGAAAGCTCATTTGAGCAAGTTGTGAGAGTGGGAGTAAAGAGCAACCTATAGGGATGTTTGAAGGAGATAAAGAAGGTCCTTATGACCTTATTGAGAGGTAAATAATGTGGTGGTTCTATCCTAGAGAGATATCAAGTATGGGAGAGATATGGAAGATGAGGAAAACAACTTGAAGGAAGAGGTTATTGGGCATGGAGGCTAGAAAGATGTTTTGAGCAAGATAAAAGAAGAAATGAGATCCATAGAGTCATCATCAGTTGTGTGAGAAAAAATTTAGATATGTAATTCATCTTAGATGGATTTTTTCTTGTGTTGATTCATCTAGGGTTTTGTTCCTCATTGTAGGGTTGGTATTCTACTAAACTAGGGGTTGGTGCTCCTTGTGGGGTTGGTGCCTCACTAAAGAAATCTCTTATGTTGTGTAATATACAAAAGAGTCACTTGTATTGAGTAATATATATAGAGGTTCAGTGGATTTTCTTCTCCTTGAGGGTTTCCCATTTAAATTTGGTGTCCATGTGTTCTTGTGTTTATTTTGCATATGTTTTGATGATTATGTTGCATTGATTAATCTTAATGGATAAACTAAGTTAAATGGTTGATGAATGTTAACGTTTGAAGTGAATGAAAAGTTTTTATCCACACTAATTCACCCCTCCTCTAAGTGGTTGTGCTTCCAATAATTAGTATTAGAACATGGCCTCTAGAGAAAGATTAACAATCTTGGCATGTTTTTTGAAGAATAAAATGGGAAAATCATCTGAGGCTAGTGTAGAATTAATGTATCAAAGAAATAAGAAAAAAGTTTTGAAATTTTTGTTCAAGGATTATGAATATTATATCACTTGTTTGAGTTTTGAGCATCATAAAGTCATCAAAGAGTTGGAATCTCAAGTGGGGTTATTAACAAATCTATAAGGCAAGGTTGTTGAATGTAGCAAGCTCAAGGAGTAGATAAAAACCCTAAAAGTCAAAGAGGATGAATCCATCAAGTATGAAGTAGAGATAATATATTTTAAGGCTGAGTTGGAGTAGGTATTTATAAATTAGAAGACCTTTGAAATATTTGAGAAGATTACTATGGCCCGGGATGATATCTTGAGAAGTAAAAAGTAATCTAGTGATAAATCAGATCTTAGTTTCAATGGAGATGACAAGAATTATGAAATAATAATTCAAGAAGTAGGACCTAGTTCCAAAGAAGATGAAAATGAAGGTGTCCATGCAAGGAATTATGGAAGGTCTCATCCCATCAAGAAACTAAATGAAAGAAGATATGTGAGTTTGTTTCATGGTTATTATTTTTCTCATAATGAATATGGTCATAGAGCAAGGGATTATAGGAGGTATTTCAAGTGTATATATCCATGGAGAAATAAATGAAAGCATCATCTTCGGTCAAAATGTATGCATCATGTAGTTTATTATAGTTATTACCATGAACATCATATTACAAATTTTTTGTCATCTTAAGTCTCCAAGGAAGTTCGAGAAGGTTAATTAAAGTCAAAGATATATGATTTCCAAAGTATGATCATGAAAATAAGGTCAAGAGGGATGTATTTAAGTATCAAAAAGAGTTTGTTTATAAGGAATTTGTGAAGAAGAGATCTAAATATGTCTTGCCTAATCTTGATCTACATACTAATCAAGAAGGAATTTCCACTATGATAGTACTAAAGCCATGTGTTGAAGAGAATAATGTTTGTTTGAAAACAATATAGTCAAATGAGGAGAAGAATGAGGTTGTCATCAAGTCATAATTTATAGTTAAGCCAAGGAGGATCCAAAATACTAATTACCAGCCCCAAGATTACAAATAAGTGATGGAGATCTAGGAATCTCCTTAGTTCATGATGTTCTAGGCCCTAGAGTAATGTGAATTATCTTCTTTACACTGCTTCAAGGCATCTGTCTTCCAGGTGAAGCAACAATGTGGTATGTTGTAGGTACTTTAAGAAGAATTGTAATATTTCAAAATTAAAGTCATGAAGATGGTATGAGGTCTGTTTCATTTAATTACAACTGGGAATTTATGTTTTTCATAGTAAAAACATGGTGCTTTGTACTTGAAGCTCCATTCATAAGACCCAAAATTTGCATTGATAGTCCATCAAATCCTACATAGTTTTTTAAACACCTTTGATTTGTACAGACCTAGTTGACAGAGATCTGAGATAGATTTTCTGGGCTTGAAGTTTGTATGAAACTTAACAGAGCACACAAGCATATTAAAGGTATCTTATATGTGTTCAAAGAAAGTATGCAAGTAGTGTAGTATTCCATGTGCCTTAAGAGAATGTATGACATATCCAAAAGTATGTGTTGTAAGAATATTGTGCATGAAAAAGATATAGGAGTGTTCTTGTGGTAGATACAATGAGTATAATATGTTAAAGGTCTCTGATCTCGATCTATAAGATTTTAAGAATAGAAAATTTGTTATAAGTCATGTGGTGAATGGTTTGGGTTCTTGAGGTTTGCAGTGTCTGAAAGTTAGAGAGATTGTTCAAAGGGTTATATTGCCTTGTAAGGAGCATCAAGGGTATTCCTAGTTGGTAGTGATATTGGTATAGTTTACTATCAAATAAAGTTATGAGTCTATTGAAAAGTATGAGAAATGTTATTACAAGTTTGAGATGGAACTTTGAAAAATGGAATCTTAGATGTGTTTTAGACAAGACCAATTCATGAAGGTGTGAAGTAATCCTATGATGACCCAACAATAAGCATAAAAAAGGATTTGAGAAGGATACAAGAATAAAGAGCTATCATGGAAGATGCTTCAAGGTGATTTGAATATGTTTTTAATCTTAACAGTCTAGTTTAGAGATATCACTTTGACTTTAAATTTATTTGTTGAAAATCATGCATGAAGAGACCTTGTCAAGGACTGGGTATGTTGTGTAGCCTTGTGAAATCAGGTAAGTGAAGGTATTTATAAATGTTTTTAAGAAGATGGGTTCATTGGCAATAGTATTATAGTGAAATTTAGGCTCAAGGACTATAATATATGATCATAAAGTATGTGTGTTTTATGATCAATGTTGAATGCATAATAGTGCCTAGTGAAGTATCTTGAAGACCTGGTTTAGGTTTGTAGGCCTTAAGATATGGATATTGGTATGATAAGACCAATATGATATTACTAATATGAATATCCAATTAGATCTACATGGATGTGATCTTGGAGACATGACAAGATAAGGAAAGAATGAGGACAATAAATAAAGAAATATGGGTTTACCTATGATATCAGGGTTTTAGGACAATGTTTGAAGCCTAGTTATGGTCTACTATGATGATATGTTACCTTGATCCATTATATAACACTAATTATGAAATATTTCAAGAAGAAGTGATTAATGAAGGTATGGTTGTGCTTTGAAAGGAAAGTCATGATATATTATTGTGCATCAAGTAGGTTGAGAAGCATAAGATGGTACCTTGAGACCTATATCGGTATATACTAGTTGATAAGATGGTTGAAAAAAATTATGTGAGTTGTGTCATAAAGTTATGCTTATCTAATTTTATCTTGTCTCTTATATGGTGTCATACTATAGGGAAATCGATTCAAGATAATTTGAAGGCCTTTTGTTTAGTTGATCATATTGATATGTTACTCATTGAGCCAAATATTGGTCTGTTTAAGATCAAAATGATTTGAAGCTATAAACATGAATAAGTAACATGAAAGTATGAGAGTTTATAGTAAGATGGTTAGAATATGATTAGGGTTGATAAAAAATAGGTGAATTGAAGGTATGATATTCTTGATAAAATATTATACATGCAAAGATGAGTTATACAATCCTGTAGTGCAATAATATGTGTGAAAAATTTTGAGAAGCAAATTATATTCAAAATCTTGAAGGAGTAGAGATATAAAAAAGGTCTATATTGATGTACAAGGGTTAATATAAAGGACCAAGATTTCATAAGCTAATCAAGGAGTCTTAGATACATGATCAAACAAGATGGTACAGGGTTTGTACGACAAGTATGATTGTGGATTTACATAATGAGTTTTAAAAGAGAATGTTATTGTCATGAAGTGTAAATGGGTAAGTGCAACAATCTAAGGGGCCAAAAAGAGGAAAAAAATTCAAATTTAGAAAAAAAATGTACACATTTTATTTTTCTTGGTTTGGTATTTCCAGAACCTAAAACACGTATGCGTTACCATAATCTTTAAATAAATAAAAAATCAAATACCTTCCTCATTTTCATTTTCCCCAAACATGAATTCTCCATCAAACCTTGTAGCCACGTTTTGTTTTCAACCATTTAGCTCCAAAAATCATCTGCAGATCACCACAAAGGTTGGATTGAGTTGGAATCAATAGTGGCACCACAAAGAAAAGGTAGGGAATTTTTTTTTCTCTTAATTACATTGAAATTTGGTAATTATATAATAGATTTTAATTAAATACATGATTTTTATTATTATAGTTCCACAACAACCGTAAAAAAACTGTTGTTTTCATCCAAATGTGCAATAGGGAAATTGACAATGTCCAAGCATGACAACAATACCCCAGTGTTAATTTTTTTTCAAGTCCCATCATTCCAAGACACCCCAAGTCTATCCAATCAGTCCAAATGACCTCCTGAATAATGTAATCTCATCCCCCTGGGTGATTTAGGTAAGTCTATTCATCACCCCTAGGTGATTTTAGGGAGTTCTAAAAAGATACTATCTTCAAGCAGCGTTGGGAAGGGATATTGCTAGCCTTCCCAAGACTGGATTCAACTCCCTGGAGTAGAACAGAAGGTTAAAATTCAATACAGAGATGAAATGAAGACCTTGAAACATAATAGAAATGATTTTTCAAGGTTTGGGGAAGTTTTACAATACTTGGAGCAGTCTGAGTAAAAAAAAGGGTTCACAAGTCTATGCGGTACACATGCCTAAAACAGTTGTTGGGCTTCAGAAGAAGATTTCGGGACCTCCAGATGGAGTTCAAAGAAAAAAAATATATCCAGAAAGAGGATTCCAATACCTACATGATAGTGAAAGAATATTTTTCACAACACTTTGGTGCATCAAGTCTGTAGGCAGTTTTTCTCAGGAACATGTGGAGTACAAAATAAAAAATCCAATTTTTCAGAGATCAAATGGAATACTCATGACACGAAACCCCCACCATTGTATTTAGAAGGCCATTTCCAGTTAGGACCATATAAATTTTTTCCAAAAAAGTTTATCAGGAGCTCAAGTTATCATTGTTACAAGTTTAAGACTTAGCCAAATGTTTGGGAAGACACGTGTCAGCACCAAGAACTTGGCTGGATTTTGTGTCCCTCACGTCCCCTAAGGTCAGGGACACAAAGGTTGGAAAAGTGTGCCCATCCTCCTCTCAGCCCTCTCAGCCCTCATATGACCTCTTGGACCCTCATGTGACCTCCAGACTTGACAATTCAATCCCCAAGTGCTTTTTCGAAGCATTCATCCCCCGCTGTCAGATCGGGTGCCACGTGTCAGCTTCAGGACCACCGTGGAATTTTATGTCCCTTATTAACTTGAGGTGGGGGACATCAGACCTTGAAAAATGCATCCATCCCCTATGGGAAGTCTTTTGGACACCCACATGACCACAGTTCAGCCCCTAGGTGCTTATTTGGAGCGTGCATTCCTTGCCATTGGATCAGGTGCCACGTGTCATGCTCTTGACTACCGTGGAATTTGATGTCCCTTATGCACCTGAAGTGGTGGACATAAGACCTTGGAAAATGTGCCTAGCCCCCATAGGGAGTCATATGGACACCCATGTGACCTCCTTTCAGCTCGCGGTGATTTAAATCAGCTTTTTCCTCCTTCATTCCCTACCATTGGATCTAGTGTCACGTGTCACCGTCTTGCTCATTGTGGAAATTGATGTCCCTCATGTCCTTGAGGTCAAGGAAATCAAGCATGGAAAAATGTGCCCATTCCCTACATGTGAATATCTTTTTGAAATTTTTCTGAGTGTTGCTTTTTTCGCTTCTAACTTCTAACAGTTGTGTGTGCACTTCATTCCTCCATACTTCCTCTACAACTTTCTTCCATCACTCCAAAATTACAAGAAATCAAACCAGACTTGATAAAAAAATCACTCCCCTTCCACTCCATGAAAGCATACAAGTCTCAAAAGGAATCCTCATAAAACACAGAAGGAGAAGCACAGAGCACAGAAGGAGAAAATGAAGAAAACTCCATAGCCATGAAATGAGAAGTTGAAGAAATCTCCCAAACAAATGCATGAAACAACAAGATAGATTTTTCTGCTCATTACTCTACCCAAGGCCATCAAGAAGACACATTCAAACTCCCCCCATGTGCGACAGAGCATCCACAACGAAGAAATCTCCTTTCCGGCTCAACGAAGAAATAAGTGGGATTTTCTGTCAAACCGGTTGCCAGATCGAAGTAAGATTGCACATGAAGCACTAAAAGAAAAAACCCACATCAAAAGTAAAATTTTCGTCACAAACGGAGGAGAAAACCAGACCTATAATTTTGAGGTCCATTAATGGCTGCTGTACCCAGAAGCACTGCCAGGTCTGAAAATTAAAACTTTAAAATCTCCTGGATTATTAAGTAGGCGGGCCTGAAATTTCAAAGGGAGGATATTGGGAAAAAAACCATCAAAATCCCTTTGGGGAAAAAGTATTAAAATCACCCCTCAATATAAGTTAGTAATCAATCCAGCATATATAAGTTTACTAACCTTATTTTGTCAATGTATGCAAAATAAGTAACAAATGTTGCATCCTTTTCTAAATGTTGGAACTCTTATTTTGACATAGAGATGCTTCATAAATAGAGTAGATTATGTGCTCTTAAAGCTTCTATACTGTTGATTTGTGACCAATATGTCCTTAAATGCATTAATGCACATATGTATTTATAAAATTTACGAATTCAAATTAGCACATAATTGGTATACAAAAGGACATAAAATAGGTAAAGAAGGCCAACGAAAAATGACGAAAAATTCAAGGCACCCGGATGAGGGATCAAAAAGTCTCACAAAATAAGGAACTAGAGCTATATAAATACAAGTATGACATACCAAATAATAGAATGGGAAATGAAGCATAATCAATAAACATATAAATACACTCACAACACCATAGGAATTAACTAGCCATATATTAAATTTAGATATCTACAATCGATGCTACAATCATGAGTTCTATATCAATAGCTCCGTTTATACAGGGCGTTCTCACAAACACTTATTAATCTCGACTACCCATAGATCTACCAAGGAGAGGGTAGCCCATTGTGTTTAGTTAATTTAATTCATAACCTGCCATCTATAATCTACGTAGTTCATTATTCTTAACCTACTCTTGACACTGGTAAAATATGCATTGCATAATAAAATGTAATCACGTATTTGACAAACAAATCAAAGCAAAGAGGTTTTATGGAAATATAAGGACGCGTCTTCTCATGCAATAATAAATAAATTTTTATTGAATGCAGTATTTTCTCATACAAGATAAACTGTGAGAAGAAGAGTCGAAAGACAAGATTTAGAGAGGTAGAAATAAATGACCAGACAAGAACAACGCCAAGTATGGAAATCAACAGAAAATGGGCAGTTCATAATGTTTTCCCCGACAGAGAACAAAGAAGAAACCAACATAAACATTGTGAATGACTATCTTATTCCCTGGTATATGATCAATCCTAATATCCGCCATTACTCAGACATGGAGAGCACACCTCTGGGCAGACTCAAATTGAACAAAGTAGAAATCAAGTTCCATATGCAGGCTCTTAAAGAATATTATAACCAGAGAAAGTGTGAAGATAGAACAAATAGCTTACAAAAAATGGAGGACATGATAGGTATATTTGATACACCATACCAATACAATCTAAGTATTGGCAGAGAAGTTTTGTCTTGGATTTACTGCAGAAAATGTTGTTTTTCTAGTTCCAATGATGTTGATGAGGTATATAAATTAGCCAATGAATTGGGCATCCAAGATCTGAAAGATGCAATTATCTCCAATAGTTTGAATGAAATAAGGTTGCCTGTGAAATCTACTATGCCTTCCATGCCCATCCTCTGCACTTTTATGAGTGCTACTGTTGACTATAGAAGTGCCCAAAATTTCAGATTAGGTCTCCACCTTGATAATCAAAAAAAATTTCACTTTGAACATGATATAGACAATATATACACAATAACAAGGCCAGGCCCTGCATCAAGTGCAGAAAACTTAGCTCATAGTTTTCATGCCTGCCTTCTTTACATCCACAACATATCAAAAAACAGCCATGGTCTCTATGAGATGATTCATTTATGCAGAGAGAAAAATGACAAGGACAGGAAGACCTCTTTGTTTCTATACAGGCCCAACCAGTTTCGTTTGCAGATTCTCACAAAGGAATATGATGGTATTAAGGAAGCCGTTGCAAATAATGATGATGGTGTTGTTTTTTCTTTTGCATTAGACAGACCTAGTTTTTTCTATGAAAATAATTCTAAGCAGCCCTATTTTACAATCTCCTCTCCCACCTATCAAGGACTGGTGAACTTCATGAGGGCCTATGTTAAATGTGGGACAGCTCCAAAGTATGCCCTAGAAATAAGAAAGCCTGATTTTTGTACAGTGCATAGATTAATGGGTGTTGTTAAGGCAATGGGCTTCAATGCTCTTGAGAATATATTTTATGTATTACATTCTGAGGGCCAAAAAATGTTGGATGTTATGGAGAAACTGGAGAAATCTACTCAGCCATTTGAAACCGTGGGGTTCTGAAGGTTTTTGAAGTGGTTGATCCCAAACCAATTCCTCGATTCAAAACTCTAAAAGCATAGTAGATTGGCTTGCATCACAAATATATATGTGATTTCTTTGAGTTTCTTTTAACCAAATTGTAGTGTTCTACTATTTTCAGCCATGTTAGATGGTGTAGAGTCGGCCTGCTGGTAAACCTGAGATATTGCATTCGGGAAGAGAGGATAACCCTAAATTTAATTTTAAAGGTTAGTATTTACAGAGCACGAGGATGAATCTTTTGTTTGATTAAGAAACTCCTTCCCATCAATGGCTAATAATTGTTACTTCTGCTTATCCAACAATGATCAATAAGTCTCAACTAATAGTATCATAATAGTAAATTATATGGAATATTAGTTTATTAATATGTTGAAAATAAGGAATTAAAAAATAAATGGTTTATACATTGATTGGATTATATTAATAAAAGCATATTGTACGTTCTTCTTTATGAATTATATATTTTCTACTATTAATATTTTACAAATTTAATAGATTAAAATAATTTATAGTACATATAATTTTAAAATTATATTAATGAAGATTTTAAAAAAACTTTTAACATCATTTATATCACACAAAGTGTTAAGATATACAATTGACTAATATTACTTTCTGTTTTCATTCATCACTCTTTATAAACTCTTTCACAGTTGAAAAAAATAATAACCCATTTTAAATTATTATAAATAAAAACTAGAATAAAACAACATTTTCAGAAATAACATTAAATTTAGTTTCTATTTGTTCCTCCTTGTTTTATGTAATTTTTGACTTGTTTTTTTTGTGTTTTATGTTATTTGCAAATTATTTCTTGTTTTGCGTTGTCTTTGACCACTTTCATTTTTCTTTCTCGTTCATGTTCTTTTAGTTTAGTTTTTATCTTTTTTCTCTTTTTTTATATGTTTTTGAATTTCTCTAAAACTTTAATCATATTGTTATGGTTTTGGTGAATTCTTATATATGTGATATTTTGACCTTTTCTTTCTCTAGAGATGATTTTTTTAATGACTTTTTCTTTCTCTAGAGATGATTTTTTTATGAGCCAGCTTTCAAAACATTATATAGAAATGGAAATAACATTAAAATTGCAAATATTAAGATATCATGAGCCTCTTTGAGTGGACAACCTTTTTTTAAAAATAAATTATTTATTTAAAAATTAATCCCCCTCATCTCTTTCTTATGTTCATCAATATAAAAGTATTTTAACCCTAACTTTAATCCTAAAAGGTCCACCTTATAACACGTGCTCAAGCTTGATTAAAAACCCTAATCATAAAGAATATGTGCCTAGAACAATGATGACAATGACTAGTATAATGTAAACAAAATAGATGATTAGGACATTGAGGCTCCTAACATCACAACCCTCTTTAAACATCTTTATTATCAAAGCTTGAGATGTGGAAAAAATTGTTAAATCTATTGGAAAGGATTCCATGTTGCATATTTCGATTTTAGGTTCAGTCATTTGACAAAATTGGCATCGATAGTATCGTTGTGGAGTATGTGTGTTCATCTCTAAAAGATAGATTTTGGTTTGAGGATGGTGGATTTCCTTTCATGTCCAACTTTTGGAAAATTCTCCACACATGAACTAGTTTCCTAACGACCTTCTTCAACCAAGATACATGAAAAACATGATGGATGTTGGAATATGGGGATAGGTTCACTTTATATGCCACATTGTTAATTTGTTGAACCGCTTGATATGGTCAATAGAATCTTGATGATAAATTATAATTTTGTTTGAGATTTATGAGGAAGTTTTGTTTGAGCTTTATAGCATCTTCATCTTAGATGACCACCTATGTGGTCATATGACTAGTTCACCTACAAATTCTCAGTTGCATATGTAGATGATCGTCTGAATTGATAAATGTAGATGATACAATATAGATAGTTGACAACATATACAAAACATATGTTTGTATCTCACATTCTCCCCAACATAGCCTATTTATAGAATTTTATTTTCATGTGTCACTATACAAACTTTGCAAAATAACACAATATTTCATAATAATGATCTCAATATGCAATTAGAATTGTTGTGCCACTTCGAGGGGGAAACCTCCAAACCATAAAATAGACTCAAATGCTCCAATGATGATTCATCTACTACTTACAATCCTATATATATATACTATTCATATGAGATGACCATCACCAAGGCCGACCTACTAAACATGAGAAAGTATAAATGATATAAGAAAATGATATGGTAAGCCATAAGTCGGCTAGTCATATCCTAATAAAGGTAATAGGTTAAGGGTGTAGCATGCCCTTCCCCTTCAAACCAACATTATCCTCAACATTAAATAATCCTGGATGTTGTTGCAAAAAACCTTCATCCTCCCAGGTTGCATCTTCTATTCTCAGATTCTTCCACTTGATCAAATATTCCTTAATGTCTCTAGTTTTCAACCTCTTAGTACATGTTTGCATAATCTTCTCTAGCTCCAAAATGATTCTTCCTTCCTCATCAAGTTCTGGTAACTCTGTCTAGGCTTCAAATTGCTATCCAATAACCTTCTTCAGGTAGGAATCATGGAATATTGGGTGTATGCGTGAAGATGGAGGTAACTCTAGTTTATAAGCAACACTACCAATTTTCTGTAGAACCTGATAAGGCCAATAATATTTAGGAGCAAGTTTGTTGTCCTTTTTTTTTTGCTTTAGGGACATCTACTTGTAAGGCTAGAGACATTCAAAAACCCAGTCACCAATTTCAAAATGTCTTTCACTACGGTGTTGATATGTTTGTTGTTTCATCTTGTTTTGTGCCAAATTCTCCTTCAAACTAGCTAAAACTTGTTGTTGATGTTGAATTTTCTCCTTAACATCTATAACCTTAGTTTACACCCTCAAGGAAGAAGTGATAGAATGTGGATGGTAACCATATAATGCTAAAAATGGGGTCATTTAAGAAGAGGTGTGAAAAGATGTGTTATACCACCATTCTACAAGTGGTAGACATTTAATCCACCTTTCCTACTTATCTGATACAAAACAACGTAGATACCCCTCTAATAATTTGTTGACCACTTCTATTTGCCCATCAGTTTGAGGATGATAAGATGAACTGTGAGCTAGTTGAGTACCCAAACAAGAAAATAATTTCGTCCAAAAATTACTTGTGAAAATAGGATCATGGTCACTTACAATTATCTTTGGGGTTCCATGTAGCCGTTCAACTATCTCCAAAAAAATAGTTGGGACTGTACTGGCTGCAAATGGATGTGATAGGGCACAAAAATGGGCATATTTTGTGAGCCTATCCACAATCACAAAAATAAAATTCTTACCCTCTGAACAAGGCAATATGGTGATGAAATCCATGGATACTTCCTCCCATCTCTGGCCAAGAATTGGTAAGGGTTGCAACAGACTTGGTGTCTTAATTTTTTCCACGTTGTTCTATTGGCACACTAAACATTCTGATAAAAAAAAATTTACATCCCCCTTGAGTCCGTCCCAAAATAATTCTCTTTTTATTCTATGATATGTCTTCAAAAACCCAGAGTGTCCTCCAATAGGTGAGGCATGTATCTCTGCAAGAATCTTATGCTTCAATTCAGAATCTTTACTCAAGTATACCCTATCCTTGTACCATAGCGCATTACCTTTCCACTCAAATTTGTTAGATGTTATAGATCCTTGCGTGATATTTTGTATTAGGGATTGTCTATCCTTGTCTTGATCCCATTCCAATCTAGCTTCATCTACCCAATCGGTCGTCAACATGGGCATTCAATATAGTAAGGCATCTGCGGATGTATCCCCTCTTAACAACGCATCAGTTACTAAATTTTCTATACCCTTTTTGTATAAGATTTCAAAATCATAACCCAACATTTTTGTTACCCACTTTTGTTGTTCCTCAGATGATAACCTTTTCTCCAAAAATTATTTGAGACTATCATGATCAGTTTTTACCTCATGAGATAGTGTAACGACCTAAAAAATCCACACATGAACAACACAATGAAATACAGGATAAAAAAAAATTTGACTTGCTTGACACATAACATGACGCAACATGTCATCACCAAGTATACAACTAACACTATGAACAACTTGATACAAGGATGGCCATAAAGGCAGCACGGAAACGTTCACACAAATCAAGGACAATTTACTTTTCTTTTTGACAAGACAACATAGAAGTCCATTCATAGAACACACTTACAGTTAGGGCCAACCACAAAGAGTTATTCTTGAGGTTTATTTATTTTAATAAGATATCTTGCAATTCTTAGCTTACGTTTTCCAAGGAGGCTCAAGATATGATCCGTATAATTCAACTTGCCAAGCCAAGATTATTCCTTTGACATTGAGTAATTATCTTTAAATCTTCTCTATTATGACATTTATTTACTTAATTCGTTTATCAAGAAAAAGGAGTATTTAAATTCCACAAGGCCATCTGCTCACCACTAACGCTACTAAGATTCATTCTTGCTCACAAGACAACATGGTTTTAAGTTCAACACACTTAAGAGAAGAGATACAAGGTGCCTTGAAAAAGGGTTAGAGGGAGAAGGTCAAGATGAAACATTTTTAGGACCTCATTAGTTATTGCCAGTATTAAATTGAAGCTAGGGCTCTTAACCAGAATTAGCAACAACTTTACTTAGGCTTCGCTAAAAGTACTAACAAGGAGTAAAAGAATTTACTTTCCAAATCGCTGAGAGATAGATTGTGTGATTTCAAAATTGTTTTCTCCTGTTTATTAAATCTTATTATCTTCCAGAACTAACCATAGATTTCCTTTAAGTTCGTTTAAGAATTCCACCATGAAAGGGATAGTGTTCATTAGTGTAGCTAGGGGTATCAAGTTATATAATGTTACTTGCAATGATAGTCCTGCCCTTGATTACTTAAATAATTTCTTGCTCTCAAGTTGGTGACCCCTACGTTACTTTATTTGAATACAAATTTTAATTTAACTTCCTGAAGTATTAAACAATCCCATGTTAGTTTACTTATGACACTTTATTACTAAGTCATGGCAAGGTTTACTCAGAATTTATTCTCAAGGCAAAGTTGAAGCAACACTCATTTACGAGAACAAAACAAGATTACATCATTTCTTAAAATATTGATACTCCACAAGTCACTCAACCACAATAACAAAATTTTCTTATAATTTCAATGATGGCACACAATACAAGGTTTCCAAAGTTCAGATGACAAGTCCACAATACATTATACTAAGACATTAATCCTCTTCTAAACTTTCCACTGGACATTAACAAAATTTGATCAACATAAAAAGGTTTCGAGCAAAGGATCTTCTCAACTGAGGTTGATGACAAAAGTCTACAAATCTATCCCTCATCTACACGCAAGATCCATCTGCAAAAAATTTTCTACAAGAGTCAGTTCACAAGAACTGAGCAAGATAAGGCTACACAAAACCACCATAGCTATTATCTAACAATATCATGAAAAGAAGCACCTTATTACAAGAATTTGGGTCAAACCTCTAAACAATATGAGCACATCAAGTTATAATAAAGTTTATAACATTTCGATCAAAGAAGGAGAAGACCTTGTACTTCAGTTAGGAGTAAATGCAACGAAAGTAACAATCATATGAGAATGGCCCTTGGCCCTATAAGGAGAAAACAAACAATCTAGTAAAAACAGAATCCCCATCAAGTAAGTGACTAAACAATAATTACAAGATTGAGATTTGATACATATACCAGTCATCTAGAAATTTATCAAAGGTACCAAACGCATAGGCTAAAATAATATTTTTCCAAAAGAACAAGAGTTGATCGGCCCAAGAAGGGGGAAACACGGGTTTCAGAAATTAACACAAAAGTCATGCATAATTGAGTTTCAAACTGGAAAAAAATTAGAGTATACACACAACATAAGTTTTGAAGCGAAGGCAAAGTATACTAGTTTTGACCATTAACTACAAAGAGATTTACCAATCATCCAGGAAGGGTCAAAGTCTTACAAGCTAGTAGCAAACACTCGAGAGAAGAAAGGGGTTCCATCCAACAAGAGTATACAGTAATGTCATCAACAAATTTTTATAACACTAAAGGTTTACAAACCTCCACTACAGTACTAATGTTTGGTTAATTTAAAATAAATTGCCCATATCCCAAAACAACCATATTTTACGGCAACCCTGGGTAACACAGTCAACCATCGCACAAAGATACAAACATAAATTCTAAGTGACATTATCAAAACAAAACCTTCCGTTATGAATCCATAAGACTATCAAATGAAAGCTGAGTTTTTTCCCGAAGGTTAATCACATTTAAGGAAATTTCCATCACAAACTATTACGGTAATTACGTGCATAAAAACCGACCAATATTAATTAATAGCGTTAACATTACAAGGGAGAAAATAATGCAAGTTAGGAAAAATAGAAGAGCACCATCAGCAATAATTCTGAGAGGGGATTAGACCAACTATTCTAGTGTCAATGAGGTACAGGATTCGCACAATGAAACATCCAGCTTAGTTGATCTGAAAAGCTAGTTATGGTTCAATTTGATAGGGATGGTCAAGGCACTTCCTGAGGATGGCCTTAAAAGCCTAGAAACAAGATGAAAGATAGTATAAGATTCTAAACACGTGAGACGGAAAAACATGTTGCATACGAACCCTTTTATTCTACTAGTTTTAATACCAAAACTCTAAGCTGGCTAGCCCATGCATTGCTCACACAATCCTACAAACTTCTTTCTCGATGCCAAAAGGTTATCAAAGGGACTTGCGAAGGAGCTAACAAAAAACATTAAGGACAACTTGGGTGCTAGGAAGGGGGTTTCATAGTTATTGTAAACTTACTTCCATGATATTGAAAATACTAGCTTGATCAACATAATAACTTGCAACTCAATCGCAGAGAAGAATTAATACATAAACAAACAGACGAAGTTCTATCATTCAAGTAAGAGAAACATCACATTAAAAGGAGAGGGCACACGCATCCTTTCGACCCACATACTATCAACGATAAAGCTAAAACAAGAAGACACAAGCAGAAAGGGAAATCTTCCATCATGACATCCAACTGACAAATCAATGCAAGGAAAAGTGGTTCGATTTCACAATATTTTTAAATAAAATAATAGTAGAAAAGTGTAGAAATATCTTGCCTATTTCTCTAGCTTCCACAGGTCGTACAGACTCCACACGGGCCAGCATAAAAACAATAGCATGAGACAAGGATGTGAGTACTGCTGCTGGCAATGTCAATTGGCCAAATGTGATAACTGGATAGACAGATGGGGCAGAAAATTTAACAGTTGAGTCCTTTCACAAATCCACCTCACACCACCTCGTAGTGTCAGCTAGAATCCCATAAGCTTCTCCATTTGGAAAAATAGCCAACACCCATGGGTGGGACTGATATAGAGATGTCGTACTATCACCATAACCCCAAGCATCAGTGTTCCATGTAAATACATGCTTGCCTGTTCACTCGAGGGAACCACTACCTTCTCCAGTGCCATATAAAGAAGAGCCATGAGGGAGCTCAATGGTGACAACTTGTTGGCCATGCATGCACTCACAAGATGGAATATAATCTGGCACCCCCCGACATCCAATCTTAGGTTGGTAGAATAGATGAACATACTTCAGCTTGTAATAGAGGAGATATGTTGTACATAATGTCACTTGGGCTGCATATGTCTCAAAATATTTCGCTATTGACTTTACTAATAATTATTTTCATATTATTGTCAACCGCAAAGAAAGACAACTGAATCACCAAACAATTGCATTGATGCTGCTGGTAGACATACTTCAACGATCTACCATTACTTTTGAGGACTGACTATTCAGCCAAAGCTTTACTATGCCCATAGGGGTCAACATGATCCTCCAGAGAAAATATTGCAATGCTTCATTTCCATTAAAAATCTCCTTTCCCGCATACACAACATTATATGTGCTTGTATATATAAGTCTCCTCACACCATACTTAACGCAGACATCCAATACAAGGCAAGTCCCATGATTTGAAGCTCGGACACAAGACATAATGATTACATCACGCTCCTGGCTCTAAAAGGCATCAACCGTAGTGATATATAAACCTTTTCCTTCATCAGATTTGAGGACAGCATCAAACTCTCGGTGCAAACATTTCAGCTGTAGCTTGAAAGTGTGATAATTCCAACAGAGATGTCTCCAGCATAGATCAAGGGCACAAAATCAGACCCCAATGCCTTTCTACTGTACAAAGACACTCCCCTGAAGATTTTCCACTACCCAAAAATAATGTTTGTAGGGAAATCCTTGTCTAAAGTCCTCGCCCCAACTATTGTCACCCATGGTGACAGATTGGTGACAGACAGCTCCCCCAGACCTTCACTGCCTACAGAAGTAGACACAAACACACCCATCTCCAGCCCCAAAGGCACCCATTGCAATACTATCTGGATAATATGGCACAACACCCCCGCCCACAGAAAGAGAAAGCACATCCACACCATCTTCAACAGCAGTATCAAACGTAGGAAGTATGCCAAAATCATAGCAACCAGACATCCAGCATACCTTATATGTTGCAAACCGAGATTTGGGCGCCATTCCTTTCACTGCGTAACTCTGATATGAAACAGATCTGCCTCTATGAGATCCTCTCCCATGGGTTACATCGTAGAACAAGCAAGGTCTCAATAGAGAATCTTTGTAAATAAATTTCATCAAGTCTGCTAGAAGCACTCTCACTGTCACACAGTCGATTTCGAGATACAAACTCAGTGTATGTTCTAGATCTGAAAAAATCCTGCTACCTTCATCTCCCAAGACATTTTCTCCAACATTGCATAGATCTCCTGTGCCTATGGGTGCGATCTGTCACCTACACGAAAGCATGCGCCATTATATTGGCTTCGCCAAGTTGAGCACTTTCTATGGGCCAAGCTTGATAGGCCAACAAAAACGAGCCAAAGTGTGACCGAAGTCACCGAAATCAGACACAAGAAGGAGACAGATCGCATCTACAGGTAGAGTGGAAAAAAAAATGATACAGCAAAGCAATTTGTGCTTCGTGAATATTCTGATAAAAAACAGATCCGCCTGTATGAGATACTCTTCCATGAGTTACAACGTAAAACAAGTAAGAAAACAATAGAGAATCTCAGCAATAATCTTCTCCAGATCTCCTGGTAACTCTCTCACTGTCACAGTCGATTTTGATAACCATATCATGAAGGAGAATCCCAAATTGAGGATGTATTGATACTGAACAGATAACAATGTAGTTGGACAGCCTGTTACACTAGCTTGTAGCTTCATCTAACCATCATGTCAAACCCATACGCATTGAATAGAGGATCCGAATGAGATCAAGGTGAAGACAATCAGGTCTCCACCGACTCCCATCTCCCTCACACAAGGACAGAAAAAAATGCGGTAGTCCTTACAGCTTGCAGGTCGGGTGGTTGGGAGGAGGCCAAGGTGGCAGAAATGGAATCCAATGCCCATGGGGAATTACAGATAGGGCTTCCATTGTTTGACTGCATGAAGAATAGCCATCATTTATTTCTCATAGACAGGTTTGGGAAGATATTTTCCTTTGAATTGATGAATCTCAAATGCAATTGGTCTTCCTTCCTGTATTATAACTACTCCCAATCCTGATCTTGAAGTGTCATATTCAACAATGAAGGTTTTTGAAAAGTTGGGAGTAGCCAAAACTAGGGTGCTGCACATGGCTTCCTTTAGCTACTCAAATGATTTAGTGGCTAATTATGTCCAATAGAAGGCATCCTTCTTTAACAATGTAGTGAGTGGGGTTGCTATTCTATCATATCCCCACACAAATCTTTTGTATTACCCTGTTAGTCCTAGGAAGCCATGCATATTTTTGAGATTTTTGGGCCTTGGCCATTCCACCATAGCTTTGATCTTCTAAGGATCAACTTTGACACCTTCATGGGATACAATGTGACCCAAGTACTTTACCTCTTGTACACCAAAACAATATTTGGATGGCTTTGCATATAGAGTATGTGTCTCCAAAACTTCCAACACTCTATTTACATGATGTAAGTGTTCTTCCCATGTCTTACTATAAATCAATATGTCATCAAAGAAAACTAATATAAATTTCCTTTAAAATGGCCTAAAATCAATGTTCATCAAGCTTTGAAAGGTTGAGGGAGCATTTGTAAGATCAAAAGGCATTACCAAAAACTCATAATGGCCCTCATGATTCCTAAAATCCGTTTTATGAACATCTTCCTCTCTTATTCTAATTCGATGGTACCTTGAACGAAGATCTAATTTTGTGAAATAAATAGCACCATGCAATTCATCAAGTAAATCATCAATTACTAGAATAGGAAACTTATCTTTGATGGTGTACTTGTTGATTTCTTGATAATCTGGACACATCCTCCATGTTTCATCCTTCTTACGTACCATGACCATTTGTGAAGAATATGCACTCTAGCTATGCCTGATGATACTTTCCTTCAGCATTTCCTATACCATTTTCTCAATCTCAATTTTTTGGGAATATGGGTATCTATATGGTCTAATGTTAGGTGTTTAGCTCCCTAGAATCAACTGAATGGCATGATCATGATCCCTAACTAGTGGTAGTCCCTTTGGAATTTCATCAAAAATAGATGAGTGAGCATCAACAATCTTCTAAAGATTGGGTACCATTGAAGACTCTGTATTTTATACTTCTATGGAAAATAACTTTGCTATAAATCCATCTACTCCTTTTCTAAGAACCTTATGTGTCTAATGAGGGCTAATAATCTATGGAGACTTAGCTACCATCCCATTCAATTGTATTTTCCTTCCATCTGAATGAAATTGCATGAATAATTCTTGGAAATTCATCTCTATAGTACCTAAGGTTGTGAGCCATTAGACACCCAACACAATATCTGCCCCTCCCATACAAATAGAAAACATAGGTGAGTCTAAGAGGTAGACTCCCATGGAAAGCTTTATGCTATGGCACTTTCCTATGCACTTGACTATCCCACCATCTGTAATCATAACTTGCATTTTTTGAGCTGGGTAAATAAAACAATTGAAGCGGGTAGCTAACTTACTATTTATGAAGTTATGAGTGCTCCTCGAGCCAATCAACACCATCACCTTTTATTTTTTGAGGTATCCAATAACCTGGAGTGTTTGAGGAGTACTAATACCTGATATGCATGGTAAGAAATTTTAGGTTGGTGATCCTCTACTTCATCTTCTACAAGTTCCTTAGCCTCTCCTATAATTTCAGCTTCATTATTATCCTCATTACCTCCATCAATATAAAACAACTTCTTCTAAGAACATTTGTGTCCTGGTCCTTATTTGTTTTCACAGTTAAAACATAATCCTTTTGCTCTCTTTTCTTCCATTTGCTGAGGAGTCAGTCTAATTGGCCTAGAAAATGAAGGGGAAGAGATACTACGGTCTCTGTTGTTAATGAAAGGCAACCTCCTACTACAAAGAAATTTTTCCCCTACTCGACATGCCATGATAATAGAATCAGAAAGCTTGAGTGGATTAAACATACGTTCCTCATACTCGATGTGGTCCTTAAGACCCCCAAGAAACAGGTCATTTAGATTCTCTTCTAGAATATTCTCCACCTTTAAGGATAGGTTCTGGAATTGATGCACATAATCTTTAACTGATCCTTTTTTCCGTAACTTTTCTAATTGAATAAATCATTTCTCTGAAACACTGGAACTATAGTGCAATCGCAACTCCTTGGTAAAAAATATCCAAGTGACACCGAGACCATTCTTCTGCCTCTGAGCACATAACCATCGATACCAAACAAATTGGTCTGGTCCAAGATACAAGGATGCCAATGTCACCTTTTTTCCTAATGGTGTTTGATGTAACTCAAATAATTTCTCCATTTGATTTATCCAATTCAAGGGATCCTTACCATCAAATTTGTGCATATCCACTTTCAGCATCATGTTCCGTGGTTGTGAATAAGTTGGATTCTGATGGGGCTGGAAAAGTGATCCAACATGGTTTTTTTTTCCATGATTATAAACTGAAGATCCTCCTTGGTAGGTTTCATTTTAAGATACCTCTTGGAAATAAGAGGTGGAAAAGACATGGCGAATATCCCTAGAACCGGTTTCACTAAAAGGTGAATTTTCCAGGTTTTTCAGAACTAAATTTTCACCTAATATTTTTTCAAGGGAGACTGCAGACACTAACGCATAGGCAACGCATGACACGAAATATTCCAGTCACACATCAAGAAACTTTGTTGACGCATGATAGAGAGTCTTCCAATCGTGCATCAACAAAGGTTCTTGACATACAATTGGAAGGCTCTCTGTCATGCATCAACAAAGTTTATTGACACATGACTGGAAGGCTCACTGTTGTGCATCAAGAAAACTTGTTGACACATGACTGGAAGATCCCGTGTTACGTGTTAATATATTTCCTTGACACGCGACAGAGAGCCTTTCAGTCACACGTCAACAAACTTTTTTGATGCGCGACAGATAGCCTTCCAGTCACGTGTCAAGAAACTTTGTTGACGCGTGAATGGAAGACTCTCTATTGCGCATCCAAAAAGTTTCTCAACACGTGACTGGGAGGATCTCTTTCACGTGTCAAGGAAATCTATTGACACATAACAGAGAGTCTTCCAATCGTGCGTCAACAAAGTTTCTTGATGTGCTATTGGAAGGCTCTCTGTCACTCATCAACAAAGTTTCTTGACGCATGACTGAAAGGCTCTCTATTGCACGTCTTAGGCTTCAAAACCCTAATTTTGTCCTATAAATAGCTTTCTTCTGGTCATTTTCACGTTTACACTTTCCATCTCCTGAATTTTCTCTTTTACAAGAATCCATGTCAGATACAATCAAGCTCAAGGACAACTATAATGGCAACTACAAGTGAAACCCAAGCCCAAGACAAAAATCAAGAGGAAAATATAATCCAAGCCCTTACCAAGGCCAAAATAATCTACAAGAACCTTTTATGCCCCCACATCTAGACAGTTGTACAAGTGAATATAGAATACAAGGATATGCTCGATGCATGTGACTTTGGTGGTCTTGTTAGGAGGCCCCATTTCGAAATAGACCATGACATTATGAACTAACTTCTATCCTCATAATGTTACTATGGACGGTCTATTTATTGTTACTATGGACGACAGTCGAATGTTTCAATTCAGTGTCGACCCAGCTGATATTCATCAATTAACAGGCCTCCCATTAAAAAAATTACCCATTGTTACAATGAAGGCAACAATCATCGAAGATGATAAGAAGTACTTGGAATCGAATTTCGGGTTCCATGTTGATTGTAAGTGTCAATTGTTTTTAATTTTCATTTGGTATTCATTTTCTTATGTTGATATAATTCAAATCGATAATAATTCCAACATTGTTTTGGCATTTGCAGCTCATGTCAATAAATCCAGACGTGGTGTGGATATACAAGGAATTACACACAACTTTCTTTCCGCTATGATTTCCTTCTTTCAAGCAGAATAGTTTTGCAGGGTCACCAAATGGATATACAAAAATCGGATATTGCATACATTCTAGCTACTATCGGAAAGAAAAAATTTGATTGGTGCATGTTTTTATCCAAAAAAATAAAAATTGACATTACAAATGTAATGCTTTCGGAGAAACCAGTCATTTACTCCACAAACTATCTCCTTGGCTTTTATTATGAGGCTCTTCTAAATTTAAAAGAAAAACCAATTCCTACTTACACGGATGAGGCGTTGATGAATTTGTCAATTCTATTTCCAGAACAATAAGTATAAAAACAACAATAAAGACAACATTTTGGATAAAGAATTAAACAAATGGGAAAATATTAGTGCTGAAACCTAGGCATATTTTAAAAAACAGTCTAAGGACAAGGATCTGGTAGTGATTGCAAATGTCGAAAGAGATAGAGCAGTTGTAAGTATTATCACTTCAAAACAATATTTTTTGTTAATTTGACCTTGTCTTATTTTAGTAATATGTATAATTGAGATCACTTTTTTTGCAGTTGAAATATGAAAATTTGAAGAGTTAAGTAAAGGTTTTCCAAGTTCACTTGGAAACTGCAAAAAAAAAATTATCTGCAATGAAGAATTTGAAGGAATTTTTTTTTCTAGTTAACAAACAAAACAATACACTGAAGCAAATAATTAAAGAGCATGGATTTGACCCTGACATTTTATTCAAAACCAAGGCAGCTGTAAATCCAAGTTTGTTATCCCATGGAGATGTAACAAAGGAAGAAAAAAGAATTATAAAGAATCTAGACAGTGTTGCAGAAGATCTAATTAGTTATAGGATTATTCAAGCCATTGGGGAAAGGGGTACAGGTGGAGAAGCCATTGGGGAAACTGAAAGGAGTACAAGAGTGGAATCCATTGAGGAAGGGGGTACATAAAATTAAGGGTTACAAAATTTTATGATTGAGGGTGGAGAGATTGAGGGTTTGAAAGACTTTATAATCTATATTTGAAAATTATTATCTGGATTTGGAATTTGAAACTTGAAATACTTAATAATCTTTAATTTTATATCTTCCTTTATAATTTGTATAGAATTTGAAATTTATTATCTAGATTTGGAATTTGAAACTTGAAATACTTTATAATATTTAATTTTATATCTTCCTTTATATTATGTATAGAATTTATAGATTTTATATGGTGTTTATGTTTCATTTGAATGTGATGGTGTTATGATAATGGTTAATTATTTGTTTTAAGAAAATCTGGAATATGGTATGACACAAGAATCTTAATACTAACAGTTAAATCTTCTTCTCTCTAATTGTAATGATGATTGCATTAGATGTGGATGATGACATTAGAATAGAATCATAGATATGGATTATCATGAATTGTATGTGGAATGTAGATTTAGCTTCAAGCACGATCATGGAATCTAGAAAATTTGGAATGTAGTATGATAGAGACATTAGAATGGATATAGATGATGATGAATGATGATAATGGATAATTGTTTTAAAAAGATTGGAATGTGACAGGATTGTTTTAAAATAGATAAATAATTGTTTTAATAATAATTGGAATGTCAGGATTATGATAGTGATATGATGACATTAGATGTGGATGATGACATTAAAATATATATGGCTAATGATGAATTTTATGTGGATGTAGATTTATCTTCAAGCAGGATCGTGGATGATGAATTGTATAAAATTTGGAATGTTTTATGAAATAAACATCTTAATATGGAAAAATATTCCTCTTTGTAAAATTTGATTGTGTTATTTCATCCCACAAATTTTAAACAATATATCAAATCATTTCGCAAATATAAAAATAAATTAAACATAATTGTAAAAAATCAAGAAATGTCATATGATAGGGTGTAAGCTACCTCTTGTGTTTTAGATGGTTGTGAAAAATCATATGGAAGGAATATGAGAAATCATCCTTCGTAGTGTGCTAGATATTTGATTTAAGAAAACTCAACATGAGAAATGGATTAGTAGATAGATGGGTGAGTTGCCTGACATTGTCAGTCCCGAGAAGTGTGAGCTTCCTCGAATGGATGTCAACCCACGTTTAAACAAAAAGATGAAATAATTGTATTTAAATAAGTGTAAATATATACCTGTAACATGAAACATCTTTAATGATAATAAGAGCTGAAACAAAATTTGATAAAAAGCCTCCTCAGTCAATATCTTCATCTGTAGAGTTAATATGAAATTGAATAAAAAACCACAGTTAAAATGTAAGGTGACAAAAAATATAAGGTCAAGGAGATACCTATTTAAAGTTGAAACAATCCATTATCAATAGCTTCTTCAAACTCGATGTTATCTTCTGTAGTGTGTGACGATGCACCAATTCCACTCTCATTGTTGGGAACGGTTATACATGTAGCTGTATTATTCACACTTCTTCTTTCAGAAAGGGAATTCCAATGCGTAATTGCTCTGTCAAAAGGAAAGGTTTCCATGGAGTAATGAGATACATAACACTTCATGCAACTTTCCAGATTTTTATCCAACCTATTTCTCAGTTTTGATTTCATAAATGATAAAGCACTGAAAACCCTTTCATCCTCCACAGACCCCAAAATCATTGTTTGGCATAACTCAAATAATCTAAAATATTCACTGATGTTTTTTTGTAAGATAGAACTTTGATAGATTCCTTGCCACAACCTTGTAATAGCACCACTTTCAGAAGGTTTATCTAAATTTTTATATTGGTTCCTAATTGTTGTGACAAAATTTGTTGATTGAAACTTTAATAAATCAGCATTTAGTATACCTTTGATTTCCATACCCTTGAACTCTGAAGTCTTTGTGAAATGTTCCATTATTGTACCCATGGATTTATGGAAATGATTTCTTACAAATTCTACACGACCACCTTCAGTATTCCAAAAATTAGGATTCATCACACCCATTGCTTCAAGAATTTAAACTTTGGAGAAACATTCTCTAATTTCTGATGATAAGGATTCTGAAATTTTTCTAAGCTTTATTCTTGTTTCAACTATAACAAACTCAAAGAGATTACGTGTCACAGGAATATCTTCTTGTTCTGATCCTGGAATAGATTGATGTTTTTACAAAATTTGCAGTGGTACGTCCCTCCCATTAACATTGATGCAGAGGTGATCGTGGATATTAAATCTCAAATAGTTACTGGGATTTTTAAGATCTAACAAAGATTTCCAATTCTCTAAAATAGGTTTATCAAAACTATCTTGGGAACAGTACAAGACATCAAGACTTTGACATACCATTCTTCTCATCCATATAAAATCCACAATATAGATTAATCTCCCCTATGCATTCTTCATCAGTTTATTGATCTCCCGCAACATTGGAAGAATAACAACCAATGTAAGAAATGTCTACAAATCAATTAAACAGAACAACAAGTCCCTCGCCCTATCAACTTCATGATGATATTTGTGCATGAAACCAACCAACGAAGGATAATCCTTACAAACTCTGCATGCAGGTTCATACAAAGAGATCCATCTCATCTCAACATCCTTCAAAAGTTTTTTCCGTCTGTAATTCCAATTGAAAATTTTTGGAACTCAAGAAATAACTTTGGGTTGCTTTTCATATAGGCATGAAGTTCTCTTATAAGTTCTTCTACTTTAGTAACATTTTCATATTTTCTTACCATTTTATATGCTAAATTCATTCTATGACCCATACAATGAATTGGTAGCATATATGGGGCTAATGTTGTTTGTAATCTAACACACATCCCTGTTCAGTGACTCTGCATGACTGATGCACCATCTAATCTGATGCATACCAACTTCGTAGTGATTTCATAATCAGTCATTCCAACAATATCTTTCAAATGAGAAACAACTATTTTATGCAGGTTTTCGGCATTACCGTTTTCAACCATTTTCATAACACCCAATAGATGTGGTGTCCTTATATGATAAATTATAGATATGGATACATACCCATATAGTGTTGTCGATTGTTGTCACTTCATCAATTGAAAGATAGATAAACTTTGATTTTTTCACATTCTATTTCAAATATTCCTTCTCTATCATCGAAAGGCATTTTGTCATTTCCCATGCACTACTTTCAGACCAATGAGACTGAGGTATGTTGGGAAATCCATTATATTGATACAAAACTTTGAAATCGAAGAAATCTGAAATCGATCTTCCTTTCTTTAGTATGTGAAATAAAGTAGAGAACTGTATGAGTTTTACATGTAGATTTGTTTGATTCATCTTACCAATTTGTGATGTGATCGTTCCTCCCTTTTCCACGAGATGTTTTCATTTTTTTGTTCCGCTTCATAATCCGTTGTGTATTTAACATGCATTTATTTGTTTTTAGTTTTCCACCTGTGTTTTGAGTTTTTGGCCATCCACCCCCGTTATAGTCAAATATTATTTTCCACAATGTTTTTCTATAGTGTCCAGCTTCATTTGCATTTTTTGTTTCTTTCCCAATTTCCATGTACATGTTGTACATGTACATTTAGATGGGATCTCTTCTGAATTAGATGGTTTTACATGTTCGATAAACAAAAAATTGGTAGCCCAATCAAACTTATATGTCCTCCCAGTGGTCCACATATTCTTGTTCGTTTTCAATGTTTTACTTTTTTTAGTAGAATTTTGAGCAATATCACAATCACCTAGTTTCCTCTTTCGTGAACCAGAATTTGAAACTGATTTATGTGTTCCATTTTACTAACTATTTATATGTGTGATATCTTGATGTACTCCTATTTGTACCCCAACAGGAAGAATATCTTCAGGATCTAGCATCTCAATAGGTATATCTTCAAGATCTGGCATGGTATCATCATAGGTGTCATTTGGTTGATACTATGCAGAACGCATGTCCACTTTGATATTACCTTCCACACAGTCAGTATTCTTATTCTTTCTGGTGGCAGCTATATGGTTGCTGGTAGTTGTGCTATTTGTATCTGCAGAGTTTCAAAAATAATTAAACAGGGACTTCTAATATTTCTTAGTTACTTTTTGGGTCTTCGCATTTAGAGGACTATGACCTTCCATTATTCTGAGTAGATTCGTGTATCAGCAAAAGAAGCAAGACACACGTCAGAGAAAATTGGGGCACGTGTCAGGTATAACACTAAGTCACATGTCAAAGGAAACCAAGTTGCGCATTAGAGGAAAATGAGTCACACGTCATAGAAAAATAAGTCACACATCACAGGAAACCAAGTCGAGCATTAACAAATTCACTAAGTTATGCATCTGTAATACCTCCTTATCATGCATCATCAAATTCAATGAGTCACATGTCAACAAATATTCATGTTACGCGTCAAAAGGCAACCCCATTGTCATGCATTAGAAAATTCAATGAGTCACGTGTTAACAAATATCATGTCACACATCAACTAAGAAACCCCTTTATCACACGTCATCAAATTGAATGAGTCACGCATCTTCAAAAAATGGTGTTGGTAAGTACTGGTGGTAGTATGATACCTGGTGGTACTATACTACCCAGTGAATCACCTAGGTTTTTATAGGAGAAGTTTTCAAATGTAGGCAAAAACGACCCCAAAAAAATATATATACTATAAATTTTAGGCGAACAGGACACTGACCTTCTCCGAAAAAATCACCTTTTTAAATTTTTCTAAAATTAAATTTTCACCATATTATGAATATTCGCCACTAAAATTATCCTTGCTCCTTGGTTTATATGGGGCGGATTTGGTCCATACTATTTACCCTTTACATGTTGCATGATATCATCCAACCGCTAATTGATTTGGTCTATGTCTCCTTTAGAGGCCATCTCAGATTGTACATTTCGCAGCTCATACTCAAGTTGGCTCACCTTATGATCAAATGAGGTAAACCCTACTGCTGAATAATTTTTATTTACCCCTTCTAACTCCATCTCTTCAATCACTACCCCCTCTTTATCTAGGGTTTTACTTGGAGTAACCTCCAAACCATAAAATAGACTCAAATGCTCCAATGATGATTCATCTACTACCTACAATCCCCTATATACACTATTCCTATGTTATGTCGATCACCAAGGCCACCTACTAAGCATGAGAAAGTATAAATGATATAATAAAATGATATGGTAAGCCACAAGTCATCTACTCAAGTCCTAATAAAAGCAATAGGATAAGGGCGTAGCAATACAAAACCCATTTTTACAAATTCGCCAAAAAAATATAAGTTGGATTTTGGTAAGGGGTCTTAAAATTTTCCCTGGAAGAAATATAATATCTAATAAATAATAGAAGTAATGAATATGATTTTTGACAAAAGACTTGGAATAATAGAAAGTACACATTCCTAATGAAATGTGACAACGTACAAGGGCACGAAATAATCCTAACTAACTAATCATGAGGGTACACCTTAAGTCTATCAAGAGTCCACCGCTAATCCCTAGCAATTTTCACGTGTAAAAAATTGAATTAGGTTATCTAACCCATCCATACAAGTCACTCCCTAGTCCAATAACTTATCTCTTAAAACATTTCCTTTTCTCACTTAGTGATTCATAATAGGACATCTATATCTTCATACTCTAGAATTTTTTTGCAAATAGGACTAGAACACAAACAGAACTAGCCTTCCCAAATTTCCCATACCACTCATTCACATTAATGCTATAAGGATCCTACTACTATTTTGTAACTACCAAAACAGTACAAAATAAACCATTAATAGGATTTGAATCAAAACTCTCTTGGATGCCACATACCACCCAAGAGTATTGTTATTGTAGGAATCCTAAGCCTGGTTTTCCATCACATACAAAGGAATATTATTGCCCATAATCAAGTTATACATGTCCCCAAATTCTATAATATTTCATACAAGTTTCATATGCAACGTAAAAATCATATATGTGATCATTATCTAACCATATATTTATTATAAGAATGAAATTGTAATATTCCCATCCACCTTGTTTTAGCTCATGGTATCTCTATAACGTGTTAGAAACTATATTTTAAAATAATGGTTAAATTATGATATATAATCAAGGTTTTCATAATTTATGTAGTTACTTTAAGTTTATGGATCATAATTATCATACTACAGTATTAACTTATTATTCTAATATTCTATGTTTAACCATCTCATAAGAGTCCCTTCATAAAAATCTCCTCATAACTTATGTAACTAATTTTGTGTTTATTGTATAATTTAGAATAATTATGTTATATTTTCCTTACCATCTTAAAGGTTTTCACCTTTTTATGCCTTTTGATTCTTACCCTATTGGTTGATTAAAACTATATGCTACTAATACATAGTTTGGTAGAAAAATAGGGGGAGAGAGTCAAACACTTGACCTCTCACTCTTAATCCATTCTCTTTAACCACAGTCTAAGAGGCTTAAGAACTTATTTTTATAAAAGGTGTAATACTATGTGGTTCTAAATTTAATCAAAAGAAAAGGATGGTCAAGATTTGAACCTATGAGGTCTTTAGCAGCTAATTCAAGATTCTACCATTCAACCATATCGGACATATCGGATTTATGTATAAATTTTCCATATAAATGTGTTAAAATAAAACAACTTTTTTTCGTTATTTAGTGGTTTCTCTTATTGTATACAAAGATCTTTTCTAATAATTTCTTTGTTTCTCCTTAACATCTCTACAAAGTTTTCCTGAGTCTCTATGTGAATTCTAATTCTCTACCTATCACTTTCCAAGTCTATGTATGTATTTGACTCTCTTTTCGATTCTTAGGATCCGTATTTATTTCTCTCATTCTCTCTCCCAATTTTATAAAATTTTCTTCATCTATTCTTGGATTTATTTCCCTCTTATTTCTACTTAATGCATCATTTAATTTTGGTTTAAATTTTTTCTTTTCTACTTCTTGTTTTAGAACTAGAATTGAACTTGGGCTTCATTCTCTAATTTCATGCTAGTTCATTATTCCTTAAACTTTTGTTAAATTATGTAATTCCTAGTTTACCTTTGAATTTAGAGATCATAGCTAAAAATAGCTTGTTCAAACTCTTGTTTAGACTCTATGCATGGTGAGAACTTGTTCGGTGGTGTGTTCAACGTGGTTTGCATTCAAATGTGGTGGTAGTGTCTATGTTTAGAGATCTCAAGATAAGTGAGGTATTTCACCTTTATATAATCCACCAACTTTTATGGGATGTGTATTTCACCATTATAAAAATTGTTGTGTTTCTTAACCAAGTTACCCACATACACTGCCACTTTTTGACCAGCTTTGGTGGAAGCTTTATGTTAGTGGCAGATTTATTTCATCTATTACTCTTCCAATTGGTACCATGTGATGGAAATCGATGTACTTGCATGCCATGTTTTATCCCCTCAAATTGATCCACTTTAAGGGGATCTTGATTTGTGTCACTTGGCTCTTATTGTTATACACACATCCTAGCCCCTCAAAGTCGTCCAATTTGAGGGGATCTTGATTTGTGTCACTTAGATCCTATCATTATACCCACATCCTATCTCTTTTCCTCTCTAAGATTTAATTCACAAATTATTAGGCTTTCTTGATATGTGCCTCATGGAAACCATTATACCCTCATGAGATGCACATGATTTGATAGCTCGATGAGCTATATGTGTTGCAAATGCAAGTGAGATAAGTTTATAGCTCAAGTGAAATGTGAAGTACTATAGTTGAGTTTTAAAGAATCTTTTATGAAAAGTGAGCTAAGTAAATTAGGTTCCAATGTACCATGATAAAATTGAAATAATAAGAGCTCAATTTTTATACAACTTAGTTTCAATGCAACCTAATTTGATGAGTTGGTTTCAATGTAGCTTAGTTGCATAATGATATGATCTTAGTTACAAAAATTCAATGTGATTCAGTTGTGTGATCTCAACCAATTTATAATACTAGGTATTTATCCCACATCCTTTTTAGTGAAACCATAAATATATTCTTTTTACTTGATAAATCTATTATTATAACATTTTATAAACATATAACACAACACATGATACAATGACATAATGCAAGTGTGTCATTGTCATAAAGTAGAAATGTGTTACTCATCAAGAGCATATCATGACATTGAACTTCTCACCATAATGAGATTGTATAACCTATTTTCATTATTGCAAAGCAACCATTGAATTTGATTCCTTACACGAGGTAATTCCAAAAAAGGAAACTAATTACTATGTTTACTATTCTGACACCATTTTCTATGCACTATACCACACATGGTAAATGTCTCTAACCATACCCATTTCTACATCTTTCCACCTCACCTCGATGATACCCTTTCTCAAGATATAGAACACGTGTACACATGAAGACAATATTACCTATTGCATTATTCATTTCAAATAATCAAATCAATTAAAATGAACTATAAATTTAGTATATATATAAACAATCAAAATTACAATATTGTCACACCCCTCTTTTTCATCCTATTATGTTGTGAAAATAAGCTATGAAATATTGAATAAATTGCAGAAGTGAGATGAATAGTGTTTTTACGAGGTTTTTCTTGCAACTATATGCATGTACATGTTTCCCAAAAAATATATATACATGTGCATAGGTGTATACCTAGCACCGAACCCGCACTTGTCTTGTTTTCTTCAAATTATTCAATATTCGTAATTCATTCTTGTTGTACTTGTTTTGGATAGTTTTACTCTATTTTTTTGTTGTATGTAATGATTTCATATTATTTGAAAATATGTTACAAGGTTTTACCTTAGCTTCTTTTGGTTCTTATAAATAATTAATATTGTCTTGATCTTAGACTAACCATTTTGTCAGTGTGGTATCGGTCTTAGACCGCAAGGCATTAATATGGTCTCCTTCATTGCTTGGAATAAGATTTATAAAATTATGACAAGGTAAATGTTACTTGATTGTTTAACTTGTACGGAAATGTTTTATGACTGTGAATTATTATTGTCGCTAAGTTGGTTTAATCTTGATTCGTAAAATAATGGTCTTAAACCATAATGCAGTGTTAATTGTCAATGACAAAAATGGGTAAGTTGAGCATCTGTTTACTATGATTATTGTCTTGGTTGATAATTAACCTTAATATAAATTTTTAAGTTGGTTGCGATCGTTCCCTTAATGTTTGGCATAATAATTGAAAATTTGCAATGCTTTACTCTTGTCGGTCATGGACCATGGCAAAAAATATTAAGTTTAATATTCTAAACATATGGTCTTAGACCTTAGTGATTTGGAAAATTATAGTGATAAATTTGAATGGGCGTTTAAAATGTTATGTGGTAAAGGATAATGCCTTGGTCTTAGACCGTAAGGAAAAAATTGGTAATGTTTTGTGTTTTTTTAGGCAAAATGAATGTTTAATAATTTGGTATTAAACCATATGTTGGTTGTGTTAGAATGTGTTAGAGATAAAATGGATTATTCTCCCCAACCATATCCATATGCATTTAGATTATTTTATTTTTAATCTTTTCTCATTGTTATGGTATTTGGTTTGAATGAGTCTTATACCACCCGTGGACACATCTTGCAAACATTGTTGAATTGATGGTTTCAAATAATAGCTTTGACCACTCATTCTCCACTCGAGTTGGGGGGGAAATTTTTAAGTCTATCCAAGCCACTACGTGGAACCTGTAAAAATTTATTGGCATTTAATCTAGGTAGGCTACTTTATTAGGATATGTAAAGCTTCCTTGAGAAGCGAAAATACATGCAAACCCTCCATATTCACATTTTCCTCCTATGTGGTTATTTTTCTATGATTTTGGCGTATGGAGGAAAAATCTAAAGGAAATCTTTAAAAAGGGGTGTGTATTTTACATTAGTTACATGCAGAGGTTTTGTTCTATTAAAAGGACAATTTTTTCATTGTGTGGGGGTGCATTACTTGAAAAAAAACTTGGGCATTTCCTTATTGTATGTGCATATTAGTTTTTCAAATCTAGTTTATGAAGAAGAAATTTGGAAAAGGTGTATTTACTCAAGACATGGTTATCTAACTTTGATTCTCTTGTTTTGCTTTGAAATAAGAAAATATGATTTGGGTTTTCTATTTTAGCTTCAAATCTGGAAAATATGAATTTTTATCAGTAAAATTTGTTAAGGAATCTTGCAAAAAAATCATATAAATAAATGGGTATTTTGTTAACAGTTATATGGTTGTTCTAGTTATTTTTTAAATTGGATTTGTGATTTTTTCCATATTAAGGATTGTGCACATTTAGTATTTACATATAGAAGAAATATAACATTACGTATAGTAGAAATATAGATGGAAATTGGTACTGAGGAAAATGGTCCATTTCTTCCTATTGTATGCGTTGTTGTTGTAATCTATCCTGAATGCTTAAAATAAGAAATATTGTAGGTGATCTGTATTGGCTTCTTATCAAGGGAAATATGATGATTAAAGCAATAAATTTGACTTCAAAACTCTGCATAATCTCGCCTATTCAAACGGGTATTTTGTAAATGGGTTATTCTTGTTGTTAACCGTTCTGGGTATGAATTAGATACCATAATATTGGCATGTTTGCATTTTGAGATTACCTGAAAATAATGTCGACCTACAAGATCATGAGATCTATAAATAAATAAAGAAGTTAGAATATTGTGATTCAACTATTGAAACGAGATTTTTTAGATTGTTATGCAATTTTCAATAGACTTTGTTGATTTGATTATACTACCAATATTGATGTTTCAAACATTGGATACCCTTATTTTCATTTTATGCTCTATTAAGTTTATTTGGAATTTAGGGAAAATACGATTTGCGTATGTGCATGGAAATATGTACACGTTTCTAATCTTTGGTGACTGTGAGAGATTTATCTCTCCTCCATAAAACTAAATTGTATTGACAACTCATGTTAAAATATTTATTTGCAATATGGATTTGAACTTTGATTTTTCTTGAGTTATGTGATTTGGGTCTCTTAAGAGCTTGTAAAATTTATATTGCCTTATTTTGGGGTTCAACTATGAGTGTATTGTTTTGTTCCCTTATGATAAGTAACTGAGATGGATTAAGCTAATTTGAAGTCATATCAAAATCTATGTTATTCACTATATATTGGATTTACTTATTTTAATAAGGAAACCATTTTGTGGTCTAAGTGACAAGGTTGATTTTGGTAATTTTCTTAGTAGTGCAGTTTCAAATATATTGGAAAATAGTTTGACTATTGTGTAGATTATTATTTTATGATTGGCTATTTTTTATTCTATTTTTGTATGATATTATCTAAGTTTAAAATTGTAGTTCCCCATCACCTAGTTGGAAATTACACTGCAAAGGTTGAACTCCATGGTTGTATAGATGCATATAGGGGAGAAGTTCGACAAATATGTTGAAAAAAACCAAAATCCCTTTTGTTTGTGTGATAGTTGGTTAGTATGAAATTATCCTTATTAAAACCATTTTTTCTTGAGTGGTCTCCTGTAGAATGGTTTACATTCCTTTAAAATGTTGAATTGAACTTTATGTGTAGTAAAAAGATTGAATGATGGACTCATTTGTTAGTATATGATCAAATTTGTTTGACTTGTGTAACATTGTTTAGTGATAGATATTAATACTCTTAAAGCAAAATTGGTTTAATTTGTAAAAGAGAAAGATCAATATCCATCAACTTAGGAAATTTCTTATAAAATTTATTTAAATAAGGTTGTAAGATCATGTGCATAGCTTGTCTTATGGCTGTTCGGAAATAGAGATTTCATTATGATTTCATGTTACCATTGGTATGCTTATTGGCTAGCTAATTGATGAGAAATAAAGGACAATTAACCTTATTTTATTTATTTATTTAAAATTAAAATAATAATATTAGAGTGGTGGTGTCCCCAAGATTTCACCCTGAAATCTGGGACTACCCCCTTTTTTTTAAATCATTCTTTTAAAGTAACGGGTCATTTGTGTTTGTTTTACCTGTAGTTTTTTGCATTGTTCTAAGGTATCCCTAGAGAGTCATAAAAGTCAAATTCCCCAAATATCCACATGTTAAAACTCACTCTATCCCTTTGCCTAGTTTTGTCTGAGAGAATTTTATTTATTTATTTATTAAATAAATAAAGTTATTTTAAAAATAGATTGAGCTAAAATTGGAGGATTTAGGTTATATAAAGCACTTCATCCCATCATTATTACCATAGAATATTCGCCTGAGGAGAAGAATTTTTACGGACCACCTAATCAAAGAAATTTTTCAAGCAATTGCCTACAGCTTCTTTCAGGTTGTCTTTTTATTTCATTTTTTCTTTCTCTATTTCCCATCCAGGAATTCCCATAGCCTATTCATTCTTCCTATCAAACATTTTCCCAGGCCTAGGGTTTTGAAAAGATATACAATATTTTTAATTACTAATTTTTCTAAAGGTGATCAGAACTCAGGATTCCTTAGCAAATTGTAAGAGGTTGCTTGGTCCAAAAAGTTACAATAATGGATTTTATTAAAAAAAAGAAAATACTGCAACCAATCTGTAGAGCTTGAGAAAATATACACTTTTAGAGAAAATGGCACCTAAAACGAAGCCACATAGTGAAAGTTATCACACTTGCAAGTTTTTGTTGTTACATCTTCCCAGACCCTTTCAATAAATGGAAAATTTTATTATATAATTGTGTTTTCTTCACCGAAAATCCAAAAATGGAAATAAAATATTACTAATTACTTTTCATATAGCTTTAAAAGAATAATTCATGCAATTCACACTTTTTGGGAAGAGCAATTTCATAATACAAGTCACACTTTCTAGGAAGAAGCTTTCTTCATGCTAGTCGCACTTTTTGGGAAAGATGACTTGTCCATGGAAGTGGGAATTTGGAGGCTTACTGGAAGGTTGTTTTTTCCCATTATTAAATTCAAATCACTTAAAGTACTAATGCAAATTTTGGTGTTATCAGGAAGGTGGGAATTTGGAGCCTTCCTGTAAGGTTGGTTTTTCCCATTATTAAAGTCAAATCACTTAAAGTGCCAATGGGAATTTTGGTGTCAACAAGAAGATGGGAATTTGGAGCCTTCCTAGAAGGTTTTTTTTTCCCATTATTAAAGTCAAATCACTTAAAGTGACAAGGGGAATTTGGAACCTTCCTAAAAGGTTGTTGTTTCCCATTATTAAAGTCAAATCACTTAAGGTACAAATGGGAAATTTGGAGCTAGCATGAAGGTGGGAATTTGGAGCCTTCCTGGAAGGTTGTTTTTTCCCATTATTAAAGATAAATCACTTAAAGTACAAATGGGAATTTTGGAGCTTTTTGGAAGGATAAAAAATCCCACTTCCTTGCCCTCTTATTTTTCACACAATTCCTAGCCAAAAAGTGTGACCCATTTTGGCATAGCTAAATGCCTGAAAGATGACTTCTTTTAACTCTCAAAAAGTATCCAGTTTTGGTACCTAGGGTTGGAAATGCTTTCTTTTTATTATTTTGGCTATCTGCATGTTGATGTGATTGCACAGGGGAGTTAAATAATATTTTTACCTTGTTTGGCATGCAAGCAAAATCTAAAAATAGAGAGCAACAGTCTTCATAATAAGATCTCGATGAAGAAATTAGATATTCATGCTATGGACTGCATACTTTTCTAAATTATTTACAAGAATACTTCATTGGTGCTCATATTGGTGAAAATAAGGAAAATTCAATATCAAATATATTGAATATATCTTCAGAATTCGAAGGAAAAATTACATGTTCTGTGCAAATAGATCCAGGTCTCGTATTTGTAAGGTCTTCTGGTAGAAATAAAAAAAATATCTCAAAAAAAGGTTCATTCATGCACGATGAAGGGTGATGAGTTTTGTCTGAATTGTTTATGTAAAAAATTGCACATGTGCACGTACTAGAGAAGAACTGCAAAATCTTCAAGGATGAGAGGGAAGACATGTCAGAAATAGCACCCACAAGCAAATCTCAGTCAAATGTTTCTAGATCTAGTTTGGTGAGAATCAGAGGAAAGGATTCAACAACATATGGGAGAAAAAATCATCTCATGTTCAAGGCATAGATATCATTCAGATCATTCATTCTTAAATTGAATGAAGCAGAAGTGCAATACAAATTGGATTAACATGCAAAGCATGGAATAAGAACAATACTAAGAGCGTTGCATCTTTCTTCTAATTTATTTTCCTCTTTCTTCTTCTCTCTTTTATTTTCTCCAAAAAAGTAATTAAGAAATCAATTAAAATTGTAAAACTTAGGTAATTGGCTATAAAAGTCGTTACTTCAAGTTACTGGAAGAAGTCAATTACTTAGAAATAGGCGGAAGACATGCAAAATAGAAGGTTTTATTTTCAATCATAAATCATGCATTTCATGCAAAGAGAAATTCCAGGAAGAATACTAGCAGTTGCTTTCCTTTTTCATAGCTTCCACATGTGGCAATTCATTGAAAGCTTACTATTTGTAACTTCCCTCTATACACTATAAATAGAGAAAGAGCCTACGGGTTAAATGGATCACAATTTGTTAATCAACATTCTTGCGTTCCTGAATTTGTGTTGCAACCCTTGATGTCATTTATGTGAAAGCTGAGGAATTGAATAAAGGTGGAATTATGGAGAACTTTGTGTCCACGGTGAATTCACTTCTTACTTCTGTGTGGATCTTTAGATAAACAGTGTTATCTAAGATTTAAATTAGAAGCTTTTCCTTTTCTTTACTTCTGAATATTGTGAGATCTACTTGTTTATTTAATCCATGTGTATGAAACCAACTCTGTAAACTATTCATTTAACAACACATTTTCCTTCCTTCTTTCCCAAATTCCATTATTTCCCCCTTCTAAAAATACTTCATAGACAGTTGCTTACTTGTTATAGAATTGCTTAGATATGGTTCATGAGCTTTGTAATTATAGTAAAACCCCACAAATAGTTATTAGGATTCATAACCACTAAATTGATAAATATCTTACACGAGAGCCTCACTAGTAAATGAGGGATATTTATCTCATGAATTCCTAGGTTTTTAGTTATGCGAAAAATCTAGCCAATAGTTTTTGGTGACTATGCTGGGGAACAACAAAAATTAGCATATCAAATATTTTTCTTACCAATTCCCTTTTATATTAGAATTTCAATCTGGCATAATGTCCCTACACACAGTCTAGTAGAGCTCAAGGAAGGACTACTCATTTTTATAGATTGTAGGAGTAATTCAATTTTACTCAGAAGAAGAGTGAAAAATATTCCAGATCAGGATTGTGTTTAGCACAATCTAGCAGCTAGGATTATTCACCAAGTCTACTATTAAATAAGACTTGCTCCTTTCATGATGCAGAATTAGCCACTTGCCCCTGTGGCACTTGTCCCATGGGGTGCAACCTTTGGACCTCTGAATCTGACTCCTCCTATGCATAATTTACCTAAAGGGATGAGAAATAATTTCCCAAAATCCTTTGGAGACAGAAATCAAAATCTAGATGACCACTTGGCTACATTCTTTATATCGTATGGACTGCTTACAGTCTAACATGAAGGCGTATCTGTCAGTCTCTTCATAGAGACTCTTCATGACTTGGTTGGATAATGGTTCTACCAGATAGCTCCTGGTACCATAACCAACTAGGATACTATGCAAGATGCATTCCTAAAAAGGTTCAAGGCAACTAAAGATTCTAGTACATTGATAACTCGACTAACACAGTTACAGAAGGAGACACATGAGAACATGTGGGATTTTATTGTAAAATTCCAAAGATTATTGTACAAAATTCTAGGTTCTACTTCTCTGAATGACAAGATTCAAAAGGTATTCCCCATCAATCCTTTACTTCTTGAAGTAAGCTATCAACTATGAAGAGCACATCCTTCTAACTTTTTAGCAGCTCAAAACATGGTGGTTGAAACTGAAGATGACCTCATCATGGCTGGGAATATAAAGAGCGGCACTTATAGAGCTGAAATTTCATCCTTTGCAACTACTTTTGATTCACTATTGAAACAATTAGCAAATGAGATGATGCAGATGAAGAAACAAATGGCTCAAATGGCTCAAGGAAACAACATTGGCCCTACTCGGAATTTCAACAACAACAACTGGAACCGCATTGTTGGTTCCCCAAGATTAGCATTGAAGTTACTCCCAGAAATAACATGGAGATGAATGAAGAAGACCAAGAAGTTGTCACTAATCACCTCAAGAATGATGATTTTGTAGGTCCTGCTGGTGACTCCAACATTAATTACCTAAACTAAAAATATGAATATGATGATGAGAAGCTTCATAAAGATGATCATGGTCATACATATGCGGTATTTGCACGATCACAAACTCGTGAAGCTAAGGAATTAGCTGATGAACAAAGAAGGGACAACCCATTATATTCTTCCTTAGCTCCCAGCAATAAGAATATGAGCTCTTCATCTCAACAACAGAAAGCATCTTAGGTATCTAAATATAAACATTCTTTTGACATTATTGATCATGTTAAGAAAACTAGAGTTCAAATGTTCGAATCCAAATACCTAAGAGTTTTTCCTTGGTAGCTAAATAGACTAATTAGGTATGTGTAACTTCTTTCAAGTTTTGTTTTTATTTCTTTTTGTCTTTCTTTATTTCACATTTGGAAATTCCCGTAGCCTATTCATTCTTCCTCCCATACCTTTTCTCGGGCCTAGGGTTTTGAAAATCTATACGATAGTTTTAATTACTAATATTTCTAAAGGTGATCAAAGCTTAGGATTCCTTTAGGAGATTGGAAGAGGTTGCTTGGTCCAAAAAGGTGCAATAATTGATTTTATGAAAATAAGAAAAATACGACCACGAATGTGTAGAGCTTGAGAAAATATGCACTTATAGATAAAACAACACCTAAAATAGCTAGCCACAAAGTGAAATTTATAGCACTTGCAAGTTTTTGATGTTACATCTTCCTAGACACTCTCCAAAAATGGAAAATTTTATTCTATAATTGTGTTTTCTTCATCAAAAATAAAAAAATGGAAATAAAATGCTACTGATGAGTTTTCATGCAAATTTAAAAGTATAAGTCATGCAAGTCACACTTTTTGGGAAGAATATTTCTTCATGCTAGTTTTTCTTTTTGGGAAAGATGATTTCTCCATACAAGTGGGAATTTTGGCGCTACCTGGAAGGTGGGAGTTTGGAGGCTTCTTAGAAGGTTGTTTTTTCCCATTATTAAAGTCAAATCACTTAAAGTGCCAATGGGAATTTTGGTGTTAGCAAGAAGGTGGGAATTTGGAGGCTTCCTGGAAGGTTATTTTTTCCCATTATTAAAGTCAAATAACTTAAAGTGCCAATGTGAATTTTGGTATTAATAGGAAGGTGGAAATTTGGAGCCTTCCTATAAGGTTTTTTTTCCCATTATTAAAGTCAAAACACTTAAAATTCCAATGGGAATTTTGGTGTCAGCAGGAAGGTGGGAATTTGGAGCCTTCCTGGAAGGTTGTTTTTTCCCATTATTAAATTCAAATCACTTAAAGTGAAAATGGGAATTTTGGTGTCACGGGTAAGATGGGAATTTGGAGCCTTCTTGGAAGGTTGTTTTTTCCCATTATTAATGTCAAATCACTTAAGGTGTAAATGGGAATTTTAGAGATAGTAGGAAGGTGGGAATTTGAAGCCTTCCTGGAAGGTTATTTTTTCCCATTATTAAAGATAACACTCAAATTACAAATGGGAATTTTGGAGCTACTTGGAACAATAAAAATTCCCACTTCCTTGCCCTCTTATTTTTCACAATTCCTAGCCAAAAAGTGTGACCCATTCTAGCATAGCTAAATGCCTAAAAGCTAACTTCTTTTATTTGTCGGGAAGCATCCAGTTTTGGATCCTTGGGTTGGAAAGGCTTTATTTTTATTATTCTGTCTATCTGCATATTGATGTTAGTACATAGGGGAATTAAATAATATTTTTAGCTTGATTGACATGCAAGTAAAGTCTAAAAATAGAGGGCAACAGGATTTATAATCACATCTCGGTGAATAAATTAGATGTTCATGCTATGGACTACATACTTTTCTAAATTATTTGTAGGAATTTTTCATTGGTGCTCATTTTGGTGAAAAGAAGGAAAATTCAATGTCATATAGATTGAATATATTTTTAGAATCATAAGGAGAAATTTCAGGTCCTGCACAAATAGATCCAACTCTCATATCTGCAAGGTCTTCTAGCAGAAATTAAAAAAAAAAGATCTCATACAAAGGTTTATTCATGCACGATGAAGTGTGATGAGTTTTTTCAAAAAAATTTATGGAAAACATTGCAATGGTGCATGTACTAGAGAAGAACTAAAAAATCTTCATAGATAAGAGGGAATACAAGTCAGAGGTAACACCCACAAGCAAATATCAGTCAGTTGTTTCCAAATCCAGTTTGGTGAGAATAAAAGGAAAGGATTCAACAGCATATGGGAGAAAAAATCATCTCAAATTCAAGGAAGAGATATCATTCAGATCATTCATTGCTAAAGTGATTGAAGCTGAAGTGAAATACAAGTTGGATCAGCATGCGGAGTATGGAAGAAGAAGAACAAGACTAAGAGTGTTGCATATTTCTTCTAATTTCTTATCCTCTTTCTTCTTCTCTCTCTTATTTTCTCCAACCAAAAAATTGAGAAATCAAATAAAATTTTAAACCTTAGGTAATTGGCTATAAAATTCGTTACTTCAAGTTATTGGAAGAAGTCAATTACTTGGAAATAGGTGGCAGACATGCAAAATAGAAGGTTCTATTTTTAGTCATAAATCATGCATGTCATGCAAAGAAGAATTCTATAAAGAATAATGTCAGTTTCTTCTTCTTTTCATAGCTTCCACATGTGGAAATTCATTTAAATATTCCTATTTGTAGCTACCTTTTATACAATATAAATGGAGGAAGAGCCTACGGGTTAAAAGGATCACAATTTTTCAATAAACATTCTTGAGTTCCATACTTTGTGTTGTATCCCTTGATGTTATTTGTGTGAAATCTGAGGAATTGAAAAAAGGTGATTTTTGGAGAATTTTGTGTCCACAGTGCATTTTCTTCTTACTTTTGTGTGGATCTTTAGATAAACTTTGTGTTATATGAGATTTAGATTAGAATCTTTTCTTTTCCTTTACTTCTAGATATTGTGAAATCTACTTTTTTATTTAATCCATGTTTATAAAACCAACTCTGTAAACTATTGGTTTAATCACACATTTTCCTTCCTTCTTTCCCAAATTCAATTAGTTCCCCCTTCTAAAAATACTTCATAAATAGTTGCTTACTTGCTACAAAATTGTTTAGCTATGGTTCATGAGCTTTGTAATTAAAGTAAAACCCCACAAATATTTATTAGGATTCATACCCACTAAACTGATAAATATCTTACACAGGAGCCTCACTGATAAATGAGGGATATTTATCTCATGAATGCATACGTTTTGAGTTGTGCAAAAAATCTAGCCAACAAGCGCATAAACCATGCCAATTTGATGAACTTACCATGTATACAATTTGATCTTTCCTATATCATGCAGGATGAAGTAAACACTATTAGTGATATAAAGGAGTGCATATGCATGATTCGTCGTGCGGTTTTTGTTGTTATTCAGTTAGAGACAATTGTATTGTTGTAATTGTATTTTAATAATATGTGAAGGTATTATTTCATGGTAGAATGAAGGCAGGATGGCCTATTGTACTTTTAGATTATCTATTTATAATCATTTCCAATAACATGTATTATCTTTATTATGTAATGAATAAATTACTTGATGATTTGACTATCATGACTCTGTAAAATGATGAATTTATAGTGTTGATTTACAATAGAGTATGTTTAATATGATTAAAGTTATAATGTAAAATTATTTATACTCTTATGATGTCATTATAATTGAGTAAATATGTTGTAAACGACATAGATTTACAATGATAATGTTATACCAACAAAGAAGGATACTATCATTTGTATGAAACAAATTATATCGTCCACTAATGATGATAACTTATGAAATCATGTACTATATTACTAATCAATTAATTAGATTTCTTCATGTGAATCATGTACAATAAACCTACAGTTAACAACAAGTATAAGTTGTGATAGTACAATCTTATATGACCATAAATGATGATGATAGCTAAAAAAGCTACTAATATTTCTAACATGAAAAATCATGCATATTGATACGATATGACCTAGCATAAGTTAAACTCAATTACCTTACAGTAATCAGACAACTAATTTTCGATTGAAGTACAGAAATCATGAGACAACATTCACGTTGTGGAATCTTGTTTATGTCAATTTCATATGGCTACAGGATGATAAAAAACACATAATGATCCAATTCATTATGTGAGCATTACCTTTCCCATAGGGATCCTGATTAGGACTGGCATGATACATTTTATCTTAATCTTGAGTCATGATCCCTGTAGCTTCAAACCTGAAACTTAATTTCCTAATAAACAAAAGAGTATCTTGATAACTATTTTTATACATTTATGTGATGAATATAAGACATGTATTCTAGGCTAATTTTTAGTCACAAAAATTGTCTTTCTATCGCAATGTTAGATAACCATGGTCATAATTCTATAATTGACTGATTGTATCGTTTTTTCTCCATTTATTTTTATCATCAATGTCTTGATCTGGAGGGAAATGCTTGATTGCTTTATTGGTTGGCCACAAGGGGACGTGTAGGTGCTCATAACCTGTAAAAAATTTAACCAAAGGATGAAATTTATACACACTTGTTTTGAGTAAGGGATATCAGAAAATATCTAGGACCCTTACAGTTGCTCATGGTGAATGAAGGTTGTCAAGATGGATTCGGGAATATTAAGCAATGTTGGATTTTTTTCACATTGAGCTAAGTATTGATGATAACTATTGCATCAAAAATGAACTGAAGGGATTTGTTATGTTAAAAAAAATATCCAAATTTTTACAGGATTATCTAGAGGATCTTTTTGTTCATTTTGAGTGGTTTAAGTTTTGGGTATTACAAATATGAATCCACAATATAATTATTATTAATCAATAAATCGATAATAAGTATTTTACTCCCAAAACATGTGACAATGCTAATTAAAACAAAAACAACAACATAATGTGATGTATCAATATGGAAATAGCCACTTAGTCCTTAGATTGTCTCCAAAATAATAACTATATAAAAACAGGATGTGACATCCTTCCCCACTAAGAGAAAACATCATCCCGATGATTATTACTAATAGAAAAATAAATCAACTAATGAAATAATGTGGTTATTTTTATGGACTTCATTACACTCTTCCTAGGTATCACTCTATTTTGAATATGAGTCACATTGGAGCTTGCACTAAACAAATTTTGGGTTTCGTAAGTGGAGCTTGTGAACCTTAAGCACCAGTGAGGGATGTTAGTACAGAATCACATCACCCCTGAATGTCTACAACTAGATGAGTTGAGACTTTCAATTTGATTGCACAACATGGAGCATATTTCAAAGTGTGGGACTTTGTGAGTTGAGAGAGATCTCCGGATTAAGGCCGGTTCCTATTCCTCTATTTAGGTGCACACAAACAAATTTACAGAGGATCTACTCTAAAACATACTCTATCTTACAAAGGAGACAAGGTTGAGAAGATACAAGAAAAATAAATCTAATCTAACAAGGTGATGCACTAAAGGAATGTTAAACACCTATTTTGCAATTAAACATAGACCATAGAAATGTAATACTACTACCATACATAGATAACCGAACTATAATGAGAGATTAGAGGAAATAATGAACACATGAAAGGGTTAAGAATCATCCACAGACATATATTATTGCTCCAGAGTTGATACAGTACACTATAGTGTCCAAGAGGAAAAACTTTGTATTACAACTCGAATGGGAGGTTTGAAAGCTCCACAAATTCTCTTACAGATAAGAGAAGGAGGGAGGGTGCAAAACAAAATTTTCCAACCCTTTACAATGATCCCAGCTCCTTCTTTTATAGATGTCGTGCAGAGAGAAGAAGGAGAGAGGTGGGAAAACTAATTTGAAAATTAGCTACCAGCCATCAATGCCCCTACAAATCTACCCACAATCTGTCAAATCTGTTTCGAATGCTTGTTCGACGCATTGAAGGAGGAAAAATGGAGGATCAGATCAAATCTGATCTAGTTATTGGAGTGATTAGATCCTATATTAATGGCACAAAGATGTTTTCCATTTTTTCCCACCTAACTTCTTCAAAATTAAAGTTTCAGATCTCCATAGTGTAGATGAGGTCGAGATCTCTCAAATGGTGCCAAATTTGTTGGATTTTAGCAACTGGATCAGAAGATATGCTCATTTAAATATTTGAATTGGGTCTGTATAAAAAATTGTGGAAACCAGTTAGCAAAACGGGTGCGTAGGCCTGAAATTCACTTTCCCCCCCTTTGGCACAAAAATACAAAAATGTAAAATTTTCCTTGCAGCACCGCAACATCCTTTTTGTTAAAAACCCATCCTCGAGCCTACCGGTCTGCATTCTCCATTTGGGCAAGAAATCACTACAAGGCCCGCATTTAATTTAGGCCTGATACGTGGCTCCTAGACATTGACAGAGGCATGGCTCATTTTTATACTTTATGTCTCTTGGGAACGAAGCCCAAAAGTTGAAATTACCTTTGGTGACCCACCTTCCCGCTTTGACTTAGAACATGGCCACATGGAGGGTTGGCGCTCATTTGGGGACCACTTTTGATTTTTATTTTGAATTTTCATTGGACTGACATGTGGTTCCTTCTATTAATTTTCTTTGTTCCTTTTTGTTTTTACTAAGTCCTTTTGTTTAGTGTGGCCATACATCTGACTAGGGACACATGGAGGCTTGGCACTTGTCTAAGGACCTACTTTTAGATTTATCATTGAAGATGTGTTGGGCTGACATGTGAAATCATTGCACTCATTTAAGTCTCCACTTTGGGCCATGCCTTTGAATATGTGCCGTTAAGACATGTGGCACCTTCCTCCTGCACTCTTATACTTAACTGATTTGGGCCCGCTTTAAATTTGACCTCTGTTGACCCCTAGCCACGTGGAGGGTTGGCACAAGTTTGAGTCTCTGCCTTGGGCTCCCATCTTGAAATTACATCGAGATGACACGTGGTTCTTTCTACTTGTTTAGACTTTTCAACAGCCGGCTCTATCCTTTTTGGGGTCTGGAACATGTGGAAGCTTCACGCTCATTTGAGTCTACTTTTTGAGTTTAATCTTTGGAGATGTGTTAATGAGGCACGTGGATGCTTCTATTGATTCCTCCATAATTAGCCAATTTTGGGCTCATTCTGAATCATTCGTAGAGCCCGAATACTTCGAGTTTTTTTCCATTTCTCTCCTTTGAGCCTCTGATTTTATTTGACACTGTTTACTTCCTTACCCAACCCTACTACTCCATTTAGAGCCCGTCTACAACCTATTTGTTGTATTTAAAACATGGGCTCGTACGACGGAATCGTCCCTTGAATTTCTTTCTACACAAGGTTGTGTTTGATCAATTTTTCTGGGGGCAAAATTGAGATAACAATTTGGTGACTCACGGGGATGTCTACCTGCTAGATGAATAGACCAACTATCTTATTGTATCCATTAGGAAGGGAGTCATGGGTGGTGGCCCAACGTTGATCCTGATCTTTCGAAAATGGACCTTTTGGTACCTGATTTTAGTTTCTCTATATTTTTATATTAGAAAATGAGCAACTATGGGTTTCTCTATTGCAAATGCTAAAGGACTTGGTGCATTCACCTGGAGGTATGTTGAACTATATAATGATGTAAACCTAGAGCAACAAAAGATTGTGCCACAACACTTAGGGAAAAAAAATAATGTGCATACTCACTTAGGGTAAATAAAAATTCTATGCTAATATTTACAAGGATGGAACCTTCCCTTTTAGTAGAAATGTTTAAGATAGATCCCATTAACTAGGATATGTAATTCTTCACCATCCAATTTAGCCAGCTAGAAGGCATTTCTACTTTTGCACCCTGCGATCATGTAGGGGCCACTCCAAATTGCATCAAATTTGGAATGCTTTCCTGGATTTTCTCGATCTACATCCCACTCTAGAAATAATTCCCCTTCTTGAAAGGTCTTCGTTCTTGCTTTCTTATCAAATTTCTTCTTGATCAATGCTTGATCCTTTTCCATGCTATGCATTGCATGCTCTCTTGTTTCTCCTATTTCCATCTACTCTGCATACCTAATTTCCATAGGTCTAAACTCATCCAGTTCCAACTACTTCATGAGCTCTAACGTGGGAAACTCTAATGCGATAGGAAATACTACCTCTTTTCCATATAAAATCTTGTATGGTGAGCCGCATGTGGATCTTTTTGATGTGATCCTATTAGCCCAGAGAGATGATTTGAGCTTTGTATGCCAAGTCCTCTTATTTTCATCAAGAGTCCTTCTGATCATTCTTAATAGGTTTTTATTTTTGGACTCTTCTTAGCCATTACCTTGAGGGTAATAATTTGATAAGGTGTTGAGATACACACCATTCATAACTACCCATTCACTGATCCTTGTACCAAGGAATGCCAATGCATTATCTGATATGATAGTGGAAGGGGACTCCAAATTTAGTGACTATTCCTTCATAAAAATCCAATGATATTTGGTTTCATTTGCCTCCTTAACTGCCACTGCCTTCAGTCCACTCGGTGTAATAGTCTGTTGTTGTAAGTATCCACTTGTGGCCTTGAGATTGAGTTTGGGTTAATCACTCCAATGAAGTCTAATCCCCGTTGTATGACTGGTTGATCTACTGAAATTGGGATGAAGGGCCAGGAATGGTAGATTCTCCTTTCCCCTATGAAGAATGCGCATTTTCTTACATTTCTTGATCCATGAGTAGTAATCCCTAAACATTGCAGGCCAATAATAATTAGACTTTCATAATTTTGAGCAGCTGTTACCCAAGGGGAAAATTGGCCCCCAAATTCTCCATCATGTAACTCATGAAACACCTCTCTCAATTTATACTGTTCCCAATGCACCTTAATAAGGATGCCATTGATGTCCCTTCTCAAACAAAACAGCCATCAACGAAGTGAATACAGGGATGGCTTGTAATCTAAAGTACCTTATTCTCTTTGATTCTACTCCCATTTCAAGAGGGCACGGACCTGTTTGTAGAGGTAATGCACCAAGGCTTGATTCCAACATGGAAGGGGGTGGATCATTTTAGCTAGATGCTCTAGCTCATTTTGCATTAATAAGACAAACCTCATTTTCACTCACTGACTTAGCATGTTGCTTAGAGGAGTTGTTCATCGCTTGGAAGCAAGCTTCTCTCACACACTAGCCTTGCCACGAACCAGCTTGATGTCACTTTGATTTCAATATCATACTCCATTACATGAGTGATCTAGCCTAGCTCTATTCTCATTCAATTCCTTATTTTAGGATAAGGAATTCCTTAACACCAGCATGAGACACTAGTAGTTAAATCTTTGTTATGTTAGAGACCAAGTGTCTAAAACTTCTTTCAATCTCATCCTAATGATACAATAAGGACATGATTTTTCGATAAAATAATACCTTACCTCATAATATTCTAGGCTCTGATTGAAGAAATGATATGGGCTTACTCTGATCCTTCATCTATTGGGACTATACAAAGATAGCTGAGATGGTGTGCTTGATCACTACTAAAAGCATACAACATGAAGTCCTTTGAGAAGTCTGGGTTGATAAGAGTTAGAGACCTGTGATATTGCATGAGCTCGATAGCCTCAAAACTATCTTTGCCTTTTGTTATCCGTTTTAATGCAATACTCTTCTTGTAACATCATTTTTAAAGGCTTCAGAAGAGTACAATAATCTTCAGTTACAACACTCATGTGAATAAAGGCTTCACAAGAGTGGAAAAATCAGGCACAAATCTGTGAACAAATTTTATTTTCCCCAAGAAGCTTTAGAGAGACTTCTTGTGTCTTTGTGGCAATGGAAGTGTTCTGGATGGCTTCAACTCTTTCAGGATCAATTGTTCAACCCTTCTCTTGACACAATGTGGCCCAAAAATTTTTGTTCATGTGCCAGAAATATACACTATCTTTAAGGATTTAATGACACTCTGAACGTTGTATATCCTCTGAAATACCTGTCTGGGGTGGAAGGGATGGTCTTGCTAAATTCTTTGAGAATATGATGATATCATCTAGATACACCATGAAATATCTTGTTGATTAAGCCTTTGAATGCCATATCCATAGCTCACTGAAATGTTGCTTCCCGACATTTGATAGTCCAAATGTCATTCCATAATCTTTCTTATAAGCATATGTACCACCATTTAGTTGTGAAGGTTATCTTGAATGGATCTTCTTCTTTTTACCATTAGTTGGTTATAGCCCGAATAACCCCATCTAACAATGAAAACCTCTCAAAACCGATCTACACAATGAAAACCTTTCAGAGCTATCTACAACCTGCAATATTTACTCCATCGATGGAAGTGGGTAGTGATATTTGAGGTGATACTCTGTTTAGATCATGAAAGTCTACACACAATCTAATTTTCGTCCATTTCTTCTTCCTCACAGGCACCAAGTTTGCAACCCTAACTTGAATGCTTGATAGGGAAAATGATGTTGATACTGGCAGTAAATATAGTGTGTTCAACTTATTTTCTCATGAGAGGTTCAATATGAGGATTTATAGGCCTTTTCTTATGTTTGAAAGGATTGGATCCTGGGATTTAATTCAATTGTATGCTTGTGCCAAATCTTGAGTTGGAAACCTTTTTAATCCTTATATGTCTAGTGCAAATAACATCTGGGAATTCTTGAAAAAGTTGAACAAATTCAGCATTCTCTCTGTACTGAGTGACTTACTTTGTCTAATATGTAATGTATTGCCTTCATCTATTGAAATGAGATTCTGAGTCTTCACCCTTTCACCCTGAATGTTTTCTTTCTACTTTCCGGAACTGAATCATTTGGATTGAACATTTGGCTCCAAGGTGAAGATTGATTCCAAAGTGACATAACCCTTGTGTAGTTCTGTTAGTTGCACTCAGCTTGCTAGCACCATATGATCGCCATACTGCTGCTCCAATTCTATCTTGATTTCTAGAGGAGAACTCAGCTTCCTACTTGTAGAAAAGTTGAAAATTTTCTTGATCATTATCAGAAGACTTACCAACTTGTGTTGTTATCTGGGACAGCTGGCCATACAACAACCTTGATATGGGACTGATACTTATCACTCTTGATCTTCTTTCCCATAACATCAAAACGCTGCCCCCAATTTCTGCCAGTCTGTCTGCTGCATCATTCTTTTTCCTTGGTATGGAAAAAATGTTGAAATGCTTCAAAATCCTCAATGAGATCCCGATACCTAGTTCTTGTAACTAGCTTCTGAATAGGTCATTCATTAAAAACATGTTGTCCTCTAACTTGGTTCACAAATCAGATCACTAGTTCACCAAATATTTAGAAACTTTTAATCCCTCTTATCCTGGCCCAATGAAGTCCATGAGTCAAAGCCTGCATAGGGAGCTATGTTGTTTGAGAAAGGTAACTGGAAATGGAAAGCTGAGTAACAATCTGTGGACGTCATATTGCAAAAAACAGCGAAATCTCAACTTGTAGGGATTATTAGCTATGCACTGCACTCTAAATTAGAAAAATTTATATAAAATATGAATCGTAGAATTCGAGAATCTAGTTTCTAAAATACTATTCTTTTTGTAAAAAACGGAGAAGTTTTAGCTATATTAAACACTTAAAATTATATGACTCTTTTTTTTTTTTTTTCGAAAAAAACTTATAAGATTGTAGTCCGTTTGCCCGCATTTTGGATGACCAAATCTTGTTAGTCCCTCTTTTTCCTTTGGTGAAACGTTAGATGTAGTTGTCAATCAGTGGGATGGATTTTATTTTGTATTTTTTTTAGCTCAATATCTGATTTTTTTTATGATTTTTTCCGTGAAAGTGGTCTGAAAATATTTAGAAAATGGAAGCGGGTTTTCCAATTTGCCCGCCATAACTATATCAAAAAATATTGAAATCAAATTTTTTGTTTAAGGTGTATATTGAATTTGTCAAGACGACGCTTAGGATGGTATAATTTTTATCATATTTTGATAAGTGAAACCAAAGTTACAGTCTTAAACGTAGACATGAACATTCACGGGAAAAAATGTCTTAAAGACCTATTGTTAGTAAGAAATTATAAAATGATATTTATCTTATTCTATTCACTTTAAAGTACAATATTTGTCTACAAAGCTAAGAGTCTACCCTACATGATGACTTCACCATTTTTGTGAAATGTTTTCAATTTTTTAACATGGTTCAAGTCTTTGGAAGAGCAGATTTGAGGTTTTTTGACCTTTTGCACTTCATAATGACCTTCCATAGCTTTGGTTGGGAAAAACTCCCAAAGATTTTCCGAGGCTTAGGTTCGGCAGATAGCTCCGCGATCGTGGTTTTTTGCCTTGCAATTATTCTCTTGCACATGGGTTGTTATAATTGAGCACTGAGCTGGTTCATAAAACGTGGCTTGTGGTTTATAAAGCGCGCTCGCAGCTTTGATAAATCATATTTACACACATCCCAATGTCTGAATTACCATGTGATTTTTTACTCTCTGACCTTACCATGTATTGAATTACTGTGAAATTATATCTTTTTCCAGGCACGTTTTTGTTATCACCGATTAAGCAAAACATCATGGGAGACAAAAAGATGAAGTCAAAAAAGGAAGTCATTAAGCTAAAAAAACACCAAACGAATTAGAGGCCAACAAAATTGAAAATGCTGAGCGAATGCGGGAAACTTCGTGAATCTACAAAAGGTTCATCTTCAATCCCAACTATTGTAAGCAATGAAAAACTAGGTAATGTTTCTACTGTCAATGTTGAAGTTGAATTAAATACTCGTGATGAAGAAGTTTTTACTGTCAATGTTGAAGAAGAATTAAGTACGCATGATGTAGAAAATGTTGAAATTGAAGGAGACAATGAAAATATGAATAAGGAAATTCATGTTGAAAACTGTAGACAAAGCAAAATTTGACAAAAACACCTCCTAGGATTTTACATAAGAAACCTAATTTTTTGATTGAAATTGATGAAAATATTTTGAAACCAATGTCTGACAAACTTTCTGAACAACAAATCAGAAGAAAAGCCAGGGAAATTTGGGATAATCATTTTGAAATTTTAAATGATTCCCAAAGATGTCAATTGTTGGTTAGTTTGATGAAATTGATTAAAATGAGACCTACATTAAACACCTTAGGATTGACAATTTTTTATCTAACATACGTGGTCAAACCTTTACAATTGTTGAAAACCTTCATGATGCATATCACACTGTTGGTGTCAAGATGTAGTTGCACTAGGGATAGTAATATTGTGCGTTGTGTACTTGCAATACTAGTGTTGTAAGTGAATCAATGAAAAAAAAATGTATTGATTATGCAAACAAGTCGAATGTTGTAAGTTAATCCTGAAAAACTCTAATGAAAGCAATTGAAAGACGTAATATCCTTCAATCACTCAATAATGTCGATTTTTGGGAATTTTCTGCTAGAGCACCGTGTAAGGATAAAAAATAATTCTGATGCTATAAGAGAAGTTGTTATTAAATTTTGGCATGATAACACTAGAGTTTCACCTAATACAAGAGATGTTATAAAACGGAGAGTTGGTTCTACTAATCGTGAACCACATCCAAAGCATTTCTTAGATATGACTCAAACTCAATTTTTTCGTAAGTTTGAAGAAGAGAATCTGGAAATTAAAATTAGTCAACGTTTTTTTGAAATGTTGAAACCATTCTATGTGAAAATCAACCATGCTCGCACCACTTGTTGTAGGCAACATGTTGAATTTGCGATGCATTATGCTAAATTTTTACGTATTCGTTCTATTTTTTCATTCTAAAACTATGTTATCTGAATGTGGTGTTCAAGTTCCACCAATATCTTCCAGGGATTTCATTCCTACTATATTTTGTGAAAAAGAAGTTGGACAATTTTTTTATAGTCAGGATTGTTTAGATGGAAGTTGTAGTATATGCGGCGGATTACCTAAATTGGAAAGTTACATCCATGAGAAAATTGAAGGTACAATAGGACATAATTTAGTTGAATTTGATAAATATAAATCAGTTGCATACTAGTTGAAAGATGGAAAAGAGTCGAAACGGTGTGAGCTAGTTACAGAACAAATGCCCATTTTTCAATTTATGAGAAAATTTAAGGATGAAATTGTTTATGAGTATGTGAGGCATACACATAGAGCTCGATGGTTGGATGAACAATTCAAGCTATGAAAAGACACATTTTCCTATTGGTACTATTGTTTCAGTGGTCAATTTTGCAGAGAATTACACATTGCAACCACAAATGGAGGTTCAATCGCAATATTACAACTCAGTACAAGTTGCCATTTTTGTGCATATAGCATTTCTACTATTCTCCTGATAGTACAGAGAATGATCAAAATTTTTTTAAGAGAGTACCACTTTTATATCACTGATGATCGTACTCATTCTACTGAATTTGTGCAAGGGTGTTTCCAGTTATTTTATGGAAACTTGTCTGATAGGGACATCCACTTCAAACAACATTATATATGGTCAGATAATTGCACGTCTTCAGTTTAAGAATGCACGAATGTTTTATTGGATGAGCAGAATGCATGTCAAGATGGGTGTGCAACATATTTTGAGTTTCACTGAGGCTGGACATGGAAAAGGAGAGCATGATGGTGCAGGGGCATGTGTGAAAAGAGCTCTTGTAAGAGAAGAGTTGAAGTACAAAGATGGTGCTAAATTAAAAGATGTAAAGAGCATAGTGGAATGGTGTACTGACAACATGGCCCGAGGTTCTCAAGAAAATTCCACAGTTTGTAGATATTTTTGGTTGATAGAGGAAAAACATATTGCTAACTACGAGGATTGTATGACACTCACTGGGTCCAGTGATATGCACTCATTTTGTAGCTCAGACGCTACTTCGTGGGCCGTATGGACAAGAAATTTGACATGTTTTTGTGCATCTTGTATCAAATTTGTCACTGCTGAGTGTGATTCACAAGAATGGGTGGAAGGATGGATTTGTAGGCCTCTAACTCCGCTTCCTAGTTATCAACCTCCACAAGCATTACAACTTGTTTCTGCAGATGAAGTTACAACATCCAAGGACTTTGACGAAATTTCAATTTTGGTGCGACAAGGTATTTATTGGTTATTTATTTAATTTTTGTATTGAGTTATGTCCGTTGAAATTTTAATATGTAATTTAAATTTGAGTTGTTCAACCTTGGTTATTTTTTTGTAGGACATGTGTTTGCAGTAATTGCGACAGAAGACAATGAAGAAGGAACAGACTATTTCTTATGTCGTTGCATCGAGGAAAGAAAGAATTTGACTTCTCCTATTATAGATGGCGAAGATATTGAGTATCCTACAGGGTCAGTGGTATTTACCGGAATTTGGCTTCGACGATATCCATTAAAAAACTCATCTGTTTGTGTGTTTGAAGACTTTGAGGCACACAGGAAAATACTCTTATATTCAAATCTAGTTCTAGCGGTAAATATTCAGCTGTATAGATATTGAGGAAGGCCTAATAACAAGATTCTTTGGAAGGTTCGAGAGTTAGATCATGAAGAAAACTTGTCTACTATTTAAAGTAGATCTGATCCTGATGGTTCATTGGAATGAATTTACAATACTCATGTATGGTATATATTTAATTTCAAGTTTCAATTTATATAGCGTATTTATTATATATATATATATATATATAAAATTTTTTTAGTTTAAAGATCTAGATTTAAGTTTGAATATATTTTATTTTAAATTTGTGTATTTTGTGTGTCATGTATATAGAGATCTAGTATATGGTTTTGATTTGAAACTTAAATTTCTTTTACTAACAATTTTATGTTTAGGTTAGTGGTGCCAGAAAAGCTTCCACCTTCACGTGGTTGGTATCGTTAGTAGAGAATTTTAAATTCTCGAAGCTAAGAGAAGCTTGAACATTGTTTGAAAAATTTGTAAATTTTGAAAAGTCAAGTTTGTAAATTTTGAAAATATTGTAAATTTTGAAAATGTTGTAAATTTTGAAAAATTTTGAAAAAGTTGTAAATTTTGAAAATGTTCTAGGTTTTGAAAAAGTCACAGTAAATTTTGAAAAAGTTTTTGTAAATTTTGAAAACGACTCCTCTAGGTGCCAACGAAGAGTCCCGAGTAGTCAACCCGTCGAATTTGAATGATAACACCACCTCCTCTAGGGTTCTTACCTGGCCACCCGGACGTGTGCCGGCGCAGGCGGTTCGGTGCCACGGCCCACCGTTTGCAAAATACAGCGTTTGACAACCTTACACTGGCTCCAACTGCACTATTTCGCGCTGTTTGCAAACAGTAGGACAGCGAGAGCACCGAAATGAGAAGGAAAAAAATGAGAGAGGCTATTGTAGAGGGTCCGTATGCCGAGGTGTTGGATCAGACGAGGGCCTCTCTAGGTGCCACGGAGTCCGAGTAGTCACCCGTCGAATTTGAACGATATTTTTTGGTCTCAGGGCTCTTAAGGGACTAAGCCCGAACGAAGTAGCCCGGAATCAACGACCCTTTCGCGCACCGAAACAACCACCTCCTCTAGCGTTCACCTGGCCACCCGGACGTGCCGGCGCAGGGTTTCGGTGCCACGGCCCACCCAAAATACCGTTTGCAAAATATAGCGTTTGACAACCTTACACTGGCTCCAACTGCACTATTTCACGCGTTTGCAAACATTAGGACAGCGAGAGCACCCGAAATGAGAAGGAAAAAAATGAGAGAGGCTATTGTAGAGGGTCCGTATGCCGAGGTGTCGGATCATCAGACGAGGCCTCTCTAGGTGCCACGGAGTCCGAGTAGTCACCCGACGAATTTCAACGATATTTTGGTCTCAGGGCTCTTAAGGGACTACTTCCTACGAAGTAAGTCAGCCCGGAAGCAACGTTACCCTTTTTGATACACCGAAACACCACCTTTACTCCTCTAGCTTCACCTGGCCCCGGAATGTCATATTTTATCGAATGAGGCGGTCTCGGTTTCAGGAATCCCACCGTTTGCAAAATATCAAGAAAACCTTACATGGCTCCAACTGCACTATTCTTGCGTTTGCAAAACAATTAGGACAACGAAGACCGAAATGAGAAGGAAAAAAAATTTAGAGAGGAAATAATTACGTAAGAATCCGTAATAGAGGTACAATAAGGCCTCTCTAGGTGCCATTACAGTCTTGAGTAAAGTCACCGACGTAGATTGTTATTTAAAGGGTCGACATTCCTCTTATAATCAAAGCCCGATCAAAGTACAAACTAAGATAACTGTCAAGACTAATGAAATAAAATTGAAAGCCACTATGTTTTGTAAAATTTTAGCTCTAAGAACTTGTCAAGCTTCAAAGATTAAAAAGTCTTTATAAGAAAAGTTTTCCAAAATGATATTTCAATATGATTAAGTCTGCAAAATTTGCAAAATATTGCAAACAGATAGGACATAGAACCAAAATTTGAAAAAGTAGAAAAAACATTAGAAACTTCAAGGGTCCCTACATACAAGGTTTGCATCCATAAGGTTATAATTAGGTTAAATGTCCGGAAAATTTCTATACAAAGAGTGTATCATATTTTGCAGCACTTGTATGATCTTATCAATGGTTACTACGCCCGAGTAAGTGCAAAGCAAGTTAGAAAACACTTTCAGAGGAGAAACCAATTTCCATGATTTTTTTGAAGTCATGAAGAATAAGTACACAATATTGGTGAGAAGAAATTTTGTGAAGAGGCCTTTAAAAGGTCTGATTTAAAAATTAATACAACAAGGAATGAATCTCAGAAAATTATAGATTATTACAAGTGTACAATAGGTACAAAAATTATCTAATACCATAGCTCTTACAAGGAAATCACAGATTGAGAGAAAGATGAAATAGTTATGCATGTACAGGTGCAAAAGAGTTCATGTTGAAGATATAGTTTTCTTAAATGAAATAAATAAAATCATAAGAAAAACTCTTATTCATAATAGTCAAGAAACTCAAACTACTTAGAAGATGACCAAGTGCATATAGAATCATAATCTACATGTATTCAAGAAGACAGTTCACAATCCCACATCATCATTGAAGGTAGAAGATACATAATTTAAGAAAACAACTTACAACTCCAGATTAGTTTAAATTTTTAAATGGCTAAGTATAGTTTTGAGTTTTCCAAAAAATTAACTTATTTAAACAAAATAAAAAACTAGAGAAAAATAATGAGAAAAATAAAAAGTAATAACCTACAAAAAAATTCATCTTTCTCACTCCCACAAAACATCTTCTAAGTCCGCCATTTCATTACTTTTTCTTCATGTAAATTGGTACCTCAAGAATCAATGTACGTTATACATAGCACATCTCTAGTTACTAATACTTAAGTTGGCTTGATATAGAGCTAACAATATTGTTTTAGTTTGAAAAAAAAAAATTCAAAATGCCCATGGCACGAAATATACCACAATAATAATCAATCAGAAAGATACTAAAAATATATAACTAGAAGTAATACACTAAATCCACCGAACAAAGATCAAAACCCACTTTCTCAGAGTTAGCAATAATACCAAAATAACCAAATTTATAGCCTTATTTAACCAACACACATGGAGCATGGATATATATATATATATATATATATATATATATATATATATATATATATAAGAATCAAATAAATTGTGCTCCAGACGCGCACGTCTCTGAAAATATATATGTTGTATAAGTTCATAATGTATGTATACAGATCTCGAACTAAGCACGTGCCATAATGTACATATGGGACCACATGCGGTCGCAAAAAGGCTAGATATATATACAATGGACTGTGAATAGATGTACTCATGACCACATATATGTGGCATCCAAGTGGACTATAAATCTACTCATGAAACATCTTCCCTCTCTTCGCCCTGCTAGAAGTAGCACGTCCACGACCTGGGGATGTAGTGGAGGGAGATGCCACTACGGATTTCATCCGTGTGGTCCTAGGTGTCTCCAAGCATGCCTGCAACCTAACCTGCACATTCATAAACAACAAGTTTTTTAACACCCAAAATTTTAAAATACCTTCAAAATTTAGAAACTTGTACAATTTAGTTAAAATGCATGTGCAATCTTACCGCAATGTCATGATCCCTATCGATTTGTTGTTGACGCTTCGCAGGGACAACAATAGACTCACGAGGGGTAGCTACATACAAATAATTAATTTTCAAATTAAATATTTCACACTCATATATATACCAAAAATTTGATATTGTAGATTTAAGTTTAATAAGAAATAATGAACCTCCAAAATTTAACAAATTTAAAAAATTGTGTACCTCGGTTAGTGGATTTGCAGATGCTATGGCGGTATGGCGGTCTACAGCAGCCTCCACAGTCTGCATATGTGGAGGAGTCTCTGTAGCAGTCATAAGCTATACAAAAAACATGTACAAATCAATTTATATTAAAATCTCTACTTAAGAGCTATACAAAAAAAACATGTACAAATCAATATTTAGTTACTCAAGAAAGAATAAAAATACATTATTAAATTTTATCTTCTATTTAGGCTAAATACATAGGATCTATAAATGTTAGCACGGAGGCCATCTATCTTCATATGTATTTGTGTCCAAAGGTTGGGATGGAGAATACTCGTTATCTAGTAGAAGCGAATGGATATAGAGTGAGACATTGGTCACATTGGGAGCTTTTTGTACAGGAATAACAACTTCAAAATCTGTGATCGACTGATATGTGTTGCTTGAACAAGGAGAATGAGGAGGAACATTCTCCTTTGCCGCTACATGCGGTTTTGATTTAGTGTTTCCGGTCCTCTATGTTTCACCCACGGATAACCCCTTGTTTACATGATCTGTGATCTCTCTCAAAGGGGTTGCTAGGAAAGATTTGACCATGTCTTCCTCCTTAGTGTTTGAATTAGGGATTTACTTAGATTTAAATACGATATGTTTAGGGAGGGCATTTATCCACCAATTATTATTCTCTTTTTTAATGTTTTTTACCATCTCACAATCAGGAGCAGAATGCCCCAAAAAAATACATCTCCTACATCTGAAAGGTAGGCCCTTATAGTCCAGAGGATGATGAGTCCAAGTTTGATTTTGCACTTTAAGATTAAGGTGGGTTGGAAGATTCTTTGAAGTATCAATCTCAACTAGGATTCTTGCATATACATTGTATGTGTGAAATCATAGGTTTGGGATTCGACGTTAATGATGTTTCCCAAGGTATTTCCTATGGATATCAGACAACTATGGTCCTAAAATTATAGGGGTAAGTGGGGTAATTTGATCTAGATTGGTTTGTGTGATAAAGATTCAGTGAGAGGGTTGAATGATGTGAACCATGGTTTTAAGATAAGGTACCTTTGTTGGAAAACCCAAAGTTGTTTAGAAATTTTGTCCTTGTCAGCTATAGAGGGGAAAAAAAAATAATAAAAATTCCCTTAGCATAGGGGTAGAGGTCTAACCTACCCGCTAGAGAAGCGGGAACCAATTCTTGGAGATCTAATCATGGAGGATAGGGAGGCTAGGCTAAAGATGAGTGAATCTACAGATCAAGGCATGATCTTGGTAAAATGAATATATTTCGAGGACTTCATCGCCAAAGGTTACACTTGGGTTTCTCTTAGTAGGCCTCATGGTTTTGATCTATGTCTTCTTTTACAAAACCTCATTAAATGAGTGATTGACTAAAGCTTTAGTTGTAGCAGGAGTTTCCAAGCTATCAACAAGGGAGAAAACCCTAGTGTTTGCACCCCTAACAAAGATGTTAGGATTCACTCAACCTCCCCCAATGGGTTATTAGTGTCCCCAACAAAGATAACAGGATTTTCCATCCTCCTTGCAAGTTCTTGGCAACATTGGTGCCAGTAGTGTTAGATCCAACCCCAACAATGGCTCCATTACCACCTGCAGTTTGAGCAACTGAAGCCCCACACCCAGTGCCCAAGAATATTTCTAGAAACAAACCCTTAGGGGTCTACATGTTCTGCAGAGGGGGATGTAGTTTTTCTAAAATGAAAGGACACCTCCATCACGTAATTTCACACACAACCCTACGTGTGCACATATATATGTCCGCCGCCTCCAAATCTATCTATTAGGGTTCATATGAGTGGTGGAGTTAGGGTTCGCAGGAGTTGTCATAAATTGGAGGAGTGTCTATTAAGGGTACAATGATGTTGTAAATTCTTAAATCTCAGTACACCAATCCATATAAAACTTATAATCATATGGAAAGGACGCATAGATTTTTTTAGATAAAGGGTACGAGAGGATTTAACCTTTTTTACATTTCTTCATCACTCTTATCATTCATTAAAGAGATTTGTAACTAACCTGCGTAAAACTCACGGGAGGCATGCCAGTAGCTTCAGTTCCCTGAGCAGATGATGACCCGCCAGGCCCCTGTGTATAAGAGAAAAATATTAATACATGTGCAACATACACGTGAAAAAAATTATAATAATAATCTAGTGCAATTAAATGATTTATTAAAAATGTAAGTTTGTACAACTTGAAACTTACGTTTGAAACACGCCCAACCGCAGTAGCTAGCATGTCAACACCGGATGTTTCCTTCACCGGCTCTTGCTATTTAAAATAAAATAAAAAATTAGTTTTTTACATGTATGTACATGAAGTACAATCATATATATATTAATATCTCAAAAAATGTGAATTAAACTATTGTACATATATATATTATTTAAATTTATTTAAAATTTACCTGTGAAAGACCAATATCAGTGGCTCCAGTTCCAAAAACATTCCCCAGCATCTCATCTATAGAAAAAAAATCCTGTGAACCAACAAATGATGTCTCGCCTGCAGTGCATACGGCACCACATGATCCACAGTGGTGTGGTGCACTAGAACTGGCACCTCCACCAACATCACCGGATGCAATCTGGGTGCTATGCTGGGTGAGAGTGTCAGTGAGCTCCCTCAATGCATGCAATGTATCAATCTCCACAACCTCCTTCACTGTAGGAGGGATAACTGAAGGCAATGGGGGTTTTGGGGCATGGGGGATCCTAGGCTGACCTACGCGTGCACCAGGTCTGCTCTGTGTAGAGCCACCTCCTCGACCAAAAAAGTCTGAAAAGTCAAAATAATTCGGGACCTCATTGAGCACAAACTCACAATATAATTTCTTCAAAAAATAAAGAGGAACCTCATTGTTGTTGCATGGTGGATAATCAAAAACCATCCACCATCGGTCCCAAAAATTGTTTTTGATTCTATCATCATGGCACCAATGGATTGGGAACCGTTTGCAAGTAACTACAGGGGGGGCATTGGTTCTAGGGTCGGTAAATAATGCACAAATTAGGTCTTTTCCAATTTTTTTGTCTTTGACAGCCGCATGAGATAGTTTATCCGCATACCACCGCCTACAGTCACTTCTAAAGGTGTTCCATCTATGTATTTGGTTGGTTGCAGACTCGACTTCGCCAATCAATGTTTGCAATGTATTGGCTAAAGTCATGCGGGATGGATTTGTAGCATGGTTTTGTCTTATAGTTTGAATTAGGTTCTCAATGACAATTTTATTTTCTTGGATTCTTCCAATGATATTATCTTGCGTTCCTGTTGGCTCAGTGGGGACAGAAGGAGCCACAGGGGGCGGATCTATGTTTGGAGGAGGGTTTTGAGGAATGTTCGGAGGGTTTTAAGGAATGTTCGGTGGGTTTTGAGGAATGTTTTGACGGTTTGCACGAGCCCGAGTTTGCCGACCAACTGATAAAACAATAAAATTGTATACATAAACAAACAATTCACAAAACCCATGAAAATGCCAAAAAAAACCTAAAATGTAAAAAAACAACCTAAAATGCAAAAAAATGATTACAATCGGGGACTTACCTCCTCGTCTTGGCGGCATGGTTGAATCTATCGCTATCCAGAAGTCCGATGAGCAATTTTGAGATAGTATTGAAAGTGCGAGTGAAAAACGTTTAGGAAAAGTCGCGGTTTGAATTGAAAATTAGGAAAATAACGAGTCGCGGGACTGTTAAATTTTGTCTCAGAGTTCCGCGATCGCGGAACTAGGTTCGGTAATTACCGAACCTAGAATTCAATAACCGCGATCGCGGTTTTAGGACCACGCTCGCGGTTTTAAAACCGCGATCGCGGTACCTTTATTTCGGGTTTTTATGTCCACGGAATTGTCCACCAACTTCGTGCACTTACCCAGTTCTAGTTAGGTTCAGGGAGTAATTTATCCCCATACCCACTCTCTAACAAGATCAAAGTTTCAACTCAATTTTTCTCACACTTAAAACTTCCAAAATTTCCCTAAATCATTCCCATTGGATAGGAAATTTTCTCACCTTTCCAGTGATATAAATAAGTCCTCCTAACTCCTTCAAAAACTCAAGATATGGACAAGCAGACTTTAGGGATCAAATTTTCCCCAAGGGGACACGTGTCAAGCAGGGGTGAAGAGAAAATTTCAGGTTGGTGGGTCATGGGTCGGCATTTGGAATTTTTTTCCTTACACGAGATAAACTTGCCATTTGTACCCACGCCTCCGCGGGTCCTCCCAGGACACATGGCAACCTCAGAGTCATCACCAGGAAAACAAGGGAAGGGCAGAGTGGCGGGAGTCTTGTGGCAATTTCACCAAAGGGGAAGAAAAGCCAATTTGGTGTCCACGCACCCGCGGGTTTGCTAGGGACACGTGGCACTCCACAATTCACCGTGGGGAGAAGAGAGAGGGAGATAAGTAGAGCAATAGCGAGATTTAGTGAATTTTTCCAAAGGGGAGATAAGGGAAAGGTTAGATGCGTGGGTCCGTGCACCCGCGGATGGAATTTCCCATGGCAAGGGTAGGAGTGCGGAGCCACGGTATAAAACAAAAAAAATCTAAATTAAATTTTCAAAGAAAAAGTGGGTCGTTAGGGTTTTCCCCACCCCGTTTTCACCCCATGCTGCCACATGGCAGCCTCTGGTTGGCTGTGAGCCAGCGGGGAGAAAGATGGATAAGTTTTCCAAAAATTTTAAAAAGGTCTAAGGGCAAAAATGATGTAGCGCCTCCGCTGCTTCCCCGTGAGGACATGTGGCAGCCTATGATTGGTTGTAGGCTGATAGAGGAACATTAAAATATTTTCATGAAACATTGAATTTAATTCAACAATGCATATGAGAGAAGGTCTTTCAATTCTTTATTAGTTTCAACAAAAATGTATCTTTCAAAGTTTGATTGTAACAAATAGAATTCTATTTCTTTATATTCAATGTACAGATCAGAATGTAAATGTCTTTCATGATTCGAAAATCCACTTTCATAATCAATTACATACATCTTTTCTATTCAAATATACATTACAATCTCATCCACATCAAGTGGGAAAGGATTACAAATGAGTATGTTTCACAAGGGACAGTCAAGATTGTAATTTCCTTTGCTTCAGAACAGTAACATTTAAGTTTTCTCTTTCTCCAAGTTGATCACAACAAAAGTGGGGGAAAGGCAACACTCTCCACCCAACCAAGACATCCAATGAAAGGAGAAATCTTCTTTCATCATTGGCCCCCAAGCCCCAACCAAAATACAATAAGAGATGTAATTCAACCCATGGCAACAACTGGCTTCCACAACACACAACATTCTTTCAACATACATAATTCATATAAAATACAGTCCACACAAAAAATAGTTCACAACTGCATGTGAAAAAATTCAAAACAAAACTCAAGCTTGATCATGCAAGCCAAAGGAGCAAGGTCTATGGGGGAAGCTTCTTATGCCTCCCAATTGGGAATTGGGCATCCACCAGAACAAACCGCCAATAAATTTCACCACACATATCCTTATGCCCCCCACAAATCCCTCCTTATGCCTCCCACAGATTTCCTTATGCCCCCCACAAAGCAAGAAATGCAAGTTATTTCTTTTCCATGGTGGATCCCAAACCCAAACTCCCTCCACAAAACTCTGATACCAATGACATTCCTTATGCTCCCCACATGGATTCCCCATAGCCTTATCCTACACCATTTTTATGGAAGTCTACCCAACCAACCAATAAATAAAACAAAACATGCACCATTCATCCATACACAAAATAAAGTGACAACATAAAAGAAGAGTTAAATTCCTACCTTTCCATGGTAGCTTTTGTTTCCAAACAGTAACTTCAAGGCTTAAAACACAATCCAAAACAGCAATCTCCTAAACATGCAAAGCTTTCTCCAAATTTCCTCCAAAAACAAGAACTCCAACACAAGAAAATGCACCCTAATGAATCTTTCAAAATGTTTCAACAACCCAAAACAAGGAAGGAGTTTGAATTTTATAGAAGAGAAAAGAGAAGAGGATGATGTGGATCCATGTAGGATGCCACATCACACATCCTCAAAATCAAACACCAAAGACAAAATTTCATTCTCCTAAGAACAATAAAGAGGTGGGTGAAAATATGACAAGTTACTTGCACACTCCAAAAGGCCCACACCTCAAGGGATAGAAAACTAAATAAAATGTAAGAGAGTGCAATCAAAACAAAGCAACATGATTAATAAAATGCATTATAAAATTCTAAAATCACCTCTCCAACCATAAGTATGGTTGGTAAATTAAATTTGGAGGTATGGGACAAGTTTTAATTGTCCCACAAGCCTCCTAAAACAGCCCCCAAGGAAAAATTCGAATTTCCATGGAGGTGGAGTATTTCATACTCCAAAATCAGACTTACACAACTCTTACACAACCCTTAGATATTAAATACAAACAGCCAACAACTTCCATTATTACTTTCCCATATCCCAATTTAATTTATTGAAATTTTAATCATATGATTTCTCACATTAATCTACCACATTTTTTATTAAAAGAAAGGGAACACATTACTAATAAAATACATACAACAATAATAAAAATTAACCACATTAATAAAACACACAAACCCATGGTCACATATAAAGGAAATCCCCCCCATGTGAATCCCTAACAAAATACAATGCACTAAAACAAGTTGATATGGTGACCTTGTCGAATTCACCTAGAATTCCATTGTGGTTGGTCTCCAATCCCCCCGATGTTTTGTTTTGTTATTTTTAACCTACAAAATACAAATGCCTCCTTCGGCCTCGTGGCCATATCAGAATATCCAATATCATACAAATAAAATCACAAAATCATCTAAGTATGTGAATCACAACAACATCAAGGTAATTTAACATTATCACGTATATTTTATATCAACAACTATGTCATCATCATATAATATCCATTTTCTAGATCTACTCATAATTTCCAAAATCACATGTCTGAACAACATCCATAAAACATCCCTCTCAAATAGTATATCATCATCCACACATGAGTGTCTCTAATAATTATCATGTATCATAATCAAATCAAGATCAACAATAATCCATGATCAAATGTCTAATAGCATACTAAATCAAAACATAATAATGTTCATAATGTGATCAATTGTACTAGAATAGGTATCAGCAGGTGTCAAAGGGAAGTGGGCACTACATTTTTATCCTTTATTTAATAATAGATAAAGGAATAAAATAGAGCATATAATTATAAATAGGCATTATTAGCCTTGATTACAATACAGTCAAACTGAAGTTGACTATTCTATTTTTAAGAAAACAAGGGTAAATAATTTGCTAAGAATAACCTTGCTTGTTATGCAAGTCTTTCTCCTTTGAACATGCAACTCTCTCTTCTTCTCTATTCTTTCCTATTGTGAAGCATGCAACGAATCAATTCTCTTCCTGTGAGTAAATAATTCAATACTTGTAATATTTGCAAAAATAAACTTCCAATGTGGGGACCACTTGTCCATGTGTACATGCTCTGACATTGACATCTATTTCTAAGTGATCAAATGAGTGACACTCTGTAAATAAACTCCAGCGCCTTCAATAGTGGGGACCACTTTTGCACTTCACCATCTGATGAGTATGAGGTAACCTTGTAATTTTTAAGGTAAGTGTCCTTTGATTATTGGTTTGGATGGAATATTACATGGTTTAGACCTTATACAAGTTTAATACAAACAATGCAATTTGGCCACCCTTTGACACCACATGCCATATCATAGTCTACCTCCTTTTGGTCTTGGTTTTCATTGTGATCATGTATAATTGTCGGCCCCCTTTTGCAATTTGGATATACTTTATTATAGTTTATAACCCTTACCTTTTGGGTGATCATAGGTGAACATGATTTGGTCGGCACTTTATATTATTTCAAGTTGGACTATAATTTAAACTTTTGCAAGTCAAAATGAAATGATTTTGTTTAAAATGTGAGGTTGGCCCCCTTTACATGATGACTCACCCCTTAGAAATTTTTTGGTGGCTTGTATAACTCCGGTTGATTTTCTTTGATAACAGTGATTAATCTTAGGCCGTTGATTTTTTTCCTTGATGCATTCGATGTCGTCGATCTTTGACTGCGAGTTAGGGTTTCTAACCTAGAAATTAAGGTGATCAATGGGAACTGACCGTAGTTACTTACTTTGATCTTGGAGCTTGATCCTCGGCCTTTGTTCTCTATCCTTCTGATTTTTGGCGATTGATCCTTTAACCATGGTTGAGTTTTGTTGAATCACCTCTCAAGTTTGTGTGGTAAAGCAATATCAACCCTAATCATCACTTAATTTTATTTTTCACTATGTGGGCGAAGCCCTGGAAAAATTTCTATTCACAGCCATTGTTTGAAGAATTTTAGTTTTGTCCCTTCTGCGAAAAATGGTTCTCTGTCATTTTTTTGCTTCTCTTGATCTCTCTACATGGTTGTACATATGATCATTTCTGAGCTTTTGAGTGATTATGGGGATGTCATTGTTGATTCTTCTAGCTCTGAACTTCATTTGGTTTCTGTGTTACTTCGTTGGATGGCCGTCATGGTGGTGAGAGCTTGGAGCTCAATTTCTGTATTATTCCTTTGGTGACCGCCAAGGTTAGTGTTTTTCAAGTTTCTTGTGTCTTCACCTTCTTCAAAGTTGTGCGAGCTTCTGGGTAAACACTGTCATTGGCACTTGAGCTCGGGATTTGGCTATTTTTTGGTGTTTGAGTTTCTACCCTTTTTTGGGCTCTGTGAGGATTCTGTATGTCTTGATCTATTTCTATTCTATGATCATTCCTCATGTTAAGCTTGGCTTTCAAATCTTCTGAAAGAGTTATGGTTGTCACTTAATTTTCTTAAACTTTGAACTGGCTCTTCTGGTATCACTTTTCGATAACGAATGGTAATCTTTAATCTTTGATTTTTCTTATGCTTCATCGTTGTCATTTTGACTTCAATATATTGATATTTCATTCCTTCTTTGCATATCTCATGTTTTTGTGTATCCTCTAGGATTTCAAGTTGAAAAATCATTCTGGGTTGCTCCTCTTAGCTCTGAACTCGATGATCTCTAGAGGGTTTTCTCGGCTTGGATTTTAACTAGTAATTTTTTACTTCCTTCCTGATTTATGGATACTCATTTAATGGTTTGTCAACTAAAACTAGAAATTGTAACTTCCTTCCTCATATCTGATTTTCAATACTCAGAATGTCTGTAAATGGATCTTTTTAATGGCTATCTGCACATGTATTTTTAATTTTTGGTATGAGACAATGCAACCCAGATTTGGGTATCCTGACTTCTAATATGGATATCCAGACTTCTTCATTCCTTCTTGATTCTAAAATTTGTTTTGAGGAATAGAATGACTTCAGGAAAGATTGAGATCCACTTCTTGTTACCTTAAAACTCTGAGTTCCCTGATTTTTCTCAGAGATTGCACTATTCCGCATTTCATCCTCATGTAAATTCCTTTACTTCAATGTTTAGAACCTTGGGGTTTGTTCTCTATTTGATCTTTTGGTGTCTTCTAGCTCTAATTCAAACTCAGTCAACTCTGCACATTAGTTTCAGCTTTGTTATGTTGAGCCATGGTCAAGGAGATCCCTTTGATTCTTTGTGTGTCTTTCTGTTTCTATTTAACCATGAATCTTGCATTTGAATTTAGCTCTGGAGTATAATGTAGCATACTATACACTTTCATTTGTCCCAAGTTTGGGCTCGAGCTCTTGAATCATTATATAAACTTGAAGTTGTTTGGCTACACTTGTATCTCCTCTATCACAAATATCTATTCTGCCATTTCTTTCCTCTTCTATCCTTCTTGATTATTGTAACTTTGATCTTTTGAGATTTGACATATTTTGATAGATAGATAGGCTTGTTCATTTTCTTCTGGAACTTGCAGTATTAGTACTTTGAATGTTCTTGATTTCATGAGATCTTTGTACCTTATATGATTCTTTCTGGAAATTACAAGCAGTTAACCTGTTTTTGATACTATTTTAGGCATAAGCCTTGATTCAAATGCTTGTTAAGATCTTTGTAACTTATTTCTATTACATAGATGCTTTATTTCCTTTGTAGTAATATTTCTAACATGCTGGAAAATCAGAAATGTTTATTTTTTCATGGTGAAGCCCTAGAAAAAATTTCCATAATTCTCTCTTCCATCCATTTCCAGCTATAGTAGTTGTATTTTCTTATTCATGTTGAAGCTGATTTGGTAAATAAAACTAAGACATCATAACTATTTATCTTGATCATGGCATGCTTTACTGCTTTTCTGTATCACTTACTTGATTTAAATAATTCTTTTAAAGCGTGTAGTAGTTGAAATCAGCATGATGAAAAGTTGTAAATTTTCATTTTACATGGTGAAGTCCTGTCAAAATTTTCCCAAAATAATCTTTATTTTTTTTCAGTTGTAACCCTTTCTTTCCAACCAACTTCAACTTTCTTGAAATCTAATTCTTCCTTTTTAGTTACAAACTAAAACATATACTTCTATTTGTCAGTCTCTTTTCTGTACTGTAGCTTGTTCCATTTGTAGAAAATATTGAGTTTGGGTTACATTAATTCTTCTTTCCAGCATGTACTTATGACTTGTCTATTTCTTCTTGGCTGTAACCTATACCTACACACTTAAGAAAATAGTTAGAAAATACTTAGGCTTTTTGGCCTCTCTTGTGTCCATTTTTCTTCTTTTCTTTTCTCTTTCTTCTTTCTGAATGAGTAGAGCATGTATGCAGTTTGTTATATGAGTAAATTATATCTCCTATTTTGAAGAGATTCATATGCACAAACTAGGATAGTAAGGAATATGAATTGATATCTGAGCTCGTAACTGATAGTTCATCTTTTCTTCTTTTCAGGTACAGTGACTTCTACAATGAGGATGAAGAAGGAACAAAAGCTGGGATGGAACTACTCCGAACAATGAAGAAAAACCCCAAGGCAATGATGGGTTCACTCATACTCCTTAATTTCTTTTTCTTGCATGTGTACCTCTTATTTCAGTAGATGTACTTTAATTTTTCAGTTACATCCCATGGCTTGTGTGGGAATATTTGAAATTTCCTTATGAATAAAAAATTGAATTTTATAAATGAGTTGTATATTTCTTTCTACATTTCAACTTTCTGTATGGATTGTATGATGAACTAAACAACTCAGTAATATAATTGAATGTCTTAATCATGAAGGAAAGAACATTAATGAGAACCTGTAACATTCAGTAATGAACTTTGAATTCTGCAATCTGCACTTATGTTTTCTGTCCCAAAACTCAACACTTCACCTATTCTATAATTTGGTATCTTCATCAAGACAACATAGCTTTCCTTGGGGGCCCTTGTGTTTTTTCACTGAAGATATCATGAAATTGTAGACTATGTGATCTGTTACGTTTTGTAATAGCACACATAGTTATAGATTTCACTTAATCATTAATTAATTCAGTGGTAACCAATAATATTAAAACTCCCTTAGCTTAGGTATACTTCACCAATTCCTTTCATCGTGATGATGAAGCTTTTGTGTTGCCCATTTTTACACAAGTGTAAAAATTGTCAACAGGAGCTCATCTTAATTTGTCCTATCCCAATGTACCTCAATAGAACACTATTGATATCCTTTTTAAACAAGACACCACCAACAAGCACATATGGAATGGCTTGTAACCTAAAGTATCTCCTCTTTTCTTTATTCCATTCTAGAGGGCACAAACCTATCCAGAGATAATGCACCAAGGCTTGAGTCTAACCTGGAATAGGTGCATCATTAGCTAGTTGATCTTAATCATTCTAAAATAGCAGGACAGCCTCTTTTTTATCCACTGACTCATCCTGTTTCTTGGAGGAAATTTGCTCACACGAACCCTTACCACAAACTAGTTTGGTCACCTTGATCTTGATGTCATATTCCATTACACGAGTGATCCAACCTACTCTCTTCTCATTCAATCCCTTGTTCAGGAGAAAATATTTTACACCAGTGTGAGATACTAGCAGTTGAATCTTATTGATTGAGACCAAGTGTATGAACTTCTTCAAGCTCCTAATAACAACAAGGACATGTTTTTTAATGAAAGAGTACTTTACCTCATAGTCATCCAAGATCTAACTAAAGAAGGCTATGGGTTATTCTGAACCCTCCTTTTTGGGCTGGACCAAGATAGCTGAGATGGCGTCTGATCCTCCAAAAGCATACAACATGAAGTCTTTTGAGAATTTTGGGTTAATGAGATTTGGGGCTTGTGATATTGTGAGCTTAATGGCCTCAAAACCCTCTTTGCCTTCTGTTGTCCATTTAAAGGCAAGACTCTTATTTAACATCATTGTTAAAGGCTTCACAAGAGAGGAAAAATCAGGTACAAACCTACGAACAAATTTTATCCTCCCCAAGAAGCTTTGGAGAGACTTTTTGTGTTGTGGCAATGAAAGTGTTCGAATGGCTTCAACACTTTCAGGAACAATTGTCAACCCCTCTCTTGAGACAATTTTTCCCAACAATTTCTCCTCATGTGCCAAGAACATACACTTATTTAGATCCAGTGATACTCCAAACCTTCTACACCTCTGAAACACCTACCTGAGGTGGAAGAGATGGTCTGCAGCATTCTTTGAGAAGATAGTGATATCATCTAGATACACCAGGAAAATATTATTGATTAATCTTTTGAATGCCATGTCCATAACTCTCTAAAATTTTGCTCCAACATTTGAAATTTAAAATGGCATATTCTTATAAGCATATGTACCCCATTTGGTGGTGAAGGCTCTCTTAAATTGGTCTTCCTCTTTCACCATTATTTGATTATATCTTGAGTATCCATCTTTCAATGAAAACCTCTCAGAGCTAGTTACAACCTGTAGGATCTGTTCCATTGAGTGAAGTGGATAGTGATCCTTAAGTGATGCTTTGTTCAGATCATGAAAGTCCACACATAGCCTGATTTCTCCATTTATTTTCCTCACAGGCACCAAGTTTGCAACCCAACTTGAGGTCTTGATAGGGAAGATGATGTTGGCCTCAATTATCTTGTTTGACTCTTTCCTCATGAGAGGCTCAATGTGAGAATTTACTGGCCTTTTCTTCTCTCTGAAAGGCTTAGATCCTTGATCCAGATCAATAGTGTGTTATGCCAACTTTTGGTTGAAACCTCTTAAAATCTTTGTAAGTCTAGGAAAAGACATCTGGGAATTCTTTGCAAAGTTAAATAAATTCAAATTTTTCTTGTTGAGTGCTTACCTTGCCAAGCTGCAACATTTTGCCTTCTTCTATGAAAATGGGATCTAAATCTTCACCCTTTACCTAAATATTCACCTTATCCTTTCGGAATTGGTAATTTTTGTTGAAGATTGATTCCAAAGTGACAAGACCCTTTAGAAGTTTGTTAGTCCTAAGCTACACCACTTAGTCGCCATATTGTTGCTCCAGTTTGTTTTGGTTTCTAGAGAAAAACTTAGCCTCTTCTTGAAGAAAGTTAAAAATTTGTTGGTCAATCTCGAAGACCTGCCAACTTGTGTTATTATCAGGGATAGCTGGTCTCACAACCAACTTGATATGGGGCTGAGATTTCTCACTCTTAATACTCTCCACAACATCAAAGGATTCCCCAATTGCTACTAATCTATCTGCCGCTTCATTCTTCTTCCTTGGGATGGATTTGATTTTGAATTCTTTGAAATCCTCGATGAGGTCCTGTTGTATATATCTTCCCCCAGGTAGATATAGACAAGCAGAAGATTATAGAAATCAAAGAAGCTCAAATCCCTGACATTTATCACCTTGGCACATAGAAATGGCACACGACATGGAGTGTCGACAGAGAAAAGGATGCGCCCTTGGCACACAGAAATGGTGCATGACACGAAGTGTCGACAGAGAAAAGGATGCGCCCTTGGCGCACAGAAATGGCACACGACATGGAGTGTCGACAGGGAAAAATTTGCGCCTTGGCACACGTAAGAGGATGTCGACACACACATGAATGCACCTATGGCACACCTTCAGGAGGCGCAACATTTTGAGCGCTGACAGGAAGCAGACCCTGGCGCAAATATTCAGATGGCCATAACTTTTGACTGGGAGCTCAGATTCATGCAAGGTTGGACTTTTCAGAAAGCTTACAAGGTCCTCTATCCAACTATGACTGGATATCTTTAATTGGGTGAGAAAAAATTCTTAAAAATGTAAAATAGAGTTTGCCACTTTTGGGTTTGCTGGGGTTCTCACCTACCATCATAATGAGATGAATTAAATGCAACCTAGAGGTGGTTGGGGTAGTTTTGGAATTCCTCTCTCTTTTCTCTCTCATTCTTCCTATAAATTGTAAGGAGGGGCTTCTTTCTAAAGGTTGGACATTCTTGTTTTGCCCCTCCCTTCTTCTCTTTGGCAGGTAAACTTGTGGAGTTCAAACCTCCCATTTGAAACTGTAATGCAACTTTTCCTCTTGGCATTTTGCAGTGTGTTGTATCAATCTTTGGAGCAAATTAATGCATGTCTATGGATGATTCTCAACCCTCTCTGTGTTCATTTGCATCCTCTTGATCTTTCACTGTGAATCTGGTTATCTGTGCATGATCTTGCATTGTGTTTTTTATAGTTTGTGTTTATTGGCAAGACAGGTGTTCTTCATTCCTCGGTGCATCACCTTTATCGTTTAGGTTTTATTTTATGCATCTTCTTACCCTGTCTCCTTGGCAAGTTAGATTAGGTATTTAGTAAACCCTCTGCATTTTTACGTATGCATCTGAATAGAGTAATAGGAGCCGGCCTTCATCCAGAGAGCTTTTCTGTTTTCGCAATGTCCCACACTTGGGAAAAGCTCCATGTTATGCAATCGTACTGAGAGTCTCAACCCATCGTGTTGCAGACATTCAGGGGTGCTGTGATTCACCATCAATAGTTTTGGCATGCCCGGTGGGACCAAGAGGTCATTCTACAAGATTTGAAGGGATTTTCAAGAAATTTGAACTTAAAAATTGCAGGTTTTATAGTTTCAGTTTTTTCACCTTCTAGGTTGAACTTTGAAATCAATTTTCAAGGGCTTAACTTGCTCAAAAAAAGTCAAAATTTCACCAGTTGATAGATCTGAAGGATAATCTTCAAAAGGGTATCTCTTAGATTTTTGAGATTTTGACTTTCCAAAATTTCATGGTTTTTTTCATTTTTGACATTTCAGGTTTTCAGAAGTCTGGCATTCCTTTGACAGGATTTCAGGTTTTCGGGACTATCATTCAACAATCAAAGTTCCACAACTCTAAAATATCAAAAACATTCAGGTATTTCAAAATTATATTTTAAATATTGTCAGGTTTGGTGTGTAACTTGGCAGAATCTAGCCTTTTGAAGCTCACTTATCTAACACATCTGGTGACTCTGAAGGGGATAGAATTCAGCGGTGTAGCAGAAAAAGTTGCCCAAGCATATGAGAATAATTCAAACTAGGTCCAATACTCGAGAAGAGGGGCTATTTTTCCACTTGCAACTTTCACCAGGCAGAGGAAGGAGAGGAAGAAGACCACAAAGATCACCATCTCCACCTAACAGGACTTTGTCTACACCTCCACCTGGTAGGCCTTTTCTCGCATCGACCAGGGTTCTTAGGCCAATCATAATGGCACATCTACCACTGAATCCCTTTGTCAATTTCACGGGTAGTAGTCCACTTGCCCTAAATGCTCATAATCAAATTCCAGTTGCAGCACTAAAGAATATACCCTATTTTATAGGAGAAAATCATACTACGCCTATTAATCACATCCAGGATATTGCTAATGCATGTGTAATCCATGAAATAAATGAAATGGATGTTGCAGTCAAGATGTTGGCTTCATCTTTCAAAGGTAAGGCCTTACAATGGTTTAGGAGCCTAACAACACGGTCTATTACGAATTGGAACCAACTTTGTTCAGCTCTTTGCAACCAATTCGGGGAGAGGGCAGACAATTGGTCTTTATTGGAACAGCTGACAACAATAAAAAGGGCTCCTAATGAACAAATGATAGATTTCAACTTCAGATTCCAACGGACATGGGACAGGATTCCAATAGCTGTGAGACCAACCGCCGAAGGAGCATTCCTTTATTTCTTAAAGGCTATAAATTCAGACATAGCCATGATGATCCAATCAATGGGAGGAACAATTACTGCCAGGGGCCTACGACACAGCTATCAGAGCAGAGAACTGTTTGATCCAAGACTGGCAAGCTTGCACCAAGGCCACCAATGCCTCTCTATCCAGATATGGGAAATCCTACAACCAGTCAAGCACCAGAGTTGAATCCCATTCCAATTCCTAGAAATCAAAGCAATAATGAGGCGTTGACTTCTTCAAATACTTCAAAGGAATTGCAAGAGGTCATGAAACAACTGCAGAACCTTGGAAATGAGCTAGGTGACTATCAAAAGACAACAAGCTCAAAGTGCTAGACCATATCAGCCTCAAGCACAGTACCATGGCTAGGCCCCCATACCAACAAAATAGACCACCACCTCAGGCTGCAAATCAAAACCAAAACCAAGGACAACCTCAAGCTGCTAGGCCATTTCGACCGTATGATCCAAATGCAATGATGTCCTCAAGAGCTTTGGTCCCGACACAAAATAACATGGCACAGGAGTATGACTGGTGTTACCCTTGCAATCTACCTCACAATCAGTTAGCATGTTTCAATGGTGCACTAAATCAGGCCTTGATGGTGTAAAACCATTGGTGTTCCTCAAGAACCAAGCCAGGAGGAGAATCAACAGGAAGAAATACAACAAGAAGGACCTCCAATAGAAACCACATTGGCCAATTGGCAAACAGAAGACTTCTGTGGAGTTAACCAATAGACTTTCAAGGCGTGGCTGCCAACACACGGTCAAAGAAGAGAAATATAGGAGAGGGACAACCGTGTAATCCAGTTGTTTCTCAGTCCACTCCTACACAACAAGGGGTCAGTAGACCAAACGCAGCTCCAAATGTGCAAAATCAACCTAAGGTACCTGTTGTAGCAACACATGCACCTGTTCAAGCTCCAGAAAAGGTCACGCCAAGTAAGGGACAACAAAAGGACAATTCATCCCCTTTCAACATCATCGATCAAATGAAGAAGACACATGTGAGCATTTCCATGTGGGAATCACTTGCGATCCCAGGGCAACGAGATTTATTGTAAGCTGCAATGGCTAACTGGTCTGCCACAAATGTATCAAACCAGGGACATGAGAAAGCTCTCACTAATGCAGTGCAACATGATGGGGGCCAGACAAGGAAAAATTTGAAGCCTCCACCATTCTATGTTTCATTGATTGTTGGAAACCACTTGGTACACAACTGCATGATAGATTCAGGGGCAAGTAGTTCAGTGATGCCAAAGCAAATAGCGGATCAACTGGGTCTGAAGTATGAGCCAGTGCTGAAAGGAGTAGTGCAACTAGATGGAACGGCAGTAGGAACTGTTGGAGTCATCAAGGGGTTAAGCCTAACACTACATTCATATCCTAATGTTACATTTCTGCAAGATGTGTCCGTGATTGACCTTCCACCACTCTTTGCGTTGTGTCTATCAAGAGACTTCACTACAAAAATCAGTGGATATTTATCTGTAGATTGGTCACATATGATTTCTAGAATAAGGTATGGAGCTAAAGCAACAATTAGGTCAGAACTAATTGCTAGTTTCAATATTCAGCCTCATGTGCCAAGCCCTATCAATGCAAATTACTTAGATTTTTGATCAGGAGGAGTGTTCAAGTGATCTAGAAAAAGGTACCAGGGTCGAGGGAATTCTTGATTTGACTTTGGATGAATGGGCAAACAAGAGTCATGAATTTAACTCATACAAAGAAATTGAAGAATCTGAATTGGGCATGTATTGTATACACGAAGAAAATTCACCCATTCCCAATATCATTCAGCCTGAACAAAAGGATGAAAACAAAGTTTGGAAATTATTTTTCGATGGTTCGAGAAGCAGACAAGGTGCTGGAGGTGGTGCATATGTTGATTTCACCACAAGACATCAATATTATTTCAGCTTTTCGTTTCCAGTTTTCCTGTTCAAACAACACAGCTGAATACGAGGCATTTATTCATGGACTTCATTGGGCCAGGAATAGGGGCATAAAGAACTTGCAGGTGTTTGGAGATAGCGAGCTAATCGTCAACCAAGTTAGGGGACAACATGCTACAAAGAATGACTTGCTGAAGAGCTACAAGAATAGGGTATGGGACCTCATTGAGGATTTCGAAGCTTTCAACATTGTGTCCATACCCAGGAAGAAAAATGAAGTCGCAGATAGGCTCGCAACAGTTGGAGCAACGTTTGATGTGGTTGACAACATCAGAAGAGGAAAAACATAGCCACATATCCATGTGATTGTGAGGCCAGCAGTTCCAGATAATAACACAAGCTGGCAGGTGTTTGAGAACGATCAACAGATCGTTAATTTCTTACAAGAAGAGGCTGAATTCTTAGCTAGGAATCAGGACAGATTAGAGTAGCAGTATGGGGATTAAGTAGTGCAGCTGTGGACAAACAAGCTTCCTAAGGGTTTAGTAACATTAGAGTCTATCTTCAACCCTAACGACCAGTTCCGTAAGGAAAAGGCTAACATACAGGTCAAGAGAGAAGATTCAAAGCCAATTCTGGTTAGGGAAGGCAAAACACTTCAAATTGGTAAAGTGGCCACTGAGCAGGAGAAATCAGATTTCATACAGCTTTGCCAAGAATTTCCAGATGTCTTCGCTTGGAGCTATGAAGACTTGAGAGGATTCGATCCAAATTTGGCACAACATACCATAGAATTGGATCCAAATGCTAAGCCCATCAGGCAGAAGCAGAGACCAGTCAACCCTCACATTGAGCCTCTAATGAAGAAAGAGCTAAATAAGCTAATAGAGGCAAGCATTATATTCCCGATCAAGCACTCAAGTTGGGTTGCAAACTTGGTTCCAGTTAGGAAGAAGAGTGGAGAAATTAGGTTGTGTGTGGATTTCTGAGACCTAAACAGAGCATCTCTCAAAGACCATTACCCACTTCCTTCAATGGAACAAATATTGCAAGTAGTATCCGGTTCAGAGAGATTCTCTCTCCTAGATGGCTACTCAGGGTACAATCAGGTAATGGTGAAAGAAGATGACCAATTCAAGATGGCTTTCACCACCAAATGGGGGACCTATGCCTACAAGAAGATTCCATTTGGGTTATCAAATGTTGGAGCCACTTTCCAAAGGGCAATGGATATGGCATTCAAGGGGTTGATCAATTAAATAGTTCTGATATATCTCGATGACATCACTGTATTCTCCAAAAATGCAGTGGATCACCTCTTTCATCTAAGGTAGGTATTTCAGAGGTGTAGAAGATTTGGGGTATCTTTGAATCCCAAAAAGTGCATATTCTTGGTTCATGAAGGAAAACTTCTAGGCCATATTGTTTCAAAGGAGGGATTGACGATTGACCCAAAAAGAGTTGAAGCAATTCGAGCATTGCCATTGCCAAGTCACAAGAAGGCTCTTCAAAGCTTCTTAGGAAGGCTCAATTTTGTCCACAGGTTTGTTCCAAACTTTGCATCTCTCGCAAAGCCAATAACGCTAATGTTGAAGAAGAGCATGGCATTTAAGTGGACATCTGAAGGCAAGGCAAGTTTTGAGGTAATAAAATAAGCTATATCCCAAGCTCCGACTCTCATCAATCCAAAATTCTCCAAGGACTTCATGCTATATGCCTTCAGTGGTGGGGACAAAATTTCTGCAATCCTAGTACAGCAAAACAAAGAAGGATTGGAACAACCATTTGCTTTCTTCAGTCAAGGCTTGGAATAATACGAAACTAGGTACTCTTTGATTGAAAAGCATGTCCTTCCAGTGATCAGGATCTTAAAGAAATTCAAACACTTAGTCTCAAATGACAAAATCCAATTATTAGTCTCTCATGTGGGAGTCAAGGACTTCCTTCTAAACAAGGATTTTAATGAGAAACATGCAGGATGGATAACCCGTGTAATGGAATATGACATTGAGATCAAGGTCACAAAACTAGTACATGGAAAAGGACTATGTGAACAGCTAGCTTTGAGTCGGCAAGTTGAAGCAGGTAATGAAAAAGAGGTTGTCTTGGTACTACAGGATGGTCAAGAACAGGAAAATGATGATGTGCCCACTCCTTGTTGGACTCAGAATATGATACACTTCCTACAGACAGGCCTATGCCCTCCAGAAATGAGCAAAGCAAAGAGGAGATACTTCAGATTACAAGCCATTCCATATGTGCTTGTTGATGGTGTTTTGTTTAAAAAAGACATCAATGGAGTTCTATTGAGGTGCATTGGGACAGGTCAAATTGAGAGGGTGTTACGAGATTTTCACGATGGAGATTCTAGAGGAAATTTTGCCCCACGAGTAACAGCTCTCAAGATAATGAAGGCAGGGTATTATTGGCCCACAGTGTTCAGTGACTGCTATACATGGATAAGAAAGTGCAAGAAATGTGCACTCTTCACAGGAAAAGAAAGACTAGCAGCGCTTCCATTGCACCCAATTTTGGTTGACCAACCATTTATGCAATGGGGATTGGACTTCATTGAGGTCATAAATCCAAACTCAAGCCAAGGGCACAAGTGGATTCTCACGGCAACAGACTATTTCACCAAGTGGACCAGAAGCAGTAGCGCTCAAAGAGGCAAATGAGTCTAACATACTTAGACTTTTATGAAGGAATAGTGACCAGATTTGGTGTGCCGGCCACTATCATATCAGATAATGCATTGGCATTCATAGGTTCCAAGATTACAGAATGGGATGTCAAGAATGGAATCTATTTGAGCACCTCTTCAAATTATTACCCGCAGGGTAATGGACAGGCAGAGTCCACGAACAAAAATTTGTTAAGAATCATCAGGAGGACTCTAGATGAAAATCAAAGAACATGGCATACCAAGCTAAAATCAGCATTATGGGCTGATAGAATAACACCAAAGAGGTCTACAGGTAATTCACCTTACAAGTTGGTCTATGGAAAAGAGGCAGTATTGCCTATATCATTAGAACTACCTGCATTGGAGTTCATGAAGCAGTTGGAGTTGGCTGAGTTCGAACCAATGGAGGCCAGGTATGCAGAGTTGATGGAATTGGAAGAGATAAGAGAACATGCAGTTCAAGCAATTGAAAAGGATCAGGCCTTAGTAAAAAGATGGTTTGATAAGAAGGCCAAGAACAAGGACCTTCCAGGAAGGGGACCTAGTTCTGAAATGGGATGTAGATCAGAGCAAAACCAGGAAGGCATTCCAAGTTTGATGCCATTTGGAGTGGCCCATACATGGTCATGGGATGTAAAAGTAGTAATGCCTTCCAATTGTCTACATTGGATGGAGAAGAACTCCCGATTCTGGTTAACGGAATCTATCTTAAACATTGCTACTAAAAGGAAAAGGTTTACCCTTGTAAATATTAGCCTAGATTTCAATTCCTCTAAGTGCGTATGCACATTGTCTTGTTGTAGTTATTGTTTCATGTTTCCCTAAGTGCTTTGGCACAGGTTTTGTTGCTCCTAGGTTGGATTTCTATAGTTCAGTGTGCTCTCAGAGAAGGAGTTGTTGTATCAGGCTCGGGATCATATATCAGGTTGGTTTCAGGTTATTGCTTATGACTCCATGCCCAATGGATCGCTAAAAGGCCATTGATCTTCTACCTAGCAGGCAGGTGACCCCGCTGAGTCACCAAATTGTTATCAAAAATTCTTCCCCCAGGGTAAATATTGACAACATGTAAAACAAAGAATGAGGCTGAAGAAATTGCAAAGAATTGGCTCAAGTCCCTGACATCCAGGCGGTCCAAGGCGCACAGAAGTGGTGCATGACAATGAATGTCGACAGGGAAAATGGTGCGCCCAAGGCGCACATAAGTGGCGCATGACAATGAGTGTCGACAGGGAAAATGGTGTGCCTAAGGTGCACAGAAGTGGTGCATGACAATGAGTGTCGACAGGGAAAATGGTGCACCCAAGGCGCACAGAAGTGGCGCATGACAATGAGTGTCGACAGGGAAAACGGTGCGCCCAAGGCGCACAAAAGTGGCGCATGAAAATGAGTGTCGATAGGGAAAACGATGCGCCCAAGGCACACAGAAGTGGTGCATGACAATGAGTGTTGACAGGGAAAATGGTGCACCCAAGGCACATAGAAATGGATGTCGACACACACACGGATGCGCCCTTTGGCACACCATCAGAAGGCGTAACATTCTGACGTGCTGGCAGGACGCGGACCCTGGCCGCAGATATTCAGATGGCCATAACTTTTGACTGGGAGCTCAGATTCATGCAAGGTTGGACTTTTTGGGAATCTTACGATTGTCCTCTGTCCAACTATAACTAGATATCTTTAGTTGGGCGACAAAAAGTACGCGAAGGAATAAAAAAATACCGTTCGCCAGTTTTGGGGGTCGCTAGGGTTCTCACCTACCACCGTAATGAGATGACAGTCCGATGCCAACCTGGGGTACGCGCGGGTAGATTTGGGAATTTCTCTCTCTTCCCTGAAAGATTCTCCCTATACGAATTATCAGAACGTGCCACGTGTCTAGAAGGTTGAAAAGTTGCTAAGTTTTGCCCCTCCAGGCTTCTCTTTGAGCCAGGTAAAATAGTGCCACGGTCAAACCTCCAAGTTTGAAACTGCCCTAAAGGAACTTTGCCTCTTGAGAATGAACCCAGTGTGATGAATAAGAGTCTTTGGAGAAAGTGTCATCCAAGTGGCATGAGCTGCGGGAAAAAATTCAAATATCCGTCTTTGGCCTGTTCATTTGTGCATCCTCCTAATCTTTCACTATCGCCATAACTTTCGATCCAGAGCTTGGATCTTTCATTGCGTTTCTTTATGGTCAATGTTTAGCTGGCAAGACAGGTGTATCTACACGATTCCTAGGGTGCAATCTAAATCCTTAGCTTAGGTTTGGAGAGATGCAAATTCTCTCTCCCTGAAACTCCTCTGGCACGTAATAGATTAAGTTTTTTTGGGTAAACCTCTGATGTTTTCAATTGGTGCAACTTTAACATAGGAATAGGACAGTTCGGCCATTTCATGCTAGACAGCTTTTCTGATTTCGCAGGAGGTCACACGCTTGGGAAAAGCTGCCATGTTGTGCAGATCGCAGTTGAGATTCTCAACCCATAGAAGCATTGCAGAGTCCCAGGGATGCTGTAGATTTCGACATCTCTCTTCCCTCTCTCATTCTTCCTATAAATTGTAAGGAGGGGCTTCTTTCTAAAGGTCGAACATTCCTGTTTTGCTCCTCCCTTCTTCTTTTTATCAGGTGAATTTTTGGAGTTCGAACCTCCCATTTGAAAATGTAATGCGACTCTGCCTCTTGAAATTTTGTAGTGTATTGTATCAATCTTTGGAGCAATTAATGCATGTCTGTGGATGATTTTCAACCCTTTCTGTGTTCATTTGCATCCTCCTGGTGTTTCACTGCGAATTTTGTTATCTGTGCATGATCTTGCATCACATTTGAATGGTCTGTGTTTATTGGCAAGACAGGTGTTCTTCATTCCTCATTGCATCACCTCTGATAGCTTAGGTTTATTTTTGCGCATCTTCTTACCCTGTCTCCTTGGCAAGTTAGATTAGGTTTTGAGTAAACTCTCTGCATTTTTTGTGTGCATCTGAATAGAGGGATAGGAACCAACCTTCTCTGGAGATTCCTTTCTCATTCTTGCAAGTCTGTACACTTGGAGCTCAGATTAAATTCCATGCCTTATGCAATCCACACCTGGATGCTAAAAATCATGTGTGACTAATCAATAGAAAAATAGCCTCCAATCTTAGCAGTGAAGTCTCTTGACAAACACAATGTAAAATTTGGTGGTAGGTCTATGACTGATACGTTTTATAATACAGTCACATTGGGGAAGGCATTCATTATGAGGTTCAAATCTTTCATGACTCCAACCATTGTTACCATTGTCCCATATAATTTTATTACGCCCCTGCAGATGAATTCGTATTAAAGACCCAGCTGATTAGTTATTTGTTTTTGCATTATAGAGTTACTTACCCCCGAATCAATCATGTAATTATGTACCAATTTGTCTCCAATGATCAATGAAACATAGAACAAAGGGGGCTTCAAATTCTTACCTTTTTTCTCCATGGTTTCCCTCTGGCCGAACCGCATTGGTAAACACTTTCTCTTACTAGTTAGCAGGCTGATTTGAGCTTGACCAATTGGTCATAGCAGTTTGCAACATATCTCTCTTGTCTAATGACTCCCACATTAAAATATTCACATTTGTTTTCTTCATTTGTTTAATGATGTTAAATGAGCTATCCTTTTTCTTCCCCTTTCCTGGCACATTTTTCTCTTGCACGTGGGTCATTACAACTGGTGCCTGAGTGGGTTCGGAAGGTGGCTTGGGTTGACTTTGCATATTGGGAGTTGCATTCTGAGTGCCAATACCTTGTGGAGTAATGGAGGGTTGAGTGTTACCTGATTTTGGTGACTTTCCCTCTCCAATATTCCTTTTCTTGGACAGTGTATTGACAACTACACTCTGAGAAGGAGCTTGGTTAATTCCACAGAAGTATTTAGCTTACCAATTGACAAGCATGCTCTCACTTGGAGATGCTTCCTGCTAAACTCCTTGCTGCTAATTTTCCTCTTGACTGGGATCTTGGGACACACCAATGGTTTATACCATCAAGGCCTAGTTTAGTGCACCATTAAAACACATTGATTGGTTATGGGGCTAACTGCATGGGAAACACCAATCATATTCTTGTGCCATATTATTTTGTGTTGGAACCAAGGCCCTTAATGTTGAAGTTGTGTTTGGATCATATGACTGTGAAGGCCTAGCAGCTTGAGGTTGCCCTTGGTTTTGGTTTTGACTTGCAGCCTGAGCTGGTGGCCTATTTTTCTATTATGGGGGTCTAGCCTGATACTAATTCTAAGGCTGATATGGCCTAGAACTCTGAGCTTGCTACCTTTTATAGTCATAAGCTCATTCCCTAGGTTTTAAATTTTTTGCATGACTTCTTGTATCTCTTTTGAAGTGTTAGAAGATGAGGTGGAGGCTTCAGCTAAACTTTGATTCCTAGGATTAGGTATAGGAGCTAATGTGGGTGTTTGACTAGTGCTTGGATCTCCTAGTTCTGGGTATAGAGGCATAGGTGGCCTAGGAGCAAGATTTCCATCCCGAATTAAACAATTTTTGGATCTAATGGAAATTTTATAGGCTGCAGGTAAGGTGGTGCCTCCCATTGATTGAATCATTAAAGCAATATCAGAATTTAGAGCTCTAAGAAAGTATAAGAAAGCACCTTCATCTCTGGACCTTAAATCCAATGGAATCCTGTCCCATGTCTTTGGGAATCTGAAGTTGAAATCTATCATCTGCTCATTAGGGGCCCTCTTTATGGTTGTCAAATGCTCCAACAATGATAGATTATCTCCCTTCTCTACAAATTGGTTGTGGAGAGCTCTACACAGATGGTCCCAAGTCTGAATAGAGCCTGTTGTTAGACTCTTGAACCATCGTGAAGCCTTACCCTTCAGTAAAGAAGCTAACAGCTTGAATGCAATGTCCATCTCATTAATCTCATGAATTGCACAGACATTTGCAATGTCTTGAATGTGGTCACTAGGAGAAGTCCAGTTCTCTCCAGTGTGAATTATCTTTAATGCTGTAACTGGGACTGGATTTTATGCATTAAGAGTGAATGGGCTGCTGTTAGTGAAGTTGAAATAGGGGTTATGTGGTTGTGCCATTATGATTGGCCCAAGAACCCTTGTTGATTGAATGAATGGCCTACTAGGTGGAGGTGTTGACAAGGTTCTATTTGGTGGGGATGGAGACCTCTGGGCTCTTCTCCCCCTTCTCCCTCTGTCTGGGGACAAGTGCAAATAGATAAATAGTCCCTCCTCTCTAGTTCTTGACCTTGTTTGTATTCTTCTCATGAACTTGACAAGCTTGTACTGCTGAAACTAGTGGATTATATCTCTTTGGGAGTCGCTAGATGTGTAATTTCAAAGTTTCTTAAAAGCTAAAATTATAGCAAGAACACATCATTCTTGCTGCAATAAATATAGAGACCTCTTTGTCCCATCGGGTGTGCCAAATTTGTTAGTGTAGAATCACATCACCCCTGAATTTCTGCAACTAGATAAGTTGAAACTCTTAGTGTGATTACACAACATGAAGCATCTCTCAAAGTGTGGGACCTTACGAGTTGAGAGAGATTTTTGGATTAAGGCTGGTTCCTATTCCTCTGTTAAGGTACACACAAATAAATTTGCAGAGGATCTACTCTAAAACCTACTCTATCTTACCAAGGATACAAGGTTGAGGAGATACGAGAAAAATAAATCTAAGCTAACAAGGTGATGCACCAAAGGAATAATAAACACCTATTTTGTAATTGAACACAAACCATAGAAATGCAATACTACTACCACGCACAAATAACTGAAATATAATGAGAGATCAGAAGGAAACAATGAACACATGAAAGGGTTGAGAATCATCCACAAACATATATTATTTCTCCAAAGTTGATACAGTACACTATAGTAGCCAAGAGGAAAAATATTGTATTACAACTCGAATGGGAGGTTCGAAAGCTCCATAAATTCTCTTGCTGACAAGGGAAGGAGGGAGGGTGTAAAATAAAATTATCCAAACCTTTATAATGAGCCCAGATCCTTTTTTTTATAGATGTTGCATAGAGAGAAAAAGGAGAGAGGTGGGAAAACTAATTTGAAACTTAGCTACTGGGCATCAATGCCCCTGTAAATCCACCCACAATCTATCAAATCTACCTCAATTTCTTGTTCAGCGTGTTGAAGGAGGAAGAACGATGGATCAGATCAAATCCGATCTAGTTGTTGGAGTGATTGGATCCTATATTAATCACATGAAGACATTTTCCATTTTTTCCCACCTAACTTCTTAAAAATTAAAATTTCAGATCTCCATTGTGTAGACAAGGTTGAGATCTCTCCAATGGTGCCAAATTTGTTGGATTTTGAACACTAGATCAAAAGATATGCTCATTTGAATATTTAAATCAGGTCCGTACAAAAATGGCAGAAACCAGTTAATAGAACGGCTCCGCGGGCCTGAAATTCACTTTGCTCCCCCCTTTGGCACAAAAATACAAAAATGCAAAATTTTCCTCATAGCCCCACAATACCCTTTTTGTCAAAAAACCATCCTCAGGCCCACCAGTCTGCATTCTCCATTTAGGAAAGAAATCACTACAAGGCCCACATTTAATTTAGGCCTGACACATGGCTCCTAGGCATTGGTGGAGGCACAACTCATTTTTATACTTTATGTCTCTTGGGAATGAAGCCCAAAATTTAAAATTACCTCCGGCAACACACCTTCCCACTTTGACTTGGAACATGGCCACGTGGAGGGTTGGTGCTCATTTGGGGACTTTTTTTGGATTTTTCTTTTAAAGTTACGTCTGGATGACACATGGTTCCTTTTACAGCTTTTCTTTATTCCTTTAAGTTTTTACTAAGTCCTTTTGTTTGGTGGGGCCATACATCTGACTAGGGACACGTGGAGGCTTGGCGCTTGTCTGAGGACCTGATTTTAGATTTATCACTGAAGATGTGATGGGCTGACACGTGGAAGCCTTGCTCTTATTTGAGTCTCCTCTTTGGGCTCTGCCTTTGAATCTGCACCATTAAGACACGTGGTGCCTTCTGCCTACACTCTTATACTTAACCGATTTGGACCCACTTTGAATTTGACCTCTGTTGACCCCTGGCCACGTGGAGGGCTAGCGCAAGTTTGAGTCTCTGCCTTGGGCTCCCATCTTGAAATTACGTCGAGCTAACACGTGGTTCTTTCTACTTGTTTAGACTTTTCAACAGCCGGCTCTATCCTTTTTGGGGTCTGGAACACGTGGAAGCTCCACGCTCATTTGAGTCTAATTTTTTGAGTTTAATCTTTGGAGATGCATCAATGAGGCACGTGGAGGCTTCCGCTGATTCCTCCATAATTAGCCAATTTTGGGCTCATTTTGAATCATTCGTAGATCCCAAAGACTTTGAGTTTTTTTCCATTTATCTCTTTTGAGCCTTTGGTTTTCTTTGACACTGTTTACTTCCTTTCCCGACCCTGCTACTCCATTTTAGAGCCCGTTTACAACCTTTTTGTTGTATTTAAAACGTGGGCTTGTACAACGGAACCGTCCCTTGAATTTCTTTCTGCACATGGTCATGTTTGATCAATTTTTCTGGGGGAAAATTTGAGATAAGAAGGGATAAAATAGAATAAATCTTGGATCCTCCACTTGTATATATTTTCAATAAATAACATAATATATTTTATTGATAAGGTTTCAATAAAGATACATGAAAAACATTGTGCAACTGAGATAGAGCTGGAGGTAATGCAAGCATATATTCCATTGGATTGAGTAATTCAATAACACCGAATGGTCCTACATAAAGAGTTATAGTTTGGAATACTCTCCAAACTTAATAGATCTATTCTTTGGTTTCACTCTCATTAAATAATTTTCACCGACTATGAATTCTCTAGCAAGTTTTTTCCTATCTATGTAGCTCGTCTACTTATATGCAACCTCCAACAAGTGTTGCATGATTAGTTTTACCTTCTCTTCCATGTCTTTTGTAGTTCCCTACCTAGTCAATGAGGTTTTTGGAATTTTTGTGAAGTGTCATGTTTTCCTGAGTAATCTCAAACCTTTGCATGAGAGAGAGACCTCATTAATTCAAAATCTATTGGTGTTTTTCCATAGTGCCTCGACACGGAGCCAAAGTAGACTCCTTCCTAACTTAAATATTGTCAATTTGAACTCGTATCAAGATTCATTCATTGATGAGCTTGAACAGAATGTGTGACCCCATCAAGCCCAATGGCTTCACGTGTGATAATCAAAAGTTGATGATTGAGTTTACATTAGCAATGACAATAATAGTAATAATAATAATGAGGATGGTGATGATAATAATAATGATAATAAAAATGAAAAGAAAATAAATAGAGTAAAATAAATTGTAAAGCAGGGATAAAATATAAATATAATAAATAAATTTACATATTTCAAAAAATGATGAAAATGAAATTTCTTAAATAAAAGGAAATAAGAAAATAAAATAGAGTGAAATCAAAGTAAATTAGGGTGTTTTAGGGAACAATTTTTCTTTGTTTGCAATGTGGGTCTACAATGATGTTGCTTGGGGATTAGTTGACTAATGGAAATACACAAAAATGGTTTTTTTAAGGTGTTAAACCTTGGATTTAGCCCTTATTGTGTCCTCCCCAGTGCATGCCCAAAATGAGAGCTTAGAATTTTGTCTGTGTTGGGTATGCCATGCATTTTGGAGCATTTATCCATTCTTTTTCTAATGAATACCTTTCCTAGGTGCAACCTAAAGAAATCCATTTAGCTGGATATGAATGGTGGTTTATCAGGAAGAATTACCGATCCTATGTGTGGGTTTTAGAACTTCTTAGATTTTAGGGTCTACACAAAACGTAAAATCTATTAATTGTTTTTTTGTCTTCCCTTTGGATGGAACCCAACCAATTCTACCCTTTTCATCATCCTCCATGGTTGTGCTAAAATGATATATTTGGAATAGGTATACACCCATCAAAGCATATTAGAAAGGGAATCTTATTACAAATGTTATAGTTGTGATTTTTGGTTATCACAAGGAAACTCTAGATTTTATCGTCAAATACCAATTAAACCTATGGTGTTTTTGTGTATTTGTTTTCTTTTTTATATATAATGTGGTATCACTTACTAGGAATGTGAACCATTTGAAAAAACACCTCAAAAATGTGGTCTGGCAGATTGTGAAGATTACAGGATAAGTGGTGTTCTTAATGAGGTTTTAAGGATTTTCAAAAATGCCTCATCTAAATTTATTCTCATGGAGTCATATGGTTGTAAGATACACACAAAATGGGTTCTTTAGAAAGGCCTTGGAGGCATTTAAACCAAATTTCATTGCAAATTTAAATCCAAACTTCACAACATTTTCTAGCATCCTCTGAACCTATGCCAAACAAGATCTTTTGAACAGTATAGAGACATCCATCAAAAAAATATTAAAAATTTGTTAGATGTAAAAATTTGGAAACATACTAAAGGCACAAAAATCATTTGACAATATTCCTTGGTGAATGTGGTTACTTGGAGCAAATGTGGAACCACCTGGAGCACCTCTTGAACATTATCTAATTGATTCAAATGAATGGTTTTATCACCTACATCTAGCATGATCATGATCTTTGCATTCATATTTTTTCCCTTCTATGTGGTATCAAAAATTAAAATCAAATAAAGAGTGTGATTTTGGTTAATTAAAATTAATTTTATTACACAAAACCTAAAAAATTACTTTATATTTTACACAATCAAAATGACCATTTTTAGTGTTAACCTTTGTCGTGAATCACGTCTTGAGATGATAGAAAACTTAGATGACAAAACTGGATAACATGAACCTCCAGAATAGCAAGTTGAACTTGATTTTTCATATAACATGCCACTTGTACACCTTGCAAAAATTCAATAAAACACAATTTATAACAACATGCAAAACACCTTTCTAACTGCCATAGTGGGGAAGTCAAGGTTTGACCATGTTCTTTGGTGATGTGAAATGTCACATTAACCTTTAGGATAAAAAAAATTGTCCATTTTATTATTTAAAATCAGGCTTCTAGGAGTCTAGTTGACTATTTCGTAGCTCGGGACAGCTACCAAAAGTTGAAAATTCATTTTATTTTTTGCTTGCAGTTTAGGGACCCTTTTTGAAAATAGAATTTTACCACCACATACCCCTATATTTTCACCTTAAAAATCATAACCAACCTTTAGTTTTGAGAAACCCACCTTAGGAACTAGTTTTTTAAGGTGGATTTATAGGCCAATGGTTGTTCTATAGCAAGGACAACTTGACACAATTATGATAATCAAATCTAGAAAGGTAGTTGTAATTTGAACCTTGGTTGCCAGAAGTGAGTACCATCAACTTCGAGTGTTTCCCTATATATAGGGCATTAGATGGAAATCAACACATTATGTTCTAGAGTCTAGGACATTGGTTTTAGAGCCTAGTTTCATAGCCACTCTATATAAATTGGTCACTTTTATTAATTCACAATAATAACTAGAAAACCATTTTGTGACCCTCTTATAGATTAATAATTTTTGAGAGACCCTAGGACACCTTCACACATGATTATATGGAACCTTTAGTTGTCACTTGTGTTAAGAATTTTGCTTTTAAGAAAATGTTGAGTTTTTCTCTCTCCTTTCTCTATCTCTCCCTAGATTGTAAATATAATGAAACTACAAATGTATTCCTTACCCTCTCTATACTTTGTGAAAAGCATTTTATTTCATTTTGAATGGAAAATTATGTATATGATAAATATATTATATTGTAGGATATTTTCATGCCAACTTTTTGGGATGTCTGTGCTTTTGGTTATAGGTACCCTAGACATAAGGGATCAGTAACATTCTTATTATGTTATGCTAGCATGTACCTACTAATATGAATACATTTATAAATTGTAAATAGTAAAAATACTTGATTTGGATTGATAGAATAACATTATTTTGTTAAGCAAGAGAAAATATTACTACTTTTAGTGACAAGATGATAACCATACTTGTTTGGATACATTATTGAGTTGTATCTGTTTATGCTAGGTATAGAACTTGTATGTTAATTTTGTATGATTTTTTAATCATACTAATCAACTTAAATAATTATGTTATTATATAAAAATCAATGTTTATATGATGGATGCATTCCTTTAGTGATTGCAAGCCTTTAGAGAACATAAAAATTTATATGTGTGTTAAATGATAAGAAATGAGAAAAGGGGGATATAATTATATGGATATTCAATACTTGTAAATTTCATTGTGGTTTACAATTCATAGGTTATAAGAATGATAGTATTTATAATAGTACAAGTTGGCTTCAACTTTATTATAGTAAATAGGGTCATGTGTTTAGGATACATCAGTGAACATGTGTGCTTATTAGTAAAAAGACATGAAACCACATAATAGGAATTATAATAGTTTAACATTGTTAGGGTGTTATTCTAAAAAACAACAAGGAGATCCTCATCTAGTAATCCTTTAGAATGTTATACTTCAAACATGTGTTATCCGTATGTTACCCCTCCTTGATGGAATCTAAGAGAAGTGGAAATCTAACAATGATACAAAAGAGGTGTGTCTTTTGATTGAATGGCCTCACTCAAGAAACCACCATTTACAATGAGATATGTTATGAACCCAACCTTCACATATATCCTTAGAGACTTATTGGTACTTGTTTATGTATGTGGGTTTTCCCTAGGAACGTAGTAGGGGGTGTGCGTTTGTGTGAAAGCATGTAAGATGCATTTATTAAAAGGGTATAATTTCACTTATGTAACATGAGGGACATAATGTATAATAAATGTAATTATGTGATTGACTTAGAAAACTAAGCTACAATAGAGAGGATAAATAATAAATAATGTAAGTGCTTGAGATTGTAAGGGAAACTAGGAAACGTAATATTGTGACATTAAAAGGTTATAAAAAAACCTTTGGTAAGTAGTAAAGTGAGGTGGTACCCTCATGTTAGTACCTCAATGGGAACCTTGATTCAAATCAAATGAAAAATATATAAGAATAGTACTTAAGTAGAAATAAGGGGTGTGGTTCTTGTTTAGGTTTTCCCTATTGTTCTATAACAATTTTATAATTCTTTTGAAATGTTCTGTGGGGATACAATGAACCAAAAAATTCAATGATATTGTAATACAACTATAGTCCTTACCTTCTTAGGATTCTTTACCAATTTCATACCTAGAAATTATTTGTAAGTTATCGAATGTGGAGCTTATGATACCTTTCTCCTTAGATCCGATAGAAAACTGGCTTGAACATTAGTCAAATTGTAAGGTCTCGATAAAGTAAACCATGGTTAGGGAATCTAGTTAGTGGTAATATGCCCTCATGAGGTATATATTACATATCTACCCTAGTTTTGACCCATGGAGGGTTGTAATGTCATAATTGAGTCTAAATTATTGAAAACGTCTTAAGTGGTTGTTTGTGGACAAAATTTACATTTAATTTCATCTAACAAAATTGTGTTTCTATAAGGTGTTGGTTTTAGGAGTAAAGTGAAACTTGGATTTTTCCTTATAACTTAAGTTAAGACTTCTTATGTTATTAAATATAAATATGTATTGCTCCATGTGAGAGCATGCTTTCAAGAAAACATGAATCCTTACCTTGAAAATGAATCTTATATGACTTGTGTAAATGTTCCCAAAAAATTATTAAAATATAACAACTAACTAAAAAAGGGAAATAAATGTATTCTACTAAGTGGAGAATTAAATGAAAAGGGAAACTTGAAATGTTTCCCTCTTAAACTTAGTATTTTCTCTCTTAATTTCATGTCAATTCATCCCTGTGTAATGAAAGTAAAACAAAATGTCATGTAGACATGCTTTTTGGGAACATGAATCCTTAGCTTGAGAACAAGTGTTATGGGACTCATATATAGTTAAAATAATTCTAACTAATGGTTGAGTTACAGAAATTAATTGTAGTAGAGAATGAAACCAAATAATGTGTACTCCGTGTAAGATAAGATTTAAATGAAATGGATAATATGTACATTTTTTGGACGAGAACATATGCATTTGTATGTTAACTATTTTTTTCAAATCAATGTTGCAAAATAAAGGAATTCAATTATAATAAAGATACAAACCATGAAAGTGATGTATATTTTGGAATGTGTCTAATATCCTAGTTCTTGTTTGTGGTTATATCATTGTATTGTCTTTGTTTGTTTGATAAAATATGGAATTAATGTGAATCTTGTATTTTCATGTTTTTATGTGTGAGTTTTCTCATGTTGGGGTGAGATTTCATCATTTTTATTGGAGAAATAAGGTGTTTCTAAAGAAGGGGGGAATAAGGATTTATGTGTTTTGTTTCTTTAGAGGAACCAAAGGAATTTGTGGCTATTCTTAGCGGAGGAATAATCGTGTGTTATAATGGATGGAAGAGGGACCTTTTGAATTTTATGTGGTGTGTTTCATCTTGGAGGAGTCAAACGCTAGCCATGATTCCTTAGTGGAGTGATAAGTGGTAGTTGTAATGATGATCTCTCACCCATTCCAAACTTCATAGATAGGATTGTTAGTGTGATTCATCTATACTTGTCGATCCAATCACTTTCCCATCCTATTATATGTGTGTGTCCATGTTTTTCTAAGTGTCTCATGTGATTTTTAGTTATTCTAAGTGAACCCAAGTGATTTTTTAAAACAAGAAAAAAAATATCCTAGTTTATTTTGGCTTGTGTTTTGGTCCTACATGTGTGGGTGTTGCATCTTTAAGTATGTCAGGAATTATAACCACCCTATTATCTATATAATACAAGATGATAGGTGTGTGACAGTTTCTTCCATACAATTCCTTAAATTGAGCCATACCCAATGTCAAATTATGTGAGTTGTTGTAAGAAAACTCAAATAATGGTAAATACTCCCCACATTTTTATCTTTGATCCATACAATTCATCTTAATCATGTCTTCAATAAATTATTTAACAACTCAAATAATAGTAAATACTCTTCCCATTTGTGTTGTTGATCCATACAGTTCATCCTAATCATGTCTTGAAGAACTTGGCTTGCCCTTTTTATTTGACCATTTATTTCTGGGCTATAAGAAGTACTAAAATTCAATTGGGTTCCTAAATAAATGTGAAAGTTTTAATAAAACCTTGACATCATTTGAGTATCTCTATCATGGATAATCTTCTCAATCACTCCATGCAAATGAAAAATCTCCTTGAAAAAACTCTTTTCCAAAACCATTGATTCATCCTTCAAATTCCCTAGAATGAAGTGAGCTACCTTGGATAGTTTATCCACGGCCACTGATATAACATCATGATTTTTCTATTACATCATAATTCCTTAAATAAAGTTCACCTTAATAATTTTTCACTTCCACTCAATAATTTCATGTCATTATAAAAAAATGCCAAATGAATGTGTTCAACTTTAAATCATTGATACTCCAAACATTTTGAAACAAAACTTATGACATCCTTTTTAATCCCTGACTAAAAATATAATTATTTGAGGTTATCCAATATATTTTTCACACACATGTGACTTGAATAATGATAATTATATGACTCCTCCAATACTAGGGTCTTTAATCCATCAAGGTTAGGTATATATAATCTATTATGGAATCTAGCAAGAACATCTATATCAAAATAGTAAACCTCAAGTATATATGATCTTGACTATCAGTCTCAAATGTAGATTTTACCTTCCCATAAAAATTATCTAAAGATAGCTTACTCAAAACTTATTGTCTAAAATTTCTCTTCAAGGAGGTCATGGTCATTATATTTTTTCTTCTACTAAGGGCATCTATAAATCAATTCTATTTTTCCTCTGTATATCCTATCTCAAAATCATGCTCACTAAAAAATTTAACCAACATGGTTGGCATGCATTCAACTTAGGTTCAATGAAGATATATTGCAATCATGAATGATCTATTTTGATCACAAAATCCTTTCCAAAAATGAAATTCCCACACATTTATAAATCATGCACTATAGCTACAAGCTCAAGGTCATGTGGATCTCAATTCAACTCCCCTTGCCTAATATTTCATGACTCTTAAGTTACCACCTAATTGTCCTCCATAAAAACATGTAAAACCTAAAACTAATGCATTTGTAAAAATGATGAAATATCCATTGGGATTTCCAACTTTGAAAACTAGTGTATATGTCAAATTCTCCTTAATAATTTGGAAATATCTTTCACAACTTTTCATCCATACAATATTTTTTCTGTTCTTCTATAATGATATTGCCAATGTTTGAAAGTCTCATAAACTTCTTATAGTATCTTGCAAGTCCCATAAAGTTGTGGATTTTTAACATGTTCCTTGGGTTAGGCCAATCCATAAACGATTTGAGGATGTTATATTTGAAGATGTTAGATTTGAGGGTTTTGGATTTGATGATGTTATATTTCAGATTGATTGGATAGTAAGATAGGGCATCTGTTTATAGGATGTTGGATTTGTATGATAGGACATTAATGAGGAGAGGATTCAGATGATGATTGATGAAGTGATGAGAAATAATTTTCAAATTTGATTGATAAGAAGATGTTAGAAGATGCCCCAATCAAGGGGTGAATATTTTGGATGTTAGATTTGAAATGATAAGATTTGGATGTGGAACTGGAGATTGATTGTTTGATAAAGGATTGATTGGATAGGAGGATGAGGAGGTTAGATAGTTAGTTAGATGATGATGAGGATTAGGTTTAGATGATGATAAGGCTAAAATATGATGATAGAATGGCGTTTACTACCATAAATTTCCCATTGTTATCATCATTAGCAGTTGTGATTAATGATACAGCACAAAGTAAGATGCATCAAGGTATAAATACCATGATGATTAAATTGATAAATGCCCTTATACTCACATCATTAAACACATTACTACAAAAAATATGTTCCTCATATCATTTGACCATGCAAAAGAAAAAGAAACAAAATGGTCCTCGTATCATTGGCCAAAATGTGAATGTAAATAAGTAATCCAAAACACACACATTGTATTGTTGTATTTTTTTGTTTTTTGGTGTAAATTTGTGATCTTTTCATGGATTTTTTTAAAAAAATTATTTTTAGATTTAGGATTATGGAGGTTTATATAATTTTATGTTTGATGGTGATATTTTAGATTTGGGATGGGGGGAATGGTTAAGATTAGGTAATATGAAAGGATTCATGATGGGATAGCTCATGAGGGAATGGGAAGGGAGGTAAGGTGGGATGCGACTTTCTCCTATAAGTCCCAAATCATGTTTGGGTAATATGAAAGGGAAGATTTGAGGGATATTAGATAGGTTGAATAGGATAAATATTGGTTGATAGGTTAGGATCAGATGGGATGTGGAATGGGAGATAGATACGATGAGGGATGTGGTATAGGATAGGATGGTGGATATGGAAGATGATAAGATATACCCCCAAGTATAGGGGGGATGGATTGAGTGATAGATGTGGTGTGCACCCAAGTGTAAAGGAGGGTGGCCTATGTGGATAGATGGATGAATTTGATTTTTCCCCCAGATTTAGGGTAGTATGAGAAGTGAGGGGTGTCTAAAATGGATGATTTCCCCAGCAGATGATAGTAAGGCTGCCCCTAGTCATGATGATGATAGTTGAAAAGGGACATGAGGAGGATTGGATGAAAAGGAAAGGATCGCCATTCACCCATAGATTTTTTATCCTAAGTGAAAAAGGGTATGGATGTGATGGATGGAAGGAAAATAACATTAGTGATGAAAAAAAGATGATCCTAACGCAACATGTTGTAAGGAAAGAGGTAGACTAAAACAAAAGTGTGACCAAGTTCTAAACAATACCTAGAAACATACAATCCTTACGTATCTATGAGATCAAAGTGTGTGTAATTATGACGTTTAATTTCCACTTGCAATGAAGACTTAATGGGTAGTATGTGAAGACAAACTAGCTAGTGTATAGGGAAGGATTAAGTCAAATATGTGGATGGAGGGTGAACAAAAGGCTAAGTCACGCATTGCTTTGCTTCCAGTCAAGCGTTCATAGCTCCGATGGATATTTTTCTAATTCTTGTCACAACATTTTTCTACTGCTATCCAGGCATCCATAGCCCCGGTAGAGATGTTGGAAACACCCCTAGAGAGAGTCTTACGGTAGATTTTATTTGATATTTTTAATTTCAATATGATTTTTTTTGTTTTTTTATATTTGGAATTTTTTTCATAAATAGATTCCAATCTCTTGATAACTCTCAAGAGGTTAAGAATCACTAGTGGTTTAATGGGGTGGAAATGAGTGTGGAGATGGCATTGGCTAGAGTGTTGAAAGATACATCAAGCGGTCTTCACAAGTTGATTAAGTGTGTTACAATGTGTGTGTCTCTAGGAGGACATTGTGCTTAAATGTTGGAGGTAATTATAGACCAAGGTCATACGGTTGTAGTAGGTACTATTGTGTTACAACGTATGTGAGAAATTTGATCAAGTATTCAAATGATTGTATTGTAAGAGGATATTAATGGATGTGATGATAAGAATGGATTAGATGTGAAGGGCTTTGGATGTTGGATAGAAGGAGGATGGGTGGGAAGGAAATAAATTCCGTTTGCATGTGACAAATTATGTGCTCAATCCATTATTATTTGTTTGGTATTTTTGGGGGGGATTAACATATTTATGTGTGGGTTAAGTGGTTAGGATGGTAAGATCAGCAAGAGGAGTGGTAGAAATGGTTTTTTTAGTGTTGTTAGTGTTAGGTTTATACCATAATCCTAAACAATTTGGATTTTGATGAAGGGATATGGGTTCGAGGATGCCTTGTTCATGGATGCCTAAGCTTTTGTCTTTATGTTTCATATTAGCGATTATGTTTTTGGCTATAGGGTATGAATTGGATTGGGAATATGATGACATGTGGTCATCATGAGACTGGGGGGTTGTAGTTTTTTCATTCACTAAGAGAACGAACTTAACAAAGGATGGGACGTGAGATTTGTTTTGATTTTTTGTCAGTGAGGGTGGATGTACGATGAGATTTGCATGGCTGATGATGTTGGGATTTCAAGTGGGATTTGGATGGTGGATGATGTTTAGGGAGAGGATTGGGATGTAAAGGTGGTGGATAAAGAGGTACAATGATAAGAAGCCCTTGGTTAATGAGGTTTTGGACATAAGACCTAAATTCCATGCAATGATTGGTCAAATATCCATGGGTGAGATGGAAGTCACAATAATAGTGTTCCTGATACCAAGATTACTTGGGATGGTTTTGATTGTGTGATTTGATTATGGGATGGATGATCATGTTGAAGGTTTTTAGACGATGGAAGATGGTGGTCAAGGATTCTCCTAAAGGAGTTAAGTGGTTTAGGTTAAATGGTTTCGAGGGAGTAGGTAGTAAAGGTGTGGGATTGGGTTGATCATGAGATGTTTTCATTGATTTGGATTTATAGGTTGGATTATATTGTTGTGCATTAGAGGATGAAGGGGATGGATTAGGCCTGGGGGCTAGAGTGGATGGTTTGGGCTATGAAGAAAAAGTAGATTTGGTTGATTTTGGATTGGTTGGAGTATTTATTTTTGAGGTAGATGGTTTTGGCTTAGGATTAGTAGATGTAGATGAATAGAATGGGTTATATTTAGATGAAGGGTATGCGCATGATATGGGTTCACATTAGATTTGGGTGATTTTGGGGATGAAGGATATTTGGGATATGGTTTTGTATAGGAACCACATTAGATTTAGTTGATTTAGGGGATGAAGTAGATGAAGATGGCATAGGATCCTCATTAATGTAGGATTGGGATTGTATTTTCTAGGTTTAGGATTTGGTGACTTAGGAGTCATGTTAGATGTTTTAGGATTGGGTAATGGTGGATTTGAAATAGGATTAGAGGATAGGATAGTGTTAGGTTTAGGTGATGAAGGGGGTAAGCTAGGATTAGATGTGGATGAAGAGGATGAGGGTTTCGTAGGTGTAACGGTGGATAAGATATTTGTGAAAGGATTGGGCGTAGGTGATAGAGCAGATGAAATAGGCTTAGAGGCTGAATTTGATGGTGGATTAGGGGATGTGAGACAATCTAGGAGAAATTATGTAGGATTAGATTGGGATGATGAAGATAATGAGGATGGAGGACTAAGATTAGATGTGGGTGATAATAATTTTGGGTTAAGTTGTTGGGATTGTTGGTGGATATGTGAATGGGACTCGATTATAGGTTTTATAATGATTGGATTTAGGAGTTGATATTTTGGATGGTGGTGGAGTATATGTATGATTTTGATGGAAATAAGGTGTAGGTCTTGATGATTGATAGGCGATTTGGAGGTTGAGATTTGGGATGGTCGTGTGGACTCTAGATTAGCAAGGTAATAAAGTAGGTCCTCTTGGACTAGGTCAAAGTTAGTGAGGTAGTCAAATTTGATGTAATTGGGTTGTGGGGATAGTGGTTTATTTTGATTAGGTTAGGTGTGGATTGAGATGATTTGGGTTCCTCAAAGAGGAAGTCAATGGGGTGAGGAGTAGGTAACTTAGGAAGGGAAAATTAAAAATTATGTGGAAGGAGAGGTTTAGAGAGACTTCTAGAAATAGAAGCCTCTAAATTTAGAGGTGGATCATGTGATTAGTTTTAGGATTAGATCAGTTTAATAAATATGGTTAGGGTTGTATTGCATGGAAGGCTAGGTGTAGGGATGTGTAGTGTAAGCGGGTAGGTAGATATAGGAATATTAAATTCCTAAAAAATGTTAATAGGGATTATATAGGATAATAAGGTATAATAATGAAATAAAAGGGATTATGGATGAGATGTGATATAATAAGGAATTAGAAGGATTAATGGTGAAATGATGGGATAAATCATAAATGTTAAATATGATAAAATGTATTAATAATAATTAATCTTGTGATTAATTATTATGTGATTTTAGATAGTGATGATGGGGGGACAGATTAATCGTAATTAATCATGTTGACATTTTAGATGTCTACACTTTCCATTTTTCTCCTAGTAATGACACAAAAACAAAAAATTCAGAAACATAGAAAACACAGAGACCATAAGATTGCACTAATGCTCTAATACCAAGGTGTAGCAACCCCCTAGCGGGTGACCATAAAATACACCCCAAAAAAAATAACTGAAATTTTCAATCACCCTTACACAGCCAGTAATTGAAATTGATGCCTCTCAATTTCCTAGTTCTAAACATTACAATCAAACACTTCTGGAAAACACCCTTCACCCAAAGCCCTAGCTTATATATTTGTGGTGGCACAAAGATTCTCACTTTTCCTCCACCCGCACTCCCTTCGCATGAAGATAGCTTTCCCAAACTATAGTTGGCCCCAGATTTCCCGCACCAAAGCACTAGAGTCAACCCCAGGTATGTAAATTAAATTTTTTGTATAAATGTTTTTTTGTTTTTTTGTTTTCAAGACTATTTTTTTAAATTGGTTCTTTCCACAAAAAATTAAACCCTAGCTTACAACTATATCAAATTTGTTTTTTTTTTGTTGGTTACAAATTGAGTTTGAAAAAATTTCTCCCCGAAACCATAGTTTTAGGGTCTATTTCTATGCAAAATCCATAGAATATTGATTCAAGTGTTTCTTATCTAGATCTCAGTCTTCTTCTATTCTCAAAGATCCCAAATGTCTACCCTAACCTAGAAAATGTCTTTAAATTCCTACCTATTCTTAAGAAACCTTCTAGTTCGATCACATTCTAGTTTTGACAGTGGGATAAGTTCTAAGCTAGATTTTCCTAACAAGTTCTTCTCCTGAGCTTACTTGTAACACATTACCATGTGAAAAACCATAGATGTAGTCTCCTAACACTATCATTACACTATAAAGGCCCTAAGATCCTTCAATGCACACAAAATTTGATCTTAAATTGTAATTTTTTACTAAACACATGATTACAACCATTAAGTTATTGTTGAAATAGTTCACACCTACTTGGAGCTTCAACATCCAATACTTTGATTTATTAATGAATAATATAACTAAAAATGTGTATAGATCTCCCTCACTCGAAATATTGTTTGGGTATAGATCTCCCTACAAATTTGTTTAGATCTCCTTTACTCAAATTTGTATTGCATTAAAAGTTTTTTATGGGTTCTTTGGGTTATCTCCTCATGGTAACAAAGTATTGGTAATAGATTTTTTGATCTCTAACTTACCCGAATTCTATAAAAAAAAATAACTTAAATATGATTACCCAAATTCTACAAGATATGATATAATTCCATATGGAAAATAGATAAACCAATCATAGGTAATATCATATAATTTAAATGAAAATAGCTTATAAGAAACATCCTCATGAAAAAATTAAGTAACCTCAAATAATTTTTAATATCTACACCATGTTCCTAAGATATTCCGCCTCCTACTAGAATGTAAGTGGGTACATAAATATCATAATTTCTTGGAAGAGGTTATTTCTCTTGAAATGTTAAATGGAATTTAACATAGTTAATTTTTTTACCATGTTAAATGTATTACCATTAGGACATAGGTAAGAATCTTAGGAGTACATAGAATGGTTATTTAGCACATAATGACTAGTTTTTTGTTGAGTGTGAGTGTAAGAACACAAATAAAATGATAAGAAAAATATGAGTGTAACCAATTCAAACCATTAAAACCCACATTTATACTTAATTATATAACTCCATATAAAACTAAATTGACCCCAATATAAGAGGAATCAACTCACTTAGTGCCAAATTTATATTGATGCAATTTTTTACACAAGCCCCAATAGAATACGTGAATTTAATCCCACGCTTTTTTATGATCCCTATTGGAAATTGGATCTAAGGTTTGAAAAAATTAGTATATATAACTAAGGGAATTACATGTATTTAGTAATATTCTAGACGAGGAACCTATTTTTTTGTAACCTTTTGGGTTTTGTTAGTCTTTATTATATTTTGCATATTGTTTAACTATTGATTTATTGTGTGTTTGGAAAAAATAGATTTAATTCCCGTACGGTAATGATAAATGTTAAATAATGCTAAAGGGAGATTGAACAAGTATACATAGTTGATCATGTACGATATGTAGAGATGTAAGAAATTTTGAGATGATGGAGGTGGAAAAAGTGAAATATAGAGCAACATTTTTTTACATATCGTATTTATTTGAAATCATCAAAACACGTTCTAGGATGAAAGAAAAAGGTATGGTTGTGGAATAATTACTCCTTTTATTCTCATTTTTGGGATCTTCCTTGTCTCCTTGTCTACACCTACACATTGTTGTATGTTTGATAAATTATATATCATTTTAATTCCTACTCTCATCAATTTTCTATGTTGCTAGAGTATTTACAACTTTATACAATTAGGTCTTCTCATATTTGATTAGTTTAATATTTTTATTTAAGTTATGATGTATGTCATACTTGTAGTATAAATGTTTCTGTAAAAATAAAATTTTACATCTAGACATTTTGGTGAAATGGAATGTCAAACATATCTTTATTAGGTTTTCTCATTTTAGTGAACCTCCACTATTGTGTATGTTTATGGCCTTCTAGGTTAGATATATTCCTTCTTTTTGGAAAATATTATTATATTAGATATGATATTATTATAGGTTAAATTAGTCTTGCTATAATTCATGTATGATATTTTCTAGTGGTTTTCATAGGGAAATATCTAATATAGCCTTAATCATTGTTTGTACTTATGAGTATACATGTATCATAGATCATGAAAATGAAAAGTATATTTTAACATAAATACATAGTATTTTAAGGAATTTTGTTTCAACATGTAGGAAAAGTATAGGTTTTAATATTTTTTTTTAGAAAAGAAACATAAAATTTATGTGAAATTTTATCAATTTACCTAGGTTTACGGTTTCAAAAAAAGTATTCTAAATTGAATTTTACTTTCATTTTTATAGTCATGGCTTCTTCCTCCACTAATTTGTTTGAGAGGACCAACTTAGAGATAGCAAAATTATCATCTATTCTTGAGGATCCAACTACAGTTGGGCAATATAAAACACGTGAAAAAATATTGATAGATCTTCGAAAAATAAAAATAAACTTGAAAACATATAACCCTTTCGATCTTGAGTCATTAAAAAAATTTATGGATGAATTAAAATTAAGTGTGACAGGTGATGTAGGATATAATGAGGTTGTAGCATGACTTCTTGATAAGGAATTCGTTAAGATGTATTGTTAGTCGAGTTATGTAGGCCAAAGGAAAATAAGGGCATATTATGTAATCAAATGTTCGTCTCACCTTTTTGCACCCTTGATTTATCCTAGATTTGTAGCCTCTCAAGGCCAATTTCCTAATAATGACCAATTACCATTATATTTCATATTGATGCTACATGTTGAGGTTCACCTAAACCTAAAGGTGAACTATTTAGACATCCCTGGTTATTTCTGGCAGGGGCATGGCCACATTAGCCACAGGCCTACATATCGACAGGAGGGAGATCCTCCAGTTGTTGACATGCGACAGCTTGTAGAGAGGCCATGACCTTTCTTATCTGGAATTCAAGATGTCGTCAGTGCCTATCATTATGAGTGCCCATGAGGGTGCTATAGAGGGTCTTGGGAGCATTATATCATGAGACCGAATTTATCTCTTTTGACTGTGTGGGTCAGTAACTTGAGAGACGTGGTACTAGTAGTGGAGGAGCTAGTAGCAACAGTGATGCACGTAGTGAGTTATACACTCATGCACATTTGATATCCCCTGATGACTTTGAGGTAGTTACATATCCTAATCAAACACGTTGGTTCGGATGCATCATGGTTTTTGACTTGTTACGTGCATATGAGCTGATTGCACATTAGCGTGGCATTCCACTATCATGGATTTTGGATTTTATAGAGTAGAGTAGTATTGTTCATGATAGTGTATCTTCTATTCAGGGTACTAGTGCAACTGGTACAGTCAAACCTTCTATTCCTAGGATCTTGACACCTGATGTTCAGCACTTATATGTTCTGTTGTGTGAAAATTAAACCTTAACTTAATTAAAATTTATTTTATTTCATTATTACTTTACAATTTATTAATATTTAAATAGATATATAAGATCTAGTGTTGACATATAATATTGAACATTTACTTGTGTGTTTAGGATTCTGTTCCAGTGCATGCTAGTGAGTATTGTGATGCTTCAAATCCCACATCATATCCACCTATGACATATACACAGATTTTTATTGAGCCCACCCATGATATATCACTTGATGTTGAGGGCCTAAGTCAGCTTGTCTCATTTGGGTCATTATTTGCTGGTGTTGAGGTTATGGGTCAGCCACAAACAATTGTTGGTAGTGGTGCCATAGATTTGGAGACACATTCCGTGGAGGTATATATGTAGAGATATATCTATTTTTAAATTGGTTTTTTGATTTAATATTTAATCTAAATTTAAATTTATGAAATTAATGAACTTTATTCAAAAAACTTGTTTATCAACTTCTTACATTTAATTTATTTTGTTTCACATGGATCTACAGGACAGAGATCTACACATAGTGTAGATACTCCCAACATCCTGCCCATAGATAGATATTGAGGTAATCATTTACATCTCTACGTTATATGATTTATTCAATTAATTAAGAAATTATTATAGAATTTCTCTTATAAATTTTAATATGGTATGTTATATATAGTTTTTAATGTGTATATTTCTTTTTATAAATGCAGGGTGTAGTCAGATCCTAGTGAGGGATTTGGTACTCACCCTAGTAGACGGTAGAGACTATCTAGTTGATACATTTTACTCGTTTTTCATCATGTACATAGTGTTTATATAGATTTTGTTTACACGCTTTTGATTTTTGATATATGACTTAGACATGTATATATATATGACTTAGACATGATTTTGATATTTTGATATATGACTTAGAGTTTTTGATATATGACTTAGACATGTACATATATATGACTTAGACATGATTTTGATATTTTGATATATGACTTAGACACGATTTTGATATTTTGATATATGACTTAGACATGATTTTGATATATTTCACTTTTAATAATATTATGATATATGACTTAGATATTTTGATAAATTTCACTTTTAATAATAACTTACAAACTTGATGATATAGAAATATAACCATGTCTTGATGAAGTGAGGATTCAAAATCATGTATAATAACATATGTTGTATACTAAACATGGTTGTAAAAGTATTCTACATTAGGTATGATCAATAGAGAGAAAGTTTTTTATTTTTCACATAGTACGCAAACATATCATAAACATTCCCATTAATCCATATAAAGATCAGTAACTAAGAGCATAACAACATTGGAATAGCAACATGTTAGTATATACCCAACTCAAATTTGAAGGGTCTTATGGGACTCATGGCATTACATGAAAACATATGAAATAAAATGCCACCATAAGATTAGATGACAAAAAAATACATATCGTGCTATGATGATGAATCAACCTAAGTTAGTGGTAATCATTTGCATTTTTTTAAAAATTATGTTTCAAATAAAAATATTTGAAACAATTTCCCAAGCAATTTGTCTCTAGTAATACATTAAGTAATATGTGTCAAAAATGTTAAGTGTGTCATATATATGAAGGTCATGTGTATATGAATAAATTTTTTATGTATTATATAGGTATGTGAAATGTTTCATGTGTGTGCAAGATATGTAATGTGCATAAAATGTGTAGTAGAGCATAAAATGTGTAGGAAACATGTGCTAAGAAAGTAATGTATCAGAAAAACACTTGTAAAAAAAGTAATGTATTAGACAATGTGCGTGCAAAAAAAGTTATGTAGAAAACAATTTTGTGCAATGCAAGTCATGTAGATAAGAATGTGTGATAAAATCCACTAATATATTGAACAATGTATAAGAAAAAATATCCCATGGCCAACAATACTTATACATGTAAAGAGTCATGTTACATATAAGTAACAAAATGATATGTGAGTTTATCATGATTAGTAATAAGTAAGCATGTCAAACTAGTACATAAAATAAAATAATGTAATCATCAAATGAAGTAAAATTTGGCACATGTCATAACTAATAAGGAAATTTAAGGTAAGAAATAACATATTTGTATCACCAATGGATGAGTGTTAAAGATATAATATTTTCATCACAAGTGCATAGTGAGGATAGATGTTATCCTCTGACTCACCCTTTGAAATTTCTTCTTCCTCATGTGGAAGGTTTTTTAAGTGACATTTAGTGGATACCCTACTATTTTATTGATTAGGGGGGGAAATATTAGAATTAGTAATGCCCATGTTTAAATCTATGTAAAATGGGTGAAATTTATTTAAAGTGTCCCAATATATGTATTGAGGACCATAAATATGCTTTGCAGTAGGAGGATTAAGAAGAGAAAAATGAGATATATGAATTTGATATTAAGATAGGTATAAAGAAAACATGAATGTGACTCAATCAACAGTTGATTAATATTCACGCAGGTCCACCACAATGTATGTGAGCTACTTGAGGGTCAATATATTATGCCATTAATCCTCAATAATATATATTATGATATAGGTAAAAGACTATTTTAGGGCCAACCCACAAGCCAAGATTGTAACTGTGTTGTTTATAATCCATGAATATAAAACATGATGTTACACACTCTATCAAAGGCATATGATTCCAAAGCCTAATTTTGGGATAAGGGGTGGTGTCTAACTATAATCCTAGCTTGTAAGAGAATAGATAGTAAGAAAGTGCATATGAGGTGTTTATACTAGGGTTGTAAGAATAAGGATGAAGGAAATTGCATGCCAATGATCTAAACTAGGATTTTATGAGTCAAGGGGAAGATGAAAGGCAGGGACCAATAATAATAATGCAATAAATAAATAATATGTTACTTTATCCTAGTCTATATAAATGATACATCAAGTTCATAAAGTTTATAAATCGATAAAAATAATAATGTGCCTAAAGGAAAATGAGGTTATATAAATAATTATCTTTGTGAAGACACCATTAGTTCATTATCCCCCTAATGGTTAGTGGCACCTTATGAGATAGTTTTTTGGGGGAACCAAAATAATAAATCTATGAAGAAGACCTAAGTTCTACCAAAGTTGAGGAATCTAAAGACTTGGAAAAATGTATTATTAAAACTCTTATTCTTAATTATTCTAGTACCAATGCTCTAAAGATGTTCCTACAAGTGTAATAAATACCTAAACCTTTATAGGGAACTATCAATAAATTTGAAATGCAATTTTATAGGGGACGTAACCTATATTCACAAACTATCATTGATTACATCAACAATGGTTGATGCAATTACCAATTTAAATATCTACCAATGAATTTTGACAATGGTTGATGCTAATCATGAGGGTCTTAAGGAGAAAGGTTAAAGTATGTTGAGATTGAGAATAGGTGCATCACGAGTTAATTTTCTCATTAATGAAAAAAATGGGGTAAGTAGAAACCAATATAAAATATGAATGGTTTGAGGCATGCTATAAAAACTATAATAGGTGATTCTATGAGATGTGATGATGAAAATTATTAGAATTTAAAAAGGAAAAATGTGAATATTACTGAATTCAATGGAGTAAGATTCATATTGGGTTCACCAAATTTATTATAAGCCAATGTCTAGTAAAAATAACAATACTCTATCTATTATAAATGATACACAATTCTTCCATTCACAAAAAAAAAAAACTAGATGCAACCAACTCTATCAAATAATGTAATACATAATGAAACACACGTTCAAGCTCAACAACCTAGTGTAACAAACTATATCTCTCTCAACCCACCAATTACAAAATCCATTTAAGGGTAGGGTCTAATACCCATAATGCAATTAGGAATATTAGGACAATATAAACCTTTTACTATCAATATGTAATACAAATACTAAAAACCTAACTAAATACTAAAAAACACTAAAATGTACATAAGTTTAAAAAACATAGCTCATGTGATGCCAGTTAAGTATTATACATGTATTAAAATCACCCCTACTAATAATCATAACCCCATTGTATAATCTTAAATTCATAGCAAGAAATTTTAATCCATAACATATATAGGAGGAGTATATAAGTTTTAATTCAGAGCAAGAAATTTTTCAAATATATATGCCAAAGTGACAAATAAAATAGAGAAAAGATTCCATTCAGAATAGATCACTATATAATATTATAGGTCCTTCTATAATACCAAATGGATGAGCTCGTTGTTTAATGAACAATAAAAAAATTTCATGATATTCTACATCTTGTCTCCATTTTTTGCATGGACCACGTACATTCTTCACCTGATGCAATTGTAAGCCAGTAGCAACTATGTGATGGGTGTAATGATACACATTCTTGTCTAGTTCATAATCAACAAAGTGAATCCCACTTTGGAGGGCTTTTACTTTTCGTAAATATGTTCCCTATACTACAACTGAGCCAGTATAAAATTTTGTCTCCTCACTTGTTATTTCACATGTTAGCTTTGTTCTCTCTTATGTGCAACATAACAAGTAGTACTTCACTTTCTCAATATTATATTCTTATGAAATGATTGCAAATACATCACCTACAAAAAAACATTGTACAAACAAGTTTTTGTGTTATAATTAAATGCAAAGAAATATTCAATGATCTATATACAACAAAATCATTGTATAAACAAGTTTTGTGTTAGAATTAAATGCAAAAAAATATTCAATGATCCATATACTATAAATTATATATATAATTCAATGATCAAATACAATCCTTTTAAACAAAAAATACCTTGTTTAACAAGTCCATATATGTGGTCATAATCAAGTGAAATCAAGAGCACATCTTCCAAACTATCATCATGATTTGATCCATATGAGTCATCCACATTTAAATGAACTTGTTTCCACTCACCTACATGCCCACGTTTTTTACTATTACACTATGAATATGATTTTTTCATTCATTCATAACAAAAACATGAAAAATCTCTTGTACAAATTGTCTAGTTATTATTATCCATAGTCATCACAGAGTGCAAATACCTAGAATTATGAACCCTTTCACATCCTTCGATCAATACCTGATTAATCATTTACAAAATCAATAAATTTTAACAAACATCAAAATTAAGAAAAATAAATTTGTACATGTACGTAAGTTTATGTGTAACTTGTAATCAATTTCACATCAAGATACATATGTTTTAGATGCACGTACCTATTATCTCTCAAAATACTCTGTGTGGGGTTGAAGCCTATGAGGTTGAAGCCTGAATTGAAAAAAAAAATCTTACACCATTCAACAGTGATGTGGGAATAAATCAATAGATCTACCTCATAATCAAATATTTGTTTCTTTAGAGCACATTTGATGAATGTACACGTACTACCATGTTCTCCCTTCCCATGACCACTCTCAAAAAAACTCCATAAATGAGGTATTTTTTGATGACAATGATAGTGAGTGAGTGCAAAGTTAGGGTGAGAGGATTTTAATTGTGATAAGAAACCATCCAACCAAACAAAATGTTGTTTTATTTTTTACTCCTCACTGATGAAGATATCAAAAAACAAATCAAAACAATGTTGTACAAAGGGTGTCATGTTCCTTGTCATCACTTATATAGAAGTGATACTCCTTCTTAATCACTTGCTTCACATCTATACTTTCAACCCCATCTAAATCCAATTTTACAGGCCTATAAAATATGTGAACCATGATGGTAACCTGATCAGTATGATAATATTGTGTTTGAATCTCTTTTTGAGGAGAAAATGAGTAATTCTCAGCAAAACCAACCATGGAAAATATGGAGCCAATAGGTAATGTGTCTCTATTGTTCTTGAATTGTGTAGCCTACCACTTTGCATAGTGAGAATGTTTGATGTACAAACTAATCAAACTTTGGAAACTTTGCATGAATTTAGCAATGGGTATTTCCTCTTCTACCAAGTCAAAACTAGTTGCATTCTTTCAAGTCGTGTTATTTTATGTATTTGAACCTACAAAATCAATACAGATGGACAACTTGTTATATTAATTTGCAATAAACATAAAAATCAAAATAAAATATGTACATCCAAATTTAAAATTAAATATATTTTCTTTATTTAATAATCACCTCTTGCAAGTCACCATTTGAACTATGTCCAAGTATTCATTTATTTCTAGAAATAATTTCAATTCCCCACACTTGTCATAGACACCTTTGATTCAAGCCCTACGATTGTCCACATGATCATCGGATATTGTGAAAAGAATAGAAGCTATGAATTCACTCACACGTGTAGGGGGAATTTTCTGGACCATTTGATGCTTCTCGTAAATTTCTACACACCTGAAAAAACATAGATTTTGAAATAATTAAATTAAATCACATCTCATAAAATAAAATTTAATCAAATTTATAATAAGCCTATAAATGAAAGCACACCTTAATATATGTAATATAATTTTTTGTGTACCTGAGAGTGATAATCAAACTCAACGTGATAGTAGAAAATAACATGTTTCAAGGAATTTATCATCTCGCACATACCAAGGCTTAAAATTCTCAAACATTCATTATCTAATCTTAACATTTGGATGTTCTTCTGTAAACTTAATGTACATCACATGTTGAGTTATTTAGATAAAATGTTTTATATTTTCATCATAGTTATTGTGATCTATTCTATGTTTTAAAACATCCCTCACATTTGGAGAAGGATGATTCCTCTTACTCCAAAAATCAGAAAATATCTTCACAATATTATCCTCAATTTTATCAGAACATGGATTTCTACACATTAGTGCCCACTTTTCTTTCACGGTAGAATTATCCAATGTCATCCTCATCTTTTCATACCTACTCATCATATTTCTAGAAACACCCAAGACCTTAGCGGTAGTGGTAAGATGAATATTATTTGTTGTATCTTCACTTACAACTAAAGTTTGTATTTCTCTATAAAAAATACTCTTATCAGCAAACCTAGTTTTTTTACCCACTGAAATTATTTCTGTAGGCACATTTGCAACAAATTATTCTTCCATATGTTGTGAATTTTCTCGTCCAAAATCCAAACCCAACAATTCTAATTTTTCCTTCATATCAACATGATTTAACAATGTAACCAAAAAATGTGTTCTATCAATTGTAGTCAAATTAACAAATTCACCATATATTCTCTCTAAACTTTTTGTTGTTTTCTTTCTTAATAGTGGTTATTTTTGGGAAAATTCTTTTAATTTTTTTAAATCCATCTTCACCAAGTGTTTGACATTTTTTTAGGAAGTAATTTCATAACTTTTTTATCAAATCAACATACTGTTGCACATCACGAGTTGTGTCCATAAACACAATTTGCAATAAAATTAACATACATGTGATTACACCATTCATGAATAATTTAAAATATATATAAGAGCTTGTTTAGGAACATAATTGATTAATTTTATCTTTAGTATATTCTTATTGTCACACACATGCATATATCCTTTAGCTATTTTATTAGAATATATAGCGTCGGGAGAAAAGAGTGACACGTCGGGATAGCATATCACATCAACATAACATCAAGGATACAATTTTGTGGAGGAAACTTATTAGGCTACATTAAAATCCTTTCGCATACACAGTCTAATGTCAAACTTGGGACTCTCATCACCAATCTATCACTATGAAAATTATCCACTGGGAACTCCTCGTGGTATGATTATTTAGTAATGCACAACTTTTGGTTTTTTGGTAGTAATCTAGAAAACACAATAACAAACATAATACAATAATACCATATACTATGATACAAAGGTATGATGAAAAATCTAAAATACAAGTATAAATTATATTATCAACATGAAATTGTTACAATCTCACCCATGAAGTACTTTGAGTGTTACCAACTCCACTCGCCTTACAAAAATAACCATGGGAAAAAATTCACAATTACCCCTCTTATTGGCTTCCTTAACACACCTTCTAAATGATGGCTTCCTCAACACACTTTCTCATACAATATTTCTCACTACTTCCTTCTATGCTAAATGAGAGGGGTGGCCTCTCTATTTATGGAACATTTGGGCTTATCCACTTTATCTTTAATATAGGATAGGGAATCCCTTTTGGCCAATCATATTACATACCTTAACTCTTATCTTTACATGTAAGCTTATCTTTTAAGATAAGATAAACCTTATCATTTCAAATGGGTTCTACCTTTTTAGAATTTTTACAAATAAAATACAAAAAAATATTTATGACATCACTCCTTGTCATTATTACAAATATAATATTTCTAATTCCTAATCATGTAGACCCTTTTCAATTTTGACCCTTTTAACATTACCTGGACCACTTATAAAAAATGTTTAATTTTACCACAACATTCCTATTGTACTTTGACGGTTATCATACTATACATTATTGGTGGCACCGTATTAGCAGTGTCGTTATCTTCTATCAGACGCTACTAATAATTATACATAACAATACCCTATTCCTAATATATACATTAAGGAAATATAAATCATGGAGGAAAATTTTAGTGTTGACAGCTTCCCCCTCCCTAGCTTCTACTCCATCCTCGAAGTAGACTACTATGGACAATCTAAATCCAGTCCCTGTAAAATATTAAGATTGTTGTGGTTGACTCATTTCCTAATGGGAGTACCATCCAATTGCTCCAGTCGATATGTACCATTCTCATGCACATCTACTATTTCAGAAGGTTCCACCCATTTTGGAAGAATTTTTCTATGCCGTCTCTTTTTGTATCAGGAATCATATACTAGAACCAAGTCATTTACTTGAAATGGAGACCAAAGAATCTTTTGATGAAAGTAATCCTTCTGCTTCATCTTCTTATTATAATTTTTATCCTTTGTTGTTTCCCTCATTTCCTCTAACAAATGAATATTTATCAACCTTTCTCTTGCTAAATCATTTTCATCCATCCTTTCATGTTTCATAACTCTCACAGTGGGAATATCAAACTCAATAGGAAGAACTAGATCAATTTCATAAGCCAACTGAAATGGGGAGTATCATGATGTTGACTTCAATGTTGCCCTATAGGCCCATGATGTTGCATGAATCATTTTATCCCACTTATGCACCTACAAAGCTACATCTTTTGCTATGATTTGAAATAATTCATAATTTGTTCACTCCACATGTCCATTTGTGCTTGGCATGTAAGTTGTTACCTTCCTATGCTTAATAGAAAACTTGTTTACCATGGCTTTTACCCCCTCATTAATAAAGTGGCTTCTTTAATATGTTACAATTTTTAATAGACAACCAAATCTAGTGATAATGCGTTCATACATGAACCTTGCCACTTCATCCATGGAAGTTATTTTTTAAGGGCCTAGCTTCAACCCACTTGGTTAAATAATCACTGGAAACAACAACAAACTTATTTGGTGGGGGTAAGTTGGAAGTGGACCTACAATATCTATTCCCCTCTTTTCAAAGGGACCAAGTGGAATAATAGGGCATAATGGAGTTCATGAAGTCTTATGATTCCCATGTGTTTGAAAAATATCACATGTCTTACAGAAATTGTAACAATCTCTAAAAAGAGTTGGCCAGTGATAACCGCATCCAAGATCCTTCTTGTTGTAATTTGTCTAGAGAAGTGTCCTTGACATGTACCATTGTGAAATTTTTCTATTAGCTCCTTTCCTTGATCACGTCCAACTACTCTCTTGTACTTTCCATAAATCCCTATCCAAAATAATACTCCATGCAGAATAGAATATGGACAACTAGCTTGAGTAATCTTCCTCTTAGTATTTGCATTAGCACCATCAGAAAACTTGAAATCATTCAGATAATTCCAAATATCTATGTATTCACTAGGGATTGTGTCAAGGGATAAAAATGTTGCATCTGGGAAATCGTCATCAGCACAAGATGAACCTAAACCATTATAGGCTCAATAAAGTGCATCTGCATTGGCATGCTTCTTTCATGGCCTATCTATAATATCAAATTCAGATTCTTTTAGAAAAAGTATCCATCTTGTTATCCTTCCTTATGGGTTAGGATTATTTAAAATGTATTTTAGAGCTTGGTGATCTGTTACAACTATAATTTTTGTCCATAGTAAGTAATTTCTAAACTTCTTTAATCCAAAAATGATAGTTAGAGCCTCTTTTTCAGTTACAGTATAATTTACCTCAACACTTCCCATTTATCTGCTCCCAAAGTAAATTAGATGATCATTCTCATTTTCATTCATTTGGCTCAAAGTACTCCCTAGTGTTGCATCTAAAGCATCAGTATACACAATAAATGGCTTGCTCCATTCTGGATTCTTCAAAACAAGTAAAGATACCAAATATTCCTTTAGTTGTTCAAAATTTTCATGTGCCTTCTTTCCTAGTTCATAAGTAATATCCTTCTTCAAGAACTGGGTTAGTGGTTGTGCAATCTTTGAGAAATTCTTAATTAACCTTACTTTAGTAACCCATATGGCCTAAAAATGATCTCAACTTACTTCTATTCATAGGAAATGGTAACTCTTTTATTTTTGAAACTTTATTATGATCGGTACTAATACCATCTTTGGATACAACATGCCCTAACAAGAAACCTTTAGAACATCCAAAGATACACTTTGTAGGGTTTAGTGAGGATTGTGCTTCATCTAACCTTTGAAATGCCACCTCCATCTGGTGTAGGTGGTCCATTATTCTCCCATAGATGCAAAAATTATTCATGAATACTTTGATAAAGCTTCCAATGTAGGTTTCAAAAACCCTATTCATTAGGCATTGGAATGTTGTTGGAGCATTACACAACTCAAATGGCATAACTCTGTAAGAAAACATTCCCCAATGAGTGTTTATTGTAATCTTGATCTGATCTTTCTTCACTATACAAACTTGGTTGTTCTTGTTATAGCCATCTGCAAAACTATAGCACTCTTGGCTAGCTACTTCATCTAATATCTGGTCTAAGAATGGAAGAGGGTAATGATCCTTCTTTGGTTCCTTATTGAAATTCTTGTAATCAACACAAATGTGTAGCTTCCAATTATCTTTTATTGAGATCACAATGGGAGAAACCCATTTTAAATTCTTCACAGTAAATATGAATTCTACATCAAGTGAGTTATCAATTTCTTCTTTTACAGTCTTAGAAAAAAAAGGATTCATTCTATATGGCATTTTATTTGTTGACTTAGCACCATCTACCAGCTTAATAGAATGTTCTACCCAACTTACTTGATGGAGTTCCTTGTAATAAAAATTGAATAAGTGCATGTACCTTCGAAAGAGATGGAAGTATGATTTATTCTCACTCTCCATCACATAATCGCCAATCTTTATCTCTTGGAGATGATTTTCAATTTCTTCCTCATATAATTTTATGGGTTAAGGAGTCTATGAGACTAGAAGGATATCCATAACTGACACATCAACCTCACTTTCTTCATCTTATGTGTCCACTTCACTGGTACTAGAGTAATCAGAGGACATCCAATCATCAATTTCATCACTTGAATCCATAGGTCTTTCCTTATAATTTCTAGGGATCACATTTATCTTCACCCTCTCTCTGTCACGTCCAAATGTCATGAACCTTTCATTCCAGTAGTTTCTTGCATGAAATATTCTTAGCCATGGCCTTCCTAACAAAATTAGGTATGCAACAGTACCATTCTTCATCACCTAAAATTCTGCCACACATACAACACCCATGAAAAATATTGCCACATCTAAAACAACACCTTTTGGTTTAGCTTTTCCCTTATTTAATGACCTTAACATAAGTGTCAAGGGGCGATCAATTTTTAAACCCAAAATATTCATTACAAACTCATTCATTACATTAACTAAAACACCTCCATTTACTAAGACATAATGAATTGAAATACCATTACATAATACCTCATATTATCAAGCATAGGTATCTTCCTCTCCTTCCAAAATAGAGACGTCAACCTCCTTAATTCATCGAGCATTGAGTCCACTTCACAGATCCCACCTCTTCTCAGAAGACATAGCAAGAAATTTTCCATATGTAGTATTTGTAAGCCTTTTGGATAGATCCTCTAAGATGGAGTATGGTCTTTTCCCTGTGAAATTAGAAAATCCTACACACCCAACTTTCTTCTCCTATGTTTCTTACTAGTTTTTCCTTTCATCTTCTTAGGATCATTTCCATCTTGGTTATCTTTTTCTCTCTTTATTTTTTTCAAAATCACATCTACTTCATTATTTATACTCCTATCTACTATATCAAAATAATTCATGGGTGCTTTTCCTTTATCATTATCTCTTATACTAGACATGGAAGCTCTATCAGGAAAATTATACTTATAATGACCCTTCTTATAACAACCATAACATACAACTTCAGATATATTTCTTTTTGGACCCCTATCTCCCTAGGAATTATGGGAAATAAATTCCTTTCCTTGAAGAAGATTAATAGTTAACTGGCCCATCTTCTTAAGGAGATATTCATACTTTGTGGAAGTACTAGAGGGAATATTTTTTCTCACCAATAGTGGTTTTGGTTTCTGGACCAAAGGTGTTGATGTAGGCTTTTCCTTAATCACAACTTCTTTAGGCTCCTCTTCCATGCTTTATTCTTTTATTCTAGCAATATCCTTTACTTTTTCGAGGGTGGCTGGGTGGTCATACTTCACTCATTATATGATCTATGGCTTCATCCAAAGAATGATCTTCTTACAAAGGATATTATCCACACCATTCATCAACCCATCCTCTAACCCTTCCTTCCGGAACTAGGCATTGATATTTCTCCTTAACTCTAGGACACCATGTGATAATCTTAGATATTCTCCTTCTCTCCTTGGGCTAGCTTTGTGATCTTGATCATGAGATTTACATACCTCTTTTGTGCACCAAATTGTTCAAGAAAATATTTAGTTAATAAATCCCATGATTTTTTAACATTATCAAATAGTGTTTCAAACCACCTAAGGGATAACCCATTCAAAAAGGTAGGAAAAAATCCATTCCATTTCTCCCTTCTTATGAGGTCATTACAAATGAAATATCATTTAAATTCTTGAATGAAAGAGGGAACATCTTTGTTAGATTGGGTTGAAAAAACATGAATCTTTCCCATTTTCAAAAGTAACCACAGTGAAATACCAACCCACAAGTACAATCAACAAGACTTATGAGCACAAATAATTAGAATCACTACAATAGAAAGTGACTTTACACCTTTTTGCAGTAAAATAGGAATGACCACGGTGTTGGCGAGAAAATTTTTCAGGTGGAAAAACTTGTGGATTTCTTGCCAACGCTCTGGTAATCTAAGTCCCTCTACTTAACCGATGTAGCTGTCATATATACATGCATGAGTAAAGGTGGATTTTCTTGGTGGCCTTGTGGCCAGGGATCCAACAGGGGAACTCCACTGACCCTGGAAAAAATCTATCAATCTCTTGCTAGGGAAGACTTTGTTTGAAGAGTGGGAAAAGGGAGTGAGAAAACAGGTAGGAGAAGTAATGTTGCATGTAGAAAATTAAATTCTTACACACACTAGTTAGAAATTTCATCACATGCACTAAAATTAGGAAGAAATGATACTGCAAATAGAAATGAGACTAATTATAATTTAATGAACACAAAGTATCAATAAACCCCTTAGTCTAACAAGGCTCGAAAATCCTCCTTGAATTGATGCTCAAGAAGAAATTGTACATAGTATGAGAATGGAAGACATTGAGAATAGGGGGAAAGTGGCTAACTCTTTTCACTCACAAGTGAGCAAAATATCTCTCGTGAACTTATAAGAATATAACCAGCTAGAAGCCATTCAGAATTAGAACACCTTGGAATGAAGAGCTCATTACAATTTATAGACCTAAACTTGACTCCTCATCTCCCTGATGCTCTTTCATATTCCTCATTTTGACTTTAGACTATTCATATTTCTATTCGAATATTAAGTCCCTTTTATAAAAATAAGGTGACTTAAATTTTACATCATCTTTCTAAAGTCACTCTAAGACATATCAAAAAGTGCAAACCCTCAACACAAAATTTGAACACAGAGGTGAGAGAATGTTGGGGGGAAGGAGGAAGAAAAGAAGGAATGTTTCCCCTGATTAATTATGCAGATCCTTGTTGATTGAAAAAATCAAGTACAATGAGACTCTAAATCTTTGAAGTCCTTGTACCCTAAGAAACTCCTTCAAATTAACTCATAAATGTTTTCCAAGTTTAATGAATTGTTCTGCTGATGACTGCAACTCCCAGCCTGTATATGATATACCCATGACCCGAGCTATGTAGTGATTGTCAAAAAATATTATCCATTTCCCTAAGATGGACCTCAAATTCTCTATGATCAATGCCCATGGATGATCTAGAATGATGGTGTTGAGCTGAATGATCATCCCTCTGTTAGTGTGAGTTATCCTATGTGTCCTCCTCTCATGTTGGAGGGTCATCTCACATGGGTTAGGTTTAGGGTTAGGTTTAGGGTTTCATTTTTGTCATGCACTAGGGTTACTCAACACCCTATATGTAACCCTTTTCTATTCATTTATGAGCATGCCAAGACACTCCACTGTCTTTCCTCTATGCAAGCTTTATTTCTATTGAGCAAGTTCTTCCATTACTGATCAATTTTTTCCTTGTTATCACTGGAGCTTTCATAATTCCATTGGAGTGTAACTACTTCTTGGTGCCTCATTTCCAATTCGATTCTCACAAACTTTTTTCATGGTATCAGAGATGAGATCGAGTAAACGTGTACTCGATTTGTTTTTTGTTGCTATTACTCTTACTTGGTTTCATTATTTTACTCTGCATGCAAGTCTTTTGATCACTATTTTCTAGAAATTATCTTGCTAATATCTCTAACAAGCTTTCTCGAAAAGTTTTTTGTGTCTTTTTTCTTGTCCATGTGCGGGTTTTTTCAAAATACCTTGAGAAATCAGGTTTTTTAAACTACTTTTTTTTTTTGGATGTATCAAAATCAAAAACAAAGATTCCTTTCATTTATTAAAATGGAAGTGAAATTTTATTAAGATCTCTAGTTTTTGCAGGATATTTGTCTATGCATGTTGTCTGTGGTTGCAGGATCTTTGAGTTCTTCAGTCGTGGTTGCTCATCAACGAACTATTGTACCTCTGACCATTTTTGGACTATTTTCATGCATGGCCTGCACTTTTTTCATTTAGTCCAAGGCATTTTTAACCTCTGCCATGTTTTTCTTTGCTTGAAGGGGTTTTCCATTCCTATGCGTGGACTGTAAGATCATTCCTAGGCATTTTTAACCTCTGCCATGTTTTTTTTCCTAAAGGGGTTGTAAACTCTTATGTACAAGCTATTAACTATCATGTGTGGACTATAGACTTCTCCCCTTGGCGCCCACACACCTGCAACAACTCTCTTTTTTCCCAAACGACCTGGTAATCTCACCTGCGTGGCCTGGTTATCTCTCCCGCGCGGCCTACATTTTCTCAGCATTTATTTACTTGGCACGGCGTACGATTCTTTCTCTGGTTTTTTTTGGCGTGGCCTGGTAAGATTTGGTAAGGTTCATTTACTTTCCTTCTTTTTTATCTCAAAAAACCTTTGCTTTTTTCCAAAAATGAGCCGTATCTCTTTACATGCTAAGTTTTTTTTGTTTGGTAAAACAAATCAAACGTTTTTGGTAAGTTTTTAAAGATTTCTAATTTACCGTGTTTTTTAATTTATAACAAGTTTCTAAAACCCTTTTAGCAATTTGCTTCAATTAGAAGTTTCTTAGATATTTAAAAGATCTTATCTAAAATTCTAATTCCTTTTTTATCTTTTTCCGATCTATTATTTCTTGAAATTAATTAGATTTAATTTAATTAAATCTATCTTTTATTATTTCACATTATCTAAACAATATATTTCTTTGGCATTATAATTTGGTCTTTGGCTTGTTGTATTTGTAACCTTCCGTCGAGTGCCGAAGACGAAGGGTGAGGTCTGGGATTGGTAGGTGGCTAATCCCCCCTCACAATACAAACAAATCCTATCTCAAATTCCATGTTGTTTCCAACGAGCATACATACGACACCTTTTGCATGCATTTAGGGCACTTTTTTAATCCGTTTGCAGGCTTCTTAGCTTTTTCTCATCAATTGTGGGAATTGGTTTTTGCTATAACTTTTGACTTGTTGCTCAGTTTTGAGCACTTCTTTAGTCAAAGTTGCATGTTTTTTGCACTCTAGATGATGGGATCATTAGCTTTGTAAATGCACTAATTTTATAAAGTGCCACATTCTGGGGGGGTGTCTTTGTATTGCTTAATTCAGCTCATTCTTTTGAGCTGTGTTCTATTCCTTTTTTTCATGGACTTGTGAGCATGTCCACTATAGTCTTATGACAAAGGGATTATTTCGTGCAACGTGAGATGATTTTTCTCACCACCAGGGTTGGCTTTCGCCTCCTTTCTATTTTTTTCTTGTGCTTGTTTATGGTGTCCTTTTTTGTTGCGCTACACGAAACACTGTTGTGGTTTCCTCTCTTGCCCATTATTATGTTAATTGCAAGATGAGTTACCAAGTGTTTTAAACCGCACACACGGACCCAATTGTAATCAATGCACTAAACTATAAAGTGCCGAAAGCAGGGGGGTTGTTATTGTCCTGGGTGGTTGTGTTTCTTTTTTGCATTTCTTTCTCTCTCTCTCACTATGGATGCACTTTCAATTCCTTTGCTTACACCGTTTAACTTTTTCAAATGGAGATTGAAAATAATAATTAAACCAAGGGGTAAAGGGTTAGTCTTCATCACCATGGGAAATGAGACTGAACCAGATGATGAACCTGAAACATCTAAGTCGTTAAACTACAATGATGAAGCTTTAGGTCTTCTTTGCATGTTTGTTTCTCTTGACTTGATCTTCCACATTGAGGTGTCTGAAACACCTACATCTACGTGGAAAACACTGGATGCAATGTTTAGATAACTAGATGACATGAGAGCGCATGAGTTGGAAAACAAACTACTAGGGTTAAATCCTAGTGACTTTGAAAACCTACAAGCCTTCTTCTCAAAAAAATTCCACATTAGATTATTGTTAAAAGTATTTCAAGTAGAAAAGAAAGATTCTCAACTAATCTTGTCAATTCTCTCTAAGCTAGGTCCCAAATATTATGTCTTCGTGTTAACTTTCTACACTACAAAAGTTGCTTTGGGTGATACTTGGACAATGCCCTCCTTTGACTGTTTTTCATCCCAACTCATTCGAGAACAGAAAAAAATCATTCAAATGGGGTCTCTCAAGTCCAAGTCACATGCCCTTGTAGAAAGTACTAGCAAGGAAAATAATACTGAAAAGAAGAAATAAACTAAGGATCAACCTAAGAAAGAAACCAAGATCAAACCTAAAAATGACACAAACACTTCGACTTCTAAGCCTAGAGCGCAGAAAATCAAGTATTTGTGTTCCTATTGCAAGAAGTCTGGTCACGACGAGCAACACTGTTTTAAGAAACAGATTGATCACTTATCTCATTTACTTGAGAAAAATAAAATAAGTGTTCCTGAATCCATAAAACAAAGTGCTCCGAAGGCCAAGTCTTCTGCTACAAAAGGTGCTAAAAATGATAAGAAGAAAGGAAAGGCCTTTGTAGCCAAAGTTGCTCCTTCATCGACATGGATTATAGATTATGGTGCCTCACACCACATGGGTTCTTTGTATGTTGAGTTTTCCTACATCGAACCTTGTGGAATGTCCCAAATCATGATTGGTAATGACACGACAGTGTCAGTTTTGGTAGTGGATCGGTAGAGATGGATGGGGGAACATTTAACCAAATGTTGAGTGTTCCTGATCTCTCTACCAATCTCTTATCAGTTTACCAAATTACTCACCTTGGTGAAGGAATGCGAGTGGAATTTGGTCCTAACTCAGTGATTATTCGTGAGCTTAACAATAACACTACAGTGGCTGAGGGAAATGTAGATCATCGTTCACGATTGTACACCTTCTCCCACTTTACTTATGATTCTACACCCACTGCCTTGCTCACTCATGCAAATGAGGTTAGTAAGCTATGGCATGAGCATTTTGGACATCTAAATTATCGCTACCTTGAACAATTGATTCAAAATGAAATGGTCAACGGGTTGCCTCACATCAAGTTTTGTGAGGGTTGTACCCTTAGAAAGCATCTTGAAAAGAACTTTGACAAAGGAAAAGCATGGAGAGCCACTCGTCCCCTAGATCTTGTTCACAGTGATGTTTCTGGTCCATTTCCTTCTCCTTTGTTTACTAGAGCTCTTTATGTGCTAACCTTCATTGATGACTATTCGCGATATACTTGGGTATATTTTCTTAAGCTTAAGTCTGAAGTCTTTGAACATTTTCAGGACTTTAAGGCTCTTGCTGAGAAACAGGTGAAACGGTTTATCAAGGTTCTTTGAACTAACAATGGAGGTGAATATGTAAACAATAGCTTCATGGATTTCTATACTTCTGAAGGGATATCTTTGCAACATATAGTTTCTTATAGCCCTTCAATGAATGGAGTCGCAGAAAGAAAGAATTGTACTCTGAAGGAGATGGCCACTTGTATGATTCACTCGAAGTATCTTCCTCTGTAGTATTGGGCCGAAGCAGTGAATTACACAAATTACATTCAGAACCATGTTCCACACAAGGTAGTAAGAGGGATGACACCCTTTGAATCCTGGTTTGGATGTAAGCCTGATGTTGAGCACTTTTGAGTCTTCGGATCCAAGGCTATGGTTTGGATTCCTAAGAAGAAACACAAGGCCTTGGAACCACAATCCAAACCTTGTATCTTTGTAGGGTATCCTGATGATGTGAAGGGATATCGATTGATGAATTCTACTTCTCATGAGCTATATATTGAGAGAAGTGTTAATTTTAATGAGTCTTCTTTGACTTCTACTTCTCCACCTATTGAGGTTCTTCAGCTCGCTGATTCAGATTCTGACTCATCAGATGATGATATTGCTAAGCGTGCTCCTCTTCCAAATCCTCCCAACCATCAGACCTTTGAGTCTTCTGATTCTGATAGTAGTGATGATGAGGACTATGTCCCTTCTCACTCAAGTGAATAATCTTCCAACTCTGAGCCTAATCCTCCTAGTCCCCTTTGGGCCAGGAAAACTTTGTAAAGTGCTGGAGATTTAGTTGGAGATACTTTGGATATGAGACATACTCACTCAGATTTTTTTGGACCCCACTCTTTCTTCACCTCTACCTCTGATCCACAGTCTTTCCGGGAGGCTTCTGGTATTCCTGAGTGGGATTCTACCATGGATGAGGAGTATTCCTCTCTCATGAAGAATGATACTTGGGATCTCACCACTCTTCTGAAAGGAAGAAAAATCATTTGGTGTAAGTGGGTGTTCCGAAAAAAGTAGGAGTAGATGGAGACATCAAAAAATTTAAAGCACGATTAGTAGCTAATGGTTTCTCCCAGATAGCTGGGGTTGATTATACATAAACCTTTTCTCCAGTTGCGAAGATGACTTCTATTTGACTGACCCTAGCCATTGCCACAGCAAACAGATGGAAATTCCATCAAATGGATGTTAAGAGTGCCTTCCTTCATGGTGACCTAGAGGAAGAGATCTATATGGAACAACCTCTGGGTTATGTCCAAGATTCCTCCCTTGTTTGTAAGTTAAAGAAGTCTTTGTATGGCCTTAAACAAGCCCCTCGGGCTTGGTATGCCAAGATGGACTCCTTTTTACTTACATCAGGGTTTACTAGGTGTCACTCTGATCCAAATGTTTATATTCTACGGCAAGATGACTCCATACTCATTTTTGTTCTATATGTTGATGACTTGTTGATCACAAGTAGCTCTTCCTCTATCATTGATTATGTGAATATCGCCTTAGCAAAAAAAATTTCCATGACTGACTTAGGTTTTCTTCATTACTTCCTTGGAATCCATATTTCACAATCTGACTCTGGAATCTTGATTTCGTAACCTAAGTATGCTCTTGAATTTCTAGCTCAGTTTTAGATGTCTGATTACAAGTCTTCTCCTACTCCTTTTCTTTCTAGGGTTAAGTTGGCTTCAGATTTCTCTACTCCCTTGGTTGATGATACTCTTTACCGATAGTTAGTTGGGAGCTTGATCTACTTGACTCACACTCGACCAGATTTATCGTATGATGTTGGGATCATGTCCAGATTCATGCAGGAGCCACATGAGCTGCATTGGAAAGTAGCTAAATGGATCCTTCATTATGTTTGTGGCACTTATGCTGATGGCATACACTATCATGGAGGGGTTGATATTGACTTGATTGGATTCATAGATTCTGATTGGGCCAGTGACTTAGATCATTAGAAATCTACTTCTGGCTACAGTTTCTCTCTTGGTTTGGGTCCTATTAGTTGGTCTAGCAAGAAGAAAAATGCAATTGCGATATCATCTACAGAGGTAGAATACAGAGGAGCAGTTAACGCTGCCATAGAAGCTATTTGGCTACAGGGTTTTCTGACAGAGTTTGGCATCCACTTTCGGTAGCCTACCATTAACTACTGTGATAACATGAGCACTATCTCTATTTGTAGAAGTCTAGTTTAGCATATGCACTTCATACGGGAGCTTATTCATGATGGTATCATCAACATTCAGTACATTTAGATAGCTGATCAGATTGTAGACTTATTCACCAAGCCTTTCACTAAGATGAAGTTTCTTCACTTACGGTCTCTTCTTGGGGTGAGGTCTTCTGCAGCTGCCCATCTTCTTAGGGCTATTTAGTCCTTCTTTTCTTCTTCTTCTTCTAGGGAGATTTTGTTTGTATATGGGCACCTTATCAGGATTTTAGTTTCCAGGCCCCATTGACACATCTTTCTTAGTTTTTTAGGAGTTTCTTCCTCTTCCATCTGACTCATCACAGCTGCTATCCTAGCTTCGATGAAGGGGGGGTGTTAGTGTGAGTTATCTTATGTGTCCTCCTCGCATGTTGGAGGGTCATCTCACATGGGTTAGGTTTAGGGTTAGGTTTAGGGTTTCATTTGTGTCATGCATTAGGGTTACTCAGCACCCTATATGTACCTCTTTTCTATTCATTTATGAGCATGCCAAGACACTCCGCTATCTTTCCTTTATGCAAGCTTTGTTTTTGTTGAGCAAGTTTTTCCATTACTGATCAATTTTTTCCTTGCTATCACTAGATCTTTCACGATTCCGTTGGAGTGAAACTGCTTCATGGTGCCTCATTTCTGATTCAATTCTCACAAACTCTTTTCACCCTCTATCTACCATTGTGCCAAACTTTCCCTTTGAGAACAACCTGCTATTTTTTGTAAGTAAAGATGGGGTAACTTACTATTTTTAGTAAGTGTCATAGTTTAGCTTTTCCCAACCTCAACCAGCTATGGTAGCTTGAATTATTTCTTATTATTGTGTTCCTCTCACCTTTTAGACCAACTAGATATTTATTGTAGGGGCTTATGGAACCATTTATTATTTTTAGTAAGTGTCAACTGCGAGCCGAGATGACCTTTTTTATGACTTTTCACGCGATACTCCCTCTGTGTTCACTACCTTATTCGTAGCATCTTAAAATGGTGGCTTACCCAAAGCAATATACCCCTATGTAGGAAGGCATGCTATTTTTAGTAAGTGCATTGTTGGTGTCAGATTACAGTAAAACATGTCTTGAAAATCTAGGTTTTATTTGGGGGTTCCACGCTCCATATTTTGAGTAATTACTTCGTCTGAACAAGTGGGAAAATGATATTTTCATTAGAAGGGACAGAATACTGACAAAAAACACAACCCTCCATGTCCCTAAAAAATAGGGACTTCATGGCATGAGAACTATTTTACATGAAACTATATTTTTCAATGATCATTCCCTTCAATTTTCACATGATTTCACCCAATTGAACCCTGAGAAGTGAAGAGGTAGCTCACTTCCTTTTTTGTAGATGTTATTCATGTGATAGGGTAGAACGCTGATGAAAACTCATTCCCTTGTATCCCTAAAAAATAGGGACTTCATGGTGCAAAAACTAGTTCAAGCGAAACTATATTTTTAAACAATCATTCCCTCCACTTTTTGCACTATTTCACCTACTATAACCCTGAGAAGTGGAGAGGTACCTTGCTGATTTTTTCCGCTACTATGTCATGGAATCCATTAATGGAGCTTGAAATTTATAGGTCTGGTTTTTTTCTCCATTCATGATGAAATAAAATCCATTTTGATAGGTTTTTTCTTCTTTTCTCGTTGGTGAAATTTCTCTTTGATTCGGTTGTCAGTTTGACGGGAAATTGAGCTTTGTTCTTCGTGGAGCCGGAAGTGAAATTTATTTTCTATGAGAATTCCTTGCTGCAAATGGGAGGTTTGAATATGATTTTTTAATGACATTCAAGAAATAATAACTCAGCAATAGATGGTTTGTGAGTCCATGCACCGGTTTGTAAGATCTCTTCAACTTTCGGTTTCATGGCAATGAAGATTTTCAAACTTCTTCTTCTTCATTTCATCAATATTTCTTCTAGGACCTGTGAGTTTTTATGTTTTTTGAGGATTTGTTTTATGTGGTTGATATGGTTCAAGTTTCATCAATGGTGTGACTTGGTTTGAGCAAGTTGCAGAGCTATAGTGGAATGAAGCTGTGCACATGAGAGTTATATGTTAGAAATAGGAAGCAGGCGGGTTTTTTTAAAAAATTAAATAAATTTGAGAAGGGAGATGGGTGCGTTTTTCATTTTTTGATGTCCCTGAAATATGACGGACATGAGGGACATAAAATTCCATGGTGATCAAGGTGAGGACACGTGGCAGAGATCCGACGGCAGAGAATGAAGGTTAAAAAGTAGCTTTAAAGCACTGAGGGGCTGGAAGTTGGTCATATGGGTGACCAGAAGTCACCCTTAGGTGATGGGAAATTTTTTCTATTTTTGATGTCCCTGACCTATGAGGGACTTGAGGGACATAAAATTCCAATCTTCTAGAGCTGACACGTGTCCTCCCAAAATTTGACTAACTCTCAAACTCGCTCCAAGAGGAAAACTTGAAACGACGATAACGTGAGCTCCCGATGGAATTTTTTAATGAAATTAGATATGATCCTAACTAAAAATGACCTTTTGAATCCAATGGTGGGGGTATAAGGTCTTTATTCCTCCATTTTATCCCTGAAAAATTAGATTTTTTATTTGGTACTCCACCTATGCATGAGAAAAACTTCTTACAGACTCAATGCGCCAAACTGTTGTGAAAAAACTAATTTCACCATATTTTACGGCTTGGAATTACCTTTTTGAAGATATTTTTTTTTCTCCTAACTCCATCTTGAGCTCCCAAAATCACCTTTGAAATTTCAATAGTTGTTTTGGCATGTGCACTACCTAGGCCTATGAACCCTAATTTTGGTGAAACTACCCCAACTTCTCCAAGTCCTTCCAGAATCTTCCTGAATCACTTCCACGATGTCCGAAAGCCTTTTAATTTCCTCCAAATCCATTTTGTCTACATCTAACTCCACTTCATGGGGTAATATTCCATTGATAATGTTAGGCTAACAAGATAATGCCAACATTCCCACAATTACCTGATGATGAGGTCGACTGTCGTCAAGCATACTGATGAAAATCTCCTAGGGGCAATCTCAATTTTACTCCTCTTGAAATAAATGAATCCTAGGGGTCAAAGATAACGTCAATTTGTTGCTCACTAGCCTAAGTGAGGATGAATTTAAGAAACCTCCTGGGAATGATACTACATCCATTATTCCTTTCCAACGGGGGTAGAGCTGTACACTCCTCGACAACTCGTGTCAACTTCCTTCATAGCACATTTACAGGTCATCACCTGGTCCATAGCTTGATCCCTTAACATGGTAAAACTCTCCTCACTGCGGTGACTCATTATTGGCCACAGTATCCCATTCGACCCCACTTTCCCTGACACTATTTGCACACATTAATGGTTTAACACAGTTAGGATTCATTGCATTTTGATACTCCTCCCCCCATAAAACTCCCCACCTTTATCATCGAGTAAGTCCTCATTACTGTTGCATAAGTGGCCTCTATGTCTTCCATTTAAAGGTATTCCTTGCATGTACACATCGAATCCTCTCCACTCAGAACTCAAAATGTCATCACCAATCCGGCACTATGATAATTCTTCACCGGGAACTCCTCGTGCTATGATTATTTACTAATGCACAGCCTTTAGATTTGGTGGATAGTAATCTAGGAAACAAAACAACAAACCGAACACAAGAATACCATCAACTATGATACAGACGGAATGATGACAAATCTGAAATATCAAGTGTAAATTATAATATTAACATGAAATTGTTACAATCTCACCCATGAATTACTCTAAGTGTTAACAACTCCACTCGCCTTACAACAATAACTATGGGAGAAACTTTACAATTACACCTCTCGATTGGCTTCCTTCAACACACCTTCTAACTGATGGCTTCCTCAACACACTTTCTCATACAATATTTCTCACTACTTCCTTCTATGCTAAATGAGAGGGGTGGCCTCTCTATTTATGGAACATTTGGGCTTATCCACCATATCTCTAAGATAGGATAGTGAATCCCTTCTAGCTAATCATATTACATACCTTAACTCTTATCTTTACATGTAGGATTGTCTTTTAAGATAAGATAAACCTTATCATTTCACATGGGTTCCACCTTTTTAGATTTTTTACAAATAAATACACAAAATATGTATGACATCACTCCTTGTCATTATTACAAATATAATATTTATAATTCCAAATCATGTAGACCCTATTGAATTTTGACCCTTTTAATATTATATGGACCACTTACGACAAATATTTTCTTTTTACCACAACATTCCTATTGTAATTTGACTGTTACCATACTATATGTTATTGGTGGCATCGTATTGGTAGCGTCATTATCTTCTCTCATATGTTACTACTAATTATACTTAACAACACCTTATTCCTAATATATAAATTAAGGAAATAGAAATTATGGAGGAAAAATTTAGTGTCGACAGGACGTGATAGGATTGCTTCTTCTGGACAAATTCCATTGACAAATCATATCTCCTGGTACCGAGCAAGTCACATGTAGCCCATACAACCCAGTTGGACAAGATTCCATAGTATTTGTAGCCACCGCAAAGTTTACTTTTTTGTTAAAATGCATATAAAAATACTAATGGATGGCATGAGAGAAAAACAAACTATAGTTATACCAATTAATAGAAAAATGTTATAAACAAATTAATCGCAACTATCAAATAGTAATATATAAATCCATTCTAGACAAACTAAATTTCAAAATACATTTTAACGTATAAACATGGATATCAAATAACTGAAAAATGATATTACACATTTAAAGAAATTAGAAGATGCATATGTCAAAATTTCAAACTTATTAAAGGTATTCATTTCCATAATATCATTGTTCTTACATATCTATTTATGTATTTATATGGTTTAACTTATTGCAAATAGTTTTAGAATTTCATAGAGTCTAAATAATGTAATCTTCCTACTATTATTTTAAATTTTTGAATAGATTAAACCAAAATGCTATTATATCTGGAACTAATTTGGTGACGAAATGTAATTAGTTTAGTACGTTATTTATGTAATACCTCTAATGTACACATCTACACGTTGTGTACTTAGTTAAAAAAAATGTCGCAAATGTTTTCCATGGAAATATTTACATTCGTGCATGCAATCATTTATATGTACTTATTTATGATGTGTAAATGTTATATATGATATTTTTATTGGAATCATACACATGGGGATAATGGAAAGAAAACGGTACTAGTGTGCATGCTACATAAGTTGAGGAAGGAGAAGAACTCAATTGTTACATAAATTTACTTTAAAGGAAAAAGATAGATGATTGTGCAACAATATAATTAGGTTCAGTCCATAAGAGATCAAACCATGAAAAATATAAGAGATAGATCATGTGTGATAGCATTGAAATAAACTTCATGAAGAAAATAAAATGAGGCACATGTAAAAGTGTGAAGGATCATAGGGAAGAAGTAATACCGAGAAAGTAAATAATTTTTGGAATCCCCAAGAGTGTATATGAAGTAGATTTTATTTTGGGAGTATAAAGTGTAGAAAGGCATCGAAAAATGGAGGAAGGTATCATAAAAGAAGGAAACATCCTAAGTAAAAATAATACATCAAACTAGAAATACATATAAGGAAAGTGTATAATGAAACAAAATTGATATTTGAAGAGGATCTATATTTTGAAACTAATTAAAATAATTTTAACAGAACATTGAGACATTATGAGAAGGTTGAAAGGTTGGTTCTAGCACTCATCATGCATGTTTGAGAACTATGCTCACACATTTCTTATCCAATGTGTGTGATGTAATAGAATCCATTTTAACATGTTATCTTGCATCAACTAAAAATATGATAGAATAGAATAATAATTTCATCCTAGCTATATGTAATTAGTTTAGGGATCAAAGTGGTTTTCAATATTTAATACATGCATAAAATTTGTTTTTTTTACATGTATATTACATGTTTATTTAAGTTTTTTAACTACACATACTCTTGTGTGTGACATTTTATGGGTACCTCAGGAATATCCTCAATATTTTTTTGAATATAGAAAACCATTTTAAATATGGCACAACCATTGGAATTATGTCACAAAACCAAAAATCTTAAAGCATGTGTGGTATTATAAGAGACATTTCTAAAATCTCATACTATGAGGGAAATATCATCTTAATACGCAAGCATATATAATATACCATGAATTCATTAGAATTACAACATGAAGAACTCTTAAAATATAGTATAACACACAAGGTTATTCTATGGTATGAAGGGAGAGTTCATTTAAGTATTTATATCGGGATTATAATTGAGGATTGAAAAAGGTTAACCATCTTTCAAATATGTTTATTGGGTTAAGTTATGTTGCATCACATTTAACTATGTTATGCATCCTTTAGGCTTATCTTCAAAATTTATTTTTTATAACACATCTAGTTTCTTATGAGTATGATTCCTTAGGGATTCCATTATAATTACTTTATATTTTCTATATAAACACATCACTACATTTGTGAAGAGAAATACAATCACATAAAAAGGGGAGTATTTCAATTCACTTTTATTTTTGGAATTCATTTCTAGTTTATAAATCCCAAGAGTAATGGGATATATGTGGTTACAAGGGGTATTATATTAAGATTTGTATGAAGATATGGGAAGGTCTAAGATAGATTGAATCATTGAGGCAATTTTTTGGTGTTGAGTGTTTTATTTCAAGCATCATGTGTTCTATGACTGAATTATTAACTGTCGACCTAGATTATGTAACCTATTGATTTTGAAAAAAAAAATATTCTTGTCAATTATTTTTTATATTTTTGCGTAATTTTGTTAACAATACAAATTCAAAGACACCCTTTCATCAAAACCCATAACCATGGTTGTGTCACCATGAAAATAACCATCAATATCCTAGTAATTAGTTTAGAAAGTGACAAGTGCATACTTTGTAGAGAAAACATTAAAAACGAGACTTAACTCAATAAATTGTTTTTTATTCAAACTTACAAATTATCTTATGCAATCCACACATTTAGAAGATGAGTTGAATCACTAGCTCACATGTTATACACACTTATTATGGATGGGAACACATAAATTTATGGTACTTAATGGTTGTGGATGGGATAAAAAATGTAAATATACAAAAATAAGAAACGAAATAGGTTTATTTGGAATACCCTCCCTAAAAATATGATTAAAAAACACGTGCTCTTTAAAACTATGAACAACGAGATTAGTTAGACTAGATCTTACCAATATTTACAAAACATTACTCTTCACTACAAGTGTCTCATGTGCCTCCACTTCTCTACCAATAGTAATACAATAAGAATGGCATGGAAATCAACCTTTTTCTCAAAAATCACTCTTATAATTGGGGTGGGCTTCACCTAGATGGTATGAATAAAAATATATAAGGACTAGGTCCTTGTTGTCTTTATATAGTGTCATATTTCTTAATGAAATCTTGCTTCCATAATACAAGTGATTGTTTACACTTTATCATAATTAGAAGAAATAGTTTCCATTACCTTTAAAAAACCATTCTTTTCTTTAGTTTTATTTTCAAGTTTTAAATAATATATAGTTGGACTAGATCATTGAAAGTGATGACTAGCAACTCTTCGATTGTGTAGTTTTTTGGGCTTAAGTTGTTTTTCCACTATTGCAATGTGTAACCCTTAAGTTAGCATTAAGCATAATGTTGATGATACACCTACTAGTCATCACTATAGACATATAAATGATTGCATGCATGAATGTAAATATCAAGATGAGGTTGATTTTACTTAGTTGAAAACTATAGGCATATAAATGATTGCATGCATGAATGTAAATATCGAGATGAGGTTGATTTTCAAGTTACAAGAGAGATTGATGTCATAGAGCATGGAGGTGAATTTAAAGACATGAACGAGGAAGATGACTGAGAAATTTTTGAGACATCCATTGCAAAATTGGATGGGAAATAACATATTGTTATTATAGAAGCCAAAATACAACATGTAAGTGGCAAATTGATTACAAATGTAATTTAGTTTCAGCATTCATTGAATATTCCATGTATATATTAGATGGAAATTTTGAAGAGTGCAATATACTAGTTTTGGTAGTTATCTATAAGTTTGCAGTGAAGGATGAATTTTCAAGTTTTAATTTAGCTTAATAATGTCCAGTTGCAAGAATGGAAGAAATTATCCTTTGATGTAGAGCTCGGAGTTTAATACACAGACTGTATTCAAAAACACACAATACAATTTAAGCACAATACAGAAATTTTGCACAATACTAATCATTCTATTGTATTTATAATATAATATTCTTCTATCTAGAAGGCGTGTTGAAGCTAAAAATTCATATTTACCCTAGACAAAAAAATAAAATTATGATCTATCAAGGGTTTCAAGTATGCATGTATCATTTTTTACAGCTCTCTCTCTCTCTCTCTCTCTCTCTCTCTCTCTCTCTCTCTCTCTCTCTCTCTCTCTCTCTCTCTCTCTCTCTCTATATATATATATATATATATATGTTTCTTCCTATGAACTATTCTATTAGCATTCTCCTCTGCTTTCTATTCCTCGCTATATTTTCATTTTTCATTCTTCTAATTTCCCATGATTCCTCCACTTCAATAATTTTCACCTGCACACACAAATTGAGCTAGATCTGAATGTAAGAGTAAATTCAATAGAAAACTATATACATGTAACTTAGATTATTATATAGAAATTAGGTTTTTTTTAATTACATGCTTTTTCTAACTTTAAAATTGTAAAATAACAATAATATTAGAAAAATATTTGCTTTATTTTAATTACATGCTTTTTCTAACTTGAAAATAGAAAAAAAAAATATTAGAAAAAAAATTATTTTAACATTATAGTTATTAAAATTTAATTTTTGCAACCAAATTTAAACTACCAACCAAAGTTTTAAAATAGAAATTGTACCTAATGACACTCGGGTGGTGGGTTGGGGGTTTAGGGGTGTTCGCACGAAGGGGGGTTCGCACAAACACCCTTATGTGGTGCCTATGTGGCACATTTTGGCTCCAAATCCATTTGGAGGATAATTATTTGCAAAATGTGCCACATAGGTGCCACGTATTTAGGGTAAATTAATTGGTTAAATTACAAAATTTTAATACAAAATACAATTTTTTATTACCTTTCTAAAAATATAATTTTCATTTTTAAAAAATCAGTTTTACTATTTATTTTTGATTTTTTGCCAACATATGGTATTTTACGACAATCAGTAGTACAGTAACCACAATTTGAAAAGTAGCAAAATATATCAAAAAACTTTGAAAAAAATAAAATTACTATTTGTAGAAGTCTTCTTTGTAGCTATCAAAAACAATTCAATTTTGATATAAATCTTAAAATTTATTGGCATAGACATATGTACGCCCTTAATCTAAAAATATATTCACTAAATAATTAATAAAAAAAATATGAAAATTTGACAGGAACTCAATATTCAAATCTAGAACATATATCTAAAATTTCATGGTGAAAAAATAAGTTTTCATTTAAAAACACCAGACCGGACAGTTGTTCCTCTATTATAAAATAAGAAACAACATATGAATAAAATTAAGAAAAACACCATAGTTTTTGCTAAAATAAAATAAAAAATTTACATGTATTCTACACTCTAAACACAACATTTCATTAGTTCGTGGAATTTCATGAATGTGTACAGTTTTGTGGCTATTACCTTTGGAAAATCAATGAAACTGAAAATTTGTGCTTATAAAGGTACAAAAAATACAAAAAGTGGGACATGTTATTGTTCTTTCACTTATTATATTTGTATTCTTTAGTTTAAC